>JAUPFT010000013.1:2709721-3419721 GCA_036936625.1 Parnassius smintheus behrii
CAATCGATGATTGAAAGACGTTTAACGACTAGTATCCGTTGATCAGCTAAAGCTACCATAACAATCGTTCGTCATCGATCGACGACGACCAGTGGTATCGATCGACGATCAACCGATTGGTCTAGTAACACCCTTTGATAGGCTAACTTTTGAGAGGCTGTAAGGGTGTATTGTTGTAGAAGAGTGTATTATTACAAAGAGTATTTTTTAAGAGTTAACGTTACTTCCACCCTAGGAATTTCTACTATATCATGTTGTTAAATGTATGTTACATACATAAATTTCACACGGACAAACATCCAGACCCAAAACAATTATTTGTAGGCCATTCAAATAATACTTGATAAAGATAATCATTGATAAGCCACTGTGTCACAAAGTCGTCAATAGTTTAATATTTAGTTAAGTTATATTTTTATTGTTGGTAGTTTGTAGACTCTACAGATTTTCGTAGTCATGCCGTTTGTTGCTACGTCAGATCGACGTGTGTAGATCTCTATTAAATTAGGGCTTGTGGGCTGCGCTTTATGAAACTTCAATAGCGCGCACTCGCGTCAAAATTTGTTTAAGGACTGTTTTTTACAAGTTTTTATTTAACTTGCAATGTTTGTTTGTTTAGGTCAAATCTTGCAACAGAAATTTAAATTATCCTTAACCGATTGAGCCGAAATTCTGCGTACATGTTTACTTTGGATGACAATGCATGGTTAGCTATGTGACGTTATTCTATATCCAACATGGCGGAATCCCGAAGATGGCGGACTAGTTATATTTTATGTACCTTCATGATATGGGTATCAATTAAAAGGCTGTGCTAAGAAGAACACGAAAAATAAAATTACGTCACACTAAATTCAATATGGCGGACGCCCCATGATGGCGGACAAAATTTTCTTATTACTTACCTTCGATCAACAATACCAACTAGATTTCGGGTCGGCGCAAGAAATCCATCTACGTAAATAAGAGCGCACATGAGACGTGAGCTCTTGCTCGTGAGAGTGTAGCTCGCAAGGCAATAACGTGAAAAGGAACTTTATTTGTTATAACTTAAGGTTGATTTCACACTAAATGTTATTTAATTTATGTCTTTTCATAGTCTATATTCATGCGGACAGTATTTAGCTATGATTTTGTACGTGACCCGTTATCTAGTTGGTATTGTTGATCGAAGCTACTTACCATTACGACATACATCGCGACAAGCTTTTGTATCATATAAATTGTGTAATTTAACAAATATACGGGTTTGACTTAATTTAAAGATTATTATATCTTCTTTTTAGAGCATTTAAATAAGCATTTCAAAAACTTAAAAGAGTAAAAAGTTTTAAAAAATGTTTCCTTACTATGAATCTATTTAATCGTCAGATAAAAGTTAACCATTAGATAAATTGTCTAACAATTAAACTATTTTACTCAAACAATTGTAATTTTTAATATTATGTTAAGGTTACATTTTATCTTATAAGACAGAGGATTAAAAAACTGGCCTACGTTGCTTACTGTAAATATTTTTAAGTGTGTTAAGCTTATTATAGTATTTTCAAATTTTTTTTGATTGTCTCGTTGGTCTAAAGCGCATCTGATGATCCTGTGGCTCGAGGTCCGAATCCTGGGTCGGACTAAAATCAGTTAAAGGATTTTTCTGTCAAGAAATTCTCAGGAGTAGCCCGGAGTCAGTAAGTTGACGGATTTTCATCCTCGTGCCTTAGGAAATATGTAAAGCCGTTGGTCCTGCGCCTGATTGCCCACCGATCGTGTTGGATTGCCGGCCCATTTTGTCCCCTCTCCTATAAAGAAAAAATGGAAGTCATGCCGTGGCTCATAAGCATCTACGTCTATCCTCGGCTTACAAACAAAATTTATATTGTAAAGGTTCTTTTTCTGCATAAAATGGCTTGTTTTAAAGCAAACACACACTTCGTACTCGTATCATTTAATTGGAGGCAAGATAGAGGCACTAAACACGGCGGTTTGCGAAAAGTAAAAGCCGACTTCAAACATCTTAATCGAATAAAATAATTTTCACTTAAAAGCTTCAGAAGAAGAAGTGCTTAGTGTATGACTTCAGAAGCACCTGCGGCTGCGCGTCGTCGCCGTAGGAGACAAGAGTGCTGAATTTCAGCGAAGCTTTGATTTTGCATAAATGCCACGTTCGGCAAGCGGGTTGGTCGCAGCATTTTAATTTTTTTTTTGTTGTTATTAAGAAGACGCCGCTGCCCATCCCCTGCCCTGTCTCCCTCCGTCGCTTGTTACGACTCCCGCGGGACGACATGGGCTGGTGGATATTCTTGCACCGCCTCTGCAGTGCCAATTCCGATCAGGTACCTCATTCCGATCAGGTACCTCGCCGCGTTCGGTCGCCTGCGACCAACCAACCGTTAAGTGCTACTGTTCGGTCGAGCCCATGCGCTCCCAGTTCGTCTATAAGAAGAAAGAAGACAGACATTTTTACCTGCGTGCGCGAGTGCTTCAGTGTCGTTGTGCTCCGTTACGGCCGCCAGGTGCATCGGGCCGCCGGCCCATTGTTCTGTTTCGTGTAGTGCTAGTGTAGTGCCCCACGTTCTCCGGATTTCCCAGTAAAAAACTGTAAGTAGTTTCTATTACACACCCGCTGCCTCAGAGGCAGCTATTCTATTTTAATTTCTGTGTTCGCTTGTTGCACTAGGCGACAGCTACACACCCTAGCGTACCAACGCGCTAGTTGTATAGGTGTTCGTTTAGGCACACACCTCCCCCGCCGAAAGGTGGGGGGGCTTGATACACAAGTGTTTTTAAAAATCCACTGACAAGATGGCGGCTATTACCATAGCCGAACTCGCCGACTTCTTCGGCCAAGTGTGCCCCGACGCTTGGGCTAAATTTTTAGCCCAACGAAACTCGTCCACCGCTGAACGCCCTGTAGTACGGATAGACGATACTGCCTCACCGAGCACCGGCCGCTCGACCCCTGTGTCCATCGACACAGTCTACGACGCCGCGTCCCCCGCGCCTTCTGCGCTCTCCACCCGCGGTCCTTCACCGTTGTTTTCGGACGCCGAATCAGGCTCCGAGATGGATATCGAGATTCGCCGTCCTAGTAAACCCGATGACGAAGGCTTCACCTTAGTCTCGGGCAAAAAGCGTAAGCGCACCGCCGCGAAAAAGGGAAACGAGCCTCACTCGGCCCCTACGTCGCCCAACGCCACTCCGGCTAAAAAAGTCGCGCCTTCCGCGCGCAAAACTACCGCGATTAAAACCGCGAACCCGACTCAGGCCGAACCTAGGAAGGAGAAGCCGCCGCCTCCTATAATTTTACAGGACAAGTCGCGCTGGAGCAACCTATCCAAGTGGATAGACTCCAGGAAAATATTCTGCCCCAAAGTCCACAATGGACCACAAGGCATCCGCATCCACGTCGCAACGACGGACGATTTCCGCGCTTTAACTGCGCATTTAAAAGCTCAACAATTGAGCTTCCATACATATACTCTCGCGGAGGACCGTAACCTCCGTGTTGTAGTTCGCGGACTCCCTAAGGAGCTCGATACAGATTTCATCTTAAGCGATCTTAAATCGCAAAACCTCCCTGTTAGAGAAGTGCACAGGATGCACCACCCAACAGATAAGAAGCGATACCTAGATCTCTGTCTTGTCATACTGGACCTGTCTCCAGAGGGCAAACAAATATATAACATCACGAGAATATGCAATCTCACAGGGATTGCAGTAGAGTCCCCGCGTAATAGGGCATCGTTGGCCAATGCCACCGATGCCAATTATACGGCCACTCGGCCAAGAATTGCTTCGCCAGGCCTAGGTGCGTCAAGTGCCTAGGCGATCATGGCACTACTGAGTACCCCCGAACGCCCGAGACGGAGAGCCCTCCAAGCTGTGTTCTGTGCGGCGAAGAGGGACACCCAGCGAGCTATCGCGGGTGTTCCAAAGCGCCGCGTAGGAAGCAGAATGGAGGAGCAATCCGGCGCGGGCGTGCGGGCAACCCCAGTAGGTCGCGCCCACGGCATTCTGCCCCTTCGGTTGCACCAATCTCGGTGCCGCAACTCGCGCCCGCTCAGGCTACAGCCAAGCCCGCCCCCGTTAAAGGGACTTCCGGGCAAGGCCCAAGCCTTCCGGTGCCTTCAGCACCCAAGCCCAATGCATGGGTTAAGCCCCCGACGATTGTCAGCGCGGCCGCCTCACGGCCAGTGCCTCCTCGCCAGGCCCAGAAACCCAAATCCGCCCCTCAGGCAACACTGACCTTTCGTTAGTGTTCAACTTCGCTAGCAGCTTTAATGTGGCCGAAGTCACAACTCTAGCCCGCAAACTTCGCGAAGCCAAATCGATTCAGGATAAGCTCAATGCTACCATTGAGCATCTTAGTCTTATCCAAGCGATAGGTTCGTTCCAGTGCGCCTAAGCGACTCCTTTCTTTTTAACTAAAATGGAAGTTAGATCTGTAGGTAGAACTAAGCCTAGGTCTCTGACTGTCGCGTACTTTAACGCAAACGGTGTCAGAGATCAAAAGGAAGAGATCATGTATTTCTTACGCGACCATGATATCGACATCATGCTAGTGCAAGAGACCTTCTTGAAACCTAGTTTGAGCGATCCCAAAATAGCCAATTATACCCTAGTACGAAATGATAGGTTGACCGGACCTAAAGGCGGCACCTTGATCTACTACAAAAGGTCCCTGCAATGTGTACCGATAGATACCCCGCCGCTTACTAACTTAGAAGCGTCGGTCTGTAGGATAGCACTTACTGGCCATCCGCCACTAATAATTGCATCAGCATATTTATCTCCAACAAAAAGTATATTAGATTCCGACATATCGACTCTATTAAACCTAGGCCCGAGCGTATTAATCGCAGGAGACCTAAATAGTAAACACGTTAGCTGGAATTCTAACGTTAACAATTCTAACGGAATAATTCTAAGAGACCTCACGGAGAGACTTAACTTCGATGTTATCGCTCCCGAGAGTCCAACTCGCTATCCTTTTTCAAATAACCAACATCCGGATGTCCTTGATATAGCATTACTAAAAGACATCCGACTTAGTATTAATTCGATAGAGACTATTATAGAGCTAGTTTCAGACCACAGGCCGGTCGTTTTACAACTGGGCCAGCTGGCAGGTGAGGTCCCTCAGACCAAAACTATTGTCGACTGGCGTAAACTTGAGGTCAAACTTAAGTCTACAAACTCCCAGCATTTGAACATTATACCTGACAAGATAGACTCGCTGGAGGAGGCCGATAGGGCGATTAGCGCCCTCTCGACTCACCTCACATCAGCAGTCGAAGATTGCACCCGTAAGGTTCGTGTATCGAGCGATCAATACACGAAACTTCCGGCAGATGTTCGACGACTGATTAGAGCGAAGAACTCCGCGCTTAAAACTTACGACCGCTATCGCACGGAAACCAATAAACTTAGGGTACGTTCTCTACAAAGCGAGATTAAACAACGAGTAGCCGAGTTTAGAAACGATAACTGGGATAACCTATTAGAAGGTATCGAACCATCCCAAGACGCCTTCTGGAGACTTACAAGAGCTCTTAAAGCCGACAAATCCGCACCAATGCCGCCTCTCGTGAGGCTGGACCACCCCGATCTCGCCCTTGACGATCTCGAAAAAGCCGAATGCCTAGCAGACAGTCTAGAGTACCAGTGCACGCCATCCACCGCACCAATAGATCCCGCTCACCTATTAGAGATAGAATCGGAAGTAGAACGTAGGTCTGCGCTGCCACCAGCGGGTGAACCTCTCGATCCTGTGACAGTAGATGAAGTCACCGAAACCATTAAAAGTCTTAAAAATAGATCAGCCCCTGGGCCAGATGGCATCAGTAACAAGGTTATCAAATCCCTTCCGGCGCCACTTATTTGCCTCCTTGTAGGAATATTTAACACCTTTCTCACGAACTGCTCTTTCCCGGACATCTGGAAAGAAACAGACGTAATAGGGATCCCAAAACCGGGTAAACCGCGTAATCGTCCCTCTAGTTACAGACCCATTAGCTTGCTCAACACATTGGGCAAACTATACGAGCGCATTATTCACAAGCGTCTCCGTCATTACACCGAAGCTAACGGACTCCTCCCAGACGAACAGTTCGGCTTTAGAGCCAATCACTCATGCACTCACCAGATTCATCGCCTAACAGAATACATTCTGTCTGGCTTCAGTCAAAACCCGTTAAGAAAAAAGTCTCGAAACACGGGAGCCCTCTTCTTCGATGTCGCGAAAGCGTTTGACAAGGTCTGGCACGACGGCTTGATTTACAAGCTGTACAAACTGAACGTGCCCGATAGGCTCGTGCACATCATACGAGCTTTCCTTTCGAACCGCACTTTTCGATATCGAGTAGAGGGAACTCGTTCTACGAAACGTTTCCTTAAGGCCGGGGTTCCACAGGGCTCCGTACTATCCCCACTCCTTTTCACACTTTTCACGAGTGATATCCCAAAAGACCCCGTGGTGAACACCGCACTTTTTGCCGACGATACGGCACTCTTTGTGTCAGACCCCAACAAAAATAGACTCGCCATAAAGCTCCAAAAAGCGACCAATCGCCTTGGTGAATGGTTTCGCCTATGGAGAATTGATGTGAATCCCGAAAAAAGTGTAGCAGTATACTTTCAACGGAATTCTACAGGAGGTTCTAAACCCAAAACAATCTCACAATACGACCGCCCAATCCCTTGGGAAAAATCGGCCAAATACCTAGGCGTCACTTTCGACTCCCGCATGAGTTTCAAGACGCACATAAGTGTAGTACGCAACAAAGCCAAGTCAATAATTGGCCGTCTACACCCCCTCGTTAGCAGTAAGAGCAAACTGTCGCTAAGACACAAACTCCGGCTGTACAAAACCTGCATTAGACCGGTTATGTCCTATGCAAGTGTAGCTTTCGCCCATACATATAAGACCCATATTCTAAAACTCCAAAGAGTACAAAATTTTTTCATCCGGAGAGCCACCGGCGCACGGTGGTATCAACGGAACTCTGACTTACACAACGATTGTGAACTACCATCTATCTCCGCATATTTTAAGGAGATGTCCCAACGCTACTTTGACAAGGTAGAAACCCACCCTAACCCGCTAGTGACAAACGCAGCTAACTACGTTCCGATAGCAAACGTCGCGCCCTATCTCCGTAGACCGCGAAATGTTTTAATAGAACCACCAATATCGCTCGATCCAGCCGAACCAAGCGTCGCAGGCACATCACACAACGACACTACACCCACACTAAATGGTACAAACACAAATAGGACAACGAATGGGACGCGTCGCACCCGCAGACGGGCACGACGCGTTCCAGCACACACCGCGTACACACCGTACACCCGCGTTCCTGGACGGTTCTCACCGCCCAGACCATCGACCGACACGAGCTGAGCAGTCAGAGACGGGGGTCCGCACACCCCCCCTCGGACTGCGGTTAGATAGCTCAAAGAAAAACGCCTAAAAGGCGACATGATGATTGGTAACAATATCAAATCATAAACCATCTCATCATCATCCTCACCTCATTGCCTTTCCCTTTTTAATTAGCTCGCGGCCTTGCAGGCCGCGAGCCCTGAGACAAGATGAAGCTGTAAGAGACGCATAGTCTAACAGCACTAACATCAAGATAATAATAGAGCACCGCCTCTACACAGCAAAATATTTCGCCATATAATAATAATTACCCAATAATAATAGTTTTAATAAAATAAAATGTATTGTATATTTAATATAATAATATGTACACCTCCTACTTACCTGATTCAGTTGCCCTCTATTGCCTCTTGTGATGCCCGACGACGATGTTGGGTAGTGGATATTCTTACACCATCAAAACACAGCCCATGTAAAACGTTATTATTACTTTGTAAAATGTAAGGAATTTGAATATGAAATTGTCCTCAATTGAATTATTTATGAAAGTCTTATGCAGCGACGCAACAAATACATCTATTCAGTTCGTTAAGGCTATTAACGTCCAGTTTGTATTGAATTTCAATAAGAATTGAGCTTTACATCTAAAGTCTAGCGCGGGAGTTCTTTGAAGCGCTTATAGGAAACAATTTATCTAGTTGAATTTAATGAAATACAATTTGTAATGAAGATATCCGTAGTAGAACCAAAGTAATCAACTTAGCCCAACGGATCAGTAAGCTGAAGTGACAATGGGCCGGCCATAGAAGGACCTACATGTGGAAGAAAGGTTCTTGAGTGGCAACCTCGTACCGGTAATCGAAGTGTAGGACAGCCTCCACAAAATGGAGTGATGATCTTTTAAGACACGTAGGTAGTTCAGGGATGCAGGTGGCACAGGACTGTGCCAGTCTCAACGGAAACTAGCAGAAGCTGCGCAAACACAGGTGCACTCTTAATTCCCCCATCTGATTCGACATACTACTACTTTGACACACTTCCACTAGAATTTTAAAAATGTCGTCCAGGCCCAAATTTCGGTAATTGCGGCCAATGTCCATGGAGACTAACCATCTGGCAGGACAGAATTAGAGTGTCCGAGTGTGCAAACACAGATGCTCTTACTGTTCCTTCACTCCTATTATCCGATGGTTTTGGGTCTGATCTCTCACCGGATCCATAACCAACGGCTTTACGTGCTTACCGAGATACGGGGTTGAAGCACCGCACACTTCCTGACTTCTGGCTGCTACCAAGAATGGCTAGACTGAAAACATGATGATTATCAGTCGCACTTTCAACCACTAGACCAACGATTAAGTTATAATAATGAATACTAACTGATAAAACTCCTTATCTGCCTAACAATCTACCTGGAGAGATACCAACCTCTACATACTGCCGCCACTAATACACTACTACTACTACACATACACAAATAGTTTGTTGCACTGATGTGCGTGCTTGCACTACCTTGTACTGAAGGAACTGCCATGTGTCTGAAGTCTATAGAAAGCCAGTATAATAACAGGATGTATGGTATTCCATCTAAGTTTTTAGAGGTGACTTCTTTTTGAACCTTTTTTTTTGTGAAGTTGGCTACAGGTGGTCATGGACTACAGAAGCCACTTATCATAAGAAGGAGGTTAAGTTTTTTGTCACTTCAATCTTATAAAAAAAAAGTTATGGAACATGTATTTATTCTTGCATTTAAAAAATAAATATACGTTGTATAAATTGCATAATTTTCATATTGAATTCGCAGTTGGCATTACAAATATCAAAAATCAAGTTTCCAGTACGGCTGGGAATGGCTCGGTGAAGTTTACAGACATTATTCCTCTGAAATACATGCAAGCTCTGAATTTCGAGAAATTCCTTTGCATAGAATGGATATAAACGAAATTTACTCAAGTCTAGAAGACAAAACGCAAATACGAGTAAAGTTTTCTATTCCTTGTATATTATATTCTCGAGTAGTTTTATAGCGTTGGTTTTAGACTTTGTAGTTACAATGTTTGCAACTTTGTGACTTACTGGCTTCTCGATCGCTGAGACGCTGGTTCGGGTACGGATCCCGGGTAGTAATAACAATTGTTTTATCGGATACGGGTGAGAAACTAGCACACAGTTCACGTAATGGTAAATGGCTATTGTAGACAACAGACATCTACATTTATCATTGATTAAGAATCAAAATTCAGATGCCTTGTCACCTCTGAGGACTAAGGAATGCCTCGTATCCAGTAAAAAGGATCTCCGGTTCTCTACACTCACCATATAAAACGCAGCAACATTAAGCTTCTATTTTACGATGGGATTCTATGAGAGCATGGTCCTTCCCAACTATAATATAGCTATAGCTTGGTTCTACCACGTGCAAGATGAACCTAATGTAGAAAAACACAAAATTGTGTTTACAAAAAATCAGTACTGTATTATTTCCTATATTTACGCGAACACTACACATTAAATAATACCAGTTTTTACGGATTTTATAGCGAATATATAATTTTTTAAATACCCGGTGTTTCGAGCTCTTTACAGCACCCATGGTCACGGGGGAGACTAAGATGTTCAACGACTAGGTGTCATAGTTAACCGCGGTTACCATAGATTAAAATTATTAATTTTTGTTCCAATCTATGCAGTACACACTTAGAGTATCTTGAAGTCTTGCAGTTGTATGCTTCGGTTGGGTTTTAATTTTATTAATTATAGGATCCCAAGCAGATGGTAGCACCCAGCCATCTACTCTATCGAAATTAAGATGTTTTTTGGTTTCAATAGCCTCGCGAATCATCCTAGGAAGGAATCTGTGTTCTTTAGCGAGGATTTGTGGTCTAATAAATCTGATGTAGTGACGGGGGCGATCCTGTACGTGTTCACAGACTGCAGACTTCTTTAACGCGGGTTTTAATTGATCATTTAGTTTGCCCTATGTAGGAGAGACAACATTCACAATCAAGCTTGTACACTCCTGCATCTTACAGAGGGACGTTACACTTGACTGAAGGTAAAGACTGACCAATCTTCTTCGGCGACTTAAAGTATGTTTTAATGGAAGCGCGCGTCAGTACAGCAGGTTCAGCAGGTGTGCCTGCTCTCGACTCGACTATGGCCGGCTTCACTCGTTCACTGTAACGTAGGCGCGGGACCGGAAGCTTGTTGTCATACAAAATTTGCTTGACGTGTTGGAGCTCGGCAGTAACTCTTAATATCATTTTATACAAAATTTGTTTCGTAATTTTTTTGAATATTGAGGAGGTAAATATTCTTACATTTTCTGGGATTTTGTTGTAAAAGCGTATATATACATCGCCCCTAGAATGAATTGCTGACTCGGTGGAGTCAAGTAACTTGTGCTTGTGTAACTTGTGTCTGTTCCCTGTATTTACACAGTGGATATCACTTTTTTAAAACTACTTTTATTTTTGCGGACCAATCCCTGTTTTTTTTTTATTACATTTTCCTAAATGTATTGAGAGGCCAAAGTTAATATAACACTAATATACATCATCAATATGTATATGTGTTATACAAATATAAACTATTTAACATTTATGTATCTGTGAGCTAGGTTAGTCTCAGTGTATATTATGTGTATTATATATGTACGTTAGCAGTACTCTCTAACTCCTAATTAATTACTCGGTTACCTACTCGTAGTTGCAGTATCGCACAACGACTAGATAGTGAAGTCACAAGGCTCCAACTGAAAACCAGCGCTGCCTTTACAGCATTATGCCGAGTTGGAGACCTATTTGATATTACATTTTATTTTATTTTTTATTTTATTATTAATTATTTATGCATATATATTTTCCCATTGTGTTTGAATATTTCTTTGTCTTAAATCAAATAAGTTTTTCTTTTCTTTCAATGAATTTTGAAGAACTTCACCGTAGTCTCAAAATATTTCTTATTTTTACGACATGCAGATATCCTCACAATATTTCATCATCATCATCATTACAGCCCTTCATAAGTCCACTGCTGAACATAGGCCTCCCCCAAGTAATGCCACAAAGCACGGTCCTGAGCCACCTGCATCCATCGACTTCCTGCATATCTTACCAGGTCGTCACTCCATCTAGTGGGGGGTCGCCCTACACTACGCCTACCGGTACGAGGCTGCCACTCGAGAACCTTTCTTCCCCATCGGTTATCGGTTCTTCGAGCTATATGGCCGGCCCATTGCCACTTCAGCTTACTAATCCGTTGGGCTATGTCGGTCACTCTGGATTTACTGCGGATATCCTTATTTCTGTGTCTATCACGCAGAGAAACTCCGAGCATAGCCCTCTCCATAGCTCGCTGAGCGACCTTGAGCGTCCTCATACGGCCAGCAGTGAAGGACCACGTCTCAGATCCGTAAGTCATCACTGGCAACACGCACTGGTTGTACAATCTAGTTTTTAGAGATTGAGGTATACCTGACGAAAAGATATGTCGTAATTTCCCGAACGCTGCCCAGCCGAGTTGAATCCGTCGATTGACCTCTCGGTCGAAGTTGGACTTACCTAGTCGGACTATTTGTCCCAGGTAAACGTACTCGTCAACAACATCGAGCATAGTGCTCCCAACAACTACCGGCATAGGTGTGACATGGACATTAAACATGATCTTTGTTTTGTCCATGTTCATCTTAAGACCTATCCATTGGGAGGCACCATTGAGGTCATTGAGCATAGTGCTTAAGTCCTCCAGCGATTCCGCCATAAGGACTATATCGTCGGCAAATCGAAGGTGAGTGATGTACTCGCCATTGATGTTAATACCGTATCCTTTCCAGTCCAGTAGCTTGAAAACGTCTTCCATAGCAACGGTGAAGAGTTTCGGTGATATAACGTCACTCTGTCTTACACCTCTCTGCAGTTGGATAGGTTTCGAGCTCTGGTTCTGTACTCGGATATCCATCGTAGCCCTACTGTACAAACACTTCAGCACTTCCATATACCGACAGTCAACTTGGCACCGCTGAAGGGACTGCAGCACCGCCCAAATTTCGACGGACTTAAAGGCTTTCGCATAGTCCGCATACGCCAGGCAAAGTGGCAAATTGTACTCTTCAGCATATATATCCGTCAGATACAGCCTACCTGATAAGGAGGGTTACTAAAATATTTATTATTATCGATATAAATTATTTTATCGTTTATATAATCCATGTCTTTCGTCGTTAAGAATCGAAATGTAAATGCGATATCACCTGCGAAAACTAAAATGAAATGCCTCGTTCCTAGATAAAAAGGGTATCCGGTTCTTGTCACTCACCATACAAAACACATCAGTATTGTGCTACTATTTTGTGCTGGTATTGTGAGCGTAGCCCTTCTGTGGTCGAGGCAACCTATTCGTTGCAACGTATGACCCCTGATGGTAAGTTGATGCTATGCTGTTCAAAAACATCTACATCTATCATCGAAAAAGAAACAAGGTTCTCTTTACTCACTATACGAAACACAGCAGCATAAAGTTAATATGTTACGCTGGTAAACTCTCAAAACATGGTCTTTCTTCCCTAGTTGAGCCGACCCATCTGTGCTGCAAACATGACATAGTTGCATAGCAACAGCATAGCTCTAACTCGTGTAAAACGTGCTGATGAACGTTAGAATTAATTTGCGCAGCAGTTTTTACGCATTCGACACTTGTGCCTGTATCTGAAAATGTTTTTGTTGATTCCCTATAGAGAACAGCCAGGATTATAGTTTTCTTATTGCTTTCACGATTTATACTGTTTTAATTTGAACGGTTTTTTGTTGGAACATACGTTTTGGGATGTCCGAGTGAATTGAATTACCGTAAATCATCTCATTCCTTATAAAAGCGTTTAACAATTTATTATAAGGTAATATTTAATATTTATATAAGAAATATTGGAAATATTACATTTCCTTTGGACGTCTTACAAAGAGTAAAGTGTCTTTTATTTTGACAAAATATATTGACTTTATTATTAACATATTTTATTTATTTGTTGGTGGTTATGAAATAAATAATCCAAAATCAATATCGCATCCAGGCCAACTTACGACAAAATCGAGTTCTAGATCAATCGAATTTGATTCGATAATTTAATTAGTACATTAGTAGTACATATTCCCGAAACCAAAGCTAACGCATTCGATTGGTGGTTTAAATTGGAACTGTACGAAAATTTCGAGCTGTTCTCTGCTAGATGGCGCGTGTTGTTACAAACAACGACAATAAGTTTTCTTTATAAATGTTTTCTATTAATGTAGAAATATTACCAGATAAATGATTTTTTTAGTTTGAAAATAATCGAACCACAGGCATTAACAAAATAACTACATGAAAAACTCAGCCATATCTATGCATAACAGCGCTTCAAACGCTTGATCATAAATCCATCTTGTTCAAGTTGGTTCGGGATAGGTTTTTAAAATTCGTTTTGAAACAGAGTTAGGTTTAATCAAAAACAAAATCGGATTAAAAACAATTTTCGGAAGTAATCCTTCTGGTCTTTTCCATTATAAGCCTAATCTATAATGGGACTATATTTTATTCTTTTATAGAGAAAAAAAAAACATGCCACCTGGATGCTGAATGCAAGAGCAACCTAGGGACAACCACCAACAACTCCAAATAAAGATGCAGCGTAGCTTACATATAGAGGTGATGTTCTTCAGAGTGGATAACTACACTGGCTATTGGTCTCGAAAGAAAGCTCAAGATTGCTCAGTGAGCTGTGGTGAATAAGAGAATTTTTCTGAAGAGAGTTCCTCTGTGTGATAGGCTTTATACTGAGGATATCCACAGGAGAACCAGAGAAATCGCCATAGCCCAACGGATCTTAAAGCTGAAGTAGCACTGGGCCGGATCGAAGGATCAAAAAAAGGTTCGATCCCCTACATTTCGGCATCCTCCCACTAGATAAAGTGGCGAGCTAGTAAGAGATACAGGAAGTTGATGGATGCAGATGTCTTAGGACCGTGCTTTATGGCATTCCTTGGTTGAGGTCTATGTTCGGCAGTGGACTTGTGATGGGCTGTATGATGATGATAACTTTTCATATTAGTACCGTTGCTTAGTGCCTTAAATGTAAAGACTAATTAAGATTTGTTAAAGAAAACAGGAAATGAGCTATAGGGCAGCCTACACATTTCCTACTGCTGAGTACAGGCTTCACCTCATTTCAAACGATTTTAGATCCAGATGAGCACCATCACTTATCAATACCTGGTAGCGGACTTCACAGGTTTTTGAAATATTATACACTTTAACACGCTTTTTTGGAGCTTGACATGGCATATACAGACTTGTTTTTCAAAGAGTAGCCAAATTGTAAACTTAAGTTCAAATATATAAAAAATTATTTTATTCGTAATTATCCCAAATTGAATGTGATTTATGGGAAACAACCTTTTTGCCTACCAATCGACCCTTACTTTAACTTTGGACTTGTGATATAGTTAGTTTACATACTCTATTCACAAATTATATTATTTTTTCTGTATGGTTTTGTACTTATAATATGTATATTTTTAATCCGTGGAAGCAGTCACACTTGCAGCCACAATTTAATAGCTCCTGAAGTTGTTGCTAAGGGCGTATCCATTACAGCCTACAAACTTCCACAGCTGAACATAAGAGATTCCTCAAAGGGAGCTATTTACCACAGTTGCCACGCTGGACAAGCGCGTTGGCAGCGCCAGTTTTTTATTTGAATTCGTTATTAGGTAGACGCATCTCCTGATTTATTCTTTCTGTCATCCCTTACTTTTCTTACGGAAGGATATGGGCAAGTGGAGATTCCTGCACCACCACTGCACGGAGCTTGAGGTACATTTGAGGTATACTACTTATAGGTCAAGGTTGTTATTTAAAAAATCATGATTAAAATTGATACACAATTGGGGAAGATATCGCGTAACATACGTTTAGAATTATCATCATAGTAGAGCCATGCTGCAGCTTTATTATGGTAGTACCACGAATGGGTTGGCTAGACCGGGGCAGGACCAGGTTCTAACAGAATACCAGCGTAAACTAAGAGCATTAAGTTCTTGTATTTTGTATGGTGAGTGTACAGAACCTAAGACCCTTTTTAATGGAAACGAGGCATTCCATCGTATTCCTTACGGGTGACAACGCATCTGCATTTTGATTCTTAATTGAGGGTGTATATTTCACCGTACGCAAGCATTCCGGCTTTGATCCCCGCTGGTACCAATTAAATATTTAATAACCATTTGAACTGTTGATTCACCACGTGCCCGACGGTGATAGAAAACATCTTCGAAAAACCTGGATGTCTGAGAAATTAAAGAAATTTTTTAATAAAAAAATCCTTGACAATAATTTTCAAAATTTAGGAATGAAACAACCTCGAAAAGTAATTGAATATACTCGTGTTCTGGTGTTTGCTCTCATCCTGGTGTTTAACAATTTGTAATAAATTTGTAATAATTTTTGATTAAGATCTTAAAATTAAATAACATAATATGTACTTATATTTTTTTATAGAATAAGGGTGACAAATGAGCACATAGTATATTTGCCGTTAAATTGATGCTGTGGCCCACAGACGTCTACTTCTATCCTTGAAAAATCAAATGCATATGCAGATGTGTTTCCATCTCAGACGACAATGATTGAATGCCTCGTTTCCAATGAAAAGGTTCTCCGGCTATCTACACTTACCATAAGAAACACAACAGCATTAAATTGTAATTTTAGTAGCTGGTGTTCTGTGAGAGCGGGGTTCTTCCCCTATCTAACCGACCCATTCGTGCTATAACCATAATCTATACCTGCATAGCTCTATCACGTATAATTTATTATATAAAACTAAATTTTCATATACTAATCTATTTTTCAAAACATGTAATATTTGGAAACTTGCATCGGGGCTACGCAACGGACACTTCTTGAACTATAACCACTTTAGAAAATATAGCCATGACACGTAAAAATGTTGTAAATTTATAAGTACCTAATAGACTATGACCTAGAATTCTAGAAGTAACATTATATATTTTTAACCTAATTTAATTATTATAAAAGCTCAAGACAACCGCAAAACTTCCGAAAAAACTTCCAAGCTTGCAACGGGTAAAAAGTTAAGAATGTGTACAATTAAACAATTTTGGCTTAGGCATGCCTTTTTTTTATCAGTTAAAGCTTGTAAATAATTAATTTAAAATATTCCTACAGTTAATTGAGAAAAATGGTATATAATTAAAAAATGGTTTCGTAGTTGTTTTAGAATAGAATGGAATAATTTTTATTTATTACTAGCGATTTCTGGATCGCGACAACAGCGCCACCTGACAGGTCAAACTGAATTTTAAAGCCATCCAGGGATCTACTCAAATACATGAAAAAAAAATCATCACAATCGGTCTAGCCGTTTTCGAGTTTTGCGAGACTAATGGAGAGTAATTGATTTTTGTATATAGAGATAAAAATAATACATATTATATATAAAGATAAATTTTGAGTACATATTTTCGAAAATCATTTATTTACCACTGGTTTAAAATGATACCTACTCGTATGTTCACAGTCAAACATACATTGCCCCATGAATGAATTACTGACTCTGTGGAGTCGAAAAACTGGTACCACTGGTACTACTTGTGTTTGTTCATGGTGTTTAAAGAATGAATACCTATTACTTTTTTTATTAAAACTACTCTAGTTTATATAAATATTTTTGCAGCATCTCACATCGCGTTTTAACAACAAACAAAACTATTTGTATATTTTGGTAGACTTTATTGCAAAAAAAAGTAAGATAAATAATAACATTATTAAGCATCATTTAATACCTGACATTGCATTGGAAGGGACATTTTGGTTGTGATTAATTTATTAAACAAACCGTACAGTGGCGGTGTACCATATTCACTACCCCACATCAGCCCTTGAGTGTTTATGAGGCGAACAGAGAAAAATTAAAAGTGAAGTTATCAATTTCAGCTGCCATAATGGAGTGCTATGTTTGGCATAGTTGGCACACTTGGCAAGCGGGTTGGCCAGCACGGTACTTTATTATTTTCAGCTGCTCTCAGGAAGACGTTGCTGTCTCTCATCCCTTATTTCAGTTCGCTGTCGCCTCTTTCGACACTTAGTTCGACCTTAAGTGTAGTGGATATTCATACACCGCTACTACACGGTTGCTTAAATATATGATACTTTAATTATGTGAAATTTATTTATTGCTTTTTGTTTTAACCATATTAAAAGTCGTCACAAATTCGTGATTGTATTCCCTGTCAACGCACGGCTAAATTTCCTGAAGTCACGTGAAATGGCAATGTTGATACATCCCGGACAGTGCAAACATTGGTTCTGCTATGCTATAGAGCCGCTCGTTGAATCGCACACGTAGTTGATGCTGTTTGTATTCGAGTATGAAACAGTAATTTAAGTAATATTTAAAAAAAAACATATCTAGCATTAAATTATTTATATAACATTGCAATATAAACAATATTAAAAAATTATGATAAAAATCTAAAAGTAAAAACTTTAGTACCTAGTTATCATCGGAGGAAGATATTATCGGAGGCCCCGGGAATGGCCTTGAACTTTGAGGAGGGCTTTTGCTTGTAGGCCACGACCTTGATCGCGGCCTCCACCTCCTTTACGAATCTGGCCTTACGCTCCACCTCGGAGCCGCCAGTCGCACTCGTCTCTTCGCCTGATACCCGAGCCGTATCGCCCGGGTGGCGCCCCTCCTCGGCAAGCTTTGCCGCTCGTTCGGCCATCTGATTGTCAAAGAGCCCCCTCCCCTTGCCTCTCAGCCCGCCCCGCCTGTTGGTGGGGATTTTCCGGGCCGAAACCTCCTCTTCACCGGATGACGGCCCCTGGTCGCCATCCCGCCTGGACCGCTTGCGGAAGAACTTACTGGTCTCCGCGGTCCCAGGCCCCACGCGTCGGGAGCTCTCTGAGCCTCCCACGCTGCTCGATGCGGCGTCGGACTCTGTCCCCGCATCGTTTCTCCTTTCCTCTACGTTGCCGTTGCCGGCGGTTTTGGTTTTTTTTTGTTTTTGTTTGTTTTCCATTTTATACCCACGAGAATGGGGGAATTAAAGGTCCACCTTGGCAGAGACCCCTGTACCAAGGTAAGCAGATTTAGAGGATTTATTACTCGCCAGGGGGTCTGCAGGTACCCTGGCGAGGAGCGCACTTGCGGCTGATTTGTTCATAGAACCCCATTGAGTCGCGCTGTATCTATACCGGGGAAGAACCACGCTGTCACAGAAAAGCAGCGTAAAATAGCAGCTTAGTGCTGTTGTATTTCGTATGGTGAGTGTAAAGAACTGGAGACCTTTTTTGCCAGAAACGAGGCATTGCTTCTTAGTCCTCAGGGGTGGCAACTTATTTGAATTTTCATTTATAATTGAAGATATATAAACATGTCTATGAGCCACAACATCCAGTTACTACTGGAATGTATCCTCGTTTGACCCTTATTATTTAAAAAAATGTAACTCAGTTTGACTTCAGTTAAGCTCAATCCGTTACAAATCGGAATAATATAGATATTAGTGCACCATGGCTCTACAACGTACAATCTTTTTATAGTACACCAACACTAACGAACAAATATTTGCCTTTACGTACTTTTGTATCGATATTTTGCCCTTTGACACCGATGCGAAAAATAAACCAACTCATAGGAACACGCAGAGAATTGTTTATTTTCTTACTGTGCTTCGAAGTTAAATAAGTCGTTAAATAAGTTGAATGCCTACAAAGTTGGAATAAGGTACTTTTTTACCTTCATGAATTAAATTTAAGCTGCTATTTTACGCTGGTATATGGTACATGAGAGCGTGGTCCTTCCCCGGTCGAGACGACCCAATCGTGCTACAACCTACCTAACCTACCTACCTACCTACCTAACCTACGACCCAATCGTGCTATAATACATCGCTCTATCTATTTCGGTATTATAGACCGACACTTCAATTTTATTTACATACTTGTAAAGGTGTATGAATTTTTCGTAAAAAAATAACGATTCGTTCTACTTTCGTTCGTTCATCTAGTCAACATTTTCACCTCCACTAAAATGTGAGGTCTATCTTTGCCGGCCTGACATGACATAATAGTCCGCTTGTCGTTTTCGCTAAGAAATTAAAAAAATAAGGCTTTCTAATATATTAAAATAAATTTAATTGTATTTATTATATTAACACTAGCAGCTAAAAGCGGATGCGTGTGCATCTTAATGTTCGGAGATTTTATCCAATCTATTGACGTTTTCACTGTAGGATCATCAATCACATTTTGTAGTAGCTTACTCCAATTAGTGACAATACGATTTCAAATAATATTCTTTATGGGATCCGCTAGGCAGTCCTATGGCAGATTTTAAGTTGATGTCCTCTGAGACGTATGTTGCTATTCAGTGAGTATAAATTTTGCAAATGTGGCATATTGTCATTCCTTTACGTATATATATACAAACGAGCAAACAGTACACCCGAAGATAGGTGGATGCTGTAAGCATCTTGTTACAATTTATCTACAATAATAACATTCTGTTAAGTTTAAGGCTTTATTTCTCAATACGAGTACATTTATTATTATTATGGGTATCATGCAATACGGAGGTTTCTTCAAGATGTTTTCCTTCACAACCTAGGTCATTTACTTTATGTTACAAATTAATTTTTCAAATTAACTAAAATCAAAACCTCTTTAATTTCATTTCAAACGAGCACATAATTCATCTGATGATAAAAGGACGCCACGGTCTAAACACCTGCATCTATACCCGAGTTTCATTTATTCCATCATTACACCATTTTGAAAGTTTACTGCCGAAAATAGGCCTCTCCCCAACATTGCCTAGATTGCCCAGGTGATCTTTGCTATGACAAAGTACCAACAACTGATGGGAATGAAGGATTTCGAATAGGAGCCTCGTACTTGTTATCGTAGTGTAAGGCGACCATTAATGAAGTGACGATCTGGTGAGAAAAGAAGGCAGACGATGGATACTGATGTCTCAGAATCATGCTTTGTGGCATCAGTTACAAGAGGGAGAATATTTTCAGCAATGAACTTGTGAAGGGCTGTATTGATTGTGATTTGTAGAAATCTGCTGCCCATATCCTGTTTTATTTCCGCCTGTTGCTCCAAGCACGCACGGGATGATATGGGGCAGTTGATCTTCGTACGCCGTTACAACTACATTGTTTTTATATATTACCAAGTGGCGTGAAAAATAAAACATATTTGTAGATCGTATGGGTTTGCTCGACCGAGGATTACGATCTCACAGAATACCAGCGTAAAATATTAGCTCAATACTGCTGTGTTTCGTATGGTGTGTGTAAAGAACCGAAAACCCGTTTTGGCAACAAGATATTCCATCTTAGTAATTAGTAGGAACATATCTACATTTTGATTCTTAATCAAGGATAAATAAAGATACCTATGGGCAACACATCTACTTTCCCTAATTTTACGGATTTAATCGCGTTTTATCGGATATAAATTAAACGTGATAAAGTCCGTAATATAAGTTTTATTGAAAGTAAAGTATTCGTGTAAATTTATGAAATTTGCATACATAAATAAAATTTTGGAAAATTACGTCAGTAAGGAGAAAACTTTTCCTGCCGGTATACGACCGCAGGGCATTTAATTGTCATACAGTTGCAGTTGCAGTTTATGTGCCTTGTATCGCGGAGAAATGTGTTCAGGGAGATATTTTATGTTCTTAAGGATAAAAAACTTAAATTTTGTTACATATTTTGTATCATAGTTTTAAGTACTGATTTGCTACGTGCTCCACGGTGAAGAAAACATCGCAGGGAAACCGGCATGTCTGAGAAATAAAAAACAAATTTGAAAGACATGTGAAGTCTGCCAGCAAGCTTTGGGTAGCGTAGTGGATACTTCCTGTCATACGAGAGCGGCACTGAAAATTTCGGGAATCAAGGAAGTGACACAACATTACTATTTAAAAATGTATTTATTGCTTTTCGAAGTATTCTCCGCGAAATTTGACACATTTTTCCATACGATGGAACCAATCATTGAAGCAACCACTCCATTCGGAAGTTGGGGTCTCCAAAATGGCCCTTTTGTATGCGTCCACGGCTTCTTCAGGTGATGAAAAGCTCTGTCCACGCAATTTATTCTTTATTTTAGGGAAAGTATAGAAATCATTAGGGCTTAGGTCGGGGCTGTATGGCGGATGGTCTTATAATTCTATGTTTTCTTGCTCTAAAAACTCTTTTGTTCTGTGTGCGGTGTGAGAACTCGCATTGTCGTGATGGAGGATAATGCGGCGACTGCAGTTCTCTTTACGGAGTTCAGAAACGACCTGTGGGAAACAAATGCTAGCATACCATTCTGCATTAACTGTTCTTTATCCTTCAAGAGCAATAGTCGTAACATGGCCGGTTTTGGAGACAAATGTGGCCACCATTCTTTTTTTTGCAACACTCCGTGAACAAACAATTTTTGTTGGCTTTAACTCATTTTCAAACACCCAAACTCGTGACTGGTTTTTGTTTCGGGTTCGTACGTATATCCAGAATTCGTCACCTGATACGATGTTGTATACAGCATTTGAGGATCTTGCGTGGAATCTTTCGAGAGTTCTGACGCACCAAGTAACGCGAGCCTCGGGAAAACAACTTTTTTACGCCTAATTGTTCATGCAAGATTATTTGTATTTGACTCATGCCAACGTCTAAAGTTGCCCGAATTTCGCGATATGTCACATGTCGATCTTTCTCAATCAAAGCTTACGCACAGCATCAACGTTTTTTTTTATTTATTTATTTTAAATATATATATATATATATATATATATATATATATATATATATATATATATATGTGCAGTCACTTTACTATGACTGTAAAGCCTGTGTGCGGGTAGGGCATGACCTGTCACCCATGTTTGGCGTCCAAGCGGGCGTAAAACAGGGTTGTGTCATGTCTTCCTGGCTGATAATACTGTATCTCGACAGCTGTTTACAGAAGCTGAAAAATAGCTGTTTGGGTGTGAAATTGGGTGACATAAAAGTTAATTGTCTGCTGTATGCCTATAATGCAGTGCTTATTGCACCATCAGAAGCAGAACTGCAGGCATTAGTCACGTGTATGAAAGAGGAATGTGAAATTAAAGGTCTCCGTTTGAATGCTAATAAAACTAAGGTTCTGGTATTTGAAAAGGACGAAGAGAGAACGAAATGTGAAATATGGGTAAATCAGGAATGTCTAGAACAGGTAAATGAAATTGTATACTTGGGGAGTGCTTTCAGCCGGGATGGAAGATGTGATTTAGATGTGGATAGGCGTGTCGCTGCCGGAAACAAAGTCAATGGTGCCCTGAATGCATTAGTAAAAAGGTAAGGCGTGGTGAAGAGTGCACGCCTTGCAATACATAACGCAGTGTTGGTACCGACTTTGTTATATGACAGCGAAACCTGGGTATGCCAGAAGAAGCATAAAAGCAAGTTGAATGCAGTGGATATGCGATCTCTTCGTAAAATGTGTGGCGTTAGCATAGCCGACCGAAAGCGAAACGAAGAGATTCGCAATATGGCAGGATTGAAAGATGACCTTATCACAAAAATTGATAGGGGCGTACTCCAATGGTTTGGGCACGTTGAACGAATGAGTGAAGACCGAATGGTGAAGAAAATATATAGAGCGAAAGTAAATATTAAAAGGTGTCGAGGTAGACCGAGACTAACTTTCGAAGACCATGTGAGCAAATTGCTCGAAGAGGGGAGGGTCAAGAGTACTCGGATACCTAGACGTGCATGTATGAAGAAGTTAATGAACCTGAAAGAAGCGAAAGAGGTATGTAAGGATCGTGACACTTGGCGATCTGTTCTCTCTGGCTACCCCGTTAGGGATTGTGCGTGAAGATAAGTAAGTAAGTAAGTAAGTGAAAAACGTATCTTCTCAATTAGATAACATTGTGTAACATAAACTTGTGTAAAATGTGTAAGTATATATATATATATATATATATATATATATATATATATATATATATATATATATATATATATATATATATATATATACTAGCTTCACAGGCAGACGTTGTTCTGCCCTTTTCGAAGACTCTTTGTCGTGTCCTGTAAAAATTGTAGGTCACTCATGGGCAAAAAAAAACCATCCAATCTCTCAAGTTGGACCAAACTGCATACGGTGTAAAAATTTGATTAAAATCGATTAAGTAGTTTAGGAGTCCATCGCGGACAAACAACGTGACACGTAATTTATATATATAAGATATATATATATATATATATATATATATATATATATATATATATATATATATATATAAATAAACGTAAACTCAACCACATAAGAATGATTGCTCATTTTTATCTTTACAAAGGCTAGACCACTGGGAGATGCTACTGAGGTAATCGGGTCATTAGATATTTCAACGAAACAATTTATTTTTGTTTCTATGTCAGATAACTTATCTAAAAAAACTCGCTTGAAACTCGATTAAAACTCCTTTATAAACCATATCAGACATCATAGATTAATTATAATTTGTAATTGTTTTCATTTATTCTTTTATTATTATCACAAAGTTCTCGATTTATTTGAAATGGTAACGGTAATAAAAAAATATATTTGTGGAAACGGAATTAGTCACTAGTGTGTGTGTGTGTGTGTGTGTGTGTGTGTGAGACACAGTGGCGTCTCCTCTTTACACGCAACGACACGAATACGCTAAGTAATGTCAGTATAATACATTTTATATTCATGTTTAATAATTTTTTCTAAATATCAAATTTAATGTACTAAAGGTTTGGTCCATAATAAATTATTTATTTATTATTATTATTTATTAACCGTACCGCAGTAGTGTATGTGTGTGGCGGTGTTAGGATATCCTTTACACCATACCATCCCGTGGGTGTCGTAATAGCTGACAGAGAGTAACTGAAATAGTAAATCGGCAACACCAGATGGTGTATTCGTTATTGTCTCACTATCAATCAACTTACAGTCCACTTGACGTAGTTTCCATATAAGATTCGTGAATAGAAGAGAATATAATAGAATCTTTTTTGTTCAGCAATTGAACAAACAAACAATTCAACAAACTCATTGCTTAGTTTTTTTTACCACTACTTTGAAAAACTCTACTCTGGGAGAACCAACAATACACTCGGTGTTACGTGATCTCTTGTACAACATCTTCACTTTGCTTTTCATCTATTCGTAAACGACCACCGTTGTATATAGGCCTCACTCATTATAGGAATTTACCTTAACCTTCACGCTTGGTAACGACAATCTCAAACGTTCGATCGGAAGCCTTCTCGGGATTGTTAACATTTCTAATTTGCAACACCTGTCCTGTACAAAAAAAAAAAACATTCACAAAAAAGTCGTCGGCGTCCCGTCGCGTTCTAAACGGGCGCCGCACGGCGACGTTAATAGACTATATTTGGACTATATCAATGAATTGAGCGTAGTACGTCCACGGAACCGCAAAATGTCGGACGCGCAGCAGCTTTTGCGCTGCTTGTTAGACACTATCGCAACCGAAAACGATTACAAAGACTATGAAACTAAACTACAGTTGTTTTCCACGGGAGGGGCCAACTACACTTCTCAATTGCATCACATCACGCTATCCGCACCGGAGAAGGATGATCTCAAACTGTTTGCAAAATTGGCGATTGTCAACGAGAATATACGAGCTCAAGCGCGATCTGAGATATTCGAAACTGAAATGTTTTTCTATTCGGAATTGCTCAAGCAGTTTCAAGATATGGAGAACCAACACAACGTCCCGAGTGAACATAGGCTTGCCACTGCAAAATATTACGGTTGCAATAGAGAATATTTAAAAGAAATTTTAATACTGGAAGATTTATCGTCACAGGGCTTTAATACCCTCGATAGACTGAAGAGTTTTGATTGGAATTACGCCTCCAAATCAGTCACAGAACTGTCCAAATTACATGCTCTATCTATCGCCTACAGCAAAGAACACCCTGAGAAGTTTGATGCATTGTACACGAAGTTCAAGCTACGCACAGTGGACAACCCCAAGGGCAAGCATATTATGGAGGGCATAATACGCATGGCTATGGAAGTGATCAAAGAAGAAAACAAAGCCAAAGTACTAGCGTTCCTTCAGAAGTTTAAAAATAATGAATTCAACAAATTACTCAAGCCATCACGTCGGCCTATCATTGCACATGGAGACTTTAGGCACAGTAATTTAATGCACAGAACACAAGAGGTAAGGCTTAATATTAAATACTTTACGTAAGTATAATTAATACATTACATTTAATATATTATAATTAATATAATATATTTGCCAGTGAGTGTCGCTAGTGGTAGAGACGTCTACGAGTTAGGATTCCACGGGCTGTCATGTAAAAAAAGTTTAGAAGATTGTCCTGTCACGTTATCTGAAAGACTCTTGAGCTCTTGAACTCTATAGCTTCGTGAAATATTTAGAGACGATGGTAGAAAACGCGATATTACGACATTGGTTCCTTGGGAGAGAGAAAGCCGGATGTGTGTGATGCTATGAGCGTAGACTCAGCGACATTTTTTTATTTTTTTTTTTAAAAGTTACCCCCACACTAGGATTTTTCCTGTATCGTGGAGGCAGTTTATAAACATAAATTGCACAAGGACAAACATCCAGATCCGAAGCAATTATTTGTAGGCCATACAAATATTTGTTCTGTGCGGGATTCGAACCCGAGACCCCAGCGCAGCCACTCATTGCTAAGCCACTATGTCACGGAGCCGTCAATTTCGTTCTTAATACTATACCGCGATGAGTAAGTAGTATGATATTTAGATTGTATGATATTTAAGTCTAAAGTTTTTATTATCATTAAGTATAATAAAGATGTTTTATTTATTAAGTAAGGGTAACGAACGAGCACACAAATCCCCTGACATTTCTTCTCGATTATGAATAAAAATGCAGATGTGCTGCCATCTCTGAGGACTGTGATACAATGTCTCGTTTCTAGTAAAAAGGGTGTCCGGTTCTTTTCATTCACTATACAAAACACGGCAGCATTTAGCGTCTATTTCATGCTGGTATTCCATAGTAGCATGGTCCTTACCCGACCGAGCCGACCCTTTCGTGCTACAACCATAATATAGCAGGAGCATGTCTCTACCATAATATTTTGTTATGTGAATAAATATATTAACGTAGTGTAATTAAAATATAGTTAAGTTTTTTTATTGACACGATTGACCTTTTGGCCAACAAAACCTGGGTATAAATCTTTCTTAACTTCCGCTTCACAAACATAGAGAAAAAAATAAGTTAACCTTGAATTAAAATTAGATATTTTTGTCATGTCTTGTTATAACTAATAATAAATCCATTGCATCCATTACAACCTATACGTTCACAGTTGACATGGGCCTCCCCATTGATTGATCATAGTTTTTTTTCCGCCGTTTTTTTTGAGTCATTATCAAGACGACACTGCTGCTCACCTGCTGTTTCAGTTTCCTTTATGACCTCTTAAGACACCCACAGTACATTATTCATTATTAACCATTGTACTTAGGTGCAAAATTTTCGTACTTTTACGTAGATGAAATTACAACCTAAAAATAATTTAAACCGGGTTCGATCCCCGCCGGCACCAATGAAATTGTTAATTGCAGTTTTAAGTGCTGATTTACCACGTACTCGGCGCTGAAGGAAAACATCGTGAGGAAACCAGCATGTCTGAGAAAAAAAATATTTCGAAGACATGTGAAGTTTGACAACACGCATTGGGGCAGCGCGGCGGACTATTCCTTGCCCTATAACCCTCTCAGAAATAAGAGGAGGCCTGTGCCCAGCAGTGGGACGTATATAGGCTGTAACTTTACTTTACTTTACTTATTACGTATATAAATGTATTTTTTACCATAAAATGGTAAAGTATACATTTATCTAGTTTACCTTGAATGGGGCAGGGGTGCGAAGAATTTCCGGGAGGAAAACCGGCGACGAGGTTCGCCACCCGTCACGTTCTGTCTCCCAGAGAGGCGAAAAGTGGATTGCAGAGGCCCGTCTGGCTACGTTGAATGTATGTGGGGCAATGAATGATAAAATGGATGAAGTATGCGATATGATGTATGATAGAGGAATAGATGTATTATGTGTAAATGAGACGAATACCGCATATTGGTCTGGTGTAGACGAGATCGAGCGGGCATGCCAGGGAGTAGGTATCATCCTTTCAGAAAGAATGGGCCAATGTGTGAAAGAGTATGAATGTGTAAGCCCAAGACTGCTATGGATACGAATGAAAGTGGGCTTAAAGAAGTTGTTTGTGTTAGAGGTGTACGCCCCAGACCAGAGCCCAGACCGAGACCCAGAGAAATGGTAAGGATGGTGTTAATGAAGTGTAAGGGATATGAAAATATTATTAAGCTAGGAGATTTTAATGGAAGGGTTGGGGTGAGGAGGCTTGGTTATGAAAGGATATTGGGAACGTTTGGTGATGAAAATATAAATGAGAATGGTGAAAGTCTCCTCACCGTATGTATGGAAAAGAATCTTTTTGTGACGAACACTTACTTTCGCCACAAGAGGATTCACATGTATACTTGGGAAAGGGGTGACGATAGAAGCACGATAGATTTCATAATTGTGGATGAAAGATTGAGGGCCACAGTGGTAGATACAAGGGTTTACCGGGGTTCTAACGTAGGAACGGATCATTATTTGGTTTTATGCCGAATTAATGGTCTGTTCAGGCGTTGGCGCCATCGATCACCTGTGTCTACCACTGCGTTACAGCGTATTAGAACAGAAAGGTTACAAGATGAAGGTGAGGAAAACAAGTTCAAATGTAGACTGAAAGAAAATATAAGTGGTTTGGATGAATTATGTATGAAGGAGTTAGACTTGGAGAATGTATGGCAAAATGTAAAGAAAGGTTTAGTGGATGCAGCTACCAAAGTATGTGGTATTAGTAAGAGAAAGAATAAAAGGA
Source organism: Parnassius smintheus behrii (assembly GCA_036936625.1). Classification (NCBI taxonomy): domain Eukaryota; kingdom Metazoa; phylum Arthropoda; class Insecta; order Lepidoptera; family Papilionidae; genus Parnassius; species Parnassius smintheus. The sequence continues at coordinate 2,738,111 of JAUPFT010000013.1, forward strand.
AAAATATTACGTTATGGTAGGATGATGCAATACGTGTGGAAGTTGAAGCAAAGAAGAGAGCATGCCTAGATTTACTAGCAACAAAGGCTGGATTACCAGCTAGCGGTACGAATGATGATATTGAAAGAAAAAGGCAGTCTTTAGACATCTAAATAAGAGAGTAAAATAAGTAGTTGAAAGAAAAAAGCAAGAAAGAACGGATAAGAATGATAGAAGAATATCGGATAACTTCCAGGCAAATATTAAAATGTTCTGGAAACTTGTAAGAACTGCCAGGGGACATTCAAAACAGCCTATGATGAATGCTATAAGAGACGAGAATGGCTATATTCTGAATGATGAAAAAAAGTTTTGAGTTTAAAGAGATGGAAGGAATATTTTGAAAGCGTGTTTATTAGTGAGGAGACAACGTGTGTACTAAGTGAAGTAGAAACTCCGAAATAAGAGGAAAGAGGTAGCGAGGTAAGTATAGATGAAATAATGAAAGCAATGAAAATCATGAAAGCAGGTAAAGCTGCCAGATATGATAGAGTTTCACTCGAAATGCTAAGGGCTGGAGAGGAAGTCGTGGCAGGCCTGCTGCACACCTTGTTTAATTTATGCTGGGAACTGAAGCGGGTACCGGTAGACTGGTGCAAAGCCGTGATAGTCCCAGTATATAAAGGAAGAAGGTCGCAGCAGGACTGTAAAAACTACCGTGGCATCAGCCTTCTTAGCATTGTGGGAAAACTGTATGCTAAGGTACTGATTGAAAGGGTCATGAAAGAAACTGATGGAAAAATTTGGGATGTGCAAGCGGGATTTAGAAAGGTAATGGGATGTACAGATCAAGTCTTTTCCATGCGCATGATCGCGGAGAAGTTTTTGGCCACAAAACAAAAGGTTTTTTGTGCGTTCATGGACTTGGAAAGGGTCTATGACAGAGTGGATAGGGATGTGCTATGGCAAACACTGAACTAATTTGGGTTGAGCGCTGGCTTGATACAGGCATTGGAGTCTCTTTATAGGGACTCTAGTGCTTGTGTTAGGATCAACGGGGTCTACTCGGACTGGTTTGACATCCATAAAGGTCTCAGACAGGGCTGTGTGGCTTCCCCGTGGCTGTTCAACCTACCTATGGATAGTTGTTTGCAAAATTTGAAAGTTGAATAATGCGGATTAAGAATGGGTGAGTTAACCGTCAAATGCCTTTTGTACGCCGACGATCAAGTTATTCTTGCGTCGTCGGCGGCCGAGTTGCAAATGATGGTTACATTAACGAACAGATCATTAAAAGAAAGGGGTATGAAAGTAAACGCAAGTAAGACGAAGGTTATGGTTTTTGAAAGAGAAGAAAGTAAAACGGTTTGTGAAATAAGAATAGAAGGGGAGTTGATCGAGCAAGTAGATGAGTTTGTATATTTGAGCTGCGTATTTAGCAGGGATGGGAGATATGTTAAGGATATAGAACGACGATTGAATGCGGGATATAGAGTAAATGGGGCCCTGCACTCTATTGTGAAGAGTCAAAATGTGTCGAAAAAGGCACGTATGGGAATTCACAATGCTGTGTTGGTCCCTACTTTAACGTATGGTAGTGAAAGTTGGGTGTGGCAGAAGAAGCACGAGAGTAGAATGAACGCAGTAGAAATGCGGTCGTTAACCTTTTTTATATCCACAGCTTGAAAAGGCGTTTTAAATATTTTTTTTATAGGATAGGGTGACGAATGAGCACACAGTCCACCTGATGGGAAGTGGTTGCTGTGGCCTATAGACATCTGCATCTATTCTCGATTACAGATCAAAATACAGATGCGTTGTCACCCGTGGGGACTAAGATGGAATGCCTCGTTTCCAGTAAAAAGGGTCTCCGGTTCTCTACACACAAAATACGAAACACAGCAGCATTATCACTATTTGACGATGGTATTCTGTGAGAGCGTGGTCCTTCCCGGTCGAGCCGATCCATTCGTGCTAATAAACTATACTACTAATATAACTGCAGCATGGCTCTACCACGTACAAAAAATATTATTAACTCATTTGTTCATTATAGCCATGGTGTGCCATTCAATATGCCTCATAAGGGAGATAAATGCCATAATTTTCTCGCTTAGCAGGCGGATTGGCAAACACATTTTTTTATTTTTTGTTAGAAATAATATTCATATTTAGTAGTAGTCCTTAAAATTAAATTAAATAATGAATAACTGGACATATAATAATAATTTAAATTTGATATTTACATACATTACTTATTATTTACATTATTATTATTATTAACATTTTTATTTTATTTTATGTAAATTAAAATGAATTTATTCGCCAGAATCTAGGTGTACAAATTTGATTGATATTAAGAGATAGGTATTACCTATCCAAATATTGATTTTAAGACTGATAGCAAATCTCTTATCATTTATATTTTTACTCATGAAAGGATTTGGCTGTCCAGACATCTGCTTCTACAGCGCGGTATAAAGTAAGACATTGTATTTGAAATTAGTTTCAAGTAATTTAAATTAGAAAATGGGGCAATAGGGGTAGCCTCTAGTAATAATAATAGTAATTTAAATTATCCAAAATGCAGCACACATAGTTAACTCTATAATTTCACATATACAATTATAAAAATTGTATACAACTGGTGCATATAAGGCACGTTAGGCGAATACTTAGAAATTAAATTGTTTTTAAACAGTTACAACTTACACTTTTTTGTACTCGCATAACGTTAGTTAAAATATAACATTGGTTTAAAGGTTATAACTATAATACTGTTACGACAGCCTGTTGCGTATTGCGTCATATTGTAGGTACAGGAATGTTTACGGCGATAAGGGATAAAAAATAGATATCACTCTGATTATTAATGCAAGTAAAGAGCAACCTTATGTTTACGTGTAATAAACTTTTTTTCCTTTGGATATTGTTATCGTTATGTTGTCCCGAGTGTTTTAGTACCTTTCGGTTTAAAGAGTGGAATGAACCGGATTGGCATAGAAAGTTAAATTATATTCATTTTATTGACTACGAGTATAAAAGACTATAAAACAGATGTGTAAACTCAAGTTACTAACTTGAGGTGACCCATCGCTAGGTGCGCTCGTTTCCAGTTTAGGTCTGTCACGTATACGGAAGCAGTTGCACGTGTTTGATATTCACCAAACAACACGACATTACTCGGTATTATATTTATATGTAAGGATGAAAATTCATAATATCATTAAATTCAACAAAAGAAAAAAAAACAATAATAAGTGTCGTAAATATTTGTTGGCTGCACATCGTAACGAGGCAGCGAGCGTGCGTTTCTCCTTTTTAAAATAAAATACTCTTTTTTTAAATAAAATTTTCTTTTCCAGTAAAATAAATCAATTGCATCTAACCTTGAGTAATTCCATCTTATATCATAACAAAGTTTGAGGACCACAAAATTACAATTTCTATATTTCAGGGATAAGACCAGATGCCACGAAACATTAAAACAAAGAAAATCGTTTAGAACATTTTGTAGTTTTTATCATATTTAAATATGTTTTTGAGCGGTGAAGATAGAACAAATTCCTGTTATGAACTTTTTTCTCTAAGCAGTAAAAGTGGCTTTAAATTTATATCCGGTCTTACACCATGACCAATTATTCAACATGCATATAAAAGGTATGTACGCAGTAGTATAATGTCTATGGTCTTGTCATCGCGAACGTTAAAAGCACAAACCGTTGAGTTTACAAAAGCAAAAGATTCTCACAGCTAAAGTACGTTTAACTATTAACGAGTTGCGCTATATTCCAGAAATTTGATAATTCGGATGTCGAGAAAAATGAGTTTTGTCAAACTCTTACAACGCCAACACACCTTACATAATTTAGAACTTTACAAAAATTTGCCCCTATTGCCTTAAAAGACGAAAAGTGCTTAATTAAAACACTTAAGTTGTCTATACGACATTGAGTATAGGTTTAATATTATTGCAATTCACAACTAGATGACGTTAGTGTTGAATTAATAGAAGGTTTTGTTACGACCATAGTTTATATCAAAAGGTTTTAAATATAATTGTCCTAAAATTTTTTTTTTATTTTTTTTTTTAGAAAAATATTAGTAATCCTATTAATTAACATTACTAATATTCCCTTTAACCACTCCTAGTAAGCTGAAAATGCTTGTGTTAGGAATGGTTCACGACAGTTGTCGAATGGTGGATTCGAACCCGCGACCTTTTAAGTTCGCGGTCCGCGCCCTGCCACTAGGCTACTGTCGTTGTAAATGTGTTGTATTTATATATAAATTTATTAAATTTAAATAAATATTTTAAGTATTTCAGTATTTGAGCATTTAGGTGTGTTTTGAGCGCTGAATACATATATACATACATATATATATGTATATTGGATATCCCAAAAAGAATGGATAATCCTTGAGCGCCTAATAGTACAGGTATCAGGCGCTCAAATAAAAATACAAAAAATTCCAAGTGATGCCAAAAATATAAAGGTTTTAAAAAAAACGTTTTTATTGACCTTACTGTACTTTCTTGTACAACACTGCCGCAAATTAATAAAATTCGCTGCGTTTTTGTTGTTCTCTTATTCCTCAGACAATATTCTATTAAAAATGCAGTAAAGACCTTCGCTTTACCAGTCTTGACATCTTAAACTCTAGCCTGGTTCGCTTTGGAAATGTTTTGAAAGACATTCTCAAGGACATCCCCTTCGATTGATATTCATCATATTTATAGTTCTTGATTTGTTGGATTTGTGAGCCTGTTAGTTCAAGCAATTTTATTAAAAATGTTTGTTTCTCAATCTTGGCATGCCGTGATAACACGTATAAGGATTATGTCTTGTATCACACCATTATTTTTGTAAGTTATAGCTTTAAGTCATGATGTAATCTGTTGTGTTGTCCTATAAGAAATTAATAAAAATAAAAATAAATAAAAGAGGATGAGTATCTATCGTACTTTTTTGCAAAAAACTTCAATTTTTTAGCATAAAATTTTGTAACAAAATAATTTTGACAAATATTTGGGAGCCATTCGTGAAAAAAGTATGAAGATCTAAGTGACTAACAATTTCAAAAATATGCGCAGTTAATACAGTTTACAAAATGGTATAGTACATAATTTTATTTAACGTTAAGATGCAAAAAGAATAAATTCGATGGTAGAAAGAAAAAATAATCTTGTCTTAAATTGTCATAATAAAAACGTTAAGTTGTACATAAATCAATCTTTAATTTTGTTTTCATTGAACTAAACTATACTAGCGTACATAGAAACGACAACGCGTACAAAATGTTTGCGCCGTACTTTTTGTCTTCATACTTTTTTTTCACGAATGGCTCTTTTTTTAATAAAACTTCATGCTCAAAATTGAAGTTTTTTTTTTTGCAAAAAAGGACAATAGTTATTCGTACTCTTTACTGCATTTCTAATAGAATAGTCTGTGGGGAAAGAGAGAAGAACAAAAACGCAACGAATTTCACTAATTTGCGGCAGTGGTGTACATGAAAGTACAGTAAGATCAGTAAAAACATATTTATTTAAAACCTTCATATTTTTGGCATCACTTGGAAAAAAAAATTGTATTTTTATTTGAGCGCCTGATATCTGTACTATTAAGCGCTCCAGGATTATCCATTATTTCTGGGAGACAGTGTATTTAACGTTTTTTATGCCATATTTCTTCAATCATTAGATTGAAGAAATTTGGCATAAAAAACAATTATGAATTGTCTCAATGACGACTAGCCTATTATGCAGATGATTGAGATATTACGTTCATAAATAATAGGTTAAAGGCCGTCCGGTAAAGAGTAATAGTGTACTAAATTTAAATCAATAGTGCTCTAAAGTAAAAGGTAAAGAGTAATACTTTTTTATAGGTAGAGTGACAAGCGAGCACACAGTCCATCTGATGGTAAGTGGTTGCTGTGGCCCATAGATTTCTACATCTATCCTTACGAATCAAAATGCAGATGCGTTGTCACCCGTGAGGACTAAGATGGAATGCCTCGTTTCCAGGAAAAAGGGTTTCCAGTTTTCTACACTCACTATACGAAACACAGGAGCATTAAGCTACTACATATATTACGCTGGTATTCTGTGAGAGCGTGATTCTTCTCCGGTTGAGCCAACCCATTTGTGCTACAACTATAGGCACTTCTAATATAACTGCATCATGACTCTACCACGTATAAAATATACATGGTAGAGCCACGCTGCTGCTGCTATAATAGGGATGCATGTTGCTAATAGGGTCAAAAACATGATTGGTAAACTTGTAAATGTCCTACTAGCTTTAAAAATTGGAAACAATTCTATTGATCAAACCCCTATCTAGCAAAGCTAGCTAGCTCTGGGCTAAGTTTGACAACAACCTGCGTTTCGAAACACATGTCACAAAGAGTGTAGGAAACTGTTTTTATAGATTTAAATCTTAAGTATATAAAATCAGGCCATTCCTAACAGAGCAAATAGGGATAATACCTAGTACTTCTCTTTATTTTGTCCAAATTAAATTACACGAAACTTCTAAATTAAATTACAAAAAAAATTACACATGTACCCTATCATTTCGAATAACTCCTCATCAAAAACTCCTCGTTACTCATATGACAAATTAGTGTGGGTCAGCGAACAATCAAAATATTCGAAACGTACCGAAATATACTAACGTCTTTGTTATTCTAAAACATAGAACAATGACATTTAGAGGGTCTCTCAGGTCTCAGGTATACAGTTTCTCGCTGCTGGAAGGTTCTGCCGCCAACAATGCGTGCTCTAATAACTATAAGAAAAAAAAGTCACTAATTTTAAAACTAGACCAAAATCTGTCGTAATTTTAAAATTAAAAATATTAATTATTTTATACGTGCACAATATATTTTTTTTAAATTTATTCCTAAAAATGTACATTTGTCGCATTTTTAATTTTTCCAAACTGAAAGCCAGTTTGTCGGCAACAATATAGTTTAAAGTTTCACACTACCTAATGACAATAAATGTAATTATGGTACTCATAAAAAGTTGAATCTCTGCTTATCTTATATACAACAAGCATTCACCACTATGGACACAACGATAGATAATGTTTCCTCGAGATGGTTTTGAGCTGCGTCTTCGTTACGCTTTCGTCACGTATGTGTCCGCAACATCATTACACAAAGTCGAAGTTATCCATTGTCTTGTACGCCGCTCAAAGTAATTTTCCTCCCTAGGTATATGATATTTTCTCCTTTGTGTAACTTGGCGCTTCGGCATTACATAATACATATGTTTTAGGTTTTCTAAATATTACAACGTCATTCATTTTTGTATGAAAACTTACAGCTTCACAATCCTCTTAATTTTAGGTTTATGGATTACAATTGGATGCACAAACACAGGTGCACATGGTAATCCGACACAATTATAGGGAGATCGGACACAGAAAAAAGGGCTTTACGTGCTTTCTGGGACACAGGGATAAAACACCGCTAAAATCCTGGCTGCTAATGAAAACTTAATAGAAAATCCAACTGATTTTGGACTCATCACACCTATCACTTAAATGAGCTCATCACGCTTTATGTTAGTTTCATTTTTCATTTGTTTGCAGTATGAGATAAGTATATTAATTCATTCATGTTGTTAGTGTAATTAGATACTTAATTTTAGGCGGGGAATGCATTGTAGTTTTCATTTCAAATATTTTAAATATTAAAGGCAATATGATGACTCTTAGAACACATATGACAAACAATTGGAGATGGAGCTTGCTTGGCAGAATCTTATTTGTTGTCTGAAAAATTCCGGAGCAAGTTGTGGATTTCATTATTGCGGTCATTTTGCTGTTTATTTACAACATGAAACAAAAGTTTGCCTAATTATTTTTGGGTTGGTTTGCGGATTCGTCCATTAGTTCGTTTGAGGACCAATCTATTTCTTTTCGTTCGTTAGTTTGTCTGATTACTTACTAGCTTGGCGGCATTAAAAATATGAATATACCATGATCAATATCATAACAAAATACTAATTCCACGCAAACGAAGTCGCTGGCAAGGCCAGTATAAAATAAGTTTTTTTAAAATATTGTTCTAAGCCAGTGCTTAACTATAATATCACCTGATAGCAAGTGGTGATGTAGCCTAAGATGGTGAAGCACTCTGACTTCACAAAAGCCTCTTCACTCTTGTCTTGAGGACAACCACATAGTAATCGGAAGGAAACGCAGACGCTGGCAACTTAATCCACTCTTTTGCTGTGAACGATGTAGCAAGCAGTTTGGTTTGAATGCATAATAAATCAACAAAGAAAGTGGGGGTGAGGGAGGGAGAGTCTACCAAACGTCCGGTTGTCGGATGCTGGAATGAAGAGGGAGGAAATTAATTATACAATTCCTGCGCAAATAGTTAATTAAGCGAGATAAAATCCGTACAAAACTAATTTCATCCAATGTTGTCATTTTTGTTTTCCAGGACGGGCAGTTAGAAGTGGTGATTGTGGACTACCAGACGCTTCAAATCTCCAACCCGATCATTGACGTGATGTACTTTATCTTCAGTGGATCTGACGAGGAGTTTCGCGCTAAACACTATCGGCAACTCCTCGATCATTACTACTTAGAACTTTGCAACGCTCTTACCAGGTTGGATGTAAACGCTAAGGAGGTATACCCAAAGGAAGATTTCGAATGCGAATTGGAAAGGGTAAATAAAAAAATATATTAATATTCGTTTTGATATGTGCTTACACCGATATCGCTGTCAATTATAGTGACTTCTTTACGCTTTGCTAATAATTTGAGTAATTGAAATGTCTAGGAGATACTTCTTAGATAGATTAGAGGGTTTTACGAGGGCGACACTGAAAGTTTTTAGAACTGGTCGCGGTGGTGGTGGTAAACGATATAATAAAAAAGTAAGTTCAAATTTCGAAAATGGAAATATTTTCCAATATTATTGTGTGTTTATTTTATTAATTTGTCATTTATTATCGATTTGATGGCTAATTGAAACTTGTCTGTGTCATGTCAACGTGAATTTAACGCGAGAAAATTTTTGTACAACGATTTTTTATGACTTTCGATGTCATTTAAGTCAACAAGAAAGTTATAAGGGGGATAAGTTGCTCGCGTCCGTAGGCTATGACCACCTATTCCTAGGCCCACCCTACACGTGTCCCCTGGGTGGTGCTAAATGAGCGACAAGCCGATACCACAGACTCGGCTCCACGCCGTGGTAGCGGCGTAAAACATACTACCCAATATTTTCGCACTATGAGGAACTATATAAAATAAATGGCCCTGAGTTCCCGGCGCCCCTTTGATGGGGCAGGGGTGCGAAGAATCTCCGGGAGGAAAACCGGCGACGAGGTTCGCCACCCGTCATGTTCTGTCTTCCGGAGAGGCGAAAAGTGGATTGCAGAGGCCCGTCTGGCTGCGTTGAATGTATGTGGGGCAATGATTGATAAAATGGATGAAGTATGTGATATGATGTATGATAGAGGAATAGATGTGTTATTTGTAAATGAGACGAAAAGGAAGGGGAAGGATGTCACTACACATGGCATGTATACCGCATACTGGTCTGGTGGAGACGAGATCGAGCGGGCATGCCAGGGAGTAGGTATCATCCTTTCAGAAAGAATGGGCCAATGTGTGAAAGAGTATGAATGTGTAAGCCCAAGACTGCTATGGATACGAATGAAAGTGGGCTTAAAGAAGTTGTTTGTGTTAGGGGTCTACGCCCCAGACATGTCTAAGCCCACTTATATCCGAGAGCAGTTTTGGGAAATGGTAAGGATGGTGTTAATGAAGTGTAAGGGAAATGAAAATATTATTATGCTAGGAGATTTTAATGGAAGGGTTGGGGTGAGGAGGCTTGGTTATGAAAGGATATTGGGAACGTTTGGTGATCAAAGTATAAATGAGAATGGTGAAAGTCTCCTCACCGTATGTATGGAAAAGAATCTTTTTGCGACGAACACTTGCTTTCGCCACAAGAGGATTCACAAGTATACTAGGGAAAGAGGTGACGATAGAAGCATGATAGATTTCATAATTGTGGATGAAAGATTGACGGGCGCAGTGGTAGATACAAGGGTTTACCGGGGTTCTAACGTAGGAACGGATCATTATTTGGTTTTATGCCGAATTAATGGTCTGTTCAGGCGTTGGCGCCATCGATCATCTGTGTCTACCACTGCGTTACAGCGTATTAGAACAGAAAGGTTACAAGATGAAGGTGAGAAAAACAAGTTCAAATGTAGACTGAAAGAAAATATAAGTGGTTTGGATGAATTATGTATGAAGGAGTTAGACTTGGAGAATGTACGGCAAAATGTAAAGAAAGGTTTAGTGGATGCAGCTACCGAAGTATGTGGTGTTAGTAAGAGGAAGAATGAAAGGAAAAATAATACGTTATGGTGGGATGATGAGATACGTATGGAAGTTGAAGGAAAGAAGAGAGCATGCCTAGATTTACTAGCAACAAAGGCTGGTAATTCTAGCGGTACGAATGATGATACTGAAAGAAAAAAGGCAGTCTTTAAACATCTTGATAAGAGAGTAAAAGAAGTAGTTGAAAGGAAAAAGAAAGAAAGAACGGATAAGAATGATAGAAGAATATCGGATAACTTCCAGGCAAATATTAAAATGTTCTGGAAACTTGTAAGAACTGCCAGGGGACATTCAAAACAGCCTATGATGGATGTTATAAGAGACGAGAATGGCTATATTCTGAAAGAGAAGTTTTGAGTTTAAAGAGATGGAAGGAATATTTTGAAAGCGTGTTTATGAGTGAGGAGACAACGTGTGTACTAAGTGAAGTAGAAACTCCGAAAGAAGAGGAAAGTGGTAGCGAGGTAAGTATAGATGAAATAATGAAAGCAATGAAAAGCGTGAAAGCAGGTAAGGCTGCCGGATATGATAGAGTTTCACTCGAAATGCTAAGGGCTGGAGAGGAAGTTGTGGCAGGCCTGCTGCACACCTTGTTTAATTTATGCTGGGAACTGAAGCGGGTACCGGTAGACTGGTGCAAAGCCGTGATAGTCCCAGTATATAAAGGAAAAGGGTCGCAGCAGGACTGTAAAAACCACCGTCGTATCAGCCTTCTTAGCATTGTGGGAAAACTGTATGCTATGAAAAAATTTGGGATGTGCAAGCGGGATTTAGAAAGGGAATGGGATGTACAGATCAAGTCTTTTCGATGCGCATATTCGCGGAAAAGTTTTTGGCCAAAAACCAAAAGGTTTTTTGTGCGTTCATGGACTTGGAAAAGGCCTATGACAGAGTGGATAGGGATGTGCTATGGCAAACACTGAACTCATTTGGGTTGAGCGCTGGCTTGATACAGGCATTGGAGTCTCTTTATAGGGACTCTACTGCTTGTGTTAGGATCAACGGGATCTACTCGGACTGGTTTGACATCCATAAAGGTGTCAGACAGGGCTGTGTGGCTTCCCCGTGGCTGTTCAACCTATTTATGGACAGTTGTTTGCAAAATTTGAAAGTTGAAGAATGCGGATTAAGAATGGGTGAGTTAACTGTCAAATGCCTTTTGTACGCCGATGATCAAGTTATGCTTGCGTCGTCGGCGGCCGAGTTGCAAATGATGGTTACATTAATGAACAGATCATTAAAAGAAAGGGGTATGAAAGTGAACGCAAGTAAGACGAAGGTTATGGTTTTTGAAAGAGAAGAAAGTAAAACGATTTGTGAAATAAGAATAGAAGGGGAGTTGATCGAGCAAGTAGACGAGTTTGTATATTTGGGCTGCGTATTTAGCAGGGATGGGAGATATGATAAGGATGTAGAACGACGAGTGAATGCGGGAAATAGAGTAAATGGGGCCCTGCACTCTCTTGTGAAGAGTCAAAATGTGTCAAAAAAGGCACGTATGGCAATTCACAGTGCTGTGTTGGTCCCTACTTAAACGTATGGTAGTGAAAGTTGGGTGTGGCAGAAGAAGCACGAGAGTAGAATCAAGGCAGTAGAAATGCGGTCCTTAAGGAGTATGTTAGGGCTGAATCTGAACGACAGGGTAAGAAATTGTGTAATAAAAGAAGAGTGTGGTTTGCAAGATGATGTTGTGACCAGGATTAAGAAAAGAATGCTTCGGTGGTTTGGTCATGTGGAAAGAATGAATGAGGAAAGAGTGACAAAGAAAATTTATGTTGCAGAAGTGAATGGCAGAGTCGGAAAGGGACGTCCTAGGCGAAAATTTATCGACCAAATTGGCGATTTATTGAAAACGGGCCAAATTAGGAGTACCCTTAACCGACGAGCATGTATGCGTAGGTGTATGGATGTGAAGGAGGCAAGAGAGGTGTGTCAGGATCGTGCCAAATGGAAGTCTGTAGTCTCTGCCTACCCCTCTGGGTGACAGGCGTGAGTGTTTATGTTATGTTATGTTAAGAAAGTTATAATAGACTTCGATTGGCCTTTCACAATGAAGCCTCATCTCGTGCCATCGTTTACAACTGGTTTAATGAGTTTAAACGTGGTCGTCGTGTAGTGGCGGTTAAGAATATCCACTACCCCATATCTTCCCGTGGGTGTCGTAAAAGGCGACAAAGGGAAACAGGCAGGAGATGGGCAGTAGCATCTTCCTGATAACAGCAACTGTACGACAAAAAAAAACTGCGGTTGCCAACCCGCTCGCCAAGCGTGGCAACTATGGCAATATACCCTCCATGAACAATTACACAAATAGGCGGCCTGGCTACGGTGGCGACCATGGTAACGGCGGGGCAGGGGGTGCTAAGAATCTCCGGTGGAGTTTCAGTTGCCACCTACGACCACTCGACCTGGCGACATTTAACGCACGTACCCTGAGGACCGACGAGAAGATCCTGGAGCTGGAAGAAGAGATAGACAAGTTGCGCTGGAATATTACAGGATTATCTGAGGTCCGAAGAGAGGGGGAGGACACGGTGATTCTCGAGTCCGGCAACTTGTTCTATCACCGGGAGGGCGACCATCTGTCCCAAGGAGGTGTCGGATTTATCGTCCACAAGTTTCTCGTCAACAATGTTGTAAAGATTGGGAGTGTGTCGACGAGGGTCACGTACCTGATACTCGGAATCACCAAACGGTATTCGCTGAAGGTCATACAGGTTTACGCACCAACCTTGGCACATCCCGATGAGGGGGTGGAGGAAATGTATGAGGATATTTCCAAAGCCATGCATTCCTCCAAAACCCACTACACGGTGTTGATGGGAGACTTCAACGCAAAATAAGGCACAAGAGAAAACGGTGAGCTGAAGTTAGGGAAATTTGGAGTGGGGCAACGGAACCGAAGGGGCCAGCAGCTGGCCGACTTTATGGAGAAACAGAGACTCTTTATGATGAACTCTTTCTTCCAGAAGCGGCCCCACAGGAAGTGGACCTGGTCGAGCCACGACGGTTCGACAAAAAATGAAATTGACTTCATTTTGACGACCAGACGTCAACTGTTCAGTGATGTATCAGTGATCGCAAGGGTGAAAACTGGCAGCGATCACCGAATGGTTTTAGGCACACTTAACCTAAACGTTAAGTTGGAGAGGTCTCGTCTAATGAAGTCAACGCTCCGTCCCCCTCGTGCTCTAATCCAGAATCCCGAAACCTTTCAGCTCGAGTTACGTAACCGCTTTCAGTGCCTAGAAGATTGCAATGAAGCGGACGATATGAATGACAAGCTCATGGAAACTGTCCATGCGGTTGGAGCTAAGTTCTGCAAGACCCGCCGCAGAAGAACACAAAAACTCCGATCACACTCTTAATCTCATGGCTGTTAGACGGGAGATGAGGCTGCAATCGTCAACAGATTTGACAGCATACAGGCAACTGAACAGACAGATCTCCAAATGCATGCGGCGAGACTTACGCAACTTTAATACCGCTCGTATTAAAGAAGCGATCGAGCGGAACCAGGGCTCCAAAGTCTTTGCCAGAGATCTGTCTGCCAGAAAGAGCCAACTGTCAAAGCTGAAGACTGAGTGTGACCTGACCTGAGATTTTGAGTGAAATTGAGAGGTTCTATGGGCAGCTGTACACATCATCGTTGGAGCCACACGCAAGTGTGAGTAACGATCCAAGAACAAGTCTTATCCGACACTTCCGATGACATCCCGCACGTCAGTCTGAGCGAGATTAGTATGGCTCTCCAGTAACTTAAAAACGGCAGGGCCCAAGGCGAGGATAGAATTACAGCGGAGCTTCTGAAAGCGGGTGGAACACCGGTACTTGAAGTCCTTCAGAAGCTCTTCAATTCCGTCCTCCATGTTGGCACTACTCCAGAGGCGTGGAGCAGAAGTGCGGTGGTCTTGTTCTTTAAGAAAGGCGACAACGCTCTCTTAAAAAACTTCAGACCGATTTCCCTTCTGAGCTGCGTCTACGTGCTGTTTTCGAGAGTGCCTCCCAACGGATAGGTCTTAAGATGAACATGGACAAAACAAAGATCATGTTTAATGTCCATGTCACACCAATGCCGGTAGTTGTTGGGAGCACTATGCTCGAAATTGTTGACGAGTACGTTTACCTGGGACAAATAGTCCAACTATGTAAGTCCAACTTCGACCGAGAGGTCAATCGACGGATTCAACTCGGCTGGGCAGCGTTCGGGAAATTACGACATATCTTCTCGTCAGGTATACCTCAATCTCTAAAAACTAGATTGTACAACCAGTGCGTGTTGCCAGTGATGACTTACGGATCTGAGACGTGGTCCTTCACTGCTGGCCGTATGAGGACGCTCAAGGTCGCTCAGCGAGCTATGGAGAGGGCTATGCTCGGAGTTTCTCTGCGTGATAGACTCAGCAATGAGGATATCCGCAGTAAAACCAGAGTGACCGACATAGCCCAACGGATTAGTAAGCTGAAGTGGCAATGGGCCGGCCATATAGCTCGAAGAACCGATAACCGATGGGGAAGAAAGATTCTTGAGTAGCAGCCTCGTACCGGTAGGCGTTGTGTAGGGCGACCCCACTAGATGGAGTGACGACCTGTTAAGATATGCAGGAAGTCGATGGATGCAGGTGGCTCAGGACCGTGCTTTGTGGCATTACTTGGGGGAGGCCTATGTTCAGCAGTGGACTTGTGAAGGGCTGTAGTGATGATGATGATGATGAAACGTGGTCGCACTAATCTCACCGATGATTTGCGTGAAGGACGGTCTTTTACGGCGACGACTGAAGATAACATCAGTGTTGGATGATAGAGACTGACAAAAGAGTGACTTATCAGCAGATTCGGAATAGCTTAGGCATTGGTATGAGTCAAGTGAACAAAATCCTGCACGAAAATTTAGCGGTCAGGAAGTTTTGTGTCCGGTGGATACCTCATAATTTGACAGAGGTCAAAAAACTCCGTCGTGTTGATTGGTGTCGTGAAATAGTACAAAGATTTAACGGAGGTGACTTAATGTTGTGCTCGACATACTTTCGGGTAACGAAAGCTGGATTTATTGTCATGATCCTGAAACTAAGAGACAGTCTGCTGTCTGGCTGTTTCCTTCCGAGGAGTTGCCAACTAAAGTGAATAGAGGCCGAAGCGTGGGAAAAAAGGTGGTGGTCTTGTTCTTCGGAAGGACAAGTCAGGGTCGAAAAACAGTTACTGCAGAGTGAACAAATGTTTGCCACTTGTCTTGCAAAAAGTTCGGGAGAAATCTCGTAGTAAGATCCTCCTTCACCTCGACAACGCCTCGTCACACACCGCCAACCTCGCACCTTGCGATTTTTATTTTTTTTCCGAAAATAAAAGGCAAACTTCGAGGAAAACATTTTATGGAAGCAGTGGCTTTTCAAAATCCCGTCGAAGAGACCTGGGAAGGATGAGTGGGAAAAGTGGTTTTCTCAGTGATTCCATCGGATGCAGCGATGTATTGATGTAAATGGACACTATTTTGAAAAGTTATAATAAAACTAACAACTTGCTAGTTTGTTTAGTTTTTAATTTTCTAAGAATTTTCAGTGTCACCCTCGTAGTCGGTGCGAGTCCGACATAACTTGTACTTGACTCCGTGGGGCGGGTATGCGTAAGCATTTCTTTATGTAAAAAAGAAGGTACTCCTTTTCTGCCTGGGCTTTTTTCAGCTATATATATCTGTTGCCAAATACTAGTGCTTCTTATATAGAACTCACCATACGGAACACAGCAGTATTAAGCTGTTATTTTACGGTGGTATTCTGTGAGAGCGTTGTCTTTCTCCGGTTGATCCGACCCATTTGTGCTACAACCATAATATAGTTGCAGCGTGGCTCTACCCCGTATAACGTAATCCTAATGCCAGTATGATGTGCTGTGAGACGTTCCGTTTTGCCCTCTGAGGTGACACTGCATCTTTCTTTATATGTTTAAAGAAAGCTGCATGTGTGGGCTATGTAAAACAATTGAAGTCTCCAGCACGTCGGAAAGATCGGAACGACTTACGAACAGATATACAAACACAAAAGTGACTTTATAAAAACGTGGTAATATTTTTGTATTTCAGATCCAGCCATATGGTCTGATGATCAGCTTAGTGTTGCTGCCGATGGTGACCGTTGAAGCTGAAAACGCGCCAAAAATGGACGGCGGTAGTGACATCAATGATTTCGCGATCAAACCAAACGAACTCGCAGCAACTAGATTGAATGGAGTCATCAATGACTTTGTTAGGTTAGGTGTATTATGATAACTATATCAATTTAACTCTGTAAAAATTATTATACAAAATCAAATGATACAGAATACATCGGAAAAAGCAAACGCTTGTACAAAAAGAAAAGTATCGTTTTGAAAAACGAATAATGATTAAAAATAATATCGATTATAGTAATAAAATTCGTACAAAAATAGAATCATCGAAAACATAAACGTAAGTAAATACTTCTAGAGCGAAGAACGAGCTTTCTTGGAGCATCTCATATTGCGTTGAGTCCAAAATGGTGCTATGGTAAAAAACTTAAAAAAGCTTATCCGACAAAAGACCATGTTCTCCAGATTTTTTTTTATATTTACACATAACGAAGATACTCCCTAAATGGCGAGCCTTGGAACAAACCACAGATGTCCAAAATTACTTGTCCTCGCGGCCTTGCAGGCCGCGAGACCTAAGTCAGACGAAGCTGTAAGAGTCGCATAGACTAACAGCACTAATATCTAGAAAATAGAGAATAAGTTGTAGTGGTGTAGAGTAACATGGAAGTGACCTGTAGCAAACTGGCATGAATGATCAAGATATTCGTGTCAACAATTCTCTAGATCAATAATTTACTCTCCTCCTGCAGTGACTTTGTTTAACTGTGGTGGGAAATGTGAAAGACTTCATGTGTCATTTGATGTTTGGTTTAGTTGTATTGTATGAATGTGTTAGTAAAGATTACAAGCCGATATATATTTTATTTTAGCATTTTTGTTTAGGTTATGAAGTCGCTAAATTATGTTCTCGAGACCGAATTCCGATCACGGCAGTCAGCCTCAACGTAGCCTAGCCATCTGCGTAGGACAGGGTAATAGTGAACGAGTCTGCGTACGGGACGGGTGTGTTATATTTCCTTACTCTCATAATCCGATGAGGCAGCAATCTAACACGCCTGGAGAGAGATCAGGCACAGAACCAACGGCTTTACGTGCTTGAGGCACGGGAGTGAAAAACCGTCAACTTCCTAATTGCTTTTACTAAGAAATTCTCGACAAAAAACTTAACTGACGGTTTTCGCTCAACCTGTAATGGTTAAAATACACATGACCAACATGTTCAGCGGTCTGTGTTTCCGCAAAACCCATATCCACCAGCAACTATACCCTCCAGGATTACATCGCACTGCAGGTCTGATTGTTGGATGATGCAGAGATCAGTGTAATCATAAAGGAAAAATGATAATTCTTTATGAAGCCGAAGATGGTAAGGCGCACTGTCTTAACAAAGACTTCACATATTGTAATCGGATGGAAAGACAGATCCTTATAACTTATTACACCCATATACTGTACGCATGACGAACGATGTAGCAAATCGTTTGGTTGTTGGAATGTATGGTAAGTCGGCAACGATAGGTTGGAGACTGGCCGAGCGTATTGTTGTGCAATGGTAAAAGGACAGGGGAAAAATTAAGTTATGCAATTCCTGCGAACACTCTCTGAAAGCTTCCTGTAGACTAGCGAGGTTGGTTTCGTCCAACAAGCCTTTTAGCTTGCCTTTGGATCGAAGCCAAAGCTGCGAGGTGGTAGTTTGCAGCACCAGTCCACATATAACAGCAATACACCATGCACAACCAGACTTCCGCTTTATATAGTAAGCAGCTGTCCCGGTATGAAGTACCGCCGCACCTTTGCAAGGACTTTTAACTTGTTTGCAGCAGCTCTGATCTTGGACTCAAAGAATCACCCGAAGGTCAGGTTTGTCACGTCAAATGTGATCCCGCAAACGTTAGGAGTTTTTTTTTTAAACCGTTGGTTTAAAAGTCACATTTTTCAGTGGAGACATAGACTTAAGTATTCTCTACCAATATTTTTATTGCCCTCCTCTTTCTATCTCTACGCGTGATAAAGCTAGGTCGATGTTAGAATTGGCTAAGCACGCACTTCTACAGTATAGCAGATTTTAGTCGATAGACACTAACCGATAAGTTTAGAGATGCATTTGAATTAGGCAAGTTTTGTTCCAGGATATCGTTCAAGTACAGAGTGAGGAGAGTGGATGCAAGGGTACTGCCTTGCGGAACGCGAACATGAACATACATGCCTACTAGTGTAATTTAATACTATTACGCACGGTTTTCGCATTTTTAGATAAGTTTCAAACCATTGGAGTTTATTTCCCCTTGCTCTAGCGGCTTCTAGCTTTTTCACGAAGAGGCTAACAGAGACAGTGTCAAAAGCTAAGACGAAGAAACAGTGTAAAATGCTGCCGTATTTCGTGTGGTGAGTCTAGAGAACCGGAGACCCATTTTACTAGAATCAAGTCCTTATTCCATCTTAGTCCTCAGGGGTAATAACGATTCTTTATCGAGGAGAGATGCAAATGTCTATGGGCCACAGCGTCCACTTACCATCAGGTGAACTGTGTGCTCGTTTGTTACCCTACAAATAATGTATAAAATATAATTAAATAACTTACATTTATACGGTAAAACTATGAGATTTATAAAATTTTTCAATAATCCGAACGTTTATTTTTTATTTTTTTTATTTTTTAGCTTTTTCGTTATTTCATTTTAAAAGTGTAATAATTTAAATAGATAATATAGTGACGTCTAAGAAAAATATGAAAATGTATACGGTTTTTAGTTCAATTACTAATGTATAAGTAAACTGATCTAAATTGGTCTGTCTGCAATTATTGCAAAATTCTCATTATTCTTATAATTTGATCAAAAAGATTTTCATACATATGTCCCGGCCAGGTCGTAGACCGATCATATCTTAAAGTAATCTGTCATTTCGTGAAATAGTACTTCAACTATTTAACACTATTTGTTAACCATGATGTCATAATATAGCTTGAAGAGCGAATCAATGAATAGAGATCGTTTGACGATGTAAAACTTAAATAACTAAACAGCATTGCTATTTCATGATAATTTCATATCACGATAATTTTTTTCACCGCTAGCGGCGCTGATTGCATTTTTTTAACACAAAGAAAGTTTTAAGCAGAATAAACGCAATTTTATGCATTATTTATATAACAAATAAGTGTTCGCTGCTTTCCAGTCGCACCACAACCTTAAAGCCGCTGATGTTACTAGATAGCATAGTTTTAGCTTTCATTAATTCATCTGATAACAGCGTCATCTACTTACTAATAAATAAACTAATGGTAAGTCAATAAAAAAATTAAATAATAGAGGCTACTGAATATCTATTCGTTTACAATCAAAACTTTAAATAGGTACTCAGACGCTCATGCTGCGGCTACACTAACGAGCAACGTCAATGCCCATAAACGCAACAATTATTGCCTTAAATTTAATGCGATAAAATGAGTGGCTACACTTGAACGGTCAACGTCGTTTCCCGTTGAACGGCATTAAATTTGCCGTTGAACGGCGTTAAATTTGCCGTTGAACGGCGTTAAATGTTTCGACTGGGGAAGGACCACGCTCTCACAGAATACCAGCGTAAAATAGTAGCTTAATGCTGCTGTATTTCGTATGGTGAGTGTAGAGAACCGGAGACTCTTTTTACTGGAAACGAGGCATTCCATCCTAGTCCTCACGGGTGACAACGCATCTGCATTTTGATTCGTAATCGAGGATAGATGTAGATGTCTATGGGCTACAGCATCCACATACCATCAGGTGGACTGTGTGCTTGTTTGTCACCCTATCCTATAAAATAATAAAATAAACAAAGAAAAAACGAATACAAAGAAAAAAGAAAATGGTGGATGCTACAAGTGCACAGGAAACGTACACTGTAAATCCATTTATGTTTTATTTTGTTTTCCCGCACCCAAAATGCACTTGAAAGACGTCCAATGGTTTAAGCTAAATAATAAGACAAACGTAAATATATTTTAATGAAGTAATAACTAATAAACCAATCATAAATACTGGTCAAGTGCGAATTAGATACTCGTACTCAGGGTTTCGTACCACTGTTCACTATGAGTTTTGACCTGTAAATTTTTTTTTCTCCTGCTTATTTTTCTTAGTTTCATACCTACCGTATATTAAAGTACTTTTGAAGTAATTTTTTTTAATTCAATCTCGAAAAGCTTTTTCATTACTCCACTCCATCGCAGCCATACGTGCAACCCCGTGGCACTCACCGTGCACAATGAGACAAACGTAGTGTGGCCGCTTCAACGCGATAATTCGCGCGTTAATCATTTGACGCGCGCCACTCGAGTTATCGGCAAACAGAAAACGGCATTGTTAATGCCGTTGTCAAATTATCGCGATAATTCGTGGCCACACCTACATTCAACGTCCATCAACGCGATAATAACGGCATATCTCCTTAGTGTGGCCGGGCCATCAGACCGGTGGCCATTATCGGAATAATTTACCACAATTACTACGTTTGGCAAAATGACTAACGACAATGTCATATTTCATACTGAGTATACCGTCATACCGTGCGCAGCAAAAACTTTTTTGACCAAAAGTTGTTTGCGACCTGTGCCCAGTAATGACGATGACGAGATGTAGGCTGCTACTTTTTTACTTTTAATGGGCTAATGATGCGTAGAACTCATCATCGTCATCATTACAGCTTATCAAAAGTCCACATAGATTGTCAAATAGGCTTGATATTTGCGATGACGGTATGAGGTGGCAGATTCTCTTTAGCCACCACAACAAAGCGAAAATGTTTCTACTCCCGCTCATGAGTGTGGTTCTCCCACTCCTTTACTGTGAATAGATCTTCATTTGGATTGAATCTAATTTTAAGAATTTGCATTTTTGCAACAAATTAAAACTATTTGAT
The DNA here is from genome assembly GCA_036936625.1 of Parnassius smintheus behrii. Lineage (NCBI taxonomy): Eukaryota > Metazoa > Arthropoda > Insecta > Lepidoptera > Papilionidae > Parnassius > Parnassius smintheus. The sequence continues at coordinate 2,759,479 of JAUPFT010000013.1, forward strand.
AATATAGATACTTAAAAATTTGTTACTAATCTCAATATCATAATTACCTTAGCTGTATATTATTGAGTTTTGATAAACCATTAAATTCAATACTGTTGTCGAGTTCCTTGTCTATAATACTTATCGATATTCTTTCCTACCCATATCTGTTAACAAACAAAATCGCCAACAACAGATAATTAACAAATGTTTATTAATTCACAGGTTTGCAACTGAACCTAGACTAAAATTATGGCTTAAAATCATAAATATTGTGAATTGCCGTCCGAAACAAAATGATCATCTTCGTTCTAAACATTTCACAGACGACAGTTTTATTAGATATGATAACCGCACACCACTTTGAAAAAGTGCAGTATACCGACAACATTTTCTGGTAGTACCAGTACCAGTAAGTATAAAAGTATTAGATTATTATTTTGAATGTTTTTTATTTCTTCTCTTCTAATTTTTCCGCAAACTCAAAGGCCATAGCCAAGTGCAAAAAGGCTAGAGGAGATTTCTCTCCCTGTACCGCTGTAGTAGAGGTGGAGTCGTAAGAGAAGAGGAGTGTTGGTATGGCGATTGGCGATGCGCCATGCTATCTTTGCTGAGGCTGTACCACTTGATGCTTCCAAGTGTTCGTTTTTTCCTGGCTCCATTCACTATTGGGCTTGGGGAATCTGTAGTGCAGAAGTTAGAGGCCACTTTGTCTTGCGTATGTGGACTATGAGAAAGCCTTTGATTCCGTTGAAATTTGGGCGGTGCTGCAGTCTCATCAGCGGTGCGAAGTTGACTGCCGGTATATCGAAGTGCTGAAGTGTTTGTATAGGTCTACTTGGGTTGAATGGTCTAAGGGCTACGATGGCTATCGAAGTACAGAACTAGAGTATGAAGACTTATCCAACTGTAGAGAGGTGTAAGACAGGGTGATGTAATATCCCCGAAATACTATACCGTTGCATTAAAAGACGTTTTCAAGCTAATGGACTGGAAAGGATACGGTATTAACATCAATGGCGTATACGTCCCTCACCTTCGATTTACCAACGTTATAGTCCTTATGGCAGAATCGCTGTAGGACCTAAGCACTATGCTCATTGACCTCAATAGTGTCTTCCAACGGATAGGTCTTAAGATGAACATGGACAAAACAAAAGTCACGTGTAATATCCATGTCACACCTATGCTGGTGGTTGTTGGGAGCACTTAGCTGAAGTTGTTGACGAGTATGTTTACCTGGGACAAATAGTCCGACTAGGTAAGTTCAGCTTCGACCGAGACGTTAATCAACGGATTCAACTCGGCTGGGCAGCGTTCGGTAGATTACAACACATCTTCTCGTCAAGCAAACCTCAAAACTAAATTGTACAACAAGTGCTTGTTGCCAGTGATGACCTATGGAACTGCGACGTGGTCCTTCATTGTTGGCCGTATGAGGAAGCTCGAAGTCATTCAGCGAGCTATGAAGAGGGCTATGCTCAGGGTTTTTCCGCGCGATAAACTTAGGAATGAGGATATCCGCAGTATATCCGCAGTAGTCTTTGAGAATTAAAAAAAATCTGACAGACAGACATAAAGAAAGACACAGACACCGAGGTGACTAATAGTGATCGAACTTTGCCAAATTTAGAACAGAACAACATTTATTAATGTTGCGAAATTAAAGTCCACGCGAGCTATGCTGCGGTTAAATAGCTAGTTCAATCTAAAACTATTCGAACTTGAGTCAAAAAGGTGACGGTATTTCATCGCTGTGCCATGAGCATGTAAAACCGTTGGTCCTACCCCTATCTCTCTCCGTTCGTGTCGGATCTACATCAGACTATGATAGTAAGTGAATAGAGAGTGTACTTTGAATTCGGTCTGGAAGACATTACTTGATAACCTAAAATAAGAGATTAATATAAAATAGACATCGGCTTGTAATCTATATTGATACATTCACAAAGTACAACGACAAACGTCACACGTAATAGGAAGCCTATCACAATTCCCACCAGAGTTACACGAACTTACTGCAGGATTTATTAGCAGAATTATTGATCTAGAGAACTGATAACACAAATATCTTGATCATTTATGTCAGTTTTCTGGATCTCTAATGTCTTTTATTTTATACTACACCACTACAATTTAATCTAAATGTTAGGAAAACATCACTTATTTTCCTAACGTTTAGATATAAAACAATTTCTAAAGAAACTCTCTTTTTTGCTGAATAAGATTTTTTAAGGTGTTTTCTATAACACCAATTTGGACTTAACGCAAGGTGATGCTCCAAGTAAGCTCGTTCTCCGCTAAAGAAATAATTCGTTTAGGTTTGTTGCTTTAGATGGTTATTTTTGTGTCTTTGTACAAATTTTACTTCTAAAATCGATATTATTTTTAATCAATACTCGTTTTTTTAGACCGATAAAACTTTTTTCCTTCGCTTGTTTCAGTCTATCCTGAATACTTTGATTAGGGGTAATACCATACTATTACACAGTTAAATTGATATAATTATCACAATACACCAAGCCTAACAAAGTCATCGACGACTCCATTCAATCTATTTGCTGCGAGTTCGTTAGGTTTTATCGCGAAATCCATGATGTCACCATCGCCATCCATTTTTGGCGCGTTGTCAGCTTCAACGGTCACCATCGGCAGCAACATTAAGCTCATAAACAGACCGTATGGTTGGATCTGAAATACAAAAATATACTTATTTATAGTATGGGGGATAAGTCGCTCGCGTCCGTAGGCTTTGATCACCAAATCGAGGCCCACCCTACACGTGTCCCCCGGGTGGTGCTAAATGAGCGACAAGCCGATAGCTCAGACTCGGCTCCTCGCCGTGGTAGCGGCGTAAAATATACTACCCCATATCTCGCACAATGAGGATATATATATATATATATATATATATATATATATATATATATATATATATATATATATATATAGAGAGAGAGAGAGAGAGAGAGATAGTCCAGTCCACCTGTCATCTTCAAGGACAAAGATGCAAAGCCTCATAGCCTGTAAACATACTGGCACACTACGAGTACACTCTTCAGACTGGAACAAAGAAGTGCAGGCTAATTAAGAAATGTTAACTAAATGGATGGTTACTCGTAGGTATTTCATTACTCAAATTATTAGCAAAGATATAACTATAATTGTCAGTAATATCGACGTTAGCACTTATATCGAAACGAACTCGTGAAAGATACGTTTTTGTTTACCTTTTCTAATTCGTTTTCAAAAGCCTTCTTTGGGTACACCTCGTTAGCGTCGACATCCAACCTAGTAAGAGCGTTACAAAGTTCCATGTAGTAATGGTCGAGGAGTTGACGATAATGTTTAGCACGAAACTCTTCGTCTGATCCGCTAAAGATAAAATACATAAGGTCAACGATAGGGTTGGATATTTGAAGCGTCTGGTAGTCTAGAATCACCACTTCTAATTGCCCGTCCTGGAAAATAAAAATAACAAGTTGGATGAAATTAGTTTTGTGCGCATTTTAACTTGCTTAATTAACTTTATACGCAGGGATTGCAAAATTTGTGCGCAGGAATTGTATAATTTTATTAATTTACGTGGGTCCTTATTGAATTATTTGTCTGTTTGTTTGTACACTCCATCATTTTCTCGAAGCACTTTGCTGATAGTAAAAAACTGAATAACATATAACGATTGCAATCTATGAAAACTAGCTAGAGGCGACAGAGAGGAACAGAAACAGGGGATGAGTAGCAGCATTTTCTTGATAATAACTCAAAATGACTAAAAATGCAGTTGCTAACTCCAGCGTGGCAACTATAGAAAAATCAATTCATATGAGCCATTCTATGGAGAGCAATATGATTACAGTAGACTTTTGTAGGGTGTAATGGATGGATAATTTATTTCTTATTATTATACGTTGCATAATAACATAACATTTCATTTACTCGTACAGTCCAAGTTGACTTGTTCGATACCTCCATACAACGTTTGTGGAGCGGAGGTTAGGAAAGGTTTATACCCAGTTTTTTTTAAAACTACAATTTCAATCACTTTACAGATACACGTAACGTAATAACAAACAATATTGATAATTTTATACTTAAATATTATAAAAAACAACATCAAAAACTAAAAATATCCATATGGTCTAAATATTTTATTAGTTTCCTCTCTGATTGCTTATACTAAGCTCATGGAAGAACCACCACCCTTGTTCACCACAAGTAGACCCACGGACCAATAGTCTCTACTCTATACAGACACTCTGACAGAACAAATGGGTGACGACATAATCGAGTACTTTGCGTTTTAAAAACACACACTTCCAAAAATCGAGATTTGCAGTGAACTTATTGAGCATGTTTATCCATTAGGTAAGTTTTGTTTTGTTAATAATAATAGTAAGTAATTATTATAATATAAACTATATGGGTTTTAACCCATACAGTTAATATTATAATAATTACATACTAGAATAAATTGTTATGATATCTACCTATCCTTAATCATCATCATCATCATTACAGCCCTTCACAAGTCCACTGCTGAACATAGGCCTCCCCCAAGTAATGCCACAAAGCACGGTCCTGAGCCACCTGCATCCATCGACTTCTTTCATATCTTACCAGGTCGTCACTCCATCTAGTGGGGGATCGCCCTACAACTACGCCTACCGGTACGAGGCTGCCACTCGAGAACCTTTTTTCCCCATCAATTTTCGGTTCTTCGAGATATATGGCCGGCCCATTGTCACTTCAGCTTACTAATTCGTTGGGCTATGTCGGTCACTCTGGTTTTACTGCGGATATCTTCTTTTCTGAGTCTATCACGCAGAGAACCCCCGAGCCCCATAGCCTTCTCCATAGCTCGCTGAGGGACCTTAAACGTCCTCATATGGCCAGCAGTGAAGGACCACGTCTCAGAACCGTAAGTCATCACTATCAACACGCATTGGTTGTACAATATAGTTTTCAGATTGAGGTATCCCTGACGAGAAGATGTGTCGTAATTTCCCGAATGCTGCCCAGCCGAGTTGAATCCGGTTGAAGTTGGACTTACCTAGTCGGACTATTTGCCCCAGGTAAACGTACTCATCAACAACTTCGAGCATAGTGCTCCCAACAACTACCGGCATAGGTGTGACATGGACATTAAACATGATCTTTGTTTTGTCTATGTTCATCTTAAGACCTATCCGTTGGGAGACACCATTGAGGCCATTGAGCATAGTGCTTAGGTCCTCCAGCGATTCTGCCATAAGGACTATATCGTCGGCAAATCGAAGGTGAGTGATGTACTCGCCATTGATGTTAGTACCGTATTCTTTCCAGTCCAGTAGCTTGAAAACGTCTTCCAATGCGAGTAAAGAGTTTCGGGGATATAACGTCACCCTGTCTTACACCTCTCTGCAGTTGGTTTCGAGCTCTGGTTCTGTACTCGGATGGGTATCGTAGCCTTACTGTACAAACACTTCAGAACTTCGATATACCGACAGTCAACTTGGCACTGCTGAAGGGACTGTAGCACCGCCCAAATTTCGACGGAATCAAAGGCTTTCTCATAGTCCACATACGCCAGGCAAAGTGGCAGTTTGTACTCTTCGGTCTTCTGTACAATCTTCCGCAGGGTATGTATGTGGTCTATGGTACTGAAGCCTTTTCGAAAACCGGCTTGTTCGGGAGGCTGGAAGTCGTCGAGTCTGCGTGCGAGACAATTCGTAATGACTCTCGAAAACAGCACGTAGACGCGGCTCAGAAGGGAAATCGGTCTGTAGTTCTTCAAGAGAGCATTGTCGAATTTCTTAAAGAAGAAGACCACCGTACATCTGCTCCACGCCTCCAGAGTAGTGCCACCATGGAGGACGGAATTGAAGAGCTTCTGAAGGACTTCAAGTACCGGTGTTCCACCCGCTTTCAGAAGCTCCGCTGTAATTCCATCCTCGCCTGGGCCCTGCCGTTTTTAAGGTGCTGGAGAGCCATTCTAATCTCGCTTAGACTGACGTCCGGGATATCATCGGAATAGTGTCAGATAAGACTTGCTCTTGGATCGTTACTCACACTTGCGTGTGACTCCAACGATGATGTGTACAGCTGCCCATAGAACCTCTCAATCTCACTCAAAATCTCAGGTGTCGCGAAAACGATGCTGCTACACTCTGTCTTCAGCTTTGACAGTTGGCTCTTTCTGGCAGACAGATCTCTGGCAAAGACTTTGGAGTCCTGGTTCCGCTCGATCGCTTCTTTAACACGAGCAGTATTAAAGTTGCGTAAGTCTCGCCGCATGCATTTGGAGATCTGTCCGTTCTGTTGCCTGTATGCTGTCAAATCTGTTGACGATTGCAGCCTCATCTCCGTCTAACAGCCATGAGATTAAGAGTGTAATCGGAGAGTTTTTGTGTTCTTCTGCGGCTGGTCTTGCAGAACTTAGCTCCGACCCCATGGATAGTTTCCACGAGCTTGTCATTCATATCGTCCACGGCATTACAATCTTCTAGGCACTGAAAGCGGTTACGTAACTCGAGCTGAAAGGTTTCGGGATTCTGGATTGGAGCATGAGGGGGACGGTGCGTTGAGTTCATTAGACGAGACCTCTACAACTTAACGTTTAGGTTCGGTGTGCCTTTAACCATTCGATGATCGCTGCCAGTTTTTACCTTTGCGATCACTGAGACATCACTGAACAGTTGGCGTCTGGTCGTAATAATGAAGTTAATCTCGTTTTTTGTCGAACCGTCGGAGCTCGACTAGGTCCACTTTCTGTGGGGCAGCTTCTGGAAGAAAGAGTTCATCATAAAAGTCCTTCTTTCTCCATGAAGTCGGCCAGCTGCTGGCTTCTTGGGTTCCGTTGCCCTATCCCAAATTTCCCAACCTTCAGCTCACCGTTCTTTCTTGTGCCCAGTTTTGCGTTGAAGTCTCCCATTAACACCGTATAGTGAGTTTTGGAGGAATGCATGGCTTTAGAAATATCCTCATATATTTGCTCCACCTCCTCATTGGGATGTTCCGACGTTGGCGCGTAAACCTGTATGACCTTCAGCGAATACCGTTTGGTGATTCTGAGTATAAGGTACGCAACCTTCGTCGATACACTCCCAATCTTTAAAACGTTGTTAACGAGAGACTTGTGGACGATAAATCCAACAGCTACGTGGGACAGATGGTCGCCCTCCCGGTGATAGAACAAGTTGCCGGATTCGAGAATCACCGTGTCACTCTCTTCCGACCTCGGATAATCCTATAATATTCCAGCGCAACTTGTCTATCTCTTCTTCCAGCTCCAGGATCTTCTCGGCAGTCCTCAGGGTGCGTGCGTTAAATGTTGCCAGGTCGAGTCGTCGTAGGTGGCAACCGAACCTCCACCGGAGATTCTTAGCACCCCCTGCTCCGCCGTTACCATGGTCGCCACCGTAGCCAGGAATAGCGGGGCTGCCGGGGATTGGGGTCGTCTATTTGTGTAATTATTTATGGGGGTAATATTGCCACAGTTACCACGCTTGGCGAGCGGGTTGGTAACCGCAGTTTTTTTTGTTGTACAGTTGCTATTATCAGGAAGATGCTGCTGCCCAACTCCTGCCATCATCTCCTGCCTGTTTCCCTTTGTCGCCTTTTACGACACCCACGGGAAGATATGGGGTAGTGGATATTCTTAACCGCCACTACACGGGAAGTTTAGTGCAAGCATTTAATCAGTTTACCTGACTTTATTACAACCACAGCCCTAAACAAGGTACCCATGAGATGAATAGTCACCAGAGCGTCTAAGTTTGTAGCATGTAGAATGCTACAAACAACTTTATAAGACGTTATAGAAAAAAAAAACGAAACAACGGCTTCCTCTGCCATGATCTCTACACATTTCATAGAGCTGTAAAATCCATCGTACATCTACAGAGATAAAATTCCTTCGGACAATGTGACGCGACAACCTACCAAAAATTTTTGAAGTGAAAACTTCTTTAGCATTGTTGTGATTTGAAAGTCTATGCAACGAAAAAGCGACAGTAGAAAGAGACAGACACATAAATTCATAACATTTAACGTGGGAGAAAATGAGATAGGAAGCATTATAGCTCAATGCATGCGAGAATAAAGTCGTAAACGCCGCCGAAACGGCGTTGCTTACACGTTTTGTTCAACAGGATACGAAGGTGTGCCTATGGAGTAAACAAGCAGTGAAGAACGGCCAAACCTCAACTTCTTAATAGGTAAAATTGATATAAATATTTCTGTAATTAGTGAGTACTATATAAGGTACATCGATAAGAGTATAACATTCGATGGGAAATTAATCTACTCGTCTTAAAAATTAATGGCTGTCCCGTACTTGTAAAAGTACACTAACAATGTCGAAGACTTTTTTTAGATATTAAAGTGACAACTTCTTTAGAATCGTTATGATTTGGAACTAGATGAAACGAAAAAGCGACACTAAATAGAGACAAACACATGTGTCTAAAGGATTTAGCCTGCGAGAGAATGAGATAGAATACAGCATACAGTGTTTCATATTATGTATGTATATTATGCATGTGATCTATAAGCAGTAAGGATTTTAGTAGGTAAGAAAATATTAAGGTACTTACGATGATTAAAATTGAAATATATTATGTGTTGAATATATGAATATATAAATATAAAATAATTGCCTACCTAGCTACAATATAATATAATATAAGAGCCGTGGTAGCTCAGTGGTTAAAGCTCGCTGTAAATACGTAACAGAACGCGAGTAACCCGGGTTCGATTCCCGCCGGCACCAATGAAATTGTTTATTGCAATTTTAAGTGCTGATTTACCACGTGCTCGGCGGTGAAGGAAAACATCGTGAGGAAACCTGCATGTCTGAGGAATAAGAAAAAAAATATTTCGAAGACATGTGAAGTTCGTCAACACGCATTTGGGTAGCGCGGCGGACACTTCCTTGCCCTAAAAACCCTCTCAGAAATGAGGCCTGAGCCCAGCAGTGGGACGTATATAGGCTGTAACTACAATATAATATATAAATAAACCCTACAATCACACTTCGCCTGATACTCTGCATTCGTGTCATTGTCTTAAAGTTTAATTTTCTGAAGGTTTGACTTCTACTGCGTGTGAAACTGCACGCATGATTTTTTTATATGAAAGTCCGTAGAGATCTAACCCGTAGACGTTGATACCACAAGGGACACTGATTGACAAATAATATTGTATTATATTATAATTTACGTAAAGTATATATTATTAAGCCTTACCTCTCGTGTTCTGTGCATTAAGTTACTGGGTCTAAAATCTCCATGTGCAATGATAGGCCGACGTGATGGCATGAGAAATTTGAGGAAATCATCATTTTGTACCTTCTGAAGGAATGCTTCTACTTTAGCTTTGTTTTCTTCTTTGAGAACCGCCGTAACCTTGCTTATAATGCTCTGCACAAAGTCATTGAGGTTTTCGATGTCTATACGTGTCTTGAACCTCGTGTACAGTGCATCAAACTTCTCAGGGTATTCTTTGCTGTAGGCGATAGATAGAGCATGTAATTTGGACAGTTCTGTAACTGCTTTGGAGGCGTAACTCCAATCGAAACTCTTCAGTCTATCGTGTGTACCAAAACCCTGTGACGATAAATCTTCCAGTACTAGAATTTCTCTCAAATACTCCTTATTGCAACCGTAGAATTTTACAGCGGCAAGCTTATGTTCTGTCGGGATGTTGTGTTGGATCTCCATTTCTTGAAACTGCTTGAGCAATTCCGAGTAGAAAAACATTTCTGTTTCGAATATCTCAAATGGTACTTTAGCTCGGATATTCTCGTTGACAATAGCCGATTTTGCAAATAATTTGAGCTCATCCTTCCCTGATGCGGATAGCGTGATGTGATGCAGTTGGGAAGTGTAGTTGGCCCCTCCCGTGGAAAACGACTGCAGTTTAATTTCGCAGTCTTTGTATTCGTGTTCAGTGGCGATAGTGACCAACAAGTTGCGCAAAAGCTGTTCCACGTCCGACATTTTGTGGTTCCGTGTACGTACTACGCTTAATTTATTGAAATCTATTAACGTCGAGTGCCGCGCGGCGCCTGTTTAGAACGCGACGTGACGGCTCCGACCTTTTTGCGGATGTTTATAGTTTCTTCTGTATCGGACAGGTGTTGCGAATTAGAAATGTTGACAATACAGAGAAGGTTTTCGATCAAACTTTTGAGTTCGTCGCTTGCCAAGCGTGCCGATTAGGTAAATTTTTATAATGCGAGGAACCCATATCTAGCGCTAGGGACTTTTCGAACGGATAATGATGAACGTGACAATCGAAGTGAAAATGTTATATAGGAGACCACGTAACCCAGTCCCTTGTTGGTTCTCGCCAGGGTAAAGGTTTTCAAAATAGTGGTATAAAAAAGCCAAAAGTGTTAAATAAAAATATTCAATTATGTTCTCTTTTATTCACAGATCTTACATATAAACTATGGCTGACGAATAATAAAGGAATGGAAAGGTTTATAATTATTAAAGTTAAAAGAAATACTAATCTTACTTTTATGGGCAATTAGTAGCTGAGAAATAGGTAGTAATATAAAGAGGTGAAAATTGCTTAAAGAGAATTGACCAATACAATCCAACGATCAGATTTGTTTGCTCGACTTCGAATTTCTAACTGAAGATGATGAAAAGGTTTGTGGAGTTCCCAACATAACATTTCCTCTAACTTTAAGCCAAGCGAATGCTTACGCGTTTATATGTTTAAGGCTCTATGATTTATTTGATATACTCGTAGATTTCGCTTCTTTGATTAAAGTTATAGCCTTGCTAGAATCTGTAAATCCATCCTTTATAGCCTATAAAGGTTCACTGTTGAACATAGGCTTTCTCCAGGTATTGCCTTATGGGGAGGATTGTGCCGTATATTAGCCGTGCGTTTGATTACTTTGAGTTGTTACTAACAGTATGTTGCTGCCTACCCCCTGTTTCAATTTCCCTCTATCAGCTCTTACGACATTCATGGGACTATATTCTTAAACCGCCATTCTATGCTGACTGACAAACATTCTTTTTTTAGTCGATTCCACTCAACATCATAAACTGTATGTATTATTGGACATGAGTTTTTTGTAAAGGTTTTTATTAGTTACTTTAATGTTAGTGAGGTTCACCGTGTTTGTTTGTGTAATCTTGTTAAATTTGGTATTGCATATTTGGGAAAAGTGTTAATAATTATTCATCTTACATATAAAATGTTTTATATTTAACGTATCCGTGTCGTTACGTGTTTACAGTAGACGCCATTTACTAATTCTAAATAATATTGTTTATATTATCTGTACAATTTCAGATAAATCGAGTACTTACTGATAATAATAAACCATTACATATTATGATTAATTTATACATCCTGTTTCTGTCTACTTTTAAGCGGTTTTTTATAAAATAGTTATTTAATTTGAAAAAATTGCTCTAAGCGTTTTATAACATGAGGGCCATTGACCTGAGGGTAAATAATTATTCATCTTAAATATAAAATGTTTTATATTTAACGTATCCGTGTCGTTACGTGTTTACAGTAGACGCCATTTACTAATTCTAAATAATATATTTTATATTATGTGTACAATTTCAGATAAATCGAGTACTTACTAATAATAATAAACCATTACATATCATGATGTTTGGTTGTGATGATGTTTTTTATGTGCTGGCACATAATAAATTCTTAGATGTTGACTAAGTTTTAATAGGCTACATAATTATTATATAATTCATACTCGCAAGCTAAATTAAACTTTATTACTACGCGCGAGTGTCCGTATGGCTTTGCATCTTTTCCCCTTCCTACGTCACGAACGATATTCCGAGGTTACCTAGGGCTTTCAACAAACAATTACGACTGCTTTACTTTAATATAATGTCTTATATTTTTAACCATCTCTAAAATAACACTTCTTAAATTTAAAAGTGGAAAGAACTCTAAGTGTGCCGTATAATTCAAGTAAATATTGGATGGAAAAACATGGGCACAGAAATGATAATTTTCGTAAATTATTTGTTGGTTTTTTTTATTAATATGTATTCAAAATTGTTGATGAATGTATTTTTTATAAAATACGTATTAACTACACCGAAACTTATGGAATTCCACTTTATCCAATAACTAAATGATGTACTAAGCAATACACACACACATATATATATATATATATATATATATATATATATATATATATATATATATATATATATATGTATATATATATATATATATATATATATATATATATATATATATATATATATATATATATATATATATATATATCGAGTTTCAGGAGCAATAAATCGATCTAGCTAGGATTCATCTTCAGAAAAATGTCTTTTTGTCCGTGTTTTCAGGCAATAAAAAACTGCTACAATACAAGAAGGTAAATTTTGACACAGTGTTAATGATCGTAATAGCTCAAGTGGATATCGGGCGGTCACGAAATCGTAATGCCTTGGTTCGCATCCTGTCGTCAGTCCGTCTTTTTTCCTTTTTTTTCAAGTTCCCTTCTTTTGAGAGAAAATTTATTATTTCGATCTCTTTTTTAGTATTTTTTTAAAAATACGAAAATTTTAATTAAACTAATTGCACTCATGATTTTGACGTGACAACGTCTTATAAATTGGTTTGCCGGGTGACACTTCAAGAAACTGCGTTACGCTCCGCTCACGTTATGCGCTCACAATGAGAGCGAGTGAGAGGCACGCGTCCCTTCCACTCGGGCATGGTTAGCCCGCCTAAGAGCGAGAGAGACAGACATAAAAAGTGTTATTTCATCCTTCTTCCTACTATACGAATGAATATTCACATTAAAATTATTTTACCACTCAAAGTCGTTGTCACGTAAAACTTTCGCCCGTATACCGACTTTACAGGCAACCAATTTTTTTTATTCAAATAACTAGTTCAGTTTTTTCTATTATGTCAATAACATCAAAAATATTATTCATGTTTCATCGGTATGTAACTTTTATCTAAATATAATTTCCAAAAAAAAAAAAAAAAAAATACCGAGGAAAGCTCGGTCATCCAGATACTAGTCATAATAAGACAATAGAAATGAATTAGCGCTTGATTACTTCCAAAACCGATGTCACCACCCGCAGCCGTATTATAAACATATGCAATGCACAATGATATCTAATGTTTCGTTACGGTAGAACAAAAGCGGCAATGGTAATTGTTAATACAAAAAGTAATAAATGAAAGTTTACAAAGGTAAATATCATAGTAAAGTATTCATCTAGACGTAAATTAGTTAAAACAATGATAATTAGTAAATAATCATCTTACCGATGAAATTTTATGCCTTTATTAGTTAAATTTTACGTCCTTGATGAGTTTTTACTATTATGCTGCAGTTCATCATTATAATAACATAAATTCAGGTACGACGTTCCCCGCGCAACTAAATCACAAAATGGTGAATCATGTTCGTCAAGACATAATAACGGCAACAAGGTCATGCGTCTATGCAACTTCTATTGTCTTATTATTACGATTTCTATGATTCAATCAGAAGACTGTTGCTTTATTTCCAGAATGTAACAATATATCCATGTTTCATCTCCTATCACAATGACATACACATGACAGCACTTGAACGTCCGTAATCATACTTTAACAATATTTTTTACACTAATCAACTCGAGCCCGTTTTTATTCTGAGATTAGTTTATGACTAATCCAGTGGCAAAAAGTTTTCGAACTTTTGATTATTGATATAATATTTTTTAAATTTAGTCCATACCTATACCGAAATGGTAACCTCCTCGTAAGTGATAATTCGGTTTTTTTTTAAATTAGTCGCCAGACAGCAGCAACATTTTCCTCAGTAATCGCAGTTGAGAGTTGACTTTCACGATTTTCATTCACTTTCAAACATGACCACCATCATACTCTGTTTACCATGGTGGTTATTTGAGATGCTTCCCTTCTTTTTATTATGTATAAATCAAATCAATATATTTTCCAGGAGGGCAGATCTTTCAGTTTGCATAGATAAGGAAAAGCGTAGGTCCGGGTAGACTGACTTGGGGTAAGTCTCGTTTTTTGTTTTTTGAAAAGTTTATCTCTGTTTTGAATACATCGTAAAAGGCCATATGTTATTCAAGGTTTTGTGATTCTCCTCTAGATGTGAATCGTAAATGAATGAGAGTTATAATATTGGTTTTTAAAAAATGAAAAAACTATATCGGAAGAAGTTTTGGTTACATCATTCGTATTAACAAACGATGAAAAGTCGTTTTTTTCAGATCAGTCACGCAAGCGGTACATCAAAATAAGTAGTCTTCTACAAGATTATGGTACTAGCGCATTTACTTTTACGGAAGATAAGTACATGGGCATTATAGGTAATAATAGACTCATGTTTTTTTAATAGGATATGTACCAAACTAATAACTGGTTGATTCGATCTTATAATCGCATAATCTGTGTAATTGTTTTCACGTGTAGGAAAAAATTAGCTGGTAGCTATATAGCGACGGATGCAATTATACAATGATATAACGACTGTGCGGGAATATATATGAAGAATAATGGCGAACTCCCAATTTTTTGCATCTACAAATGAAAAATGTGTAAAAATATAGAGTTTGAAGTCCTGAACAATTTTTTTCCTCAGTCATACTGCTGCAAGAAGTCGGGAATTAAAGATATTTCAGTTTGAACATAATTCACATCAGACTAGGCTGTATGGTATAAAACCCTGCCTGCTTTTTTTCGTGAATCGTAACAACAACAAAGACTAGTCAATTTTGTTTTACATTATTTATGTATGAATATTTATTTCCCGACTTCGATAGTCTATAAGCTTGATTAGATAATAAATAGTAAATTATTTTATCGATATCTGTAACGGTGACATAAGCAGACACTTAATAATTCTATCAATAATTTGCCACAACAGCTAGTAAAATAAGTTTTAAATTAGGTATCATGATTCTTCTCCAGACTTCGATAGGCCATAAGATTGATTAGCTAAAACGTAGTAAATTATTTTATTGATACCTGCAATGGTGACATAAGTAGATGTTTAATAATTCCATCAATTTTTTTTCGCCACTGTCTTTTATGTCTCCTACTATGAAAACCCATTTAATTTTTGAAGAGAGTTTGAAGCTAAGTATAAACTATTCTGAACGTGCTCAGCGTTTTTACTTATAGTAAAAATCTAGTCAAAATCGTTTAATTAAGCAATTAAAATGATAAGTAGTATTCTTCTGCCGATACTGGCCTCCTATCCCGCCTTGACTTGGCTACTAACGACCAAACGGAAACGGTGTTCGGGCCTCTTTCTTCGGCTGGCTTCTTAATCTAGTCAGCACCATCATTTGGGAGACGTCGCGGGTATCAGAGCTATAGATCGAGACGTAGGTCTTCTTAGAATGCTCGTATTAGTGATAACGTCAACAACTCTAGTGTGACCATCTTTTCTGTTTCCAATGAATGTCCTATGAATTTAACCTCTAGGCCAGGTGTTTCGTGGTAACGAGTGATCTATTATTAAGACAATACAGCCCACTTTTGGCACTTTAAGCTTCCCGTTTTTTTATAGAAGAGGGGGCAAGAAGAGCATGCGGCTCACCTGATGTTAAGTGACTACCACCGCCCATGATCAACCGCAACACCAAGGGAATTGCAGGTGCGTTGCCGGCCCTTTAGAAAGGAGTAAGCTCTTTTCTTGAAGGTCCCAAGGTCATATCGGTCCGGAAAAATCGCCGGTGGTAAACTATTCCACAGAGAGGTAGTACGCGGAAGAAAACTCCTTGTGAAACGTACAGTGGTTGACCGCCAAGCATCCAAATGGTGTAGATGGTATCGGGACGTTTGCCGCGTAGTGCGTTCACGAAATTTGGCAGATGGGATTAATCCAAACAATTCCTCAGAGCACTCCCCATGGTATATGCGAAAAAAATGCAAAGAGGTGCAACATCTCTTCGCAGCGCCAGTGAATCGAATCGATCAGAAAGCATTCGGTCGTCGACGATTCGAGCCGCTCTGCGCTGGATGTGGTCAAGTGGAAGGAGCTGGTACTGGGGAGCTCCAGCCCAGAGATGGGAACAGTATTCCATGTATGGCCGAACCTGTGCCTTGTACATTTGCAGGCGGTGTGCCGGCACGAAATACTGTCCCGCTCTGCTGAGCACGCCAAGCTTTTTAGGGGCCAATTTGGCCTTCTCTTCCAAGTGACCACGAAACTGCACGTCACTCGATATGTCGACGCCGAGGATTCCGATACTGGCTGAGGCAACAAGGGGAGTGCCTTGAAACTGAGGAGATACGACGAAGGGGTTCTTTTTAGTGGTTAACAAACTTGTGTCTTCTGAGGGTTAAATTGGACTAGATTTAGTCGCCCCCAATCCGAGACTCTGTTCAGCAAAGACTCGACTTTAGAAACAAGTTTATCCCGGTACTTGGAGACGTTTTCCCGAGAAACATTGGCACGGCCAGTGTACAGAGCATCACCAGTGCTGTCATCTGCATAGCAATACGTGTTTGCATCATATCATTGATATTCAGAAGAAACAGCGCTGACGATAGCTCGCAGCCTTGTGGAACACTAGCATAATAGGCTTGTAATCGGAGCTTGCACCGTCTACAACGACCTTGATGCTCCGATCTGCAAGAAAGCTGGTGATCCAATTGCACAATTTCTCGGCAAGCCCATAGGAAGAGAGCTTCGGAAGAAGCGCTTTGTGCCAATCCCAATCGAAGGCCTTCGCAACGTCCAACCTAACGGCCAAAGCCTCCCCTTTGAATTGAATCAATTTCTGATGAAATTGATTGAATCTAATGCCTCCACCCATATATGAGTTAGGTAGACCAGAAGATTACCAGTTGATCGATCACGGTGGAAACCATATTGGCAATCACTAATCAGCTGGTGATCCTCAAGGTACCTCATGAGCTGGCAGTTTACAATGGACTCCATTGTTTTGGAGAACAAGAAAGTGATGGCAATAGGCCGGTAGTTGGACGGGTCTGAGCGGTCGCCTTTTTTAGGGATCGGGTGGACGAAAGCCGTCTTCCATGATATTGGGACTACGTCTAGGGAGTACGAGTACCGGAAAAGGCGCGTTAAAACCGGTGCCAACTCTGGAGCACACGTCCTCAGCACAATTGGGGGGATTCCGCCAGGCCCATTCGACTTGTGGATGTCCAGGGAGAGGAATGCTTTGCGAACCGAGCGCTCTGTGAACTGCACTTCCGGCATGGAGCATTCACACCGCGGGATGGTCGGCGTCGTACTCCCCCCGTCATCAAGAGTCGAGTTAGACGCAAAGAAAGAGCCTAGCAAATCGGCTTTCTCCTTTGCGGTATGGGTCAGTAAGTCGTCCTCCCAGTGCAGAGATGGAAGAGATGGCTAACGAAAATTCCCCTGGACAGCCTTGGCGAGAGACTAAAATGCACGGCTTCCAGAAGGAAGGCGAACTAGTTTCTCCAATTCCAATTCTGCCTATGTGCTCTGACTTTGCCTTGGCAATGACTCTTTTGAAGGACCTAGATGTGGAATTATCCTTCTTTTTTAGAGTGCTGGTGTTTACATCCCGGGACGTTGATGCGTCAACCCAGGCTTGGTAGCACTCCTGCTTATAGCATGATGCTATTTTACAGGAGCGACCAAACCATGGCTGATATTTGCCTCCAATGGGCACCACAGAGGAAGGAATAAAAAGTTCAATACCCTGAAGTACCACATTAGCGACAGAATCAGCAACAACGTTGGGATCGTCCGGCGAGAAGCAAACGCACCCCCAAGGGTAGGATGCAAAGAAAGACCGCATCCTATCCCAATCAGCTGACCTATAGTGTCAAACACGGCGACAGCCTGCAGAATGCAACTGCGATTTCAGCGTGAGAGGCACCACACTCTGGACAAGACAATGATCCGAGGAGTCTAAAGTGGCGTTGACGGAAATCTGATATCCGTCCGGGTGAGAGGTCAGCAGAAGGTCCAATAGGGAAGGTGCGTGATCCTCCACATCTGAAGTCCGCGTAGGCGAAGTAACCAGGTGTGTCAGACCATATGCTAAGGCAAAATCATGAACAGATCTCCCCGCATGATCGGTTAAACGTGAACCAAGCCATTCGGCGTGATGGGCATTAAAGTCGCCGAGGATCACGATCTCTGCGGAGGGGATCTGCTGTAGCAACGAATCTGTAGCCATTTGGACGTGGTCGGAGAGTCGGTCTGTTTCGGCATTACCGCTATGGGACCTATAGAGGCACCCGTAAACGCGCAGATGGTCGTCGCCGTCTACGTGTAGCCAAAGGATGGACAGGTCCGAACCTTCAAGACTGCCGAGGCGTCGAGAACAAATATCCTCTCCGACGTAAACGCAAACTCCAGCCCGAGGCACAAAGGAGCGATCCAGTATGTACCCCAAAGTACCTAGGAGAGATACGAGACATCAGCCGGAGAGGACACTTGCGTCTCGGTCAGAAATAGCAGAGCCGGCGTCGCCGTCTCAAGATGGTAGTGGACGGCGTTTAGGTTAGAGTGAATTCCCCTATATTGCAGAAATTCACGGATAGCGTGGCAGGGGTCGCTTTGGTCTTGTTGCTCCGTTTGCCCTGAGCAGTTATAGTCTTGAGCGGAATTTTGCCCCTCTCCCCAGAATACGCGGGGCAGCCTGAGCATCCACGCTCAGGAGTGGTGTAACTTGGTCGTGGTTGCTCAGCGAGGGATTCTCTAGAGTTGCTGATACCCTCCTGCGGTGGTCTGACATTTAATTCCGCTACCATGTTGACGGGGGGGGGGGAGGGGAATTTGGGCCTCCGGCCACCTGCACTAACCAGACGAAACGCGGAAGCAGAGCTTCCACTTCACACCGGTATTCTGTGAGGTCGTGGTACAACCCCGGTTTGAGCCGGCCCATACGTGCATCAGCAAAGCTGCCGCGTGGCTCTGTCACTGTTGTAACCGTTATACCATATATACGTTATACGTATATACCACCGTTATCACCCGTTCAAGTTATCTAGGTTGGCATATTCTCCATTAACCGTCTCGATCAAAAATGATCAGCTAATTTCTGAACAGTTCTCCAGCTGGAGCACAAGTGGAGGTTCTTCACATGTGCTTCCGAGAAGAAAATGATTAAGTATGCTCCGCCTCTAACAGCAATTTATGCAGAACTTCTTGAGAGACGAGATGAGTCAACGCAGTTTTAATTCATCTTATTAACCTTTTCCAGGCTCCTCCCATATGTGGTGCTCCGCGTGGTATGAATTTCGAAATAATATATTATTTCTCTGATTCATTTTTCAAACTTATTATTATAGCACTCTTCACAGGCTTGTGCTAACTCTTTATCAGTAGCTTTGAAATTCGTGCCATTATCGCTGTATATAACGGACGATTTTTCTCTTCTGGAGCATCAATAATGCAGCTAACTCCAAATGCACTGCTCTGGTAGTCAGATATGTTAATAAAAGCCGCCATCGCTTTTCATCTCGCCTTCCTGCGGGTCCGAAATAATCTACGACGGAACATGTAAATCTCATGCTGAGCTATTCTCTCTAGTGGAAGGTTTCTTTGCGGCTTTATTTATGGTTTGACTTACAGGTTTTGCACCATTGACATTTGTGTGATACACTACGAACTGTATTAAGTAAATTTAAAACTTAATATTTTTGATTAAAACTACTTTTACGGATTTTATCGCGTTTAATTTTAATGGGTTTTTAATTCCCGACGGTTCGGTTGCTTTTCAATACGCATGGTCACGGGGAACTGAGGTGACTGACGTCCCGATGTCAATGTTAACCCGGAGTACCTTCAGCTTTAATTATTTTTTCGGTTTAAAGAACTTTATTTCTCATTAAGACAATAAGTCACTTACATGAGAACAATAACATCTATATAATTCTAGTGCGTGTGGGTAGTAAAAAAATAAATAAAAATTATACCGGTCGATCGTTAACCAAGAAGCGAGTTCATTGTGTTCCTATCAACTATAAGGCGGTGGTCCAAGTATAATTTTAATGCATAGTTTCATCATTATAAATATATTCAAATAATCTTCTTTTAAAAATATTGATTGAAGTCGCTTCTTTCACATGTTTTGGAAGTTGATTGTATAACTGTGCTCCCCCAAATGTTTTGTTATTTTTTCTATAGTTTGTTCTTACGGCAGGTAACACAAAATTGCTGGCTCGGCGGGTTATATATTTGTTTATTTGACATTTTGTTGTGAATGTTACGTGTGAGTGAATAAGCTTGTGAGTTATCTTGTAGATAAGTAGACATGTATTATACGTAAAAAGTTGTTTAATATTTAAAAGTTTTGTGTTTTTGTAAATCGTTTTCGATGGTGTTAAGAAGTCATAGTTGTGTAAGATTTTAATTATTTTATTTTGTAATATTTGTATTGGTTTTAAATTACTTTTAGCTGCAGTACCCCATATTTCGATTTGATACAGTAAGTGAGGCTTCACCAACGTATTGTATATTAAAAGTCGAGCATGTTTCGGTATACATCGAACTATTTTATGCAGTGCGCCCACAAGTGAGGAGAGTTTGTTGTGAATATATTGCAAGTGAGCTTTCCATGTAATGTTTTTGTCCAGTGTTAAGCCTAGGTATTTTTCTTGGTTAACTTGTTGTAATACCTCACCGTTAATGCTAAGTTTAGGTCGATCAGGTATTTTTCTATTTTTGGAACTAAATATTATGTATGAAGTTTTAGAAGTATTAATTTTAGATCCTCTTGTGCGCGCATCGTTATTTCTTTGACATTGCTCCCGAAATAAAATAAGCTTGTATCATCTGCGTAGAGAGCAAGGCGACCCTGTAGTCCCGCATGGTGAATGTTGTTTACGTAGATCAGAAACAGCAATGGGCCAAGAATTGAGCCTTGTGGTACGCCACATGTTAGAGGCTTGCGACTACTCTGATAGTCTCCAATTTTTGCAATCTGATTGCGATCATCCAAATGAGACTTTAGCATTTTGTACACGTTTCCAGTAATGCCAATACGTTCCAATTTTTTTAGTAGTATTGAATGGCTGACCGTGTCGAAAGCCTTTCTTAAATCAACAAAAACACCTAAAGCAAACTGTTTTTGATCAATTTTGGTTTTAATAGTGGTTACTAAATCTATAGTTACGCCAAGGGTGTAGATTTGGGCCGAAAGCCATATTGTTGGTTATACAAAAAGTTAATTTTAGTAAGGTAGTCGTCCAATCTCATGTAAATAATTTTTTCAAGAATGTTGGAGAGTATTGGCAGAACTGAAACTGGTCGATAGTTTCCGGAATTTGTTTTTGTACCGGACTTGTGCACTGGTGTGACTTTAGCGATTTTTAAGCTTTCTGGGAAGACTCCTTCATTTAAAAGTTTGTTAAGGCAATCAGTCAGATTATGAATTATAAATTTTTTATACACTTTACGACTTTAGTACTTATACCATCAATACCTGTGCTCGTATTTGAATCCAAGTCATCTATGATTTTAGATACTTCATTAGCTGTGCATGGGGAAAATCGGGATAGCTCATGATGAGCAGTTGTTTGGTGTGGATTAGGTAACGTGTATGTATCATTGTTATGAAACTTGTCTGGTATTTCATTTGCTAGTTGTATACCTATGTTAGCGAAGAAACAATTAAAGGTTTCAAATACCTCTATGGGGTCCGTGGTCACTATTCCGTTTTCATCTGTAAGGTTTGGGGGAACACAATTACTTAAAATTTTGTTATTTGCTAGATTAATAATTAATTTCCACATTTTCTTGGGGTTTTTTGTACATTTCATGAATTCTCCGTAGAAATACTTCTGTTTTGTATTATTAATCGTTTGTGCCAGCGTGTCTCTCTTAAATTTAAAATCTAGCTCGAGGTTATTATTTTTAGGATTTTGTTTAAATTTATTCCATGATATATTCCTTTCATTAATCTGAGCTATTATGTTGCTATTAATCCATTCTTTTTGAGGTTGGTTCAATATTTTATATTTTTTTGTTTTACTTTCGGCAGTTATTTTTATGATGTGTTCTTCTAGAATATTAAAATTACAGGAAATATTTTTAATATTCTCTATAATTTTATTTAATTTACTATAATCAGTCGCTTCATATACTATTTTTTGTTTTGGTGGAGGCATTACTCTTTTTATTTCTAAGTACATGTTTTTATGATCCGATAGGGCTGATTCAATAATAGCCAAATGAAAATTGTTACACTTCAAGTTAGTAGAAACAAAATCAATAATTGTTTTTGTAGTTGTTGTTTCCCGAGTACAGTACTCAGGGTCTATTTTGTTTATAATTTTGTATCCAGAGTCCGTAAGCATAGTTTTATAACGTTTTGTCATACTGTCAGTACATAATAGATCTATATTCGTGTCTCCAAAGATTAAAGTCCTCTTTTTTAGCAGAAGCTATTTTTCTAAGTTACATAAAAAATCATTAAAGTTTGAATGTCCAGGCTTGTACACAACCCCAACATTAAGTGCATACTTATAAATATATACTCAGATAGTTGTTACCTCCAGTATAGGATGCTGTTGACAGCTTATGTTTCAAATCATCATGGACATATATATCGATACACCCCCACCGACTTTACCAGGCCTGATATTATAGTAGTGTGAATAATTTTGTATGCGAAATTGTTGAGCTTGTTCTTCAGATTTTATCCACGTTTCAGTCAGTAGTACAACGTGTATACATTTTTTGATGAATTGCAGGACACACTTAAGTTCGTCAAATTTACCTGATCTGCAGATGCTTCTGATGTTAGCATAGAAAAAATTAAGACTAGATTTATTTGAAGAAATATTCTGATAATTATTAAGTACTTGGTAAGTTATATTCTTTTGATCATCTATGAAAGGACGTTTGGTGCTAAGAAGCGATTGAAAATTTAGTTTTTTGGGTCTTTGTTTAAAACTATTTTTGGCAATCCGTTTATATATTTTATTGTAATGTCTTTTTCTCCATTTGCTTTTCTCTGTGCTAACTCTTTTTTAAGATTTTTCATATAAGTATGTTGGGCCGGTGTTTGATCTGAATAGATCATAATGCCACCTTGAAGTTTATCTCTATTACGAAGCAGCATTTTTGCAGTTTCGCAACATTAAAGAATGCTTCAAAGCATTCTTTAATGTTGCGATCCTTCGTAGGTTGATATTTACCAAGACAAAATACTCGAGAAGGTTTCGGGCACTCGTGTATCAAGCTGTTTATAGTTTTCGAGATTTCACTAAAGTCACAGGCGCGGCCTTCATCAATTTTTGTTGTTTTGCATTGACGTATGCCTACCACTATTATATTTTTTTCCCTAGTAACCCTTTCTTGTAATTCTTGGATAACATTTTCATCAGAAGTTGACATCGTCGTACTGAATGCCATATTATTTTTAAAGTAACGATTTCTGCCTCAAGAGATTAAATTTTATTATCCGCCGCTGTTGCCTTTGTAGTTATGTCTGATATTTGGGCCTTCATTGATATCTGGTCTTTATTCAGAGTATCGGTAGCCACTTTAATGTTGTTCACCTGTGTTTTCATTTCTGTAATAATGTCACGAATGAAGTTCATTGTAGCTTCCTGGGTGTTTGTGATTTTTTGTAACATTGACGTAACATCTTTGCGGAAATCTTGAAGTTCTTGTGCACAGTTGCAGTTGCAACTATGCTCTGGTTGCTTACGTTTTCTCTGGGTATTTTGGTGCTCCATACTAAGCTCATTATTCGATCTTCCTAAATCTGTTAATGATCCACTTAGTCGGGGTGGTTAGTGCATTAAGTTCATGACTTATATATACCACACAACTTTGTCGTCACTATTGAATTGATGTATTCATTAACCTTTGCAGAAATTTAGAACTTATTTACTACTGTTTAATGCTTATTTTAGCGGAAAACTGTAATTGTATTTTAAGGACAATAAAATACACGTCTGTTTCATATAATCACCACCCGCACAAATTTTCTCTATGCGATCTATGCAGAATGAACTTACTCTGTCTTGAAGTCTTGCAGTGGTATGCTTGGGTATAGTTTTAATGTTATTAATTACAAGGTCCAAGCAGGTGGTAGTACCAAGCCTCCTTCTCTATTAAAATTAAGATGTTTTTTAATTTCAATAGCCTCAATATTCCCAAAACGTCGGGAATTAGAAACCAATTAAAATTAAACGCGTAAATATAAGAAATCATTATATTTTTAGATTCACTTCGTTCATCGCCGTTTGATGATTATCGTGACCAAAATGGTGATGAACTTCTCTAATCATCATTTTCACTATAGTATGTTTACCGTCCAATATGACAGGTTTTCGACTTTACTGTGTTTGTGTTTACCCTTTGAATCGAAAAAGGGTAAACGTTCGTTTAATCGGAGGAGGTTATTTTCTCCTAGCTCTATAGCCAATCTACTTAAACTTACATTTCTTTCGATGAAAAGTGAAATAATGCAATCATAAAATACGACAAACTAATTATACTAAAAAAACAACAATAAAAGAACATTGTCTACCTCACCTGAAAACTTTTCGATTCACAAGGACATAAAACATGCAAGCCAGTAAGAAAAACAAAACTCTAAAATTGCATTCATCAGCTCCAAGATCCAATAGTATTTCTGAAGGAGTTTTGAAACCTGGCATGCTGAACAATTTAGTTAGTAATAACAACAACACAAAATCAGACAAATATGACAACAAAGATAAAAATACATAGCAACTAGCACCCCTCTCTACTACAGATTTTATAAAAAAACGAGTCCAATTAAGCAATATAAAATATCTTCCAACCCTCCAACTCCAAAGAAAGACACGTTAAATCGTCGAAAGCTTAGAACACCTGCGGAAAATAATCTCTACATAGCATCATACAATGTCAGAACACTTACTTCTTATGAAAGATTAATTGAACTAAGTAAAGCTCTAGATAGAGTCAAATACGACATTATTGGTTTGTCCGAAGTTAGACGTCTTGAAAATAGGATAAAAGAATATGAGGATTTAATACTTTGTCACATAGGCCACACATCAGGACACACGGAGTAGGCCTTCTACTAAACAAATCTTTAAAACAAAACATTGTAAGCTTTATCGGCATCTCGGAAAGAGTAGCACTGCTGAACATCAATGTACTGGGGTATAATCTAAGCATAGTTCAAGCATACGCTCCCACAGAGACAGTAGACGAAGAAGAAATAACGGCGTTTTATGTCATCATCATCATCATTACAGCCCTTCACAAGTCCACTGCTGAACATAGGTCATCCCCCAAGTAATGCCACAAAGCACGGTCCTGAGCCACCTGCATCCATCGACTTCCTGCATATCTTACCAGGTCGTCACTCCATCTAGTGGGGGGTCGCCCTACACTACGCATACCGGTACGAGGCTGCCACTCGAGAACCTTTCTTCCCCATCGGTTATCGGTTCTTCGAGCTATATGGCCGGCCCATTGCCACTTCAGCTTACTAATCCGTTGGGCTATGTCGGTCACTCTGGTTTTACTGCGGATATCCTCATTTCTGAGTCTATCACGCAGAGAAACTCCGAGCATAGCCCTCTCCATAGCTCGCTGAGCAACCTTGAGCGTCCTCATACGGCCAGCAGTGAAGGACCACGTCTCAGATCCGTAAGTCATCACTGGCAACACGCACTGGTTGTACAATCTAGTTTTTAGAGATTGAGGTATACCTGACGAGAAGATATGTCGTAATTTCCTGAACGCTGCCCAGCCGAGTTGAATCCGTCGATTGACCTCTCGGTCGAAGTTGGACTTACCTAGTCGGACTATTTGTCCCAGGTAAACGTACTCGTCAACAACTTCGAGCATAGTGCTCCCAACAACTACCGGCATAGGTGTGACATGGACATTAAACATGATCTTTGTTTTGTCCATGTTCATCTTAAGACCTATCCGTTGGGAGGCACTATTGAGGTCATTGAGCATAGTGCTTAAGTCCTCCAGCGATTCTGCCGTAAGGACTATATCGTCGGCAAATCGAAGGTGAGTGATGTACTCGCCATTGATGTTAATACCGTATCCTTTCCAGTCCAGTAGCTTGAAAACGTCTTCCAAAGCAGCGGTGAAGAGTTTCGGGGATATAACGTCACCCTGTCTTACACCTCTCTGCAGTTGGATAGGTTTCGAGCTCTGGTTCTGTACTCGGATAGCCATCGTAGCCCTACTGTACAAACACTTCAGCACTTCGATATACCGACAGTCAACTTGGCACCGCTGAAGGGACTGCAGCACCGCCCAAATTTCGACGGAATCAAAGGTTTTCCCATAGTCCACATACGCCAGGCAAAGTGGCAAATTGTACTCTTCAGTCTTCTGTACAATCTACCGCAGGGTATGTATGTGGTCTATGGTACTGAAGCCTTTTCGGAAACCGGCTTGTTCGGGAGGCTGGAAGTCGTCGAGTCTGCGTGCGAGACGATTCGTAATGACTCTCGAAAACAGCACGTAGACGTGGCTCAGAAGGGAAATCGGTCTGTAGTTCTTCAGGAGAGCGGTGTCGCCTTTCTTAAAGAACAAGACCACCGCACTTCTGCTCCACGCCTCTGGAGTAGTGCCACCATGGAGGACGGAATTGAAGAGCTTCTGAAGGACTTCAAATACCGGTGTTCCACCCGCTTTCAGAAGCTCCGCTGTAATTCCATCCTCGCCTGGGGCCCTGCCGTTTTTAAGGTGCTGGAGAGCCATTCTAATCTCGCTTAGACTGACGTCCGGGATATCATCGGAATAGTGTCGGATAAGACTTGCTCTTGGATCGTTACTCACACTTACGTGTGGCTCCAACGATGATGTGTACAGCTGCCCATAGAACCTCTCAATCTCACTCAAAATCTCAGGTGTCCCGGAAACGATGCTGCCACACTCAGTCTTCAGCTTTGACAGTTGGCTCTTACGGGCAGACAGATCTCTGGCAAAGACTTTGGAGCCCTGGTTCCGCTCGATCGCTTCTTTAATATGAGCAGTATTAAAGTTGCGTAAGTCTCGCCGCATGCATTTGGAGATCTGTCTGTTCAGTTGCCTGTATGCTGTCAAGTCTGTTGACGATTGCAGCCTCATCTCCCGTCTAACAGCCATGAGATTAAGAGTGTGATCGGAGAGTTTTTGTGTTCTTCTGCGGCGGGTCTTGCAGAACTTAGCTCCGACCGCATGGACAGTTTCCACGAGCTTGTCATTCATATCGTCCACTGCATTGCAATCTTGTAGGCACTGAAAGCGGTTGTGTAACTCGAGCTGAAAGTTTTCGGGATTCTGGATTAGAGCACGAGGGGGACGGAGCGTTGACTTCATTAGACGAGACCTCTCCAACTTAACGTTTAGGTTCAGTGTGCCTCTAACCACTCGGTGATCGCTGCCAGTTTTCACCCTTGCGATCACTGAACAGTTGGCGTCTGGTCGTCATAATGAAGTCAATCTCATTTTTTGTCGAACCGTCGGGGCTCGACCAGGTCCACTTCCTGTGGGGCCGCTTCTGGAAGAAAGAGTTCATCATAAATAGTCCCTCTTTCTCCATAAAGTCGGCCAGCTGCTGGCCCCTTCGGTTCCGTTGCCCTACTCCAAATTTCCCTAACTTCAGCTCACCGCTTTCTCTTGTGCCTAGTTTTGCGTTGAAGTCTCCCATCAACACCGTGTAGTGGGTTTTGGAGGAATGCATGGCTTTGGAAATATCCTCATACATTTCCTCCACCTCCTCATCGGGATGTGCCGAGGTTGGTGCGTAAACCTGTATGACCTTCAGCGAATACCGTTTGGTGATTCTGAGTATCAGGTACGCGACCCTCGTCGACACACTCCCAATCTTTACAACGTTGTTGACGAGAGACTTGTGGACGATAAATTCGACACCTCCTTGGGACAGATGGTCGCCCTCCCGGTGATAGAACAAGTTGCCGGATTCGAGAATCACTGTGTCCTCCCCCTCTTTTCGGACCTCGGATAATCCTATAATACTCCAGTGCAACTTGTCTATCTCTTCTTCCAGCTCCAGGATCTTCTCCTCAGTCCTCATTGTGCGTGCGTTAAATGTTGCCAGGTAGAGTCGTCGCAGGTGGCAACCGAACCTCCACCGGAGATTCTTAGCACCCCCTGCCCCGCCGTTACCATGGTCGCCACCGTAGCCAGGAATAGCGGGGCCGCCGGGGACTGGGGGCCGTCTATTTGTGTTATTGTTCATGGGGGGTATATTGCCATAGTTGCCACGCTTGGCGAGCGGGTTGGCAAACGGCGTTTTATAACTGTATAGAAAAAGCATTGGAGTCAGCAGATAAAAATTTAATACTGATGGGAGATTTCAATGCTAAAATAAGACAACCACTAAAAAATGAATACAAAATAACAAAACGATACGGATATGGGAAAAGAAACGAACGAGGCCAGAGGTTAATAGAATTTACTTATGAAAACAATCTATTTGTGATCAACACCTACTTCAACAAAAAACAAAGCAGCAGATGGACATGGCGCTCTCCAAACGGAAAATACAAAAATGAAATCGATTATATACTTTCTAATCAACCAAAAATTTTCCTGAATATAGAAACACTAAACTTGAATTACTCAGACCACAGAATGGTCAGAGCTACAGTAGCTCTAACAAATATAAAGAAAAGCCAAATAAAATATACAAAGCATCAAAAGAACATTCTTAAAACGGAGGCAGAATTAGAAAAGTACAGAGAGAGCCTAAAAAGTCATCTACCAGCCTTACTCGCCCATAAAACGTCAGAAAAAATACAAACATACTATGAAAAATTACTAAACATTATCAAATATAGTATGCAAAATACAAAACAAGAAAAAAACGCCACTACGAAACAAAGAATTTTAACAGAACGAACCATATCACTAATGATAAGAAGGCAAGAACTACAAAGAAAAAAAGATAAAACTAGATCGCAAAAAAATGAACTTAGCGCTTTATTTAAAGTAACAAGTAAGTATATTAAATTCGATTACCAAAACTACAGAACAAATATTACACAAAAAAATATTGTATAGGGTAAAAGTTTCAAAAAGCATATAAAGAACTGCGAATAAATACATCCTGGATTGAAGGCCTGAAACAGCTAGAAAAAACATCACACAACCGCAAAGATATTATTAATACTGCTACAGACTATTATCGAAACTTGTACAATACCGAACAAGGGACAAAAAACAACAAAGAAGACATTGGCTACGTAAAATCCGAAGAGAATACAGAGGTTATTAACGAGTTTGAAGACATACAAGCGATAAAGAAACTAAAACTAGAAAAAACCCAGGGTCTGATAACATCACCAATGAAGACTTAAAATACGGCAGCATGTTTCTAGCTACACCACATGCAAATATGTTTAACATGATACTAGAGTCTGCAAATACACCTTCGCAATGGTCAGAATCTGATATAATTTTATATAAAAAAAAGGGAATTCAAACGACATCGGAAACTACAGGCCCATTAGTCTTCTACCAACTCTATGTAAACTATTCTCTTCGGTTATAGAATGCAGAATAAGCTAAACTTTGGAAAGAAAAAAACCTGCAGAGCAAGCTGGCTTCCGGAAAGGTTTCTCAACGGTAGACCATATACACACCCTGGAACTTGTCATCGAAAAATACCAAGAAAATAAACGACCAATGTACTAGCTTTTATCGACTACCGAAAAGTATTTGACACAATCTCACACAAGGAAAGAAAGGAAAAGAGTACATTGAAGTAATTAAAAAATTATATAGAGCAAGCACAAGCAGAGTCAAATTGGAATCAACTGGTCCAAGCTTTCCCATCAAATGGGGAGTCAGATAAGGAGATCCTTTGTCTCCAAAAAATTTTATAGCAGTACTGGAATGTGTCATAAGTCAATTGAAATGAAAGTCATTTGGCCTAAATATCAAAGGTAAATACTTGAGTCACTTAAGATTCGCAGACGACCTGGTTTTATTATCTGAAAATAGTGGCATGTTACAATACATGATAGACACTCTCCTCACAGCCGGGCTAGCATGAGCAGGGGATAAAAATTTTATCCACCGATTATATCCACTGACAAGGGATAAAATTGTCTTATCCCTATGTCAAAGTTTTATCCACCCTGCGAGCATGGGCCTATGGTGGATATAATATCGACAGTAGATAAACTTATCCCCGTGCATAGATAATATACCATAGTATAAAGCTATAAACTATACTACCTATAAACTAGTTTTAAGATTAAGTAGATTTACATTAACTTATATTTTCTTTTACCTTTTGTTTATTATATTGATAAACTCTTCATAATTTTTGTTAAACAATATGTCCTTTATTATATTTGTTATATTTATTTTAAGCGTATTTCTGCCTTGTTTTTATTTTTTCTATTATTCTAATTCAAAGTAGTAAAATTAAATTTAAATATACATTGCTTGTATCAAATCGCAGGTATTACTTCGCTTGTGATAGCATTTATAAAAAATATGTGTTTAGAATTAAGCCAATTGTGAAACTGGACAATACAGACCCTTTGGAGGTGGTGCAACCTGTTGAAGAAATTAAAAAAAATATATCCCCGCAATTATTGCCATTATAAAAAAATTACAAAATACATCAAAATTGATGTCTACGCTAAGTCACAAAGATTTAATTTTAATTGGAAATGATGAAGCATGAAGAATAAAAATCTAACGATTTCAAACAAAACAAGGAATAATTAATAATAATAGGGATAA
The DNA here is from genome assembly GCA_036936625.1 of Parnassius smintheus behrii. Taxonomy (NCBI): domain Eukaryota; kingdom Metazoa; phylum Arthropoda; class Insecta; order Lepidoptera; family Papilionidae; genus Parnassius; species Parnassius smintheus. The sequence continues at coordinate 2,790,137 of JAUPFT010000013.1, forward strand.
ATATTTAGCAAGCTTTCCTAAAGAATTAACATATTTCTTAATTTAAACCTTAGAATTGTAACTTTACTTAGTTTGATAACTTTATTTTAAAACGTTATAATACTTACCTAAAATATAGTATAGACCGATTCTATTATCATTAAATTTGACTTGACCATGGACTCGCCTTGGGTATTGTTGACACAACCTATGTAATTAAATCATGGCATTGAGCTATTGAGACTTTTTTGGACAAGGTGGTTGTAATAGATGCTTACTTCAATATGCACTGGTAGTCCATCCACAGAATTAATAGGCTTTAAAGCCTCATAGACTTCTTTACACAAATACAAAACAATCTTTGAGCATCCGGAACCGGCGTAGAAATTCGTTGTCGGAGAATTGCAATAGATTAACGTTAACGTGTAACGTTTTTTTTGTCCCGCGATTTGAATACTGGAACTAAAATTGCTTTTTTTAAACAATCTGGGAAAATTCCTTCAGAGAGAAAAATTCTGAAAATATGGGTTAATGGTGGTACTAGAATTTGTCTATATTTTTTTAATATACTAGTGGGTAATCCGTCCCATCCAACCGCGCTTGTTTCTTTCAGTCCCATTATAATCCTTTCCACCTCACAAGGGTCCGTATCTAATAATGTGAACGAGCTTAATTGGCAGTTTTTTTGAGTTAATAAAGTGGCCCTGTATTCATGATTATTGTTAGAGTAGTTTGTTATCTGCTCAGCCAGATTTTTACCAACGTTCACAAAGTAATTATTTACTGTATTTGCTGATATAAGCGGCGAGTCATTATTTTGTAATAATTCTGACGAAGATTCATGCTCTTTGGAAATACATAAATGCAATATCTTTTACATGCCGCCAAATCTTTTTATTATCTCTACCAGACTCTTCTAGTAAGTTTGTAAGATAATTATACTTCAACTTTTTTAATAAATTGTTACAAAAATTCCTATATCTTTTATATGAATTTTGTAAAATGGAATTATCTGAAGACGACTTTGCCATCAGGTGTAGTTTGTCCCTGTGTTTCATGCACCTAATCAGGCCAGGTGTAATCCAAGGCTTTAAGTTATTATTTTTTTTAGCTACTGTTCTATACGAAGTATTGCTAGCAATGGCATTTCGTATGTTATTTATTAAGTAAGGCAAAGAAATGTTTACGTAGTCGGTTTTATAAACTGGGCTAAAGTCAATGTTCAAAACATTTCATTGCTTGTTCAAGGTTTTTCGTATTAATTTTAGTAATAGACTAATTACAATTAGGTTTCGATATTTTAAGGCTTAAGTTAAGAATGACGGCACTATGATCGGTTACTATAGGACTGGTGACAAGGGTTACTGATGGTAACCTAGTTTTTAGTAAAGTGTGGTCTAAACAAGAACCACTTAGATGTGTAGGGAGCAAATGTGCTGGAAGCAGGCCCTGGCATGCACATATATTAAGGTAGTCTTTTGCTCCGCATTCATTTTAATAAATTGTATTTTTTTTAATAAATTATAAATTAAAATATTTTGTGAATTTGCAACTAATTTAAATTAATGTTATTCCTATTCATAATGTTATAAAAAGCCACTTAAAATTTATAAATCAATTACAGAGATCGAAAATATTAATGTTATTAGTAATGCACATTTAAATTTTAACCAAATATAATGAAAAATAGTTATCATACCCAAAACTATGACATTAATTATTATCTCAATCAAATTAATTCATTAATATAGAAATAAATTAATGTATAAAATTAAAAAAAAAAACGTGTGGCACTCGGGGACTGCCGCGGTAAAGCTAATGCATAGCATTTTTTTATCAACTTATGCAATTATAATTAATTATTTATTTTATTTATGCAGTTAAGTCTTTGATATTAAATCAAGTTACACTTTTTGAGCGTGGTGACCGATAAGAAAACAATTTTTTTTCTCTTATTGTATAAATGAGAAGTTAATATTGTTTAAAATATTTTTAATATCTTACAATACATGTAGGTTATTCAGGAATTTTTATCATTCAGTTAGCAGCTAGTGTACACGAATACGACTAGTCGCACGCACACAAACACCGTGCCGAAGTCTGCCGAACTGAAACGACGTTAGACGATGCACGGCTTTCAACGCCACACCTCCGTGCCCGTCGGAGTTTACCGATAATCTGACGTCATACGACGTAATTCAAATATTTGCAAAACCAAACATAATATCTTAATTTAACAAAAATAGCCTTTCACAAAAATGAATCTAGTTAAGTATAGAGTAATTTTGTACAGATTAGGTAAATAGTTCGCACTCTTCCTTAAGATAGTGATCATAAAAAGTAAACTCGCAGTGAGAGCACAAAAACTCAACACGATCAAGTACCTACATAAATTATATTTTCGGAGTTATTCATGTCAGCAACAATACGCCACGGTCTATTGTAGAAATTAACAACCCATTGGCAGTCATTGCAGTAAAACCTTATATTAAAATGAGTTTCTTCCCAAGGTAATATTAGGTTATTAGTCACAATATAAGAAAATGAACTTCTATTAAACCTGTCAATATCTACAATTAGTACTTATTTACAATAGTAAAATAAATGATAATATAGTCAATCTGTAATGTATCACGGCTGGGGAATCTTAGATATTTTTTCATATTTAGTAAACGAATAACTAGTTGATAAATTAATCATGATATATATCTTTTTTTTCGCCGGAGACTAAAATGATATTGCTTTTTTTCGTAACTGCAGATTCTGTGGATTTATTTCATTATTTTGAACAATATACGAAACTTAAGTGACTAAAATTAAATCTAATCTGAACCAGAATCATAAAAACTGTATTATTCGGGCTATCGGGCTAAACGAATCTAATAAAGATCTGTTATTTTTGTCTCCTGCGAAAAAAATAGACTATAGGAATCTATCGAATACCTACATAAACAAAATATCACCTATAAATAAAATATTACGAAGCGGAATAACTAATAAGAGTGGCAACGTCGCACTATACAAAGGAATTGCGTTAAGACGATGTCGTTGAGAGCCGTGGTAGCTCACATGGTTAGCGCTCGTTATAGGTATCACAGTACGGGAGCAACCCGGGTTCGATCCCCACTGGCACCAATGAAATTGTTGCGTGCTGATTTAGCTATCAGTTGGAAAGTCTGTTTTTCTGCGCCGTTTTGTTTTGTTACACTGACATCTCGCAAGTCACCTAGGGACCTAGGAGGTTGTCGGTTGCTTATTTTTTATTTTTCTTTAAAATTTTCGTCGGTAAAATAACATATTTATAAAAGTAAGAAAAAGTAAAGTTACAGCCTATATACGTCCCACTGCTGGGCACAGGCCTCCTCTAATTTCTGAGAGGGTTTTAAGGCAAGGAAATGTCCGCCACTCTGCCTCAATGCGTGTTGACGAACTTCACATTTCTTCGAAATATATATTTTTTAATTTCTCAGACATGCGCTACCAGCATGCGACGACGCGGCCCGCGCCTTGCCGCCACTTGCATTTGCCGCGCTTTGTCTTGTCACAGAGTGGCGAAATCACAGTAATATAGGTATTTTATAAACAGCACCTGTCTAATATTATGAAATATGTAGATAAAACTTAAAACTTACCTTGATAAATGTATACCCTTTTGTTTGTAATATTTTTTTAGACCTCTCTTCAATCGTTTCTGCTTATTCCCCATGTTTTACAAACTAAACTTAAACATTAATAAAACTGTACAAGTAATAAAACTATAAAACACTACTATTAAACAAGAATCAGAAAAAACCTACTCCACTATTAACAAAATTAAATTTTTGCAGTAATATTTTACGATTTTATTTCGTAGTGCTGAGCTCTCGCAACGCGGCGTACGTCCACCTAACACGATGCGCCCCGCACTGAATTCGTGGACGAATGCGGGGGTGATATAGACGCAGTATTTAATCGGGACGCATTTTTAATTTATTATCGTAAAAATAATACATATTTCTAAAAAGTAACCAAACCAAATTATTTTAATTTGTATTGCAAAGCAGTAGATATTTTTTTTATATTCCTTTGATAAACAATGAAGGAGTAAAGTGGTTTCATCTCAACGATTTGGGTATTTTTTTATTTATTATGTGACACCGATAGAAAAATTATGGCTAAACCAAATTACGTATCAGATCATGTAGATTACTAGCTATTTTTTTCATATGTAATTTCTCTGTAAGTGTCGACGAAAAGTTGGTTCATCTGCACGCTTTTTTCAAGCTTTTTGCGAGAGAGCAGCCTTAATAATAAATGCACTTTGGTCATTCATATTCAAAATTTCAAAACTCTTCGACAAAGACAACAAAGACTGAGGAAAAGAAACGACGTTAGACCATCGTTAGACAATGCACGGCCTTCAAGCCACACCTCTGTGCCCGTCAGAGAGCGTGAGGTTTTTTTCGTTACGAAATTTCTGGATTTTCCCGCACTCAAGGCCCGCGATACAAGCTATGCAATAGCTTAATTAAAATTAAATTAAATTAATGTATTAAAATCTAAATTTTTTTGATAAACTAATGCATTAAACTCTACAAAAATTGATGTAAATTAATGTATATTAAAAAAAAACTAAATTTATACTTTCAATTTCCTTTATAAAATGCAAATTACATTGTAAAAAAGTTATATTGTAAAACTTATTTAGCATGGAATAAAAGGCTTTTTTATTTTTATTTTTTATTTTATTATCTATTGTTAATAAGCCGCTTATATAAAAATTTAACTTGTTATAAATGTGTATGACGTATGTATGTATTAGGGCTGGTGTTCCGGTATCGGGACGCCTCACGTGTCGACATCTCAACACTATTTATTTGTTAAATTGTCTCTGGTTCCGATTGAATGGTCTAAGGTTCCGGGACCTTCGTGTTAATACTTGAAATCACAGAACACTATTACTCCTATCGGAGAAGAACGACAACTTCATACAAAATTTAAGAAATGAGATATATAACTACTAGCTCCATCTATCGTCAGCCTCCTGCACTTCTCGTGTGGCGGGAAAATTTGAATGTTGTCTTTTTCGTTTTTTTTATTTGAGGTATTTTTGGTTTGCCTATCCCAGCGCTCAATAAAAGAACAAAAATTACAAAGTTTCAATTTATTTATTCAAAATAAAAATACAAATTAAAATAAAAAAACATACATAACTTAAGAAACAAAATTTCTCCAGCAGCTTAGTTCTTACAATAAAGACATTTGATGGGTTTAAACATGAAAAGAAAATCAATATTGATTACAACATTTCAATTACTTAAGTCAACGATGATAAACAATTTAAATAAGATTTACAATCATGGACGAATTGATAATATGCACAATCACAAATCACAGAACGTCTATAATAACCAAAATATCAATATTTTAATCAAAAAAAATTTAGTAAATGAGCTCCTACACACAAGTGCAAAGTGCAACATTCACAAATAATAATTTTAATAATAATAATAATAATAATAATAATTTATTTAGTTCCAAACATATACACAAATTAACATAACATAATTATTTAATGGAATGAACTAAAAAGGCGTCTACTCAGTAGAAATGTTATAGAAACCACATAGTGGTAACTACAACTACTGATTTTCAGTAAACGCCAGAGACATAGGTGGAATAGAATAAACTTAACTTATTACACTAATCACAGGTTCTAACACTCATGAAAATACATACTTTACTTATATATATAAAAAACACACTTATAACAATTTAGAAATAAAAATAAAACTGTAAGCATTTAGGAAAAGGGCACAACAAAAAGCCAACACAACAAAAATCGCAACAAAAGGCATGTGCAAGGCACAAGACACACAATTAAATTATTTGACAAGATACAAAAGCAAAATAAATAAATTTACAATTAAGCAAGTATTCGTTAGTTTTATAATATATAGACACAGTATACTTTATAAGAAAAATGTGATACATCGACACTGAATTCTACTTACTTTGCAAATTTAAAAGGTATTCTTTTAGTTTTATTTTAAAAGTGCCAACTGTTTTGCTGCCCTTGATCGGAGGCGGTATATTATTCCAACACTTTGTGGCAGCATACCGAAAGCTACCACGAAACGCGGCCGTTCTGTGTCTTGGGTACATTAATCGAACAGTTTCCCGCGAGAGACGTTCCGAGAAACTAAGCCTTTCATATAAGTATTTCGGTTGTCGATTTTGTAATAATTTATAAAGTAAACAACTGTAATGAACCGATCTACGAGATTTCATATTAATAAGTTTGCCCTGATTTAAAAACGGTGTCACATGGCCTCTATGAGGAATTCGATAGCAGAACCTAGCGCATGCATTCTGTACTCGTTGTATAACAAGTTTTGTTCGCGCAAGCAAACACTCTCCCATGACAATGTCAGCATAATTTAGCTTAGAGAGTATTAATGACTCGCAAAGTTGAACCCTTAATTCTTCACTTAAGTATTGCCGGATATTATATAATACCTTTAATCTATAAAAACAATTTTTCACTGTATGCATAACATGATTTTCAAACCTTAGTCTACTGCCCATAATTATGCCCAAGTTACGAACTTCAGATACTTGTTCAATATGGTTGCCACCAACAATAATTTTGGGCTTATGAGCATTCGTTCGTTCTATTAATTTCTTTGACCCCAAAATCATGAACTTGGTTTTATTTGGATTTAAGATGAGTTCATTATTACTTGCCCATTCAGCGATCGTACTTAACTCTTGATTTAATTTGTTAACTGCCTCATTTGTATCACTCGGCCTAAATGATATGTATACTTGAAGGTCGTCTGCATATAAATGATACTGGCAATACTTAAAACAGCTTGTAATATCAGCACTGTAGAGAATAAACAGTAAAGGACCTAAAATTGACCCTTGTGGAACACCACGAGTAACAGGAGACGCAGCAGAAAAAATGTTGGTACCAGTTTCATTTCAAAGCCTGACTCGCTGTGTGCGACCATTCAAATAACTTTCAAACCACTTTAATGCGTTACAATCAAAACCATAATACACCAACTTCGACAGAAGCAGTGTAATATTTATTGTATCAAACGCACGCGAAAAGTCAAGTAGAGTCAAAATTGTAGCCTCTCCGTTATCCTGCGCTGTCAGAATGTCATCGACAACACTCAACAGTGCTGTAACCGTGCTTAGTCCAGCCCTAAAACCTGATTGTTTAAGAGGTAAAATATTGTTCTGGTTTAGATATTCTATTAATTGTAAGTAAATAGCCTTTTCAGCGATTTTAGATAAAAAAGGCAGTATACTTATAGGGCGAAGATGATTTAGTTCTACAGGATGATTATTCTTTGGTATAGGATTTATGATTGCTTCCTTCCAGATGTCTGGGAACACCCCTGTCTGTATAGACGTATTAATAATGGTGGTTATTGTTTTCAAAGTCCGTGGCAATGTTAAGAGAACCATATCTTTAGTGATACCATCAACACCCATAGCATTAGTGGAAATATTTTTCAAAATTTCTGATACTAAATTTTCATCCACTAATTTTAAAGTGAAAACCGACGAATTGAAACGGTTAGATTCAAAATAGCATAATGTTGAAGGACTTACACTATTGCTTCCTGGCACGTGTAGAAAATGGTGATTTATTACGTCAGGATCATTCAAGTTTGATGGCAAAGCAATATCTTTTTTGTTGAAATCTACCACATTTTTCTTTATATTTCTCCAAAGTACTTGAGCATTTTTTGAATTTTTATTAATAAAATATCGAAAGTAGGCTGTTTTTTCACTCAGTAAAGCAGCATTAACAGTACTCTTCAGATCTTTATAATATTTTTTGTCTCCTTTTGAATTATGGCCTTTACATTTTGCATGAGCTTTATCTCTTAGCTTCATCATTTCTTTAATCGTTGGTGTGATCCACGGATAGCTTTGGCATTTTATGTAGGACGTTCTTATTGGTGCATGAATATCAAACAGGTACAAAATATGTGCATTGAAAGCCGTTAAAGAACTGTTTACGTCGTCGCAAAGCAACTCTTCCCAGAATACAGCATCAACATCAGAATTAAATTTTATGACGTTTATATCCTTAATTGGTCTATAAGTAATAGATGTTGAGGATTGCTTCGGCTTTTTTACGTTCAGCTCACAAGATAAAAAAGCGTGATGACTCAGATCTGGCACATAATCAACCTGTATATTTGATACATCACAGCTACTGCAAATTAGGTCAAGTAAAGTTTCCGAGTGATCAGTAAAATGAGTCGCTTGTGTGACGTACTGCCTTAGACCCATACAAAGAAGAAAATCATTGAGCTTTTTAGAATTGGGATCAGAAAGTGCAAGCAAATTAATATTGAAATCTCCCAACAGTATAATATAGTCGTAGGCTGAGAATGAGCTGACTGTATCAGAAAGATCATTTATAAAATTATCAACGTGAAACCAAGGAGGACGATACGCGGTACCTATGGCAAGTTTCAGACCATTAGCTTTAACACCTAACCACATCTGTTCAATAGTGAGCGTACTCGGATGGTCCAGGACGCGAGCGTGGATACCTTTTCTAATGTAAAAACCAACACCCCCTCCTCGTGCTCGGACGCTTGCAGGACGCGGTTTGTGTCGTAGCTTGTATCCTGGAGGGGACGGTGCGCGCAGTTCCTCACCTGGCTTCAACCATGTTTCATTTATCGCCATAATATCTACCGCATGACGATCAAGGGAAACCAAAAATTCATTATGTCGTGTACATAAGGAACCCGGATTCAGAAAACCAAGAGATAATTTTTTTTTACTAATAAATTGTATGATAAAAGAGTATGTTATCTGAACATATTTGCAATTAAATAAATATTTTCTTAGTAAAGTCAGATGTCGCATATCCACAAATGAACGCGTCGTTAAATGCAATAATAATTTATGAAAACTAACGAACGTCTTGTAATATACAAGTATTTTTATTATTTCTAGAGTAATTTTATTTACAAATGTTTTAACGCACACTGTGACATAGAAATTATTATAAAAAAAAAGACAATATAAAATGTTAGCGAAAAGTACAACACTTAAAACGAACAAAACATAAATCATATTAAAAAAACAAAGAAATGTCACCTCCCTCAACAATAGCACTAAATAGTTTAGAAAATAAAGTATACAAGTGATAAAAGGAATTTCTGTTGAAGATCTATTAAGAAAGCTTAGACAATTCCATATATACAGGTAAAAATTAATACAATATATTATTATTAGGCCATAAAAACTATTGTAAGGTATCACATATTTCACAAGATAATTATATGTGTAACATAATTTAATACTTTTTCTAACACATAAATAAAACACTAAATTGTAAGAAGATATCTTTGAGTACATAACCTTTGTGTCATTATAAAATATTAATGAATATGTTGAAGCAAGCAAAAGTAAAATAATAAGCATATTAATCATTGAGTTACAATACCTATAGAGTCACAAACAGACAAATAAAATGTCCGCGCCAAAACTCGGCGCACGCTGCGAAGTGCGCAGAGTTTTTGTTTAGTTGTAAGGCGACCACAATCCTCGTACAACGTCCGCGATGCCAAAGTGTTCGGTGATTTCCTGCCCAAATAACAGCAGACACGTGCGAAAAAAGGATGGTGTTTCATATTTTAGGTAAGTATCATACCAAATTTACGTATTTATGTATCCACAGTGCATGTTTTCATTTAAATTTCAATAATTTTCATTTTATTAGCAAACTAAATCACTCACCGCCGACCGCGCGGCGCCGCGATAACGTGCCCTTGAGTGAATGATGATGACATTGCATACGAGCGACTTTGAACATTGTACAAGCAGGTTAACGTCTAAATTCGAGCAAATGTCATTTTGAACTATATAATATCAAAATATATAGGTATATGGAACGGCGCTCGGACATTTTTTGAGTATTGTCAGTTAGAGATTGTGACTCTATAGGTATTGTAACTCAATGATATTAATACATTTATTTATCTTAACTTTATATACCGCTAATCTGCCAGAATATAACAATGAAACGTATGTTAATGTAACATTTATGAAATAAAAAAATTGTAATTTAATGTAAGAAGTTTGTATAAAAATAATTATAAATAACATATTCTTATTATTCGCCGAGTGACATTGTTTTAGAGCCAACAGCTTCCACACCAAAAACCTCGTTCAAATCTTCTTCCGACCGAAGCCGATGTCGCTCACTCCCATGTTCCTTCCTTACATAAATCTTTCCATCACGTGACCATACATACTTCCAACCAAGCCTTTTCGCTGTCGCACGGGCTTTATAAAATAAACGGCTATTATGCTTAGTAAGACGCTCGTTGACATAAATGGTGCGAGCTATTCCCGTCAGTCCCAAACCTTCAGTGGTGATATTGCGTCGTACTCGTGCCGCCTGTATTAGAGCATCACGCTGAGCACGACGCGCCAATCGCACGACTAAAAGGCGCGGCCGCGGAATTGAAGAGTCCTCGCCATTATCGCGTATAAAACCTGTACGCTCTGAAGACACCACATCGCGCTCATCCAGGTCCACGCATAATTTCTTGGCAATAGTCAAGATAATATGTGTGGTATTTTCACCACTCGTTTCAGGGAATCCCGCTATCTGGATATCATTAGCGAGTAAGTCTTGGTCACGTTCCAATATTTGTGACTTCAACTGTGACACTGTCTCTTCCATAGTCGAAACTTCACAGCGTTGTAAGCCTTTTGACTTGTCTTCTAAGGCTGATATTCTGGTTTCGATGGAGTCAATGCGGCTGCTTTGCATCTTAATGGCAGTCATAAGATCTGTCATAGAATTACGGAACAAGCGCATCTCAGCACCGATTGCCTTCATTTCACCAAGAAGCAGTTTGAAGTCCATAGCTGTATCATCGAGCGATTCTGACATAATATTCTCCATGATGATGCTGTCCTCTTCATGAATGTTCTTGTCCTGAGTATTTTTTGTAGGTGGTTTGCCGCGGACTGCAACATTCGAGTTCTCTGGTGAGACAACCAAAGTCGGGGGACTAGAAATTTCAGTCTCAGCAGTACGCACTGGTGTATTCAAATTATTCGTTCGCGGGAGTTTGCTCACACATGAAAGGCATTTCCAATTATCTTTACGCTCCTTATTAAACGAATAAAAAGAATAAAAGCGTTTACTACTTATATTTAGACATTCAATGTCATAAACTCCTTTACAATTACAACAACGTAGATATTCTCTTTTGGGTAAAGGTTTCGCACATGCAGCACAAGTCTCGGTTGGTGGCGACATCATTTCACACAATAGATTCAATATGACCAACAATCTAGGACTTATTTCAAAATTAAAATATTCCCAAATCAGATGAATGCGCGCGCCCTCTAATGGGTGACCGTAGACTTAACCTAACTCATCGATTAGCATAAGCTCATATCTATATTTCGCCAGTAATTAGTAGATAGCGTGATAATTCAAAAATAGTTATTCTCTTCAGGTAATCTATTATCACATAGATGTCGCTGATTTCCGATTTCAGATGTACGAGTCACATAAATTTAAACATTTCAAACTACCATAACCGTCACTTTAATACAAAATTTATGTTTTTTCACTTTAACACAAAAATAGAGTGTTGATAGCAATGTGACTTAGTTCGTTAGTACTGTACCTTAGCACTTCACTTTCAAAGACACTGTCTTATTACAATAAATTCAATAATACAACAATTGATAGTTCACTAATTCACTGGATTACTTTCATCAACTTTGCATTGTTAATATAGCTCCAAACAGCGAGATAACACTCTAAACACTAAATTACGTTAGAATTAATACTTAGATTATAAAAAAGTTACGTAAAGTTTGCTTATAATATTTTTAAAACAAAAATTATACGGAGCCTATGTTAACTGCTCAAATAGCGCCACCTGTCTCTCTCATTTTGTTTTGATAATATTTGGTTGTCTATCTATTTCCCTGAATTGACACTAAAAATTTTGTCTCTATATTATATGAAATGTATTAAGTATTGAATGCAGCTTATAAATAGAATAATTTTAATTCAAAATTATAAAACATATTAAATATTAGATTACAAAACTATTCCTACTTTCTTTTTCAGGTTCAACATTATGTGTTATGCTTTGATGTTTGTGGTTGTTCTTCAGTGGATATAATGTTGTCCTTTTTGAAGATCCTGCTTGTGTGGTTTTGCAGCAATAATTTGCGAGGGACCAGCTCATGATTCCACAAAATAAAATGGGAATACACTTTGTTAGTCCGGAAATAAATAAAAACTGAAATAAATTATAGTATCATAAAATTATTATATAAAATTAAATTAACATTATTTTCATTGACATTACTTTCATAGTAAACCAGTCCCTACTCATGGCATTACATTACCCTTCTACCAATACAAAATAAATGAATGGATCTTGTTCATCCAACTTGCTCTATAATACACCCTCTGTTACAATTAATATAACAAAATAAGAGTAAATGCAATAAATATGTGAAAAAAATCTGGTGTTTATCTATTGTTTGAGAACCATTTGATGCATGTATTTCTACTGTGTAGTACAAGTTGTGCCTTTAAATTTGATAGGTTTAGGACCAAATGTAATTATTCATATATTATTATGCCAGAACTTAAAGTCCACTCCTGAATATAGTAATCCCCATATAAAATATCTGAGTAATCCTTAAAGAAAACTATATACATACCGTATTACCATATACATTATACACTTTACTTACATCACATGGGACTGCAGTTCTTAAGAGCTTTTTCTTGGTTGCATCATTAAATTAACCATCATGAAAATGTTTTTCACACAGCATTCTGGGCTTATTATGTAGCTTTGTCTGGAAAGCTAAAGTAGAATACTGCTCTTGGGAAGGAATATAATATTTCGCCCATAATTTACAGCTGAAAACAAAAGATATAATTATTAAATACAAATATTATCAAAGTAGGTCCAATGGTTTACAAACCAATAATTTGTTTTTAAATGGTAAAAGAGAAACAATAAGTTGGACAAGAGATTTACTTTAAGGTTAGAACTTATTAAATAGTGCATATGTATATTGTATACGTACCGCAAAATATACTTTACTGCGAATTTCGGAAACCTAAATAATTTAACGTTGTCAATGGTTGGTATGCTGTTGCACTTAGAACACTTTTTCTATTTTCTTTATCCGCCATTGCAGCGTAGTTTTTAAGTCACTAAACGAAGGACGTTAATCTCAACTCAACATCGTAAACTTGCAAAATCTTAGAAAAAGACACAAGCAAAACAAACATAACAACCACAGAATACATTTACCCTGACGGGATAACAGAGATAACAGGGATAACAACTAATCATGAACACAATAATTTATACGGCGGCGCCATATTATCACAGAACACTATTACTCCTACCGGAGCTTGAAATGCTCGAGACTTGTCATAATGTATTTTCAAAGGGTCGTAAGCTTTATTGTCTTCATAAATACTTCTGATTCATGATAGAACCACGCTGCAGCTATACATATATGGTTGTGGCGTGAATGGACGGCTCGAGCGGGAAGAACCACGCTCTCACAGAATGCCGCTGTGATTCGTATGGTGAGTGTAGAGACCCGGAAACCCTTATTACTGGTTACAATTACATCTTGGGCCTCGGGCATTTGCATTTTGAATTGAAGATAGATGTAGATGTATATGAGTCGAAGCACAGAGTTTGAACGAGGTCAAGTTTGCAGAGAAAGTTCAAAATAAGTAATATAGGCAAATGGTGAAGAAATATTAATTTTAAAAAACTTAAACATTCTGTCTCTTAATCTTTTAAATTTTTTGCATATATGGTTTGGAAGAACTATGTTGTAATTGAATAAAATGCGTGGTAGATTGTGTCAACTTTCTGTCAAGAAATGAAATAAGGGTTCTGTTATTTTTATCGTATATTGAGGACGTAATCCAAAAAGTCTCACAGTTCACTCTAACTAGACCTTCCAGGTACGATGATTGACAGGACAAGACTGCGCTGTTTCCTTTCTGCTATTGAGACATTATTATTAGTGCGTATTGAATAACATAACAATTCATTTAGAATAACACTGTATTTTTTATCGTACGTGGGAATACAGACAGAGAACACGAAGTAAACACTCACTGCGCTTTAATATGTATAGTAGTACCATTATATTATATTTATGCATGTTCATATACATAACCTGACTATATGGGTTACATGTCATCACTGTAATGTGCTCCTAATTGATTGTAACATTAAGTTGTGCCAAAACTCGTTCATTTTCTATTATTTAAATTCAAACAAAACTTTACGTATCGATTCTAGAGAAAGGAATATAGGTATTTATAAAATAAGGGTGATAAATGAGCACACAGTCTACACGATGCTAAGTGGATGCTGTGGCCCGTAGACATCTACATCTGTTTTCGATTATGAGTCAAAATGCAGATGCGTTGTCACCTCTAAGGGGAAAGATGGAATGCCTCATTTACAGCAAAAAGGAGGCAACAAGCTGCTATTTTACGCTGGTATTGTATGAGAGAGTCGTCCTCCCCCGTTTGAGCCGACCGATTCGTTCAACAACCACCATATAGCTGCAGCACGGCGTACATCTTATTTTACGTGAAATTAATAGACCTTTAATTTCTTTTATTGATTATTTCCTATATCACACATATTTTTTTAAACGGTAGCAAAATATTGAGTTTATAGCGGTTTTTCAATAATCGAAAAATTATTTATAGGTGGTAGAGCCGCACTACAGCTATATTATGGTTGAACACCAGTATGGTGGCCCTACCACGCTCTCACAGAATACCAGCGTAAAATAGCAGCACAATGCTGTTGTGTTTCGTATGTTGGACTTCGGGGTTGGAATTCGGGGACTCCTTTTAAGGGAGACGAGGCATTACATCTTAGTCCTTAATGATGACAACGCATCTGCATTTTGATTCTTAATTGATGATAAATGTAGATGTCCATGAACCACAATTTCCATTTACCAACAGGTGGACTGTGTTTCAGTTTGTCACCCATGTTCTATAAAAAAAACTTCTTCAACTATCTGTCTTATTCTCAAAAAACTCTCATGAATCATGATTGCACGAATCATCCATCATTACAATAAATAGAAACTCTTAACGTTTGTGATGACGGCGATTAATGTTATTATAGTAAACAAGCTGGGGAGGCCACAGAAAATGGTCAGTTAGATAATTACAGTGTAGTTTTTTTTTTTACTTTAGGGTCTAACGTTATTTTTGACATGCCAGTCCCATTGTAACTTATAACTAAATAACACAATACAATTTATTAAATTAAGGGGATAGAGTAAGTCAGCTCAAATTCTAATTTCGTCCCCACTTGCCCGCGCGTCGTATGCTATGTACCGACATGTTTGTAATCACTAATACTGTAAGTAGAAAGGTCGTTAGACACTTATTTCATTAGGTTTATCATATATATGCCTGTTTCTTAACGCCAAGCCAGTCGCTTCTTATTTTTATTACGGTTATTTCCCATTTTAATTTTACGTCGTCTTGTTGCGTAATGTATATTCTGATCGTAAGCGACACAACCTCCCCGTTCAAAGGCCGAAGCGAAGTGACCGTGCGGCAGGAATCACGCTTCAAAAGGCCGATAGTTTAGGTAATTTCTTTTTACAGTGAAAATAATGGTATTTTAAAAAAGTAAATAACATAAGCACTGCTTTATTCATGTTTAGTTAGTACGCAAAGTTTTATGATCTTATTTAAAGTATTTTATGAATAACAGCGGTTTATTGTTTATTTTGGAAGTAACTTTGGATTTTCTTTCTATCGAGAAAATTTTACAAAATCGTGTTTTCGTCTTACATTATCCTTAACATTAATCCTCAATGATTTCTTATATTTTCGCAAACACTACACATTGAAATAATACTAGTTTTTACGGAATTTATCGCGTATATTTAACTTTTTAAATACCCGACGTTTCGAACGCTTTAGAGCAGTCATGGTCACGGGCGGGACTGAGATGTTCAACGTCCATACGTCATAGTTAATCGCGGTTACCATAGATTAAAATTTAACTTTTGTTCTGATCTATACAGTATGAACTTATGGTATCTTCCATTCCATTTGAGCAGCATTTGACAGTATTTCAGAGAGAATGCTTTGATAATTCACCTATGTTACATATTTTAATGTCAGTTTTGGCGACTAGTAGTTTCATTTCATGATAGTTTTTGGAACATTCCGCGAGCAAGTGTTGTATATCTTTTATATTGTTTGTTTTCATCATGAAAGCAAACTTGTTACACGGAATGCGTCCGAAACAAAGTCGCATTGCTAATACAATTATAGTATTTGTGTTCCACATACAAACTTTAAATACAACTCCAACGTGACTCAACCACATATGATTGTTCACTTCATCTTTACAATGGGTAGGCCATTGGAAGATACTACTGAGGTGCGAAAGTGTTCCAACGATATAATTTTTGTTTATTTTTATCTCAGATGAGAAACTCATTGATATCTCGGATCCGACATCGTGGGTTAATAATAACATGTTTTTTTTCAATTAATGTTGTATTATTATCAGTAAGTAGATCTGCTATCTGCTATCTGAAATTGTTCCGATAGTGAAAAATTATATTTGCGGAAACAACACTAGACATCTTAAGGTGAAGGTTTTAGCGCTTAGCCACCGTAGAGTCAACATCACCTGAAGATGCCTCGTGTAGAGGAGAAACACGTGTCGTATTGTCGTCGATGGTGTGTCTTTCCTAGAGTAGTGGTGCTTGGATTAGTGGTGACGGGATTAGTGCACGCAATTTAGGGATCTATGAACGAAAACAGTGTTAAATTTTTTTGAAGCGACGTACTACGCCTGCCTAAAACGCGCTAGCCCTAGTTGCGTATGTAACCTGAGGTTCCGTGCAATTTTACATCATCTTGTAACAGTTGAGTTAGAAAAAAACCGGATCACTGGATCATATTGGTATCTTCAAGCAATTTCACCTATGTGATATTACTACCTATTTTTCAGCTACTAATCACCTAAAAGAGTAAGATAAGTATTCCTTTTAGCTCGCACAATTATAGACTTTTCTATTCATTCTTTATTCGACATTGCTTAACTATCAACAACTTACAGTCCACTAGCCATAGTTTTCATGTAAGATCCGTACATAGAAGAGAACGTTATAAAATATTTTTTATTCAACACTTTTATGGCTTTTTTTCTTTTACCACTGCTTTCGAAAACTACACTGCGAAGAACCAGCAATAGACTAAGGGTTATGTGGTCTCCTTTATAACATCTTCACTTCGGTTTTCATCTTTATCAGTAAAAATCCACTCCATTCATATAATTGGGGTTTTCCCATTATATGAATTTACCTTAATCTTTACGATTGGCAAGTGCCGACCTCAAACGTTTGATCAAAAGCTTTCTCTGTATTTTATCAACGTTTCTAATTCGCAACACCTGTCAGTACAATAGAAATTAATAAACATCCGCGAAAAAGTCGTTGCCGTTACGTCGCGTTCTAAACAGGCATCTCGCGTTACTAAACGTTAATAGATTTTGATAAATTGAGCGTAGTACGTAGACAGAACTGCAAAATGTCGGACGCGGAGCAGGACTTGCGCAGCTTGTTGGATATTGTCGCCACTGAACACGATTATAAAGACTATGAAACTAAACTTCAGTCGTTTTCCACGGGAGGGGCCAACTACACTTCTCAACTGCATCGCATTACGCTATCCGCACCAGGGAAGGATGACCTCAAACTGTTTGCAAAATCGGCTATTGTCAGCGAGAATATGCGGGCTCAAGCGCCGTTCGAGATATTCGAAACTGAAATGTTTTTTTATTTGGAATTGCTCAAGCAGTTTCAAGAGATAGAGAACCAACACAACATTCCGACAGAACATAAGCTTTCCACTGCAAAATTTTACGGTTGCAATAGGGAATATCTGAAAGAAATTCTAATACTGGAAGATTTATCGTCACAGGGCTTTGATACCCACGATAGACTGAGAAGTTATGATTGGAATTACGCCTCCAAATCAGTCACAGAACTGTCCAAATTACATGCTCTATCTATCGCCTATAGCAAAGAATACCCTGAGAAGTTTGATGCACTGTACACGAAGTTCAAGCTGCGCACAGATCTGGACAGTCTCAAGAGCTTTATGCAGGGCATAATAGGCATGGTTATGGCGGTTATCAAAGAAGAAAACAAAACTAAAGTAGAAGCGTTCCTTCAGAATGTACAAAGTGATGATTTCAATAAATTTCTCATGCCATCACGTCGGCCTATCATCGCACATGGAGACTTTAGGCCCAGTAATTTAATGCACAGAACAAGAGAGGTAAGGCTTAATAATATATTCTTTACACAATATATAATTAATATAATATATTACATATTTGACAGTCAGTATTCCGTGTGGTAAATTTTCTGTGGGTTTTCCCGTTACGTTATTCGAAAGACTTTTATTTCTGTAGATGCCCAATGTTTGAGAGCTTTGTGAAATATGTAAGAATGATGACAGAAAAGGCGACGTTGGTCCCTTGGGAGAGAGGCAGAGCCCTAGTATAGATGCTACGAGCTTAGAAAGCCACTCATCATAGAGGTATTTCACTTTCAAACTGATTTAATGACGCAAATGGATACCGAAAAGCGAATGAAATGAGAGTTTGATATATTGTAGCATGCCAAGCTTTAGGACTAACTTCAGTAGAAAAGATGGCTGGGTGCTACCAAGGCAGGCACTAACACAAAGTGTCGCGTTTATTGGTAATTATATCCCAACCCAAGCATACAATTGCGAGACTAAAATAAAATCCGTAAAAACTAGTTTTATTGATTCTTGTCAAATTCAATGTCAGGGAAACGTAGCCAGCGTACTTAGCACTATACCGCGACAAGTAGTTTTATATTTAGACTGTATGATATTTTTATTTTTTAAATTTAAGCAAATAAATAATAAATATTGTTCCTTATTATATTATGTGAATAAATGTATTAACTTTACGTAGTTAAAATATGGTTAAGTTTTCGCAAAGTTGTAATATGATTAAACTTGTAGTTCAACATATTACACTGGGTATAAATCTTTCTTAACCACAAACGTAGAGTAACGAACAAGTCGACCTTGACGTTAAATGAAATGTTTTATTATGTCATGATGCAACGAACTAATAATAATCCACACATTACAACCTATATAAGTTCACTGCTAAACACTGGAACTACTAAAACTACAGCTGACTTAAATGACTAAGAAATTAAGAAAATTGAAAAAGACCTCAAGGCCTCCGTGATACTATTTTTAGCACACCTGAGGTTGCTAAGCCTGTTATATATAATTTATATAACATATTTTATTTATTTATTTATTTAAGCTTTATTTGCACACATAAAAGAAATGTACAAAACGGCGGACTTAATGCCTAAAGGCATTCTCTACCAGTCTACCTTTGGTTTGTGCAGAGAATCTAGTGATGGGTGCAAAACTATTGAGATCATTGAGCATAATGCTTAAGTTCTCCAGCGATTCTGCCATAATATATATAATTTATATAACATATAAATTATATATAACAGGCTAATATATATTATATATCTATGGCGATTGGATCATAGGGGTGATTTTACCATAGTTGCCATGCTTGGAAAGCGCGTTGGCAACCACATTTTTTTGTCGTTTTGAGTTATTGTCACAGAATACCAGCTTAAAATAGTAGCTTAATGCTGCTGTATTTCATATGGTGAGTATAGAGAACCGGATACCCTTTTTACTGGAAATGAGGCATTCCATCTCAGTCCTCATGGGTGACAACGCATCTGCATTTTGATTCGTATTCGAGGATAGATGTAGATGTCTATGGGCTGCAGCAACCACTTACCATTAGGTGGACTGTGTGCTCGTTTGTCAACCTATACTATATAAAAAATATCAGAAAGATGCTGCTGCCCATCTCCTGCGTCAGTTTCTCTCTGTCGCCACGGGACGACATGGGCTGGTGGATATTCTTATATTCAAGATATGATTTAAGCTTATTAATGAATAAATTGACATATAATAATAATTTAAATCTGACATTTAATGATAGATATCCTGTGATTGATATAAATAACTTTACTAAGAAGTTTTTGACTGGATTTGGTTAAACACACAGATCAATAGATGCAGAATCTATTGAGTAGTATAATGACTTTACATTGAGTTTGGAATCAGTTCCAAGTAATTTAAATTAGATAATGAGAGTTAATCTCCAGCACAATTTAAATTAGAATTATTCTATATAATTTAAATTGCATGCAAAAAAATTGCGATGCAGCCTACAGCTAGTTAATTGTATAATTTCACATAAAACAATCATAAAAATTGTATACACCTGGTGCATCAAAATATACAAGGCACGCTAGGCAAAGAATAAGAAATTGGAATGTTTTTAAATAGTAACAACATACATATTTTTGTGTAACTGAACATTGGTTAAAAGATTATAACTACAACGTGTTTAATTTCTATAACATCCGGGTGTTCACTTGCCTTAACAGACAAAAAAATTACGTGGTGGTTCCTTTACATTAGCTAATGAATGATTGATAAGTAAAGAACGTAAGCATATTGTGAGCCACTCTGTTGAGCAAACTGTAGAAATGGCATGCTTTGAGCTCGAGCACCTCATTGCTGTCAGTGTTTATAGACCCCTACATTCTAAATACAATTTTTTGAAAAAAAAATATGGAGGAAGTTTAGCTTAAGCTTAAGAAAATAATAATAATAATAAATCCGTCATCTTATATGGAGACTTTAATATCGATCCCCTTGAAACTTCTTCCACGAGTATTAAGTTTAGATAATTGCTTAAATCATACAACCCCGTTATCCAACATGTATTACAGGGTATGGTGCAATTTGTATAGATAATATTTTTACTGATGTTGAGCCTTTACTTAAATTAATTATTCAAAATGTAAGTTCTGATCGCTGTGGACAGTAAGTCTCTTTACCTTACGTGCTCAAAAAACAGAAAGATAAGAAAGTTGTGCTTGTTCCAATAACTAAACATCGCTTAGAGAGATTTAGAAGAAGAATAGTGAAAAAGACTGCCATTTCTTCCGTATAAAAACAACACTTACTATTTATATGGTTCATTATTTAAACTTATAAGTCTTGAATTTTGATATTATATTTACTTTTAAAAACTCTCTTTGAACAGTCACAAATCGTTTAATGAGTGGGCGACAGTAGGAATCCGTAGGAGTAGACAAAATTTATATGACCTTTACAATCAAAGATCGTATAATCGTAGTGTTTTATTTAGAGATTATGTAAAAACATATTCCAAAATATTTAAAAGAGTGTGTTCCACAGTGGTCTTTATATTTAAGAAACAAAATTAAGAATGCCTCTAATAAAATTAAAATAATTTGGAGTATAATCAGTAGTGAAACTACACAACTCAAACTTTTAAAATGTCAGTTTTGTTCTTAACGGTAATTTAACAAAATCTGATGAAGATGTTGCAACGCCTTTTGAACAATATTTACCAACATTCTGATCTTGACTTCAAAGTCACTAAATTCCTCCCCTACTATCGCCGAGTGATTACTCAAACAAAATGTAAACGTATGTAAAAAAGAATTTGCATTTCATAAATTATTATCAGGTGATATTACAATACAGTACAATCTGATTTAATGAAACGTAGTAAAGTCACACCTTCATTTAAATCTGGCAGTACATTGGACCCCACTAATTTAGGTCTATTGCATGCCTTAGGCGTAAAGCGCGTAGGTATGTTATGTTCTACTAGTGCTTTAAAATCAAGAATCTAACGTTTTGTCACATTAAATCGTATCTAACAATCATATTGAACATATAAATGATATAAAAATAACATTGTAAGAAAGATAAATGATTTTTGAACGTATTACATTTTTTAAATCGATTTATTGCTGTTTTTACATTAAAAAAGTGGTTTTATTGGCTTATAGCACCGATTAATTAAATCCGCATGGCGGGGTAAGCACGATAACTTTTGAAAGTATCAATTGTTCGATTCCATCTACTTTTTAATCTCTTCATCTATCATGTGGAAAGCCATGCAATGTATGATGTTTAATTTTGTTTTGTTTAGTTATATTAATTATTAAATATTTTAATTTTTTTGTTTAAGCTGCCTTGTAATAATATACTTTATTAAATACAGGTACATAGTATATAGTCGATCACTGTAGAAATAAAAAATATTAAAGATACATACTTTGACCGAGGTAAGATATTATTATTATGGGGGGTATAAACATAGTTTTCTCATCTGGTTGGGTTCTATATATATATATATATATATATATATATATATATATATATATATATATATATATATATATATATATATATATATATATATATATTATAAATGAAAATGAAAGCTGTCTGTTCTACACAACAAGTCGTGCCTTCAAATCTATACCAGTACACCATATTTTTGTGAATTATTAAAATTAGTATATTTATTACAATACGGCTATGGATAACATAACAATTCGCAAAAATAGACGATCAGCGTCGATGCAAGATATCTCCAAGTTATCTGTACTTGACACAACGATGTTTAGTTTAACCAATACAGCGCTAGGTGGCGCTAACAGTTGCTGCAAAGAAATGCGCGAACAAATAGGAGAACTGACTAACAAACTATTATCCGCCAATAACGAAATTGATAACTTGCATGGTGAAATGAAACAGTTAAAAGATGATCTACAAAAATGCTACGAAGTAATAAACATGTATAAAAAATAGCATGCACCGAAATAGACCCACTTCTGTAAGGAAATTGAAGACTAGAAATATATATAACACAGATAATATTCCAAATAGTGGACAACAACTGTCTTCGTCCATCACATCTTCTCCTAAGAGCAAAAATTTATTTACCTGTCAAGAAGATCTAGGAAATAAAACACAAAATAGCGAAACGCCTTTACCATGTTACAGCGATAAAAGTTTAGAACAAAAAGCTAGTGTTAACACAATTCGAAATGAAAATACGGTAAATACATCCCCAGACACTAGGTCCAATCCGGACGAACCGAGAAAGATACGAAATGTTGTTATACTTGCAGATCAATAAGGACGGTATGTTTGTCAAATCTTGCAAAGACTTTTAGGTACTTCATTTAAAGTTACCTGTTACTTTAAGCCTAAAATTTACAACGTTCTTCAATTCAATACGTCTTTATCCGAATTGACTATAAATGACATTGTGGTAATAATTGGTGGTATAAACGATACTGACCCCTATCAGTTTGAAGTTGCTTTTGGGAACTGTTTACAAACATTAACAAAACCAAAGATTATAGTGTTGGAAATACCCTATAACAGGAGTTTGAATGAAAATAAATTAAACTACTTAGTCAGATATATTTGCAAAAGACACCCGAACGTGTGATTTATTGATATGGGTTACAGTAGGCAATTACCCTATAGAAAACATTTTACCTTAAATCTTTGTAAAACATTGTTAAAAGAAGTATTACATTTAGATTATAAACTGAACTTTGAATTATATAATAAGGATGTTGCTCACAAATCCTTACCAATTAATACACAAAATAAACACACCCAAACTGATGTAATCTATTGTAATAGTCAATTAAAAAAAGACGTAATAAATAATTGTACTCAGACTGACATGGTAATTAAAGCAATTAATTTAGGTAATGATGATAATGTGTGCATGGCTGTAGATAATAATGCAAACAATAACTCTAATTTTAAAACTCAAAATAGCTCTAATCTTTTTCTCGTATAATTATTTATTGATTTTACACCAAAATATATATATATATATATATATATATATATATATATATATATATATATATATATATATATATATATATAAACACTCACGCCTGTCACCCAGAGGGGTAGGCAGAGACTACGGACTTCCATTTGGCACGATTCTGACATACCTCTTTCGCCTCCTTTACATCCATATATCTACGCATACATGCTCGTCGGTTAAGGGTACTTCTAACGTGGCCCATTTTCAAAATATCGCCAATTTGGTCGATAAACTTTTTTCTAGGGCGTCCCTTTCCGACTCGGCCATTCACATCTGCCATATAAATTTGCTTTGTCACTCTTTCCTCATTCATTCTTTCTACGTGACCAAACCACCGAAGCATTCCTTTCTTAATCCTGGTCACAACATCATCTTGCATACCACATTTATCTCTTATCACGCAATTTCTCACCCTGTCATTCAGATTAAACCCTAGCATATTCCTTAAAGACCGCATTTCTACAGCATTTATTCTACTTTCGTGCTTCTTCTGCCACACCCAGCTTTCACTACCATACATTAAAGTAGGGACTAACACAGCATTATGAATTACCATACGTGCCTGTTTTGACACATTCTGGTTCTTCATAATAGAGTGTAGTGCCCCATTCACTCTATTCCCTGCATTTACTCGTCGTTCTATTTCCCTATCATATCTACCATCCCTGCTAAATACACATCCCAAATACACAAACTGTAAATACATTATTTATTATTTATTAAACCATTTACACCAAAATGTAAATGGTTTAATAAATAAATCGGACTTGTTAGCCTACCATTTAAATGAGCTATCACAAAATGGTAAAAATATAGATGCAATCTGCATTACAGAGCATAACATGAAAAATGGTGATGATATACATTTGAACATAGCTAATTTTCAACTAGCAACATACGCTAACAGAAATAACAGAAGAGGTCATGTGTTTTAATAAATAACAAATTGAAATACAAAATGGTCGAATTACATCAATATTCCTGCCCTAACATTGTGGAGTGTTGTGGTGTGGAATTAATAGAACACGGTATAATTATTGTCTCTTTATATAGATCTCCGAAAGAAAGCATAGACGCCGTAACTTCGTTATTCAATAACTTTGAAGGTGTGTTACAACAATTTTGTAGTACTAATAAAAAAAAAGTTATAATATATGGGGATTTTAACATAGATATTTTACAAAGTTCACGGCTTTCTACAGAATTAGAAAATAAATTGTTAAATTTTAACTTAGGACCGAGTATTTGCGAACCTACACGTTTACAAAAAGGCAAGTGTATTGATAATATAATTCATAATATAAGAGGCAGTAAAGGTGAGGTGATAGATCTGGGAATATCAGATCATACTGCTCAAGTCTTAAAATGTCCTGTTAACAAAACATACACTATCTCTCATTGGTTCATGTTAAAACGGGATTACAGCATAAAAAATTTAAATAAATTTAAAAATGCCATCAGAAGTCTCAGTTTTAATAGTGTTTATGAATGTCTTGATCCTAATGAAGCGTTTAACGAATTCAATGAATTATTTAAACTATTTTACGATCTTTGCTTTCCGACACTTAAAATTAAAATTCTTATAAATAGAAAACTTACTTGGGTTACTAATGGTATTAAATTGTGTTGTAAACGTAAACGAGAAATGCTATGGCATTCTCGACTACAACCTACTAAGGAAAATAAGAGAAAGCTTAAAGTTTATAGTAAGCGATTAAGAAAAATCATTAATTTGACACAAAAATCACGCAATAGTTATTATACCAACAATGCGGAGAATAAAACAAAAGCCACATGGAAAGTGATAAATAAGAATAAATACAACTTAACTAAAGATAATATTACAAAATTAATTTTAATAATAAATATATATATGATCACGAAAAAATTGCTGAGGAATTTAATAATTATTTTATCAATGAAGTTCAGCCCATAAACCAGTTTAGCAATAGTCACCAAAGTAACACATCCATAAGTAGTAGACTGAACTCAATGTTTATGCCTGCATGTATTCCTCACGATTTATATAAAATAATTAATAAATTAAAAAATACTAACAGTGCTGGTAATGATGATATAATTACAAAAGTAGTTAAGTTAGTGGCTGTTAAAATTTCCCCAGTTCTAAGTTACGTAGTGAATTTATGTATTGAAAATGGTACTTTTCCTAGTGCTTTAAAAATATCCGTTATAAATCCTTTACATAAAAAGGAGGACAGACATGACCCTAAAAACTACAGGCCTGTCGCTTTGCTTCCAACATTCTCCAAAATAATAGAAAAAGTAATATATAACAACTTATATTCTTATTTGGAAGTTAATAACATCTTAGCAAACGAACAATATGGTTTTAGAAAATGTAAAAACATAAATATGGCCATGTATGGATTTATTGAAAAAGTGATCACCGGTATGGATAATCGTACACCAACAACCGCCTTGTTCATTGACATGACCAAGGCGTTTGATTACGTTGATTTAAATATCTTAGCGCTTAAACTGGAAAAATATGGAATCAGAGGTAATGTGTTAAATCTTATTATTTCATACGTGAATGATAGGAAACAAATTACTAAAATAAAAAGATCTGTCCTTGTACTAATATTGAAATAACATACCTTTCGCAACCAAAGCAAACAACCTACGGTGTGCCGCAAGGAAGCGTACTCGGTCCATTACTATTCCTAATATATATCAATGATTTGCCCCAGGTGACTCAGCACCCTATGACCTTATTTGCTGATGACAGCACAGTTTTATTCACGGGACGAGACAAGGTCGCAATTGAAACGGACATAACTCAGAATTTATACAGGATAATAAAGTGGCTGAATGACAATAATCTTAAAATTAGTTTGGATAAAACGCATATTATGTCATTCAAACAAAGAGAAAAACAACCAAAAATTAATATTAACTATAAAACTAAAATCATAAACGAAAAAGAACACACAAAATTTCTGGGAATTTGGCTGGACGAAAAAATGACATGGAGTAAACATATTGAACACATAATAAAAAAGATAAATGAATTCCACTATGCACTACATAACCCTATAAAAATTACAAATCGTGAAACAGTCATAACCGCCTACCATGCATACGTCACTTCAACATTGAGATATGGTATAATATTTTGGGGAAATTCTCCAAAACGCGAACTAGTATTTAAAGCGCAAAAGAAATGTTTACGAGCAATATGTCATTTGCAGGTTACCGATAGTTGCAAACCGCATTTCATTAATCTTAACATTCTGACCCTACCATCTTTATATATATTTGAAGTAGCTATGTTTGTAAGGAAACATTTTAGCATATTTGAAAACGCTAATAATAAACGACATAGGAATAAACTACGCACAAAACCTCATAAAACAGCCCTGTATTAAAAAAGTTTCCTGGTTATGGCTCCTAAAATTTTTAATAAACTCCCAAAAACCGTCAAAGAAACTGATATATTATCAACAGACAAATTTAAGAAATTGCTTTCGAGTTTTTTAATATACAAAGCATACTACTCTATCAACGAATACTTTGAAGATAAAATGAATGGTTTTTAGTACCTGCAATAATTAATGGACGATTTATTTATTACATGTTTATATTTATGTAATTGATAATTAAGATAATAATTAATGTTATTTTTATACATACTAATTATAATTGAAATTGTTATTTTATTAAAAATTAATTTTCATATTGCCAGGTGATAGTGATAAACAAATATTTGTATGCCTTTGTAGGCGAAACATAGTGTTACGTATCATACCTTTTCCACCAAGTTTGTAACTTTTTACCTATGTTTTACAAATAAATTATTTGATTTGAAAAAAAAAAGATAAATATACATAAATATCAATAACATAAAATAAATATAAAAATGCATATATTAATAAAAGCCCAACCAGATGGAGGCCCTCGGCAGGGGAGACCAAACGGCCGACTTATTATTATTTTTATAATTACAGATTTTCACTGCAATATATTGTTTCGCTAAAACTACGTAGGTTTTATATATAAATACACTTAAACGTCTTGGACTTGAAGGTGACCTGAGTGAATGCTAAATTAAAATACTGGTTATATATGACTAGATGAAAAACATTTTTAAAACGAAATAAAATTAATGAGAAAACCTTCTTATTTTTTTAAAAACGTTCCCCACACTAGGATTTTCTCCTGTATCGTGGAGGCAGTTTACATACATAAATTACATAAGGATTCAAAATTGAGACCAGGAACAATTACTTGTAGGCCATACAAATACTTATTCCGTGCGTTATTCGATCCCGCGGCCCTCAGTGCTATAACTCATTGAAATAATACTAGTTTTTACGGAATTTATCGCGTATATTTAAATTTTTAAATACCCGACGTTTTGAACGCTTTACAGCACTCATAGTCACGGGCGGGACTGAGATGTTCAACGTCCATATGTCATAGTTAACCGCGGTTACCATAGATTAAAATTTAACTTTTGTTCCGATCTATACAGTATGAACTTATGGTATCTTGAAGTCTTGCAGTTGTATGCTTGGGTTGGGATTTAATTTTATTTATTATAGGATCCCAAGCAGATGGTAGCACCCAGCCATCATCTCTATTGAAATTAGGATGTTTTTTGATTTCAATGGCCTCGCGAATCATTGTTGGAAGGAATCGGTGTTCTTTTGCGAGGATTTGCGGTCTATCAAATCTGATTTAGTGACGGGGGCGATCCTGTACGTGTTCACAGACTGCAGACTTCCCGGAGCGTCGATTCTTCACATCAGCTATATGTTCTTTAACGCGGGTTTTTATTGATCTTTTAGTTTGTCCTATGTAGGAGAGACCACATTCACAATCAAGCTTGTACACTCCTGCATCCTGCAGAGGGCCATTACACTTGACTGATGGTAAAAACTGACCATCCTCTTCAGCAGCTTGAAGTATGTTTTGATGGAAGCGCGCTTCAAGATGTAGCCAATCTTGTCAGTGACTCCTCTAACATATGACAGTACAGCAGGTACACGCTCGACTGTGGCCGGCTTCACTTGTTCACTCATTAACTCATTGCTAAGCTACTGCGCCTCGAAGCCGTCAATTCTGTCATGCCGGTGTTGAGCCAGTCGATCCGTGCATGGGAGAATTTAGAAGGTACTTTGAGTGTATTTTGTGATCTTTCCAAGGTTATCGACTGTGTTCACCATGAGACATTAATCAGGAAGTCACATCATTATGGTGTAAAAAATATAGTGCTTCAACTTATTATGTCATATCTAAATAATAGAACGCAAACAGTTGTTATTAATGGGAGCAGTTCTTCCGGATCGGTAGTATCTATGGGTGTTCCTCAAAGCTCATTCTTGGCCCCTTTCTGTTCTTAGTTTATATTACGAGCCTATACTACCTCAGCTCAAATTCTAATTTCGCTTCCACTTCCCCGCGCGTCGTATGTTATCTACCGACGTATATGTAATCACTAATACTGTAAGTAGGTAAGGTCATTAGATACTTATTTCATTAGGTTTATCATATTTATGTCTGTTACTTTACGACAACCCAGTCGCTTCCTATATTTATTACGGTGATTTACCATTTTAATTTTACGTCGTCCTGTTGCATAATGTGTATTCTGATCTTAAGCGACACAACTTTCCCGTCGGAAAGCCGAAGCGAGACTGAGTGGTATCGTGCGGTAAGGAACAAGCTTCAGGTTGCTAATAGTTTAGATAATTTCTTTTTACAGTGAAACTAACGGTAATAAAAAATAATAAAAAACATAAGCCCTGTTTTATAGTTAGTTCAGTTAGTATGCAAAGTTTCACGATATAATTTAAAGTATTTTGTGAATACCAGCGGTTTATTTTTCGGTTTGGAGATAACGTTGGATATTTTATGTTTTTATATTTCTAATAATTCGATGAACGCCGGCTGCACGCATGAAAAAGGATGACTCATTGTAACGTTACGCTCATTATAACGTTACGATCGGAGTGAGAGCACTGCACAAGCGAATGCCAATTCGTGGTCACTTGGAAGGGAAGGCCAAATTGGCCTCCAAAAAGCTTGGCGTGCTCAACAGAGCGGGACAGTATTTCATGCCGGCACACCGGCTGCAACTTTACAAGGCGCAGGTTCGGCCGCACATGGAATACTGTTCCCATCTCCGGGCTGGGGCTCCCCAGTACCAGCTCCTTCCACTTGACCGCATCCAGCGCAGAGCGGCTCGAATCGTCGACGACCAAGTGCTTTCCGATCGGCTCGATTCACTGGCGCTGCGAAGAGATGTTGCATCTCTTTGCGTATTTTATCGCATCTATCACGGGGAGTGCTCTGAGGAATTGTTCGGATTAATCCCAGCCGCCAAATTTCGTGAACGCACTACACGGCAAACGTCCCGATACCATCCACACCATCTGGATGCTTGGCGGTCCACCACTGTACGTTTCACAAGGAGTTTTCTTCCACGTACAACCGCTCTGTGGAATAGTTTACCACCGGCGATTTTTCCGGACCGATACGACCTTCAAGAAAAGAGCTTACTCCTTTCTAAAGGGCCGGCAACGCACCCGCAATTTTCCTGGTGTTGCGGTTGATCATGGGCGGCGGTAGTCACTTAACATCAGGTGAGCCGCATGCTCGTTTGCCCATTCTTCTATAAAAAAAAAGTTTATTAATTTTTTATCTCACTTAAAAGGTTTTATATGGTGTGCTGACTAAATGTTATCATAAACGCTCTAGAAAATCGAAATAATTATAAAAGTTAATTAAAAAACAATCATCGAAATCGGATAATTTTTCAAGTTTATAGAGCCAAAAAACGAGGTGACCACGATAGTATAAAATTACCTTGAACGATAATAAAGCAATGTATTAAATTCACCACACCTAAAGTTAAACAGGTGAAAACAAGTGTGCTTTTAAATGGGTAGGAGCCTTGTCGAATCCACTGTTTTTCTCGGAATTACAGTTGACACGGAGCTTCAAAGGGGCTCACTTATATCTAAAATAGCTAGCAAACTTAGGTCTGCAGCATATGCTGCAAAGAGATTAGATATGCCTTACCTGTTTGTTGAAACAGCTAGATTTGTTTTTTTTAGTTATTACCATAGCGTAATGTCATATGGAATCTTGCTATATGGTAATGCGACCGACGTTGAAGCTATCTTTGTTTTGTAGAAGAGAGCCTTAAGAACAATTTATAACCTAGGTTCGAAAGAATCTCTTGGAGAGAATTTTTAGAAATACATACAACATTGGATTCCCAATATATTTACGAAAATTTAATGCATGATTTATTTAGATTATTTATTGAGCAAAAATTGTTTACTGAGGGTTATTATACTACTAAAGAGTACATGATTAATAATATTGTTTTTATTGATGTTTTTTAATTGTTTTTTTTTAGGAATATTAACAATCCTATAAACATTACTAATATTCCCCTTAAACCCTGAGTATGAGGTAGTCGCTACCATGCTGTTTCGTAATGTTTTTATAACAATTGTATAAAATATTATATTGTAAATTGTGCTTCTAAAAAAAGTACCACCGGGTTTCCTGCTGGTTTTTCCCAGGACGGAGGTTTTTCTAGAACCAGTGGTAAAAGTAAAAAATGACTTTCAATAAGTATTACATTTAGATAATCTTTATTGAATAAAAATCATTCTATTCTATTTGTTAAGATTAATTCAGACGATGATGTACAGATGACGTTGTACAGTTTTTGATTTATGTCAAGATAAGTGTTAAGATTAGTTCAGAGTTCAGACGACGACCTACAGATGGCGTTGTACAAATTTAAATCACAGTATGAAGTAGTTTACAAGCCAATATATAACGCCATTGGTTCAAATGAATAAACAACCTTTGTATAGCTCTGAGTTCTTGGGTTATATTTAAATTACCTATACCTCGAGTGTGAGTAAAGTGAAGTATCACAAAGGAGCGACCATAGTGTAGGGTGCAGTGTGAACATTATTCTTACGCCGCCACTACAAGGTTAATTATAATGAGCTCAAGTTATAGACGAATAGGGATAGAGGAAGGCTACTCATACGTCATCCCGTCGTCAGTCTGGGAACATTATGCCTGGTGTAAACGAGATGCTTCACCGCCATCTATCGGAAGCCGTTATTTCTCTTTGGAATTTCAAAAGTCACCTTTTACACCACCCATAGGGCGAAACAGGGTAATGGATTTTCCTACGCCGTCATCACACGAAAGGTGCACTGCTGCATGATGAAAAGTTAAGAGGGTAGTGCTGATGACGGGATACCTAAGTGAAAAAAAATTTATGCAGTACATATACTTTTTCTTCTTCTTCGCCATTTTGCTGTAATAAATAGCAAATGTGTAATTATTTCCTTTATTTACGCCCCACCCAAACATAAGTTTTTCCTGCGTAGGTCGGACCAAAAATTAAGAATTGTATGCTGAAAGGAGCCGGAGTTCTCTTTGACGATTGGATGTAAAGACTCTAAAGGTTTTACTCAAAACGTCAATAATATGAAATAAGTTAATTAAGTACGCAAAATCCGTACAAAACTAATTTCGTCCAACGTGTAATTTTTGTTTTCTAGGACGGACAAATAGAGGTGGTGATTCTAGATTACCAGACGCTTCAAATCTCCAACCCGATCATTGATCTTATGTACTTCATCTTCAGCGGATCTGATGAAGAGTTTCGTGCTAAACACTATCGCCAACTCATTGACCATTACTACTTGGAACTTTGCAACGCTCTTACCAGGTTGGGTGTGAATGCTAACGAGTTGTACCCAAAAGAAGATTTCGAAAACGAATTAGAAAAGGTAGATAGCAATATATTTTTATATAAATTAAAGTTGAAGTTACAGCCCTGTATATGTCTCACTGCTGGACACAGACCTCCTCTGATTTCTAAGAGGGTTCAAGGGGAAGGAAGTGTCCGCAGCGCTGCCCCAAAAGTTGCCAGTTGGCGGACTTCACATGTTTTTAAAATATTTTTTTTCTTATTTCTCAGACATGCATGTATCCTCACGATGTTTTCCTTTACCGCCGAATAAGTGGTAAATTAGCACTTACAATTTCATTTTCATTCAACTAACAACTTTTCATTGGGTTGCTCGCGTATTGTGAAATTTACAGCGAATGCTAACCATTTGAGCTACCACGGCTCGATACAAGTCATCACAACGATATAACTGAAAATTACGTATACTTACTTATACTACTACAAGAGCCAAGTGACCTCAAATGATGCACGCACACATTTACACAACCAACGAGAACGCCATCTAACGACAGTGAGGTTACACTAATGGATTAGCGAGGTTACGCCCGAGTGTTTTAATAGATAAGATAATAAGTAAGATATTTAAAAAAAAGAAAAGAATATTAACAATGCTATTGCTAATATTCCCCTTAACCACTCGTGGTAAGCTTAAATTGCTTGTGTTATGAGTGGTTCACGCCAGTAGTCGAATGGCGGATTCGAACCCACGACCTTTTTGAGTTCGCGGCCCGCGCTCTGCCATTAGGCTACTGTCGCTTTAAAGATTTTAAGATATAGATCTAATAAACAAATAGATGTCAAAATAATTTCACTGTCCCATCTATTTGTTTATTAGATCTATATCTTAAAATCTTTAAAGACAGTGAAATTATTTTGAGTGTTACTTTTTTGTTATTTCATTAGAATATTACTTGAAAATTTGAGGATGTGGGGGATTTTGAAATAAAACTGATTCGATGAAACTTAAAAAAAAACACTTGTATTTAAGATCCCCATTAAAAATGCCGAAATGGCGCCGTTTATAGGTATATCTTTATGATAATTGTTGGCGACGCGCCCATAAGAATATTTCAATTTATTAGTTAACCGATTACGAATAGCTTCTAAAAAGCAAATTATCAAGCAACAATATTCCGATAAGAAAATGCTTAGTTGTACAGGAACGGGAGGCAGGTGCTCTTCAATGATTGATTTATTGAACGTTTGTTGGTTATATTTAAGTCGTCTTATTGCTAACAGTGTGTATCAGGTAATAATCAAAATTGAAACAGATAGATCTTATAACTAATTGCACGACGTGCTGTGATTGGTTGCCAACAACGACGAGCTCTGATTCGTAGATAAAAGTTTGGTGTTCCGGTGCGTCACTAGGTGGCGTTAGTAGTCGCGCCAACATGCCGGCCGCCTTGGAAGCTCCAGCTTCCAATGATGTATCTACGTTGCCACTTGATTGGAGATGCCGCAGGCTGCATTCATGTTGTCGTTCTCTGTTGATGATACAGGCAGAGGGCAGATTTTCGAGAACGCTCGTTGTACAGGACCCGGAGCAGTTTGGATGGTGGCGACACGCGACACGCCGTTTTTGAACAGGACCTAAATCATCGCGATCATGAATCATACTAACGTAAGAATTTTTAAACTCTAGCCAGCAATCGTATGAACCGTCAAAGGAAGGTATTTTAATATCGGGTAACTTTATGCCTATCGGCTTACATGTTGAAACACTAGACTTGTCAGCTACTTCCTTTCTCAATAAAAGTTTTGCAGAAGCTACAGCACAATAAAATTGATTTTCGAAACGATCTCTCTCTTCCAGCTGTTTTACAAGATCGAGATCTTCCGCTACCTCTTCTTCAATTTTAGTCTGTATTTCACTATACATCTCTATCAAACTCGAGGTACTCTCGACACGTAAATTTAATTCTAATGACTGTTGTTCAGTCAAGGGTAAAGTGCACTTTTTAACATAATTTTCAAACAGAGTTAATCGAATTTTTAAAACTCCTCTTTTCTTAATTAAATTTGACAATTTAGGCTCACTCATTTTGGGAATTAAGGAAATCAAGAGTACTTACAGTTGCCAATTTGTAGATGCGTGCGAACCAAGGTGGGTGCCGTTGCACAGGTAGGTACCGCCACTTGAGCACTGCCACTCCTGTCTGTCGATGTCTTAACGTTGCAGCTCTTCGCTCGATACGTGAATCTCCTCTTCGTATTTTGATGCGACGAATCTTCGGAGATTTCAAGTTTGAACTCCTTATTCGGCTCGATAGGACCACTTTATGGTCAGGAACGGGAGGCAGGTGCTCTTCAATGATTGATTTATTGAACGTTTGTTGGTTATATTTAGGTCGTCTTATTGCTAACAGTGTGTATCAGGTAATAATCAAAATTTAAACAGACAGATCTTATAACTAATTGCACGACGTGTGATTGGTTGCCAACATTGACGAGCTCTGATTCGTAGATAAAAGTTTGGTGTTCCGGTGCGTCACTAGGTGGCGTTAGTAGTCGCGGCAACATTAGTTGAATTTTAAAGAAATATCGAATTAATGATAGAAGGTCTTGGGTTCGACTCCCAGGCCGGAATAGTTTATGGTTTTCTTAGTAATATCTCGTAACAAATTCATATAGGGAATTTTTAAGATATAAATAATGTTACCGGATTTGTTCCCCGGTTGAAATCATCTTTCCAATAATGTTAATTTAAAGAAATATTAAAATAAAGTTAGAGACCAGGATTTGTTCCCCGGTCGAGATGATCGCTGTGCATAAGTAGAATTAATGGAAATTAATTGCATAAGTATTGTCTTATATGAGTTTGATATGTTTTGTATGAAAACAAATGCCTATTTTCTATGATTGATTTATGAAAACATTCGCTTATATTGTTTGATAAGAAACATACCGATACACACCGATAAGAATCTGATTAGAAATAGTTTTCAACGTTTGAGAATTGTGTAGAATCATTTATTCACCTAGTATTGTATACATTAGTGTATACTAAACTTTCCATTTTTACTGATAGTCGATAGCCGTACAAAAGTTAGTTGTTCAAATAGTGTGAGTTCATAGACGCACGCTAGCCACGTACTTAGGAGGCCAAATATATAGAAATTTAAATATTTGCAAATTTCAGCAATTTATGTAAAATTACTTGTAAAACATTTCAGATTGATTGTACGTGTAAAAGAGGTGAATTCTGTGTTATTTTTATGTGAAAATTCCTGTGAATAAGTGAAATAATGATAGATTTGTATAAGCAATTTAAAAGTGTTTTAATAGTGAAATGAATAGAGAAAATGTAAATTAAACTATTGTATTAGTTGAGATATGTATAATTTCAAGTGGAAAACATTGTTTTAACTTTCTATGTTGAATATTTAAGAAATTCCAACTTTGAACATGTGAGTAAAATAAGCTTATTTTGTTAAATAAATAAAGGGCTTTTTGTGATATGAAAATGTAATGTATATCGTAGTATAGATATTTTTTTGTGCTATCTTTATAAGTAAATTGTATAAATGTATGTCTTATACAAATAAAGTTATTGAGTAAACCGTGAGAGAGTGATAGTACAAATTGATGTAATTGAGTTGCGCAAGCGCACAAATGGCGCGGCTCACTTTCGCGTATAGCTCTGGGGTAGCTTAGTAAACGAGTTTTCTTGCAATTCGTTCGGGAAATGTTCGGGAATCGTTCGGGGAAGTTCGGAGAAACTTCGGGAAAAGTGCAAGACCAGCAGTTAATAAGAAGAAGAAAGTAAAAGTATAGGGAAGTGATAGGGAAAAGTAATTACTCTCTCACGGAACGGTTTGAAGATAATTGCTGTTTTATTCCCAAGGAATTCTTCCCTTAAAATAATACAGTCCATATCGAAGAATTAAGGCGTTGGGACCGGGACGACTTCGGAAGACCCGTAATCCCCGCCTGAACCTATTTTCTGAAAAGGAAGAGGTTATCGCTCTTGTGTGTTACTCCGTTGCGGAGATCACATACGTTGTTCCCGAACCCAACGTAGGCGTTATAGGAGGCCAGATCGAGAGAAGCCTCGATTCCCCCTTCTGTTTCTTAGTTTAACGTTTGTCTGGTTCCTTTTCAAGTGGTCCTTCGAAGCAGGATCAAGGAACCAGCTGTGGACTACTGGTTATGGAGAAAGAAGACCTTCGGAGCCGTGTGAAGATCAGCAACTGAAGGAAGCCGAAGCTTTGAGCTGAAGAAACAGGACCAAAGGCCAGAAGACCAGGTCAGCGCAGTAGGACTAGACCAGGAACTGGAAGAAAGAAAACCGGGATTGCGGCTTGGGGCGTGTGCTCGCATGGGGCACGTATCGCAGCCAGGCGCAGGTGCCTTGTGAAGGCGCTCATCGTGGCCAAGCAGGGCTTGGCATTTTTCCTGTCGGGCAAGCGTGCTCGGCATTTTCCTGTCGGACGATCGTGTCCGGCATTTCCTGTCGGACGACCGTGTCCGGTATTTCCTTTCGAGTCATCAGAGGGTGCTAGAAGAAGAAGCATCCACCGCTGCTGCTGCCAGGCGAGGGTGCTCGTGGGCACCTGACTGCATCGCGGCCGGAAGAGGGCGCCTGGACGAGGCGTCACCGGCGACTGGGCGACGAAGCGCAGCATACATCCCGACCACCGAACGGTGCCAAACGGTCGGGCTCCAGCACAACACCTTCGGGTGGAGCAGTTCTCTCGAGCGAGACTGCGCTTGCACTACCGCTCGACTGTTTCGTCATATTCCTTGGCGGGACAGTTCCTAAACCCTTCCTCCATTCCATTCCTGCACGACTCCATCCCTGGACGGCTCACCTCGGTAGGCCCCGTTCAGGATTGATAGGGCTGATAGGGCTGTTAGGGTGGTAGTAAGGTTGTAGGGATGGGAGATAAAGGGGGGGTAGTGGGGTTAGGTTGGGGTGTAGAAGGTTGTAGGTAAGGGGTTGTAGGGACCGTAGGGACAGTTAGGGACCGTAGGCCAACAATCACCTTCCTGCAAGATGAAGAAGGCACAAGACCAGTCAGGGAGAAGCGAAGGAACCAAGACAAGGACAGGGCCCTCAAGAAAAGCTAAAGAGGTGGAATCATCTGGAACGACCACAGCTACTGCTTCGAGTGGAACAACTCCTTCAAGTGGAGCCACCACCGATACGTCCACATGCACGTGGAACTCAGGGGCATCCATGGCAACGACAAGCAACAGGACGGACACCAGTGGTACGCAGGCCAGCACCGCACAACAATCCGTTATATCCAGGAGTGAAACGGTAGTCGAAAAAGTAGGTCAAAGGACCGAAGAAGCGGCATCGTCAAGGACAGTAATCGGGCACACTAGTGACAAATGGTCACAGAGAGGTAGTAGGTCATCGCGATCGGCGAGACTGAAAGCCGAATTAGAGGCGCGGATTAAATTCGAACGCTCAGAGCTCGAACGAGCACAGGCAGCTGCTGCCTTAGCCAAGTCTCAATTGGAGTTGGCACGACTCAACCTAGAAGAGGAGATCGACTCGAGTGAGGATGATGAAGAGCGGAATACTCAGGTGGAACCTTTCGTAAAGAGTTGGGTTCAGCAGACCATAATGAGCGCGCCGGTTAGTGTAACGCAACCCGATATTACTGATAAGGAAGCGTGTAAAGGATCACGCCGCAAAGGGGCGGAGATCAAGCGCAACCAAGGAAATGCACAGAAAACACACGCGAGTGAGGTGTCAGAATTGACCGAAGCGATTGTGAGTGCAAAAAAGATAGCGGGAAAAGATAAGTCTTCCCAGCTTCATTTCCTCCAGGAATTACCGGTGTTCGATGGAGACCCGGGTGAATGGATAGTTTTCAAAACGGTGTTTGAAGACACAAGAAGCCAATTTTCAGGGGTGCAGAATGTCGCACGCCTTAGGAGGGCATTAAAGGGCACCGCTAAGGAAGCGGTTAAGTCGTTGTTGTTTACTTTATGTGAACTTGAAGAAATAATGAACGCTCTCGAAAGAAGATTCGGTAGGGTTGAGATGCTCATTCTAGCCGAAATCGAGAATGTAAAACGTATGCCAAGATTGGCAGAAGATTGCCGGAATATAGGATCTTTTGCAAGTCGTATTACGAACGTGGTTGCCACAATACAAGCGTTGAATCAACCACAGTATTTATACTCACCGGAGTCAGTAAACCGTATAGTCGAGAAACTTGGAACTATGATTAAATTTAAATGGTTTGAATATCGAGCTCAGCATCCTTTGGAGTCAGAGTTACAGAAGATGGCCAAGTTTTCAAATTTATTGAGTGAACAATTTAGAACGTCCTTAAACAATGAAAATGTGCCTGAAAAACGGAAGCGTCCCGAATTCAGGAAGCAAACTGTACACACCGCGAAGGGGTCTGTACGCAACCGTTTCAAGAGCGAGCGCTATGAGAGCCGAAGTAATACGAGCGAGCGTCTAGAACGCCGAAATAATAAAGGGCACAACCGACAAGTGGTTATGATAACCCAGGATAAGCCTGTACGTCGGGTAACACATGAGTGTGTTATATGTAACAAGGAGCACTCTATAGTGAGTTGTTACAAGTTTAAGGACATGAATAATCACGAGAAATGGGAAGCGGTTAAAAAAGCGAAAGTATGTTTCCAATGTTTGTCACCTAACCATAAGAGGTTAGAGTGCAGAGCGAAAAAATGTGGTGTAGAGGGATGTAGAATGTCACATCATCGGATGCTACACCGATACCCCAATGAAAATACCTCGCCGCAGGGGGACAAGGGGGGTAAAGAGGCTCAAATTACAACTGTTAGTACAGTGAATGCACTGGCATGTGCATACTTAAAGATTATACCGGTCGAGTTGTATGGACCTAGAGGAAAAGTCAAGACAACAGCTCTTCTGGATGAAGGATCGACCATGACACTCATAGAGGAGTGGATGGCTCAGAAGTTAGCGCCTCGCGGACGTAAAGAAGAATTACGTATTGAAGCCGTGGGAGGTAAGCGAATTAACGACGACAGTTCGTATCGCTTAAAAGTTAAGATAAAAGGCATTTACTCGAAAGACTTAGAAGAGATAAGTGTACAAACAATGAAGTCACTTAACCTTTCTCCGCAGTCAGTAAGTCGAGAATTATTGCAACGGTGTTCTCATTTGACACCGATTAAGGACGAGTTGATTTATGAGAGGTCCAGACCTACCATATTAATTGGCCAGGACAATTGGCATCTCATAGTTACTCGTGAATTAATTTCAGGAGGTAAGAACCTACCTGTAGCATCGCTCACTAAACTTGGATGGGTTTTACATGGTCACATATCGGGTGGCATCAAACCAATCAAGATTGTTAACCACATTTCCACCAAGAAGGAGGAGGACATGGATAAGTTAATCAAGGATTATTTTAGTTTGGAATCTCTGGGAGTGTCTGCGCGTAAGCCCGCGAACGACCCAGAAGAACGAGCTTTAAATATTTTGAGCAAAACGGTACGTCGTATACCTAATAATAGGTACGAGACTGCTTCCTTATGGCGCACAGATGAATGAGTGAGAATGCGTGCATGCCGTCGAATAGAGCGCAGGTTGAAAGTCGCCTGTTTAATATCGAAAAGAAGCTCGACAAAAATAGCGAGTTGAAAAAGGAATATGAGAAGCAAATTGAAAATCTCATCGTTAACGGTTACGCAGAGAAAGCGAACCATATTTCCATTTCCCCACGCACGTGGTATCTTTCTCACTTCGCAGTGACTCACCCACAAAAAAAGAAAATAAGAATAGTTTTCGACGCCACCGCTAGGACGGGCGGACTTTGTCTTAATGATGCATTGTCAACCGGACATGTTTATTTATTTATTTATACTTTCATGCACAAAAAAAGTACATATGGCGGACTTAATGCCATAGGGCATTCTCTCCCAGTCAACCATTAGGCTAAACAGAGATAGACATAATGGAGGCGGTGCAGCAATAATCAAATAGAGAGGATAAAAGAAATAATAATATATATAATAAACAATACATACATATTATATATATATATATATATATATATATATATATATATATATATATATATATATATATATATATATATATATATATTATATAATAGAATATATATACATACATACACTGTATACACATAAATACATATATATGTATTTATGTGTATCCGTAAGTATATGATTAAATCGTTGCAAGTTTGAATTGACTAAGCTCTCTTTTTTGTATATATTTCATATATGTTCTATACAATATTTATACGAACCTATTGTATATATATATATATATATATATATATATATATATATATAAATATATATATATATATATATATATATATATATATATATATATATATACATATATATTATATAATAGAATATATATACATACATACACTGTATACACATAAATACATATATATATATATATATATATATATATATATATATATATATATATATATATATATATATATATATACAGATATATATATATATATATATATATATATATATATATATATATATATATATATATATTTATATATATATATATATATATATACAATAGGTTCGTATAAATATTGTATAGAACATATATGAAATATATACAAAAAAGAGAGCTTAGTCAATTCAAACTTGCAACGATTTAATCATATACTTACGGACTTGATTTTTAAAGACGAATTTGTTGGGAGCTTTTTTAATGTCAAGAGGGATGTCGTTCCGGAGTCTGATGGCCACGAGGGCGAAAGAGTGAGATAAATAACCAGTACGGTGTAAAGGAGTGAGCAACTTAAGATTGGCCGAGGAACGGAGAGAAAAATTATGAGAATCTCCCATGTATTGAAATTTAGATTTCAGATACTTGGGAGCACATGGATCGTTCAAAATTGAGAAAAGGGTGCAGAGTATTCCAACATATCTGCGCTGACGGATAGGCAACCAGTTTAACTGTGTACGAAAGGAAGATACATGGTCGTATTTACGAAGACCATAAATGTATCTGATGCAGTTGTTAAGCAGACGATCCAATGTATTAAGATGAAGTTGAGACAGATCTGAGCAACACACACCGACATAATCAATAATCGGTACAATAAGTGATTGGACAAGTAAAATCTTGGTATTGGTGGGAAGAAAGTTTTTAAATCGATATAGAGATCGCAA
The DNA here is from genome assembly GCA_036936625.1 of Parnassius smintheus behrii. NCBI lineage: Eukaryota > Metazoa > Arthropoda > Insecta > Lepidoptera > Papilionidae > Parnassius > Parnassius smintheus. The sequence continues at coordinate 2,831,906 of JAUPFT010000013.1, forward strand.
AGTTCCAGTAGTTTTGCGACTCACCTCCTGTATATGTTTGTTCCATGTTAAGCAACCATCGATGTACAAACCAAGGTTCTTTACGCTAGTAGAGAATGGTATGACATTATTATTAAACATAATTGATGGTAGGGTGGCAATATCCAGTTTAGATAATAATCTTGAGCTACCTAAGATTATCGTTTGGCATTTAGACGGGTTCACGTTTATGGTATACACAGTAGACCATTCTGAGATATATTTTAAATCATCATTTAACAGTGAAATAGCACTTAGGATATTTGAAGGCTCCACTTGCGCATATAACTGCAGATCATCAGCATACAAATGGTAAGAGCTCTTGAGATTTAGTGTGATGAGATTTATAAAAATGGAAAACAGAAGAGGAGAGATAATACCGCCTTGAGGGACGCCAATTGACACATCACGCCAGTCAGATAGTATATGACCAGTACGCACAGCCTGTTGGCGCCCCCGAAGATATGTTGAGAAACATTCCTGAGCTGAAGACGAGATATTCAAATGAGAAAGAAGAGCTAATAAGATACCATGATCGACAGAATTAAATGCATTAGAAAAATCAATTAAGATGAGAACGGTCAGTTTTGATTTTTCCATCCCCTCACGAATATCTTCCGTAACCTTGAGAAGAGCAGTAGTAGTAGAATGACCCGGGCGGAAACCAGACTGATAAGGGGAAAGAATATTCATTGAGAAAACAAAAGAAGAAATCTGTTTATGAGCGACAGCTTCCAGAACCTTAGAAAGAAAAGGCAGAATAGAAATTGGTCTGAAATTAGATAAAGAGCTGCATTCAGTAGCTTTCGGGATGGGAATAATAAAGGCTTTACGCCAGAGAGTTGGAAAAGCACCATTCATCAGGGAAAAGTTAATTATAGGAGTTATCACGGGTAAAACAGAATCCAGCACGTGCAAAACCATTACCCTACTCACGTCATCACATCCAACGGCTTTCGATTTAATAGAGGAAAGTGCTTTGCGTACCTCGTCTTCGTCTACAGGAGTAAAAGTGAAAGTTTCATGAGAATAAGGAGGCATGGAAGATATAAAAGAGATGGCATTAGCTCTAGAATCATCAGAAACTATTTGAGAAGACAGAAAATGACGATTAAAATCGTCAGGAGAAAAGGTGACGCTATTATAGTCAAATTGCGATTTTCCATATCCAAGCGTATTCAGAAACTTCCATATATCAGCCGAAGATGAATTAAGTAGTAGTTCGTGGATATATAGGCGTTAAGCAGCTCTCACCATCTGATTGCATCGATTTCTTGCAGCTTTATATGCTTGCCACTTTACCTCAGTGCGATTCTTCATGAAAGCACGGAAAGTTCTATCGCGTTTAGCCATAGCCAATCTTACCCCAACCGTGATCCATGGAGCAGGAGGACGCTCCAGTCGAACAACACGCTTAGGAGCATGTTTATTATACAGTCCTAATATGTTGCTGTTAAAGAAGTCAACTTTTTCATCAACTGTGGAAGCAGTATATACAGATGACCAGTTAATAGCATCTGCATCACATTTAAGCTTATCCATATCTATTCTAGCAAGACTACGAATAGTGATGGACACAGGTAAAGGCTTGGGGGACTTTAATTTATATGACAGATAAATCAGGTCATGCCGTGAAAATCCAGAAGCAGGGAATTGTCTATAATTGACAACGTGATCAACGGAGGAGACGGCAATAAGGTCAATCCAGGTGTCAGCAGAGTTGAAGTTGTGATGTGTTGCATTTAGAGGCAAAATAGTGAAATTATGCGACAACATGGTCGACCTCAGTTTCGAAGATTTAAGAGAAACCCCAGATAGGTCGGTATTAAAGTCTCCCATAATAATATGATGTGTGTAGGCAGAACTGTAAGGCAATAAATTTACTTCCAAATCGGAGAAATATTCCACTTGAGGTGGACAGTAGACAACTCCAAGAAACACTTTAACACTCTTGACATTAACTTCAACAAAAATGTATTCCATTGAACCGGAATATAGAGCAGGAGATGTGTTTAATATTTTATAAGGTAATTTACCTTACTCTTACTTACTACGCAGATAGATAGCAACACCTCCGCCTCTTTTACCAGTGCGGTCATTACGGAGTAAAATATAACCTGGAAGACGTGGAAGAGAGTTCAGGCTTGAGCCAGCTTTCGGATATGAGTATAGCATGAGCTGCATTAGAAGAGAAAGTATCCAGGAGCTCCGTATGATGTTGAGGAATACTTTGTGCATTTAAATGGCAAAAGTGAAAACAGTTTAACAATTTTTGAGATTCGTCGTATATTAGCGTACGTAGCGTGGCGGGCTCATCCGAAGCATCAACAAGTGAAAGGGAAGAGGAGCTGTTGCAAGTGGAATAAAAAGATTCATCATCTGACATTAAACAAAATTACTTAAAATAATAAAATAATTAATATTATATAATAAAATAATACTAAATATAAATAAGTATTTAAAATAATAAAATTATATCAAATAAATATATCTGAATATTACAAAAAATGACTAAATATAGATGTATATCTCCATACATCACCCTCCGGCTAACTGTTTACAATCTTAAAAATAACACCAGGAAAGTAAAAGAAAACAAATGCCAAGTTAAAGCAAAATAGAAAAAGAAAATCAATAAACGAACGAAGCGTTTAAAAGTAAACAACTAAAGAAAATATGATAAAAAACAAAGTAATGAGTAATTAGGCTAGATTAATTTATTATCATTTTTCATATTCAACTTTATTTTAGTTATATCTAATTAATCATTATATTATGATTAATTAGATATAACTAAAATAAAGTTGAATAAAATATAACTTGTGTACATATTCTGTCAATAGTAATGCTAATGTAATTAGTATGGCAAAAGGCCATGCAACCGAAGCCAACCAACAACATAACCATCTGTCTATGTCATCTGACATCTGTTAAAATGTCTGTTATTATACTATAGTTATAATTAGGGCCCGGATTAATATGTATATATAATATCAAAATATGTACATTTAATATGGACTTAAAATCCTAAAATATGGAAAAAATATGTGTAATAAAAGATAACGACATTGTACATTAAAACGATTTCCTATTAAGAAAAAACAAAAAAAATACGATTTTACTTAGCTTAGGTTCATTATTATTTAAATTACAGTATATAATTACGTGTTTCCTTAAATTTTCTGTTTGGACGAAATAATGCTTTATTCTAGCTGAATGATTTTTCATCATAGGATGTGATTGGAGCTTATTTAAATTTGCATAATTCTGCAAGTGAGTAGGGCACATCTATGGTGCCTTCTAATGTTCCACACAGCATGCTGTTGATTTTCTTTAGGATCCTTTCCTAAAGAAAATCAACAGCATGCTGTGTGGAAATCCTTTGTTTTTTTTTCAGTACATAGAGTAATTTTTGCCTCGCTACTTCAGCAACGGGACCTTCTGATTCTAAAAATATTTTCGATAGTCATCAAATTATCATTTAGAGAAGTGGAAGAATTTTCGAGTGCCTTTATATGGTATGATAAAAAGCAATAATTAGTGTTTATGTACATAAAGCAAATAGTTACGTAGGGTAATCTTGGAGAAGTTCTTTTGAGATTGAAATATCAGCAGCTTTATTCTCCAATTCAAAGATAATCATTTTGATTTCAGTGTAATACTGGGCATAGTATTCATTTGCTCTCAGCTAAGTTCCCCAGCGGTTCAGCACTGGCTCTAGCGGTAAAGAAATGTCGGGATACCAACTCTTTAAATTTTAAGATCCTGCTTGCTGCTTTCAAAAACTTTTTCTTTACGTTTCATACTAAACTGTCAGCCTTTTTAAACTGAGACCTTATTCATTCAGCAAATCTATTCATACCATGAACCAAGCACTTCATATGAATAATTTTTGGATACAAAACTTGTAGGGAATCTACAGCTTTTACCATACAAGGAGCAGCATCACTAAGTAGCAAGACAACTTGGTCATGTTTAACTCCATAAGGCCACAAAACTCTCATTGCATCATTAAAAAGCTTTACTGACGTTTGGTGGTTGCATTAAAGAAGTTCTTCACACGCCAATAAAAAGGATTTGCTGGCATTTTCGTCATCTAAAACTAATTTTTAGTCATTTCACAGACCTTCTCATCAACCTAACATAAAATAATGAAGATATGGATAAATTTATTTAATTTCTTGTGGAATATGGATTTATACTTGAAATATGGAAAAATATGGAAAATAGAAATTGCATTTTCTTGATCAAAATATCATAATTTATGTAGAAAACATATTCAAGAACAAAAACCATTTCAATTAAAAATATGGATTTACATATTAATCCGGGCCCTAGTTATAATATTAAATTTTCCTGCAAGTGAAAATCCGGAAAGAAGACAGGGATAGCCTTCGATTCTTATGGCGGCACAATCGTGACGCGCCACCGGAAGAGTATAGAATGACGTCACTCATATTTGGAGCGGCATCATCACCATGCATCGCTATGTATGTGAAGAATAGAAATGCGCAGGACAACGCACATATCTATCCAGAAGCAGCTTCCGCTAGCAGTACACCTAGAATTAGCAGCCTCATTGACACCAGCGTCAATGATAATGACATTGAGGCGATTTATCGCCAGAAGAGGAAAACCAGCCGTTATATTCAGCGATAACGGGATAAATTTCAAAGCTGCGAATAAAGAATTATTGAAAGCATGCGAAGAATGCTATGAGGGCATGAAAAATGAGTCATTTAAAAAATATATTAAATGGAAATTTATACCTCCGGGAGCACCGCACATGGGTGGCGCTTGGGAGAGGTTAGTAAGATCAATTAAAATTGTGTTGACCACTACGCTCAAAGAAAGGAGCCCGCCGAGGAGGTTCTGCATATGTTGCTTTTAGAAGCAGAGCATATTGTAAATTCCAGACCTCTAGTAACATTCAGTATGGATAGTCCTGAAGAGGGTTTGACACCCAATCATTTTGTTCTGGGAAGCTCATGTGGTGATCGACCACCTGGATTATTTTTAGAGCAACATCTGACGGGTCAACTCAATTGGAAATCTGCACAGAGGTTAGCCGACCATTTTTGGACAAGATGGCTAAAAGAATACATGCCTACTTTAATACCTCGAGCAGGTAATAACGGAAAGTTTATGGAGCCTAAAGAAGGTGATATCATTCGTTGCCACGAAATACGTGGCCGAAAGGCAAGATTAGTAGGACGCTACCGGGACCAGACGGTCACACTAGAGTGGTTGACGTCATTACTAGCACAGGTATCTTGAGGAGACCTACATCCAGAATAATAGTCCTGGTACCTGCGACGCCTCCCAAATGATGGTGCTGATGCACGGGGGGGGGAGATGTTGGCGACGCGCCTATAAGAATATTTCAATTTATTAGTTAACCGATTACTAATAGCTTCTAAAAAGCAAATTATCAAGCAACAATATTCCGATAAGAAAATGCTTAGTTGAATCTTAAAGAAATATCGAATTAATGATATGAAGGTCTTGGGTTCGAGTCCCAGGCCGGAATAGTTTATCGTTTTCTTAGTAATATCTCTTAACAAATTCATATAGGTAATTTTTAAGATATAAATTATGTTACCGGATTTGTTCCCCGGTTGAAATCATCTTTCCAATAATGTTAATTTAAAGAAATATTAAAATAAAGTTAGAGACCAGGATTTGTTCCCCGGTCGAGATGATATATAAGTAGAATTAATGGAAATTAATTGTATAAGTATTGTCTTATATTGAGTTTGATATGTTTTGTATGAAAACAAATGCCTATTTTCTATGATTGATTTATGAAAACATTCACTTATATTGTTTGATAAGAAACATGATAACTGATAAGAATCTGATTAGAAATAGTTTTCAACGTTTGAGAATTGTGTAGAATCATTTATTCACCTAGTATTGTTGACATTAGTGTATACTGAACTTTCCATTTTTACTGATAGTCGATAGCCGTGCAAAAGTTAGTTGTTCAAATAGTGTGAGTTCATAGACGCACGCTAGCCACATACTTAGGAGGCCAAATATGTAGAAATTTAAATATTTGCAAATTTCAGCAATTTATGTAAAATGACTTGTAAAACATTTCAGATTGATTGTACATGTAAAAGAGGTGAATTCTGTGTTATTTTTATGTGAAAATTCCTGTGAATAAGTGAAATAATGATAGATTTGTATAAGAAATTTAAAAGTGTTTTAATAGTGAAATGAATAGAGAAAATGTAAATTAAAGAGATATGTATAATTTCAAGTGGAATAGAATAGAATAGAATAGAATATCGTTTATTTCTTAGTATATGGTAATTACAGATGTTGAAATTATAGAATGATTCACATATACTACCGTATTCGGTGTAGAAATATTACAATTAAAATAATATTTAACACTTTATAGTACTTATTTAGACAAATTTATACATTTATAACATTATATAGGAATTATCAATTGTAGATATATATTATTATTATTATTAATACAATATTGGGAGCATTCATTTATGTATAATTTATAAATTTATAATCTATGAAATCGTTAACAGAATAAAAACACATATCCAAAAGCCAAGAAAATATTGCACGTTTAAATTTATTTATAGGCAACTGTCTAATCTGTGGTGGCAGCTTATTAAAGATTGTTATTGCCATGCAGTGGGCATTACGACTATACAAATAAAGTCTTTGGGATGGTGCCACCAATTGGTTTGGGTTTCTGTCTTGGATCCTCTTGGAAATACGTTCATTTATTGGAAATAGATAGGAATATCTCTTAACGAACAAACATATTTCAAAAATATAGAGACAGGGCAGTGGAAGTATCTTTAATTTTTGAAATAATGGCTTACAATGATCTAAATAATTAGCGCCACACATGGATCTAATACATTTTTTTTGTGCTTTAAACGCCCTACCTATAACATTGTTTTAACTTTATATGTTAAATATTTAAGAAATTCCAACTTTGAACATGTGAGTAAAATAAGCATATTTTGTTAAATAAATAAAGGTTTTTTTGTGATATGAAAATGTAATGTACATCGTAGTATAGATATTTTTTTGTGCTATGGTTTGAAGATAATTGCTGTTTTATTCCCAAGGAATTCTTCCCTTAAAATAATACAGTCCATATCGAAGAATTAAGGTGTTGGGACTGGGACGACTTCGGAAGATCCGTAATCCCCGCCTGAACCTATTTTCTGAAAATCAAGAGGTTATCGCCCTTGTGTGTTACTCCGTTGCGGAGATCACATACGTTGTTCCCGAACCCAACGTAGGCGTTATAGGAGGCCGGATCGAGAGAAGCCTCGATTCCCCCCTTCTGTTTCTTAGTTTAACGTTTGTCTGGTGCCTTTTCAATAATATAAGCGTTTTTTTCTGATTTACTTTATTCCACATTTAGTTTTAGCTTTATTTATTATTTTTATATATTTAATGTGATTTATGGGAAACAACTACGCCTGCGCCTCTGTGTGCGATTCAATTTTTAATGAATCTTTAGGAGACCTGTGTACTATAGGCTTCTTTCAGTAAATGCTTCGATGAAAAATATTTGCTTATATCAATAATTTCGCAATGATGTTTTCATGAGGTTCCGCTGTTTAAAATCTATAAAAAAATATAGATTTTTAATTACGTAGAAATATTAATTCTAAATATTCGAATTCTGTAGTTCACAAGATGGTTAATTTTGCATTTTGTTTATTTTGTTGTATTTGACTTTGAAAAATTGTTAAGCTACAAGTAAAAGAACTTACATTTATATGTAATTATAATTAGAATTACTCTTTATTTTAAACAAAATCTATAAAACAACACGCTTCATTGTGATAAGTGACATCGCAATTTTCAGATGATTCTGTTATTTCGTCGTGTATATTATCTTTAAGCCGCGGTCTTTTAACAAAAACATTAGATACATTAAAAATAACTTCCGTGTTTATATTTGCAATTTTCTTTCTCCTGTAAACAATAATTACGTTTTAAACTTTTTTAATTGTTTATAAAAGTGTTTAATCAAATCAAATCTTTTTATTTTCAGACAACATAGGTTCATAAGGGTTAGTAATTAATTCTAATAGTAAGGGGGTTAGTAGTACTATATTATAATAATAATTTAATTTAAATAATTTACGAATCCGGACATTGTCCGCACATAGCTCCTTAATATGGGTGCATGTGGATCATCTGCTTCCGTCCTCAGGATGCTGTTGTCACTTCCCCGTACGCGGCTTATTAATTACACCACTTTCTTGCGCATGAGTGCCTGAAAACCATCCGTTCTCGCCTGCGCAAACATTTCAGATGCACTACTTCTGTAGTTCAACGAGGAAGTTTCAACATCATCCTGAAGATATTATTATACTGGACGCGAAGGGTGTTTAACGATCCTTTGGTGTAGGTGATCCACAGACCGCACGTGTACATGTTTTGACAAAATGCTTTAAAAAGCGTAATCTTGACTTCATCCGTACAACGAGCGAATCTACGGACCAGCATGTTACCACGGACCGCCAAAGCCATACGCTCCCGTTCTATGTCTAAATCGTCTCTAAGGTCGTCGGTAAGTACGTGGCCCAGGTACTTAAATTGAAAAACTCTGTTCAGCTCCACTCCACCGAGGCGAATTGAAGGTATAAATTCGGGACACTTACCAGCGGCCTTAAAGACCATAAATTCGGTTTTCTTGGCATTGTAGGACAGACCATGCGGCTTAGCATAGCTCTAACATACGTTCACATTTATCTGATAGCACTCGTAGTGGGGCCCAGCAGCACCATGTCGTCCGCGTAACTAATATTGTTTACATTAACACCACTCACTTTGCATCCGACTCGCATGCTGCTGAGCTCCACTATGAGGTCATTTACGTACAGGTTGAACAGCTTTGGAGACGACAGCCCACCTTGTCTTACTCCGCAATCCAACCTGTACGACTTGGACAATTGGTCAGCCCAGTTAACGTAATTTACTTGCTTTGTGTACCAATACCGAAAGAGATTTAGCAGCTCCACCGGAACACCCCTGTCCTCCATCTTCCTCAAAGCACATCATACGAAACCAGATCAAATACTTTGGAGAGATCTAGAAAGCAGGCGTACACCGGCGTCCTCCGGCTTGTTTAATATTGGACAGTGTGCTTTAGGCTTAGTATTGCGCTTTCAGTGGATAGTCCGGGCCTTAAACCGAACTGCGCGTCATGTACCTTCAGATACTTTTGCAAGTATGAATCAAGCAGACTGTCCAATACTTTGGCCACCGTGGTAGCAAGAGAAATAGTTATACTTATCCGAGATATCACCTACCCTGTTTTTGACAATGGGCACCACAATGGTTTTCATTAGATCCAGTGGTAGATATAGATCCAGTGGTAGATATGAATGTCCAATGCACATATTGAACAATAGAGACAGGACCCTTGGCAGGTGTACACCCGCATGTTTTAGGTGCTCGATACTGAGCCCGTCGCGTCCGGGAGATATGCCCCTGCTCATCCACTTGATTACATCTCCGACTTGAACAGCCTAACCGTAAACAATAGCATAGGCTCATCCACCCGCATGCCAGGCTCAGGACCAGGCATCCCCGTGGAGGGGCCCAGCGGCGATCGTACCCTGAAATGTTCCATAAACACCCAAACCAATCCCATCTACTCTGGCCGGCAGGCCAGGCTTAATCTCCAGTTTACTAGTTAACTTCCAAAATTTTTATCCACTCGCAGTTTCGCTATTTTATCCATTTTGAATTGCTCTTGGTTATTTATGCACCATTTGAGTTTACTTTTAAAAACCTTGCGTGACTCGCGCATCTGCTCATACCTCATATATTTCGCTTACAGCGGGTCTATTATATAAAACCCACATTTGAAATTTAAGCCTGGCCTCCCGATGAGCATCCCTCACATTTTTATTCCACCCACACAAGATCTTTTTTCTACGAGGCTTATCAATTTTTACGTAATTTGTTTTAATAGCTGACATTTTTAATGTACTTACAATTTGTTCATAGAAATGGTGACCAAACGTTTATGACAGGCGTTATCGCATGACCCGTGACTGCAACTAGCGAATTCAGGAGGAAAATCAATGTCTCGTAGCTCTTTATGACATAACTGTTAGTTCTTTCTTATCTGAGACTCACTTTTTTCTCCCCACGTAACCGCCCTGCGTTGCATCACCCGTTTAGGCCTTACATTCTCTAAACTACACTCTAAGTAGATAGGCAGATTATCCGATCCACATACATCTTCAACTATACCTACATCAGTGACAGTATGCCAGGCTGATAAGGAGACCACACAGTGGTCTAGCCACCTCGTACCACCATGGCACTGGTCTCGAAAGCTGTACGTATTTGACCCTAGCATTTATACATCTGCACATACCCAATACTGATCCGTACAGAAACGACTTAGTTCGGTGTAGAAAATTTCTTCGGGATGTTCATTATAATCTCCTAATATATACATATTTTCCACGTTGTTACTAGCTTCAATTGCACTTATTTCACTTAGTATTTCTGTAAAAATAGGTAAGTTTTTATCTAACTTAGTCGGCATATAAACAGAAAATACCAAGATGGATCTATCCCCTACTACACCCTTGGTGGCAGCTAGCCGCTGACTAGAACATTCTATAACCTAAACACAGTCGAACAAGCTCTTCTTCCAGAGAATAGCTACTCCACCGGTCTCCCCTTCAGAATACCAGAGGAAGTGTCCACAGCAGACTTACCGGTGTACTCAAACTCGTCAGAAAAAGTCCCTAATAACGGAATATCATGACTAATAAGCCAAATCTCCTGTAGACACACTATACTACCCGTTCTACATAAATTCCGAACATCATTAATCAATGTCTTAAAGTTCTTACGGTTGTAGCTACACAATCTGCAGTAATTTGTTTTATTTTCACAATACATATTAAAAATTATTTATGAACTTTATCACTAATCTCCTCACGTACAGTTTTGTACCTAAAATGTACAAACCTCCTAAAGGTTATGCCATCTGGCCAGAATTCATCATCTAAAAATAAACTCAATTTATTTTTCGAAACAAATAATTTATACGTATTATATTTTCTTGTAGAATTAATTTTTATCATTTTTAGTGTCATAATTTAATTAGTTTTGTCTTTAGTGTAACTAATAATATCTTGTTCACACGCTTCCTTACTAACGTTAGATATAAACAACGGTATTTTGACATCCACAGCTTTAAACTTCACATCAGGGGCCGTGGACGCTTTACCTTTCTGACCGATGAGTTTATACCTTTTAGCGGTTTTAGATCTGACAATTTGCCACTCGTTAGTATCCTCTACTACCGTTGTACAGTCTTTTATTCTACTTTTCCCCACATCACTCGATTTACATGCTACCGCCGCCGCATACAAAGAAACAGCTGTTTGTTCGAGGTACGACTCGGCTCGCTGACGTCACCGCCGTCCGCGCAGGTAAAGATATCAACAGGTGTGTACAGAACTGCTGTACTCTCCATGGCCTCCACGCGCTCCAAGCAATGCTCCGTCTTGCTCCCCTTCCGCTTATTATCGCTTCCCGAATTTTCTTTCCTACACCTCTCATTCACGGCATTCGAAACCGCAGTAGGGGCCTCCACGAGTTTTTGGTGTTCTGTTTCATCTTGTTTACTGCTTTGGAAAGGGACAGCCTCAGTCTCGCTATGATATTACATCTCTGGCATTCGTGTTGGTATTGAACGGCCGTTATTATTAATTTTAAAAGCTGATTCCTGTGCAGATTTTATAGGCACTTATTGGAGTCCCATTGGGCCACTGTTCAGGTCAAAGTTATCGCTATCTTGTTGGCAAGCACCTCGTCGTTTATTAGCGCAACTATGAACTGGAAAGCTTTCTACTTTAGATGCATGCTTCATGTTGTCAAGCTCAAGTTTTAATGTCTCAAACATCTCAATTGTTACAGTCTTTTCTCGTAATAGATTTACTTGCCTTTGTAAATTCGCAATGTCCTTAAGCAGACGTACAGTCAAGGTGGTCAAAACCAACACTCGGAACTGCATGTAGGTCCTTTGCCACAAATATGGGAAGAAGTTCCGAGTTCACACACACACAGATTTTAGACGAGAGATGATGTCGTCTAAGTCTTTTGACATTCGTTTTTAACATTTTTAACCATCTCCACGCCGCAGTGGCATCTTCTTCAGCTTCACCTTGGGTAGCGAATCAAACAGCAATGTTTTTGCTGTCACAATCTAGTCCACACTGAACGAAGACGTGACCAGGTGATGAACGCTTTCTTCATCCATATAGTCCAACACATTAATTAAAAATGTCAACAGCTCATTAATCACCACATTACAGTTGGTGCACTTCACGATAGACGACATCGCCCTTCTGTGAGTCACAGACTTACGCCGATACGCGTTCGCACGCAGTCGAGTGAGACTTAAGACTGACTTAATAAATTTATCTTAATTATAACAAACAAAATTTGATTTCACATTCCTGGAATCAAACCCGGGCACTCTCGAGTGCAAACTGCAAAGCCGTGCACACGTTAGTTGAATAGGAACTCAAAGACATTACTTTAATAAACTAAAAGTTTAAAAAGTTAAAAAAATTACATTTAACTTTTTTATTAATAAAAGTATTTAGTAAATTTATCTAAATATATAAAAGACAAAATAATTTGACTTCTTATTCCTGGAATAGAGCCCGGGCACCTTGAGTGCCAACTGCAAATACATACCAATTACACAACTGTAATAAATTACGCTGCTAAAATTCATAGTTTTATTGTTATAAAAATATTTCGTATTTTATATAAATATTTCGAACTCAAAGACATTACTTTAATTAACTAAAAGTTTAAAAAGTAAAAAAAATACATTTAACTTTTTCTTTAAAACTACTTTTACGGATTTTATCGCGTTTTATTTATTTTATTTTTAATAACCGACGTTTCGGTTGCTTTTCAGCACCCATGGTCACGGGGGACTGAGGTGACCCCCGTGACCATTGGTGCTGAAAAGCAACCGAAACGTCGGTTATTAAAAATAAAATAAATAAAACGCGATGAAATCCGTAAAAGCAGTTTTAAACAATGTACAGTGTTCGCGTAAATATAAGCAATCATTATTTAACTTTTTATTAATAAAAGTATTTAGTAAATTTATCTAAATATATAAAAGACAAAATAATTTGACTTCTTATTCCTGGAATAGAACCCGGGCACCTCGAGTGCAAACCAGGGATGTAACGGAGGTAGTTTTATCGGAACCGAAGGCGGAGTCGGAGTTTTTAAATTTACTTGATCGGAGTCGGGATCGGAGTCGGAGGAAGGGTCAGAAGTGGTGGCATGAGAGAGAATTTTTATTTAAGGACAAATAAAACATTATTTAGTGAAAATTTTTTCGTTTCAATTTTCAGTTATAAAATAAAACACAAACAATAAAAAAAAATTGGCATATTTCTGAAGGGGCGTCGAAGTCGAAGGCTGTACAGTATTTTTTTCAGTTTCTAACTTTATTAATTCTTCATATTCAGTGGCATGGACAGACTTCAAATGGCCTTTTAACGACGTTGTCGTACCTCCCTTTCTTGAAAACGTCTTCATACACAGTTTACACTTTGCCGAATCTAAATTAGCTTCAATGAAGTAGTTCCAAATACAACTTGATTTAGGTTTCATTGCCCAACACAAAAACAGATCACTTTTATTGATAATAAGCCGCAAAAATCAAAAAAAAAATATCTATAACCTATGAACGTGTCGTGTGAGTAACAAATTAACAACAAGTGAAAAAATAATTGACGATAGAGTGCACGTAGTGGGAGTCGGGGGGATTCCCCGCGTGACATGAATGAACCTGTTCATAACAGTCGACACAGGCCGCCGCCGCCGCTATGTTATGCTTCGGCCTCCGATTAAAACCTTCGACTTAAAAGTGTCAGAGCCGAAGTCGGAACCGAAGGTGTAATAATAATCGGAAGTTCCGACTTAACGGAACCGGAGTCGAAGCTCCGTAACTTCTCTGGTGCAAACTGCAAATACATACCGCTACCAAATACACAACTGTAATAAATTACGCTGCTAAAATTCATAGTTTTATTGTTATAAAAAATATTTCATAATAATAAAACTTTTAACGGTATTAAAAAGTTAGGAACATTTTATTATTTCTTAATATTTGGGAGTTTGATTTTTATAAAAGTTTTTCACTTTATGTCCCATTTTTACAAATGATAATTATTAACAAGTTACCTTACTACGTTATTTTAACTTAAAATATTTTATATCGACATATACACAAAAGAAGAATATTTATGGAAAGAAAATTTCTATGAAATATTGAATTTAAAAATAAAATTATACAAATACATTGAACAATCTTTATGTAAATACTGCGGCAAAAATAACAACGAGTCTATAATATAGCTTCAGGCATCGGCCGGCAGTGTCTTACACACAGGCGTTTACGCACACATCCGTACGCTTTATTTCAGAAATAAGAATATACGATTTAAAAAGAATCAATAAAATGGACTAAAAAATTAAAACAATATTAAGTTAATATGTCGCTTGTATTATAATCTGACGAAAAATCGGAATTATTGTATGTAAATTTTTAGAGGTATCTTTATGATTTTTTTCTATCGTATCAAATTAGTAGTATCATGTTTTCAATACAATACCTAACTAGCATATATACAGAAAAATATCATTTATTTTTCTGGGTTTGCTTATTGCAGTGGATCATATACTTTGAGGCATTATAAAACTTGCGTTTGGATCCTGTAGGCCCCTTAATGTTATTAAAGGAGGTAGTGTGGAGTGTGGACTCCTTTTCTGCTTGGGTTCTCGTTTAGGTATCATCATCTTAGCTATTCCTGTCGCCAAATAGTATTGCACTGCTTTGTTCCTGTATGAAGAGTATAGAGTGCCAGTATGATTATAGGCTGAGGCATTTCATCATTGTTCTCGGAGGTGACAACGCATCTTTATTTCTTTGTTTGAAAAAAGCTGCGTGCGTGGACTGTACTTATGTTAGTTTGTCACTTGAGTTTAAAAAAATGATATATGTATATAATAAAAAGGTATTTTTTATTTCAGATTCAGCCATACGGTCTGCTGATCAGCTTCGTGTTGCTACCGATGGTGACCGTTGAAGCTGAGAATGCGCCAAAAATGGACGGCGCTGGTGACATCAAAGATTTCGTTATCAAACCGAACGAACTCGCAGCAACTAGATTGAATGGAGTCATCAATGACTTTGTAAGGCTAGGTGTATTATGATAACTATATCAATTTAACTATGTCAAAAGTATTGTACAATATCAAATGATAAAGAACAAATCGGAATAAAGCGAAAATTTGTGCAGAAAGAAAATTATAAAAACACAAAAATAACCATCGAAAACAACAGACGTAAGCAGGTAGTTCTGGAGTGAATAACAAGCTTACTTAGAGTATCACATTGCATAAAATCAGAAAATCAAAAAAATACTATGGTGAACGCCTAAAAAGAAGGTTGGCGCCTTTGAAGAAACCACAGACGTATAAATAAATTGTAGAGGTGTAGAGTAAAATGGAAATGAGCTTACTTATGTAGCAAACTGGTATGAATAATAATGTTACGAGTTTAGGGTTCGTGACAGTAAAAACTGCCGATTGAATTACCAAAAAACTTTAATTACTGAACACCAATTAAAACAAACTAATAATTAATCGCACTAATCACTTTAGTTCACTTTATTTCGCTCCGAGGCTTCGCTTGTATCGCCAATTCAATACTGTCCTTTTCCTCTTTTCCACCGAAACATCCAGAATATTACAGTAAATACGGGCGCCGACCGACCAGGCGCAGAAAGTTCGAGTGTGGGGCTTCTAGAAAGCTTAATTCTTCTGTTCGATACTAGATGGCGCTGTTGGTGGAAAGTTCAAGATTGACATTTTCTAGGAAGCCCTCCTCGCTCTGGTCCCCGACACTAGATGGCGCTAGTGCCAGGTATCGGTCGTTAACTTAGGCGCGCAACAATAATATACGGTAATATTCGTGTCATCAATTCTCTAGATCAGTAATTTAATCTCCTCCTGCAGTGATTTCGTGTAACTCTGGTGACAACTGTGATAGGTTTCATGTGACGTTTGACGTTTCAGTTCGTTATATTGAATGGACGTAGAACTTAGAAGTGTAAAGATTACAAGCCAATGTCTAATTACACTAGCATCTTACTTAAGTTTATCAAATTATGTCCTTCTGACCGAGTTCCGGTCACGATGGCCAGTCTCAACGAAGACTAGCTATCAGCGCAGGACAGGGTAATAGTGCAGGAGTGTGTGCGCAAAACACTATCTATTTCCTAACTCTCACAGTCCAATGAGGCGGCAACCTGACACGACCAGGACCAATGTCTTTACGCGTTTACGGCTCGGGGGTGAAACACCGTCAACTTCTTAACTCCGGGCTGCCGCTGAGAATTTCTTGACGGAAAAACCTCAACTGATGTTTTTGACCCATCTCGGTACGTTTCGAATACACACGACTATATGATTAGTAGTCTGTGCGAAGTGATTTCCACCAGCAACGATTCCCTCCAGAATTATATCGCACTGCAGGTTTGATTGCCGGCTGCTACAAAGATTTGCATAATCATACAGGAAGAAAGATAATTATTGCCAGTTGACTTCGAAAATAATAAGAAGTTCTCAATTCGACTGTATGTTCTTTAAATATAATTTAAACATGAAATTGTAAGCTTGAAAATCGAAGGAGTTAAAAAAATTGTTTTATGCACAAAATATGCACGTGTAACGAAGTTTATTTTAACAAAAAAATAGTTTTCGAAATAACAAATTATTTCAGTATTTAAAATATATCTAACATTTTGTTGTAATTTTTTTTAAATGGCTTTTTATGTGAATTGCAAACAATTTTTTACTCTATGGATCAATTCTGAACTTTTCTTACCTGCTTACTAACTAATTGTATTACAAATTCTCTTTTTACAACAAGAGATCTCTTTTCATTTTCGGTAAGTGCTTTAAACAAGAACATAGAAGAGCTAGTTCCAAACTGCTTTAGGCATGTTTTCGAACTTTACGACTCGTGGAACAAGAACAGTTTAGGTTTCGACCCAACAATTTCAATCTGTTATTTTTAATAAGCTGGTGTTGTTTCTTGAACGATTTTATCTTTTCACTCTATTTTAAATATTTTATTTATAGCATATATGTTATTGTTTTTGTTCCACAAACAGGGTATATTGAAGTGACTCGTATGTTATATATTTCAATGAGGTAATCAAATGGAAAGGTATTCAAGGTTAAAATATTATTTAATTAATTACATTAAGTATTTTTGGGCATTAAACAAGAAAAATTAAATTATAATGTTTTATTTCACACATTCGGTATAAGATAACAACTAGAGATACCTATCGTACCACGAACTTTGTAGTTAATAGCAGTAACGAGATCATAAGTGCTTCTGTCCCGCGAATGTTATCCGTATGTAAAAAAAATGTTAAAATTTGAGATATGATAAATGAAAGTCTCATAATCTAAGAACGCACAACGAACATGAAAATTTATTTCAGTGCGTAATGTGCGTAAAGTTCGAGTAATATTACGTACAAAAACGATAAAAATATTTAACATTGACAAGTAATCAACAAAGTAATGATTTCTTAAATTTACGCGAACACTACACATTGAATAAAACTAAATTTACGGATTCTATCGCGTTTATTTAACTGATTTTACTTATTTTTAATTCCCGACGTTTCGGATGCTTTACAGCAACCATGGTCACGGGGGGGGGGGGGGACTGAGATGTTTGACGTCCCAATGTCATTGTTAGCCCGGCTACCTTCAGTTTTTGAATATTAATTTTTGGTCCGATTTACGCAAAACGAACTTACATTATCTTGAAGTCTTGCAGTGGTATGCTTGGGTTTGGGTTTCATTTTGTTAATTATAGGATCTCAAGCAAATGGCAGCACCCAACCATCTTCTCTATTGAAATTAGGACGTTTTTTAATTTCAATAGCCTCGCGTATGAGAGAAAAGTAGTGAGATAAAAGACCTACATCTCCCTGACAATTAAACTATGGTCAGGTTTGATGTTTAGTCACTATTCACATGCCTACCTGTTGAAGACTGCATCTCAATTGTAACTAGGAAGCTAGAAGATAACAACATGCCTGCTGAATATGCAGTATTACTCAAACATTGCCTCACATCTGGCTATCTATTGTGGAAGGAAGAGTTCTACAAGCAAGTAGATGGTGTGGCGATGGGCTCATCTGTATCTCCCATAGTCGCCGACATATTTATGGAGGACTTCGAGGAGAAAGCCCTTCTTACTGCTCCTGTAAATCCAAGATTCTACAAGCGGTACGTAGACGACACCTTCACAATTTTACCATCTGACAAAGTAACTGCATTTTTAAACCACCTTAACTCTATAAACTCTAAAATACAATTCACAATGGAGTTAGAGGCAAATAATTCTTTAGCTTTCCTAGATGTTTTAGTCATTCGAAAACCTGATAACACTATTGGTCACACTGTGTATAGAAAAAAGACCCATACCAACCGATATTTAAATGGTAAATCTCACCATCATCCTTCACAGTTAGCTACCGTGGGTAAATCTTTGTTTCAGAGAGCACGAGGGATCTGTGACAGAAAACATCTGGACGTCGAGCTGCAGCATGTCAAGCAAGTGTTGCAAGACAACAAGCTTCGGATCCCGCGCCTACGTCACAGTGACCGAGTGAAGCCGGCCACAGACGAGCGTGTGCCTGCTGTGCTACCATATGTCAGAGGAGTCACAGACAAGGTTGGCTACATCTTGAAGCGAGCTTCCATTAAAACGTACTACAAGCCGCCGAAGAAGAGTAGTCAATTTTTACCATCCGTCAAGTGTAATATCCCTCTACAAGATGCAGGAGTGTACAAGTTAGATTGTGAATG
The DNA here is from genome assembly GCA_036936625.1 of Parnassius smintheus behrii. NCBI lineage: Eukaryota > Metazoa > Arthropoda > Insecta > Lepidoptera > Papilionidae > Parnassius > Parnassius smintheus. The sequence goes on from JAUPFT010000013.1 coordinate 2,850,893, forward strand.
TGATCTCTCCTACATAGGTCAAACAAAAAGATCCATAAAAAGCCGCGTGAAAGAACATATAGCAGACGTGAAGCACCGACGCTCCGGGAAGTCTGCAGTCTGTGAACATGTTCAAGATCGTCCCCACCATTACATCAGATTTGATAAACCACAAATCCTCGCAAAAGAACACCGATTCCTGCCAAGGATGATATGCGAGGCTATTAAAATTAAAAAACATCCTAATTTCAATAGAGAAGATGGTTGGGTGCTGCCATCTGCTTGGGATCCTATAATTAATAAAATTAAACCCAAACCCAAGCATACCACTGCAAGACTTCAAGATACTGTAAGTTCGTTTTGCGTAAATCGGACCAAAAATTAATATTCAAAAACTGAAGGTAGCCGGGCTAACAATGACATTGGGACGTCAAACATCTCAGTAATAAAAAATTTAAGTTTGGTTTAACGCTTAAAAACTGGTGTTAGATTAAAGGTTTATACGTAACATAATGTAAACAAAAAGAAATAAGTAGATTAGACATCTGTGTTAATAAATATAAGACAAAATGTATAGTAAATTAGCAATTTTGTAGGGTTTTTGTCCTATAAGTTTTGTATGGAGGACTTAATAGTTTTATATTATTATTTTATGTTATAGAACATAACCAGAGCAATCTAACAATATATAATTTGTAAGGGTTTTTTGAACATTTTCAATAAATAAAGGCTCCTAAGGTTTCGGCTCGAAGTAAAAACAACGCGCGAGATAGGGAAAACCGCGCTAACGCCCGTACGGTAACGCCGACGGGTATATAAGCCGAGCAAATTTCGGCTCAAATCAGCGAAGGAGGGTCGCGTTCGTATACGGCTTAGAGATCTCTAGTCAGATCGTTAAGCCAATTCCTAAAAGGTTGGGTTTAGTGGGTAAAAGTCGCCACATAACCACGCAGCCGGCTGCGTGGTATGCTATGAGCATTCACCGCCTCCCTCCCCGCTTTCCGGAGGGTTGCCCATATTTGCTTCGGGCGCAAAAAAAAAACGGCTCAAATCGCAGTCGCAGCACAGCCGTCGAAGAGTCTACAACAATAAGGAAAAAAGGAAGCCGAAACCTAAGGAACAAGAAGCTACCTAGAAGAAAAGCGTTTTAATTGCCTCCTCCCGGCTGATCGTCTATCTCTCTCTCTCTCACGGGGTCCTAGTAGGGTCGTATTATACATACGCGTTCAGAGGTGCGTGGGACGTGCGTCACCAGCACTAGGCAAGGAACGTACGTCATAAAGTGGGAGATTGTCCCAGGGCGACTGCGGGCACTGGACGTGTCCCTGCCGTCCGATACATCCAGAAATGTATGTAATTGACCTGTTCTCACAAATAACGTATATGAAGCGAAGCACACATATTATCAATCCGTGTGGAAGTCGAAGTCTAAGCTCTACAAGACGCCGAAGAAGATTAGTCAGTTCCTACCATCAGTCAAGTGTCATATTCCTCTACAAGATGCAGGATTGTACAAGCTTGATTGTGAATGTGGTCTCTCTTATATAGGACAAACAAAAAGATCAATTAGAACTCGCGTAAAAGAACATATAGCTGATGTGAAGCATCAACGTTCCGGGAAGTCTGCAGTTTGCGATCATATTCTAGACGGCCCCAACCATTACATCAGATTTGATAGACCACAAATCCTCGCGAAAGAACACCGATTCCTACCAAGGATGATACGTGAGGCTATTGAAATTAAAAAACACCCTAATTTCAATAGAGAAGGAGGCTGGGTACTACCACCTGCTTGGGATCCTATAATAAATAAAATTAAAACTAAACCCAAGCATACCACTGCAAGACCCCAGGACATAGTCATTTCATTTTGCATAGATCGGACCATAAACAATAATTAAAAAGCTGAAGGTACTCCGGGTTTAACAATGACATCGGGACGTCAGTCATCTCAGTCCCCCGTGACCATTGGTGCTGGAAAGCGCCCGAAACGTCGGGAACTAAAAATAATAGTAAAATAAACGCGATAAAATCCGTAAAAGTAATAAAAAATACATCGTTCTTTTTTTGCAGAACATAGCAGTCAAATAAATATACAACAATATCTGAATAAAAGTCTCTGTGCCTTAATACAAACATTTAACATAAGTGCTTATACATAACTCAATTTAAAATATTTTATTATGATTTTTAATACGATTTTTAAAAATAAAAATCGCTTTATATAACTATTATATTTTTTATAATACAATATAAAGAATCACAACTAACAAGCTTTTGATGTATTAAAGAATAAAAAATAACACTGGCGCGATCATCATTATCACAGCCTACAAAAGTCCACTGCTGAACTTAGGCCTCCTCGTATATTGCCTCGAAGGAGGGATTTTCCCGCAGATGCAATATTACCTTTTAATATCTTCTTTGTTCTTTTCGGCTCAATTTTCATGTTCTTTTGAGCTAAGTTTGCTAATAACTGTTCTTACAAAACTTCCTTTTACTTCCCATAATGATAACTGTTATTTTAATCTTCATATTATTCTTCTAATGTTTATAATATTTGTATTTTTGGGTTGATTTTCTTTAAAAGTTATAGGTCCAGGAGGAATAGGCGCATGAGTACCGAAAACTATTCCACATCAATTTTTAGGGTTCCGTAGTCAACTAGGAACCCTTACAGTTTCGCCATGTCTGTCTGTCCGTCTGTCCGTCCTCGCTTAATCTCTGTGACCGTTAGCACTAAAAAGCTGAAATTTGGTACCAATATGTGTATCAATTTAATGTTTTTATTAGGGTAGCCCCCCTATATGTAAAGTGGGAAGTGATTTTTTTTTAATTTCAACCCTAACGTGTGATATATTGTTGGAAAGGTATTTAAAAATGAATAGGGGTTTACTAAGATCATTTTTTGATAATGTCAATAATTTCGGAAATAATCGCTCTAAAAGTTAAAAAACGATGTATCCCTCTAACTTTTGAACCATAAGCTTAGAAAATTTGAAAAAAATCTGAAAAGTAGAACTTTATAAGGACTTTCTAGGAAAATCATTTTATACTTGGATGGAAACAACAGTACCCACTACCGGGAGCTGTTGCAGGAGCGCGGAACGCTGCTGGAGCGCGAACATAATGGATACCCACCTTTAAACTCATAAGTGGGAACACTTATTGTGACGGACGGAAAACTACGGAACCCTACACTGAGCGTGGCCCGACACGCTCTTGGCCGGTTTTTTATTTATGCAATTCTCTAATCCATGTTGCCTGTTATACATACGTATGAGGGAACTCGTATGGAACAGATATACTGATAAATTACACTTGAGCGTACACATGTTTATTTTCATGTTGAAAAATACTAGTTTATTTTCATGTTGAAAAATACTTCATAGTTATTTTATTTGGACACCATCCTCCAAGACACTCGGGATAGTGTCCAAATAAAATAACGATGGATTACTTTTTGGACATGAAAATTAACTAGATACATACCTCAGTAGGTATGTAGTTTATTTTCATGTTGAAAAGTAAGTATACGTCGACTCATTAGTTAGCACCTATAGGAATAAGTACGAGTCGTATTATGTTTTACCTGTCTATAATATTGTTACGAGCTTAGGATGCGTGACAATTAAAAACTGCCGATTGAATTACCAAAATTGACACTTTAATTACTGAACACCACCTAAAACTAAAAACACACTAGTAATTAATCACACTTTAGTTCACTTTATTTCGCTCTAAAGTCTTCGCTTATGTCGCCAATTCAATTAGCCCCGGTCGCGATTCTTACCGAGGTAATTTACAATTTTAATTACAGCCCTAGCACGAAAGTACGACGTAAATAAACTTTGAATCCAAAATACTCATTAAAGTTTCTTTAAAAATAATTGATATTAACTTAAAGTAAAAAAAAGACGTGTGGCACTCGGGGACTGCCGCGGTAAAGCTATTGCATAGCATTTTGTATCAACTTATGCAATTATAATTATTTATTTATTTTATTTATGCAGTATTTCTTTTTCTTTGATATTAATTCAAGTTACACTTTTTGAGCGTGGTGACCGATAAGAAAACAAATTTTTTTCTTTTATTAAATAAATAAATAATAAATGCACTTTGTTCATTCATATTCAAAACACTTTATACACAAATTTTACAAGTACAGTTATTCACTGTTGTACATAAATACCTATACACCTATATACTTTCTCATAAACAGCTGCTTATGTATTCGTCCGATTTCGGAGCAGCTCGTCTCGATTCGTGCGAGCTTCGTAGAGTCGTACAATACGTCTAGTTGCACGCACACAAACACCGTGTCGAAGATTGCCGAAAAGAAACGACGTTAGACAATGCACGGCCTTCAAGCGCCGCGCAAGTGATTCTCGTCCCACCTGTCCGCGCAGTAACTTTTATTTACGACCGCGCGAGACTGTCGCAACAAAAACGATTACTACTGAAAAACTAATGTAGGTACCTACCTAACATTCAAATAAAAATATTCTCAAAAAGCTCAACGAATTCAGAATTTAATTTTATTAGAAGAAAATTGGTCAAATAAAAAATAAAGGATGAAAATAAAGCATATGGGAATATAAAAATAAATCGTATTTATTTTTTATTTCGAGTTTTACAAGAAAAGTATAATATTTACTGGAGACAATTATTTTATTATTATACTAGTACAGGATATTCCCTTTAAAATGACACCAATGTGAATAATATCTTATATCTATATCTACAAATAAATAAAATTGAAGTGTCTGTTTGTAATGTTAAAACAACAGCTTTTTATTAAATGCATATGAAAGTACTAGTAACAAAAACACAATTTTTAAAATTTTTATCTGTCTGTCGGTCTGTCTGTCTGTCTGTCTGTTTGTTCCAGCTAATCTTCGAAACAGCTGGAACTATTTTGACGGGACTTTCACTGGCACTGGCAGATAGCTGATGATATAAGGAATAACTTGAACTACTTTTGTTTTAAAAAAAGAATTAGGGTTCCGCGCAAAAAAATTAAAACCCATGAAATCCATATTCCACGCGGGCGAGATCGCGGGGAACAACTAGTACTCAATATAGATAAATGTATGCTTAATTTTATTTATTTATTATTTTAATAAATAAATAAAAATAAGTATTAATAATTTCTAGACACATCTCAACAGATATTTCGTTAATAAATTGCTATCAATACTGAAGCATTCTTTTATATTTAGCATTCATTTAACACAAAAACTGATAAGAATACTTTTTAAACAACATATAATCAATAAACGATAATCACGTATAGTGAATTTCGAGGTAAATTATTATATGTAAACGTTTTTGAATCGTCGTAATGATACATATTTCCTAAAGGAAATATCTTCACAATTAATTTGATGTAAAATAACATTAGAAATAACGTATAAAAACGGAGAAATTATCAAATTTTTGATCGAGTTCCTAACCAGTACACAAACAAAAATGGCGAATAGTCATTTTCACATTTTTTTTAGAAATAACGTATAAAAACAGAAAAATTATCAAATTTTTGATCGAGTTCCTTACCAGTACACAAACAAAAATGGCGAAATGTCATTTTCAAATTTTTTTTCTATATAGTTATTTGTTACAGAGTACACAGATAAAATTCACTCTCATAGATGACAAATTTCACTTCGGTTCATTTTCGCACGCTTTCTCGAGAGCGACGTGTCGTGACTTGTTTACGCATTTACTTCAAATACCCCGCCCGCACACCGCAGGAAACATATACCTACGAAAAAAAACGTAACAAACTTCTGCCAAATAAGACTTGATAAGATCTTTGGTGTTTTTGCACCATAACCTGACTCTGGTAAATTTTAAATATGACTAGATAGATAAGAACAGTTGGTTTAATATGATTGTTGAAAACAAATACACTTTAATTGTAATGAAAAATACTTGAGGCTAATGAATGTTGAATCAAAAACATTATTTTTTTATTTAATTTACGGACTCCTACCCAGATGTTTACTAGGAGAATACAAAGTTTATTTCATTTTTGTAATATGGCTAATTATTAATTAGGCAGGGATTTCTAAGATTAATAACTAATTAACTAAGACTAAGGTTAAGAACTAAGATTAGATTAATGATAAGATAGGAACTGATTTAATATAAGGTTTACATTTACGATGTTCCGAAATAAATAAATAAATAATTGACCATGAGTGAGTAAAAATAATATCTTTTATTTTACAGTATCTAAGGTGCTTCTAAAATATATGCCACGGTTGTTTGTATGGAGACTTGGCCAATCAGCTGAGCGATTTCCATACAAAGTGCAATTTTTTTTGTGAATTGACTATGGGTTCCTTGGGGAAAGTGGTACAGTATCATGAGTAGAACCACCAGTTGCAGCCATGGCATATTGTAGTTTAGAAGCACTTTATATTTCAGTTAAAATAAGTGCGAGTAGGTATTATTTTTCTTGTACTGAATTTCGGCCCATCTCAAATATATATATATATATATATATATATATATATATATATATATATATATATATATATATATATATATATATATATATATATATATATATATAGTACCCGGTTGTCCGAGCTTTGCTCGATATTTTTCGCTCGGTTTTTTTTTATTCGTGTGTTTTGGAAATTATATTTAGATACTGATGAAATACGAATAATATTTTTTGATCCTAGCGACATAATAGAAAAACTGAACTGGTTATTTGAATAAAAAATCATGAGTGCAATTAGTTTAATTTAAATTTTCGTGTTTTTAAAAAATACTAAAAAAAGGGCTCGAAAAATAGATTTTCTCAAAAAAGAAAAGAACTTGAAAAAAAAAATTTAAAAAGTCGGTCGGTCGGTCTGGGCTCGAACCATGGTATTACGATTTTGTGACCGCCCAATATATTATACCAATTAAGCTATTTGTAAACATTAATAAACTGTCAAAATTTATCTTCTTATTCTAACGATATTATAGCAGTTTTTCATTGCCTAAAAACACAGACAAAAAAACATTTTATAAAAATAAATCCTAGCTAGATCGATTTATTGCCCCCGAAACTCCCTGCACACAAAATTTTACGAAAATCGTTGGAGCCGTTTCCGAGATTCCGATTATATATACAAGAATTGCTCGTTTAAAGGTATAAGATATATATATATATATATATATATATATATATATATATATATATATATATATATATATATATTGAGAATCTAAATTGAGAATTTAAACTATACGCGTGTGTGTGTTTGTGTGTATATAAAGAGGGCTACTTTTAATATCGCTCATTTTTATATCAAAAATTTAGGCTATCTTTATAGCAGTATTATATTTTCAATTCAAAATTAGTACTGCATTTGTGATAATAATAAAATGTATGTATATAGAGTACTCACTCATTTTCTTCCACTATTATTTCGTGACTTTCTTCATTAATAATAAGTGCACTTTGTTCATTCATATTCAAAACACTTTATACACAAACACCGTGTCGAAGACTGCTGAAAATAGACTTGTGTCAATCATGCATGATTCGTTCGTTTGAGCTGGTACACTTAAAAGTATTGATAGTTCATTCATTTGTTTTTGAATGTACCAGTACAACCAATCACAAACAATTGACGGTACCTTTTTAACCCGTGATTTGTTTGAATTGAGAATGAGCCGCAAACCGACCGAATCCCGAAAGATCTGAATAAATTGTTTTTAATGTAAGGTATACCAGTGTTGTATAATCAGTGCATGCATTCGGAAATGTTGCCAAAATAGGCGATTTTTAGCTATTTAGGCTAGTTTTAAAGTAATCGGAGCGACCAAAATCGTGATTTTCTACTAGACTCCGAGTAGGCTATCTCAGAAAGAAGGCGATTGTAAAGGATATTATTTATTCTATAACCCTTTTATAAGAAAATAATAAAATGTAGATATTGCAACTGACTTCTTAAGTATTTTTTAATACCTTTGTAGTCTACTTCTACGCTTACAATCCTTATTACTTCTGATGTATAATATAACACTAAAGGTACCTAACATAAGTTTAAATTAAAGCATTTTCTTAAAATATTTCTTATAAAATTGGGTGACTTTTTAAGACTTTCAACTTTTACTCTGCGTCAACTTTTTGGCGACTTGGATTCGGCTAGAATAGGTAACACTACATTATTCGTACAGAGCAAGGAAACGTAACATAGGTACTATTATTAAATACTAACTAATCTCTGGCGAGACGCGAGAGGTATAAAGATGAAATGAACAATGAAATACGATACGTCAAACAAATTAAATCGGAATCAAAGTTAGATCTCCGGAATCTGGATTCTGGATTCCCCGGTCTGGTCTCTGTGGCGATCTGACGATGAAGTGTACTCGTAGATGGAGGATAGGATTAATTTAACGTTCTTTTATAATTGTGCAAGATTGAAGTAGCTCAGTTCAGAGAAGCTGCAAAGTGCAAACGTGGAAAGTTCTTTATGTGTCATAAGGAAGCACTTTATTTTTATCAAGTAGCTACACCCACACTGGTAATAAAAAATATTGTAGAGTATTTATTATTAAGGGTTTTTTTATTATTGTATATAAATAAAAAAATATTTTACATTTAATTATTTATTACATTTGATTGTTGCATCTATGAGTTAAAAATATCATTTCGTGGCAAAGGCGTATAAAAAAGGACTTTAAAAACACCTAAGTTTCGTGAGGTTTACTAAAAATAACACTTCAAAAGATTTCAAGGCAAATTATTTATTGAATATGATGATTTTCTGATAAGATAAAAGTTTATCTTATAAGAAAATCGTCATATTAAGTACTTTGTAGCAAATAAACATTACAATCCTTATTTTTAGACATGTGAAGTCTAAATTTTATAATATTAGATGAAAACAATATCTTCCTTTTACTAAAATTGCTGTTTTCAATGCTTTGAAATAAATAGCGCCATCTTATTCGATCTATAGTTAAAGTCAATTCTTATTTTATCGAAATCAAACCAAAATGGATGAGACTCAAGGTGGTACGCTCAATAGATGCTAGATGGCCTAAATGCAAAGTAAATTTATAAGAATCGATAAAATTAAGTATAGTTATGAATGAAATTTAAAAATAAAGAAATTTATTAAATTAATAAAATATATAAAAATAATCTTGAATAAAGTTATCAATTAAATCAAATCAATTGAAGTTTTTGTGTTTAACGTTTATGCCATCTAGCATCTTTTGGACTTACCGCCTTGAACATCCATAAATTTTTGTTCGATAAAATGCTTTATTACCTACAACATGCAGTAGATGGCGATGATAGCATTACAAAGTCATAAATATTTTTTCCCATTTGTTCCCAATGGATCTTACAGACACAGAGTACTGGAGCCAGAAAGGATCCATTTGAATGATCGATCTGAATGTACCGGTACGCGTGACGAAATAAACTAGAATGATTTGGTCGCTAGAAATGAGTGATCTACACATGTCTAGCCGAAAAGAAACGACGCGACGTTAGACAATGCACGGCCTTCAAGCCACACCCCCGTGCCCGTTGGAGTGGGGAGCGTGAGGTTCTTTCGTTACGGCGGAATAAAGGGGAATGCCCACTCTTCATAGACACTTCGGCCATGAGTGCCCACATATAAAAGCATATAGATATGATAATATGCAATTAAAACAATGAAATGGTAAAGAAATTGCTTTAAAAAAAGTCGGGGTTTTGAAAATATTTGACGTTTTTATTTTCACAAATGCAATTTTTTTAACAACTATTTTTATCGATTTTATCGCGTTTTATTTCTTTGATTTTTAATTCCAGACGTTTCGGGTGCTTTCCAGCACCCATGGTTACGGCAGACTGAGGTGACCGACGTCCCAATGTCAGTGTTAACCCGGAGTACCTTCAGATTTTTAATTTTTATTTATGGTCCGATCTACAGAATGAACTTACTGTGTCTTGAAGTCTTGCAGTGGTATGCTTGGGTTTAATTTTAATTTCATTAATTACAGGGTCCTAAGCAGGTGGTAGTACCAAGCCTCCTTCTCTATTGAAAAAAGAATTTATATATTAGATATTATATAGAATTTATATAATAAAATACACTTTACGACTAATAGTGATGACTTGCAATTCTAGCCCTAAATAAAGATCAGCTAGGGCTTAACTTTATTCCTTTCATAATGCTGCTCCTCTGGTTATTACATAGTTCTATCCGGTAGCAACCATTAAATCTTATATGCTCACCATAATAGTAGCGAGCTTGCTTTAATTGGTATGTGACACAAGCAATTAATATTAAGTCGCTGTAAGTTAAAACAGAGCTGTAAGTCTGCCTGCCCTAGCTCTATTTAGATTGTTTTCCCTAGCATACTCAGAAAAATCATTATTTGCCTCCATATTTTGATGAACTATTTCAAGTATTTGAGCCGCATCATCCCTGTCCCTTATTTTTGTGTGGAATTTATTAACTATAGCAGAAGCCACAGCAGTCTATCATCAAATGTGTAGAAGCCCTGTTAAAGTAATTTTGATGAAATATTTTAAATTCAGTTTTAAAAATGCCATTCACCACCTCTACTACCCATATCGACACATAGTCACGGCTCTGGATTTATTAGCATATCTTGTCATTAACTGAGATTCACCATCTGCTGGAGACAATGCTGCGACCCTGAGACATCCACATCTATCCTCGATTACAAATCAAAATGCAGATGCGTTGTCACTCATGAGGACTAAGATCATTTTCTCGTTTCCAGTAAAAAGGGTCTCCGGTTCTCTACACTCACCATACAAAACACAGCAGCATTAAGCTACTATTTCACGCTGGTATTCTGTGAGAGGGTGGTCCTTCCCTGGTCGAGCCGACCCATTCATGCTACAACTATACTTCTAATATAACTGCAGCATGGCCCTACCAAGTATAACACACATACATAGTAATTGTCACTATGTATGTTTGTTATCGCAAAATGTAGTTAATCACAAAAGAGACATACTCGCAATGCTGATGGAACTGTTACAACCAGGTAAAAAAACATTGTGCTTTTAAATAATTAGTTAGCAGTACACTGTGTGATGTATGATCTAAGCTTTGTTGTTCTGGGTGCAATACATTACTCACTTCAGATTGCAACGAGGACGGACTAGATGATTCAGATGGTTCCCGTTCTGCAGTTGAACATGATGCTGTTCTATCAGTTCATTGCCAGCAATTATGATATACACGGCATGACAACCGAAATAATGTAAAATACAAAAAATGAAGTCAAAGTGAAAAAATAAAAATAAAATAGATTTGTTTATTTCAAACTAACTAAGTTAAATGTTACTGCACAAGGACGGATTTAATGCCCTATATTATTTAATAATTAAGGCCTGACAGACTACCAGCAGTCCAAAAACAATGAAAAATCAACTGTCTCCTTTCTTGGTAGTTGATAAAACTGGTCAATCTCATAAATAAGCTAGTATGTTTGTCAGATATAGCTAGGGCAGACGTGAAAAAATAAAACAAGTTCTTGAGTTGATATACAATCAGTGTAAAAACATGTATAATTATCAGATATATGGATCACATTTAATAAATTGAAAAATGTTAAACACTTACCTCACGTAGCGCAAGTAGTTCCTCACGTGGAAAATCGAACCCAAACAATGTGTGTGATCTTATACTCATAAGTGTCAGTGCCACAGCTGATGTATACATGTTCAACACGAACTATCGGTGCATTTTGCGGGTGCCACACTACACGTTCACTGTATTCGAAACTTGTACCTAATAAAGAAGCTACAATTATTATATTGATATTATTCAAGTAAACTCAGTTATAAAGCATTTCTTAGAGGAAAACATGCCACATCGTGATATGTACCAACTATTTACGTGCTGTGTTCGAACCAATTGTTGAGAGATCAACAATTGCATTTTCCAACAAAACAAAATAACACGATAACACGCAATTGAATTCTTGTGACATAACAGTGACAGCGGCCTACCTGTCAGATTCGATGTTGCCACTTAACTGTCATAAAATCTATGAAATGATATCGATTTTTATTCGATTAATAATATCATACAAAGAATAATCTTTGACGCGTTTTAAGTTCTGCACGCTTTTTAAAATATAATTTCCTTTATTTATTGAAACTCTATTTCAAATGTATTTTTAAGAACAGTTAGCTTGTGCTGTATTGTTTTGTTATGCTTTAGAGAATTCGTGGTAAATCTGCTGGAAATTAACTTCTTGAATTATCATGACATGATTCCATTTAAAATGTTATGTTAAAAACAGATAAGAATAACAGTTAACTTGTGCAGTAGCGTTTTGTTATACTCTAAATAATTCTTGGTAAATCAGCTAGTAATTCGCTTATTTAATTATCATAACTATAAATGTGAAGGTTGTCAATGAATTCAACCGAGCCTATAACAACGGTTGTTTTAGTTTTTAACGGTTGACTGCCGCTTTTGATGACTTGAAATGGATAAAAACCTATTTTGCACAATAAGTTTTTTCTCTTTGGTAATGAATAAACCACAGAATCCCCTATAATGTATAATAGTCCTTTTTTTTAGATACAAGTAGCACATTTTAAAGAACCGCAAAAACAACTTTGTTATTTATACAAACACTATGAAAAACAAAATAATTTGTTGCTGGCGATAATGATAGTGGTATTTTGACTCGATTTAAAATATATGCTTGTTACTACTGAACTCTTCATGGGCCTGCGAGTCCGACTCGCACTGAACCACTTTTTTTCAACATTTAGTTTTATTCTCATAATCGTAGTTTTTTCGTTTAAGCGGAGCTCTTTTACTTTAGATTTATTACCTCTTTATCTATAATAATCAATCTGAGTAAGTAAAGTGTGTAAATACGATTCTTAAATTGTAAAAATAATAATTGGATTTGAACATCTTAGGTAGGTATTTAGTTCTATTTATTTAGAAAATATTAATCTCACAATTATTTATTGTAATAATATAAATTTATCACACAGCTAACGCCCTCATTAGCAATGTAATGGTGAAAGAATTTTCAAAATCGGTCTAGTAATTTTTGAGATTAGCCAAAAAACGTATTCATTGAAAGTAGCGCCCTCTATAATAAAATTAACCCTATATTAGATATCTAAAATTACACATAACAATCTAGTGGTGAAAGAATTCTCAAAGTTGGTCAAGTACTTTACGAGTTTAGCGAATAAAATATTCTTTGATAGTAGCGCCCTCAATAATAAAATGCACCCTACGTTTTAAGCACCATAGCAAAAAACGATTCAACATAGCCTAACCCGCACACACAGTAAAAACATAACCATCCTTTTTCGTCTGTAGTCGGATAAACAATTGGCGAATAACGGCTGCGTATCGACTGCTTTGGATAAATATCCATTGTCAACGGTTATTTTAAACCTATATCATAACATCGTAATAATTATCGAAAAATTATATAAGCATTGTAATAATGACACCATAAGTAATCGATCGAAAAGGGGAATCGATTTTTTTAATAATTTTTGTGATTGGCAACATTTATTTTATTTTATTCACAGACTAATGAATTACGTATTTACCTAATTTTATTTTTATCTTTTCGGTACTTTTAATTTGTGCAAAAATATTCCCATTGTTTTAGGATAAATGAATACCGCGATTAATAACCATAAATAAAGATATATTTTTTTAACAAATGCACGTTGTTGGGCGTTCCATGGCCGAATATGGGCAATGCCCTTTCTGGATTCGGTCCCCGCGCTCAAGGCCCACGATAGAAGCTATGCAATAGCTTAGTAATAGTATAAACTTCATGCAAACATAACTGCTAACTAATTAATTTGCAAACCTAAGTTGTAACAAAGGCATTTATTAAAAACTATTTTTAACTGGAGAAAACACGTTTTAACTAAAATCTGGTGTTAACTATAACATGGGAATACATTTTATAAATAAATAGGTATGCAATTCCTTGACTGACCATTTGTTTTTTAGTTTGCGATGAAAGTTTTACAGTTTCAACAACTTTTCAAACTCTGAAAACTCTTCGGCGTTAAAGATGGCTCTTTAAAGCGACAGTTGTGCAGCCTTTTCGCGAGTATATTTTGTCACATAATTTACATCTGGCTGCTAAATCATCAATCTAAAAATAATAGTTCCAAACAGGACTTGTTTTTGGCTACATGATTGCAATTACATTACACGCGACTTAAATTTCTAATTAACTAAAAATACAATAAATCTATTTATATGGATGTGTCTCTGGGTTTCGTTCAAAATTCCGTTATTAAACTTGCGGAAACAGAAACAGAAACGGATGTTAAAAACCATGCAGAACTTCCGCAGTTGCGGAAACAGAAACAGAGTTCTGTTGCATCACTAGTAAAAGGTACGAGAGTCTGACTCATAGCCGTTATATAAAACTACATAGTTGCTCCGCGTCGTGCGTCTTAGCGCCCCCCTTTCACCCAAGAGGGGTCGCGTTCGATACGGCTTGGAGATCTCTAGCTAGACCGTTAAGCCAGTCCCTAAAGGCGGTGTTTAGTGGGTAAAAGTCTCCACATAACCACGCAGCCGGCTGCGTGGTATGCTATGAGCATTCACCGCCTCCCTCCCCCGCTTTCCGGAGGGTTGCCCTTATTGCTTTGGGCGCAAAAAAAAGTGGTGCGCCATTACGGAAGTGATCGTGCTAGTCAATTGAGCTCCGACAAAAGTGCTGAATTGCAGTGTATTTTCATGCAAAAAACAATCAAAACCGTCAAATTTACAAAAGGACAGCTTGGCTTTTCATCTGTGAATACTTTTAACGTAATATTATCGTTATAATTCGTATTTCCTGAATATTTTCGTAAAATATCAAGTGCTGCCAGCAAAGTTCATGAAGTGAAAAATAATCGATTTTAATATAAATATAATTTACTACACAAAATAAATATACTTACTTACTTACTTATCTTCACGCACAATCCCTAACGGGGTAGCCAGAGAGAACAGATCGCCAAGTGTCACGATCCTTACATACCTCTTTCGCTTCTTTCAGGTTCATTAACTTCTTCATACATGCACGTCTAGGTATCCGAGTACTCTTAACCCTCCCCTCTTCGAGCAATTTGCTCACATGGTCTTCGAAAGTTAGTCTCGATCTACCTCGACACCTTTTAATATTTAATTTCGCTCTATATATTTTCTTCACCATTCGGTCTTCACTCATTCGTTCAACGTGCCCAAACCATTGGAGTACGCCCCTATTAATTTTTGTGATAAGGTCATCTTTCAATCCTGCCATATTGCGAATCTCTTCATTCAGGAATTAGTCACGTGTATGAAAGAGGAATGTGAAATTAAAGGTCTCCGTTTGAATGCTAATAAAATTAAGGTTCTGGTATTTGAAAAGGACGAAGAGAGAACGAAATGTGAAATATGGGTAAATCAGGAATGTCTAGAACAGGTAAATGATATTGTATACTTGGGGAGTGCTTTCAGCCGGGATGGAAGATTTGATTTAGATGTGGATAGGCGTGTCGCTGCCGGAAACAAAGTCAATGGTGCCCTGAATGCGTTAGTAAAAAGGCAAGGCGTGGTGAAGAGTGCACGCCTTGCAATACATAACGCAGTGTTGGTACCTTTTGACTTTGTTATATGGCAGCGAAACCTGGGTATGCCAGAAGAAGCATAAAAGCAATTTGAATGCAGTGGGGATGCGATCTCTTCGTAAAATATGTGGCGTTAGCATAGCCGACCTAAAGCGAAACAAAATAAATATATTAACGAAAATTTATTTCATATCAACTAAATCAGTTTGTGATGAATAATAATCACACTACAAACTGAGTAGTGGATTTTGTCAAATGATTTAAATATTCAGGTCAATCCCAACACGATTCTCAATATATTATAATTTATTATAAACGATAATTAGTCTTTATTAAAATATTATACAAAATAAACGCCGAATAACTCGAATCGAAACTTGCCACTTCGTAGAAAAAGTATGCAATTTTTGTAAATTAAACTGATATCACTGCAACCGAAAGTACTAAGTACATTGTAGTGATGTACGCCACAACTTTAGTTATCGATAAGTTAATTAACCCATTCGGGTTTGTCTGCCGAACAGGTTTATATTTTTTGTTTAGATGTTATAATAAAGTACTTATTACAAAGAGTAGTAAAATTATCTATTATTGGTTTAATAATAATAATAAAAAATAAATAAAAATAGTTTATTCAGTAAATGATAATTGGTTTAATGATAATAAAAATTCTATAAAAATTATATCGTTGGAATACCTTAGCACCTCAGTAGCGTCTTCAATAGCCTACCCATTGTTATGATGAATACAAACAATCATACCAAAACTGACACAGACACAGTTACAAATATCATAGTCTCATATACAAACTGAACGATGAACGCATTTATTGTGTACTCTCTTAGTAATTTACATACGAGTACCAAGTAATTACTCGTTATTTTAAGCTAACAGATGGCGCTTTCAATGACATACGTTTTTTAAGAATAAGAATAAGACAAGTGAGAAAGACGGGAGACAAGAAAGTGAGAGGGTGTTGTGGTCACTGGCAACACGCATTAGTTGCACTATCTTGTTTTCAGGTGTTGAAATATAGGTATTTACTTGACGAGAGTATATGTCATAATTTCTCGAAAGTTGCCCAACCTATATACATCTACATATTATATGCCTGCGTGGACCAAAACGGAATGCCTAGTTTCCAATAAAAAGATCTCCTGTTCTCTACACTCATCGTACTCCCCACGTATCACATCGCATGAAGCTAAAAAAGGTTTTTTCACACTTCAAAAGTGAAATTATAACAATACGATTAAAAGTCTCGAGTTTTTCAAGTCTTAACACGGAAGTCCTGAAACCAGAACCAATTAAATTAATAAAAAGTACCGTGACCTTTGACACGAGACGACGTGTTAAAAATATTGTTGTATTAAACGATGTTTAACAAATATCGGGCTCTTTTATCAGTTTATCAGACAAGTGTAAAACTCTGCCTAGCCCTCTGGGTGACAGGCGTGAGTATTAATGTAAGTATGTAAAACTTATTTCGGAACTACATAGGTAAAATTGCCTTAGGAAATGTCCTTAATATGAATCATGTCTCTTATTATGGAAACCAAAACGTAGGTGACGCGGCTTATATAAGGCACGATATCATATTTGCATGTGAAAAGCCTGTTATTCCTGATGCATACTATCCAATACCTTCGGCCGATAAATCGATCCAGCTAGGACTCATTTTTAGAATAAAAAATAAAAATATCAATTTCTTTGCAACTTTCCGCTAAACATATAAAATGATGTGTCTTACCTGGATTGAAGCGCACCTCCCGCCCTCCCTCAATTGCATACACTAACTCCGTCACCACTAGACCAAGCACCACTACTCTCAACACCACTATTCCAGGCAAGACACACCATCGACGATAATACGACACGTGTTTCGCCTCTACACGAGGCATCCTCAGGTAGTATAGACTCTACGGCGGCTGACCGCTAAGTCAATTTATAGTTTTTTTATTATAATGGATTTCCGCAAAGTAACGCCTGATTCTATCAATTATATCAATTATCATTTTTAGAAAATAAAGTTTTATGTATGTTTTTAGGCAATAAAAAACTGCTACAATATCATTAGAATACGAAAGTAAATTTTGCCGTACTACTACATACATATTTCCAAAAAAAAAATAAAAAATTGAGCAATGGTCGGTACTCCAGGTACTATAATTATTAAATACCTTATAATCGCAAGTGATTAACAATTAAAACAACTGAGCATGTGGAGCTTTTCTTTAACATTGGTGTTATAATTTTCGACTTTCTAGGAATGACGTATCGCGCTGTCAGATTTTTGTATGTTGTTATTTTCTGGATTAATACCCCATCACGAAATAATACTCTTAGCTATATCGTCCTCCATCGTATAGAAACGCTGAACACTTATTGAATAGTTAGACTTAATCTTAAACTATCTTAAAAATTAAATGGGTTTTCAAATAGAAGACATAAATATAAATATGTCACCTAACAGTTATCAGCGTTATTCATTCAATAAAATATTTTATCTCACCGTTATTATATAATTGCGTAATTGTATTCATTGCTATGCTACCAGCTCGTTTGTTTCCTAAGCGATGTGGAAAAAATTGCTAAGATCATGATTGATTATTAGATCGAATAAACCAGTAATTACTTTGGTACATGAATACTACTACACTACCGATAATGCCCAGTATTTATCTTCTGTAAACGTAAATGTGGTAATACCATGACCTTGAAGAAGATTACTGGTATTGTTTTAACCGCTTGCATGACTGATCTGAAAAATTCATTTTTATCAGTAGTTAAGGGGAAATATAACCTCAAATGGCTTAACAAGATCCTCCGTTATGCCAAAAATATTGCAGCATTAATTTTGAAATAAATATATGGTAAAGTTGAGGATTAATGTTAAGTACTATGTTAGACGAAAACACGATTCCGTAAAATTTTCTCGATCGAAAAAAATCCAAAGTTACCTCCAAACGGAACAATAAACCGCTGTTATTCTTATAATACTTTAAATAAGTTCATGAAACTTTGCATACTAACTGAACTAACAATAAAGCAGGGCTTATGTTATTTTTTTTAAATACCATTATTTTCACTGTAAAAAGAAATCACCTAAACTATCGACGTCTTGAAGCTTGTTTCCTGCCGCCCGGTTGGTATCGCTATGGCTTTTAAAGGAGGAAGTTATGTCGCTTACGATCAGAATACACATTACGCTACAGGACAACGTGAAATTAAAATGGGAAATAACCGTAATAAAAAAAATTTGAATTTGAGCTGACTTACTATATCCCCTTAATACGAATGATGCAACCAAAACGACTTCTGAAATAATCAATATTATATATTTTCATTTGTTAAAAACAACTTTCGTTCGAAATTATCCGAATAATCCCGAGCAGGGCACTCGCCATGGTAAAGCACTCCTAGTGGTAAGGAGCTGGCACTGGGGTGCCCCGGTCCAGAGATGAGAACAGTATTTCATGTAAGTTGGAACTTGCGCCTTGTAAAGTTGCAAGCGGTGTGCCGGTACGAAATACTGTCGCGCTCTGTTGATCACGCCAAACTGTTTAAAAACAAATTTGACCCTGCCTTCCAAGTGACCTGCACATCATTCTATATGACCACGCCGAGGATTCCATCCCTAATAAGCTGATGATCCTCAAGGTATCTCATAAGCTGGCAGTTTATAATGTTTTCCATTATTTTGGAGAACAAGGAGGTGATGGCAATAGGCCTTTAGTTGGACGGGTTTGAGCGGTCGTCTTTTTTAAGGATCGGCTGGAACAAAGCTGTCTTCCATGAATTCTGGACTACGCCCTGGGACAAGGAGTACGAAAAAAGCCGCATTATAACCGATGCCAGCTCTAGAGCACACATCTTCAGTTTAATGAGAGGCACTCATTAAGTTACCCTAGAACAAAAACGTTATTAAACAATGATCACGAACTATTAAATTCTGTATGACATTGTGACAAGAGATAAACATGGATATATTGTTACATTCCGGAAAGAAAACAACAATCTTCTGTATGAGCGTTTGAAGGCGAGAACAAAGAAACAAAATTGATTCAGGCAAAAAACGTGGGCAAAAAATATTGCCTTTTTTCTCCCAGACAGGCCTTGTCTCCACGATTCCACTTGATAAGTAAAAGACTTCTTGGTCGCATCCTATCGCAAAATAATAAAGCTTCGACGCACACCGTGATCAAGACAAAATTGGAGCTCGTGACCCATCTCACAAACAGTCTAAATCTCGCACAGTGAGATTTCTTTATTTTCCGAATAATCAAGGATTTGATGAGAGGTTTAACATTTAAGGCACCAGAAGAGTCCGTGATAGCTTTCATCTAGCACCTGAATAACACGTCCTTAGACCAGTGCATCTTATGTTTCAAAAAGGATTTGAAATAATTCAAGTGTTTAGAATGTAATGGAGAATACTTTGAAAAATTGTAAACAAATATATTTTTAATATACTGGAAATGCTATTAACATTACTAATATTCGCTTTAACTACTCATGGTATTCACTTTAACACCCCAAAAGGTTTGTGTTAGGAGTGGTGGAATCAAACCCACAATCTTTTAAGTTCGCGGTCTGCGCCCTGTTATTAGGCTACTGTCGCTTCATTAGTTTACATAATATAATTTGTTTTATTTATGAGTTACGCAAAATTTTCAGTGTACCTCAAGTACGAATAACTTATGCAGAATTTTTCGGAATTATAAAAATTATAAAACCACAAGTGGGAAACTCATGTCACCCACGGATGCAGAAAATGCGCTATAGGTTGTCAACAAATTTACTAAAAATAAATTTAGGTAAGGCAAAGTTCGCAGTCGTCCCCTTTTTGTCATTATTTATAGATAACATCACAAAACACCTGATATAATATGTATAGATAGATAGGTAAAACGATGTTAAAATGTACTTACAGCTTAACAGTGCAAAATGAATCTTATCTGGTGCCTAGTGCGAGTTCCACCAAATTCACCGAATGACTTCACCATCGTGTTAACCGAGCTAACGTCGTCGGTATCGACAAGCGAATCAAATACGAGCGAATGTGAGTTACAATCGAAGCTAACCTTTCGATTCGCGTTTGCTCACCGTGAATGGCGTTTATTCTTTCTCTTACGTTGGTAGCATGTTCGCTCCGTAAGATAAACTAACCAAATTTAAAATGATGTTTTTACATACTGGTCTTAATATTAGCATCTGTCTATCAGATTTGTGGTTATTATAGCGATCTTTGTCACCTATTTGTTTATGTTTCGCAATTCGATCAAGGTTTTGATACATGGAGTGTAGAAGTAAGGAGTACCAACTCCCATAGTAGAATAGTTGAAAAAGTGGCCATCAGTAAGCAGTAAATAACAGCTCAAAAACTCTCAACAACAGCGCTGGAGTAGCTACTGGGATCAAATGAACTTAGCAGTTGTCGACGGTTTAAGTGTGCTGCTAAACTGTTCAGTAGCTCTAAAATCTAAAATAATTTTATTTAGTAAATATAACCTCGGAAAAGTCGTCTATCCCACTAATATTTTTCGGCGCGTTCTTTAAAATTTACCCCGTAGCTATAGTGGCGCCACCCTTATTTAAAGGTTTTTATGGACACTGTTTAATACACAGTCTGTACTCCTTACTTCTACACTCCATATTTTGATAGTTTGTGTTGGTATATAATGTGATTGTGAATTAGCCATTTAATTGTTAATAATTGAAAATTTTAAATTAAAATCAGAAAACTTTTTCGTTCTAATATGCTTTTATGGTAAAATTTTTGGAGAATTAAATGGAATTTAAATTATTTAGTTTTAAGTGAACTTTGATGTGTGAGTTTTGTAACTAGGTTTTACGGACTGGTATATATCGGATTGTCGGCATGGAGGCCCCAGCAAAGCATCGTCTAATGCAAGCGATAGAATGGTCTCTATGAAGAATTGAAGAGTAATTTATTTAGATAATTATTGAATAGTGATGGTAGACCTTAGATTTATCAAAAGCTATTTACACAAAACTTGAACACTTTAATGGAAAATGCGATATCTATCATTAATTTGCCTGTCATAGGGGTGTAAAAACGGATTAAAATATGCACAAGCTCTTACTTCAACACTGGAGTTATGCCATTATTAAACGTTCGAAATAAAACGTTCCGCCATAACTATACACCGTTCACAAAAACGAAATAAAATTAACTCTTCAACAATTATTCTAACTCTACTATCTCACTGTAAAAATTTAAGTGAAAACTTTTTCGATAGCGATGGCGTAAAGTTACGTTTTGAACTATCAAAATTGTCTCTCGCACTCGCAAAATTCTTGAAACAACCAATCACGAGCGTTAACGTTCTCACTGTCGAATGCGAGTCAATGTTCGATGGTCGATATCGACGAATTATCAAACTCTCACTTATGAATTGTGTTTCCGATTATTGTCACTAGTTGGCGTTTTTTTTATTCCATACAAATCGTAGTTAACGCTCTCGGGATCGATCACATAAAAAAACTCGCACTAGGCACGCTGAACCCTTCGTGAGGTGAGGACACCTCCCCTCATTTCTGATAGGGTTTTGGGGCTAGGAGGTGTCCCCGCGCTACCCCAATGCGTGCTGGCGAACTTCATATGTGTGTAATATGTGGTAGAGCCATGCTGCAGTTATATTAGTAGTATAGTTGTAGCACGAATGGGTCGGCTCAACCAGGGAAGGACCACGCTCTCACAGAATACCAGCATAAAATAGTAGCTTAATGCTGCTGTGTTTCGTATCGTGAGTGTAGAAAACCAGAGACCCTTTTTACTGGAAACGAGGCATTCCATCTTAGTCCTCACGGATGATAACGCATCTGCATTTTGATTTGTAATCGAGGATAGATGTAGATGTCTATGGCCCACAGCAACCACTTACCATCAGGTGGACTGTGTGCTGCGTTTGTCACCCTATCCTATAAAAAAAATAAAAATATGTTTTCGAAATATATTTTTCCTATTTCTTATACATGCAGGTTTCCTCACGATATTTTCCTTCACGGTCGAGCACGTAGTAAATCAGTACTTAAAATTGCAATTGAAAATTTCATTGCTGCTGGCGGGGATCGAACTCGGGTTGATCGCGTACTGTGAAATTTATATCAAGCGCTAACCATCTGAGCTACCATGGCTTATATGTATATGTATGGTGAAAAATTATTAAACGAATTTTGTTACTTGAAAACTGGTTATATAACACCGCGGGGCGAAAAGCTACTAGTACATAATATATACTACTAGCTTTTCGCCCCGTGGTGTATATTATAAATAATACATA
This sequence comes from Parnassius smintheus behrii, assembly GCA_036936625.1. Taxonomy (NCBI): domain Eukaryota; kingdom Metazoa; phylum Arthropoda; class Insecta; order Lepidoptera; family Papilionidae; genus Parnassius; species Parnassius smintheus. The sequence goes on from JAUPFT010000013.1 coordinate 2,873,774, forward strand.
AAAATTAATGTTTGTTCGTATTTTATACGCTGTCATACAGCTCATCAGATTGCACTAAAACTTTGTTCAACTTCTTGTTTGCACTTTTGCGAAGTTTATAGACATAGTACAATTAACTTACAATATGTGGTGGGCGTATCGTACCCACAAATTTATTTGAAAGTCGTATATTCAATTTCAACTTGTGTAATATTATTCCTAATTAAAAATATTACTCTTCAAATTTAAAATAATATTATTAGAATTATTTCTTCCGCGGCTGCAATGCGCCGGGTGCTAGCTTAGTACATTAGTTATTACATGTAATATATATGGCTTGCTACTGTAGTTTAAACTAGCCTCTGTATTTATAAGCAAACGACAACCTGATAAAGTAGCACTATTGTTACTACTGTTTTTTTACAGGAAATAAGGCATTGCCGGAGGAACGCAGAGGGACAGCTATCTATAAATATGATTGAGCAACCGTTCGACAACGGATCAAAGTACAAGAACGACGCAAAACCTTCAAAATAATGTCTAAAAAGAAACTGCGCGTTTTAAGAAGTGGAACGGATTTTTTAACCAATTTTGCGTTCAATAGGGTTTGAAACAGTTCATAAGAAAAGAGATGAGACTGAGTTTATAAAATATGTTCAAGTTCCATCTTTAAAAAAATGAATTAAAAACAGTGAAAGCACGAAAGAAATATTTCTTTTATTAAATAAAATGTACAAACCCTATTGACGCGAAAATTTAATCAAGATGCTTTGGAAAAGTTTTTTTGTTGTGTACGGAGTTACGGTGTCAGAAATATTTCACGAACTTGTAGCCAATTTTCTAATGCATATAAATCATTAATTATTAATAATTATAAATCACATCATTCTGTTGGGGAAAATTGTAAAAAGTATGGAAATAAACTATTGCAAAATTTAAAATCATTAGTTTTGGAACGCAATATTAATCATGAAGAAAGTGACGATAATATCTGCATGGATCCGTTAATTAAAGTCTTAAATGAGAATAATGACAATATGAGTCACATAGAATCAAAGCAATATGTAGCTAGATATATAATTAATAAGAAAATCATTGTTTTCTCCCAGTGAGGCACTGTATCAGCATGAAATTAATCGACTTGGTAAAATTACAAGCATATATTTGTTTTTATTTTATTCTTTATTGCACCAAAGATTTTGTACAAAAGGCGAGCTTAATGCTATATGGCATTCTCTACCAGCTATATATATATATATATATATATATATATATATATATATATATATATATATATATATATACCTATTGTAAAACTGATAATAAATGTTGCTTCGTATTTTATTACAGGTTAAAGAACTTAACTTTTTCTTCAACATTCCCACTTAAATACAGTTTAGTTAAATGAAAAATTATATACTATATAGTTATGCCCTCTAGTGGGTGACCATGTAAAGAATCAGCGCTATTTTCAGCAGGTAGCTTGTAATTAAGTAATAATTTTAAAACCTTAGTGCCGTAATCTACTTCCGATTATACTAGCTTATCTACGAGTATGGTGAGGTTCAAGTGTCTTACAATTAAGAATCTTTGCTACTACTTGCTACAGTATAACTCTTATCACGGCAATTTATGTACATTGAACATTTTTTTTAAATTTGAATTGGATTATGATTGTTAGAAAGATAATTCAGATGAGGAATGTATATAACCTCCAACTTTAAAACATGTAGTTCGGTTGACGCCTTACAGTTACAATGAAATTATTAATATATATAATATAAAAAAGATAAATGTAAAAAAATATCGTAAAAATTATATTAAAAGTATGTTTATTAAGCGGAAGCGCTTTATTAAGCGGAATAGTTTTTTATTTGTATATATATATATATATATATAAATATATATATATATATATATATATATATATATATATATACATATATATATATATATATATATATTTATATATATATATATATCTATATATAGATTATATGCTGATTCCGCCGTAAATATTGATTTTTGTTAACCCGTCAAGCGCCTGAACGTCTTACGTGATAAAGGTTCGGGCCTGTACGGAAGGTCGTCCGATGCTGGCAGGCGTTAATGTTAAAAATTGTATATTTTTAATTTTGTATGCCAGCTATATATAAAACTTAAACGTTCGTTCGTTTACCTAATCACATTGTTATGAATTAGGCTATTTAATTGTATATGAATTAGTGTAATTATACTTTTATAATCCAGGAGTTTTTTTTGTTGTTTCTTTGTTTAAACATTCTAATCTCTGGAACAGCTTATTTTTTCATTTCGTACGTGGCGAACGTGTGTTCGAATGTCTAAAATATTTTATTTACGCAAACATCGCAATAAAACCAAGTAAAACAGTGCAGTTTGTAATCAGTATCCGTTTAAATTATTTAATAGTCACAACTTCAGATGAAGTTTTTTTACTTCATCTGAGGTCACAACCAAGTGTGTTGAGAGTTTTCGGACGCAACAAGCGAGCGGGTTTCCCGCGTTCCTCACCGCTACGATAAGAGAGGGCTTGCATGATTGCCGTTTCTATCTAATTGTTACATGTAGCGCACCGTCATAATGAAAGATTGTTCAGCGCGTACGCACGAAGTCGCAAAAGATCATTTGCAACGCGGAAAATGTAGCGAAATATTTCACTTTTTATGCCTTAACATACGCTCGGAGAATTTTGCAGACTTACTTCCAGAATCCAGACGAGTTATCAAACTGGACTTGCCCTTTGTGTATGATTAAACAAACGAAGGGTAATAACTCGTAATCTATAGCTCGTCCCTCAACACCTACATCGTTTGCTGAGATTTCGTTTCATAACGTGTCCCGATCCAAGGCGCCTGCAAAACTAGATACTAATATCATTGTAGATAATCTCTGAGTATTAAAATACTCAAAGTAGATAATTAAAGTATATAAGATAAGTTTATGTGCGCCGTTCGGAGCCGCGAGAATTACTTCGTGAGGAACAAACTCGTGCATCACGGAGTTAACAGTTGGCATGCAATTAATGGGCAAATAGGTAATCTTAAGTGTTCTGTTGAATCGATGAGTGATCAGTTTGTAAGGATTTCAGACGAATTTGAAGTTCAACAACAAGAAATGTTGGCATTAAAAAAAGAAAACGATTTTTTGCATTGTGAGGTTAACACACTCAAAAATAAAGTGAACCAAATCGATCAACCACTTTGTTTTATTTAAATTTGCAGTCTATGTGATGTTCCTGAAAATCAGTAATAATATCCGAAGATTTAGATAATTGGCAACTTACATGCAGTTTATCTTAATATACTGCGAATGATCAGCATAATAACTATTTTATATTGTCATAATATTATAATCATTAATAAAACTAAAATTATATTGAGACTAATATTTTTACTTAACCTGGTTACTTAATAATAGAACAACTCTTTATACAACACTCAAATACAGAAAGTGATGAATGTATAATACTGGCTATATTGTGGTGTACTTTATAATTACAATGTAATATTAATGTCAATCGTAGTTTCTTATATTATATATATCTACAAAAGTTAAGCAGGATATTAGACTATAGATATTTACAATCAAATTGCAAGCAACAGCTATGATATTCTATTATTTACAGGCGTTTTAATATTTTAACGAACATTCTCCTATCCTCCTAATATCCATACACATAAACAAAGCTTTTATAAAAGGTGATAAACGGGCACACAGTCCACCAGGTAAATAGAAATGATGATAAATGGATGCTGTGGCCCATAGACATCTACATCTATCCTTAATCAAGAATCAAAATGCAGATGTGTTGCCACGCACAGTAAATTCAGATATTTTGAGCTTTGAAATTTACGCTAAAAGGGAAATTTAGAAAACCTCTGTTTAGTTTGTTTGATAGAATCAACAAATACTGAATTTATCCAAAAAAATCACTATTAATTATTTAGACCATAAAATTTCCTAAAGTTGTGAGTAATTAACATTTTGTAAGATAAGACGTTGATGGTCATTAACAGGTTTGAAAAGTAATGTTTTGAGTTAATCGACGCTTAGAACGTGCATGCGTTAATAGATTTCAATAAATTGGGCGTAGTACGTATACAGAACCTCAAAATGTCAGACGCGGAGCAACCCTTGCGCAGCTTGTTGGATACTATCGCCACTGAACACGATTACAAAGACTATGAAACTAAACTGAGGTCGTTTTCCACGGGAGGGGCCAACTTCTTTTCCAAACTGTATCAAATCACGCTATCCGCACCAGGAAAGGATGACCTCAAACTGTTTGCAAAATCGGCTATTGCCAACAAAAATTTACGAGCTCAAACTCAATTCGAGATTTTCGAGACTGAAATGTTGTTCTACTCGGAATTGCTCAAGCAGTATCAAGAAATGGAGAACCAACACAACGTCCCGACAGAACATAGGCTTACCACTACAAAATTCTACGGTTGCAATAGGGAACATCTAAAAGAAATTATAGTACTGGAAGATTTATCGTCACAGGGCTTCGGTACCCACGATAGATTGAAGAGTTTTGATTGGAATTACGCCTCTAAATCAGTCACAGAACTGTCCAAATTACATGCTCTATCTATCGCCTACGACAAAGAATACCCTGAGAAGTTTGATGCACTGTACACGAAGCTACGCAAAGATATGAATAACGTCAAGAACATTATGCAGAGCATGATAGGCATGGCTACGGCGGCTATTAAAGAAGAAAACAAAGCCAAAGTAGAAGCGTTCGTTCAGAAGGTACAAATTGATGATGTCAACAAATTTTTCATGCCATCACGTCGACCTATTATTGCACATGGAGACTTTAGACCGAGTAATTTAATGCACAGAACACGAGAGGTAAATCCTAATAATATATATATATATATATATATATATATATATATATATATATATATATATATATATATATATATATATATAGTAATACAACAAACATTTAGATAACATAACATTAGCTAGAACTTATAATAAAATTTGTTAATTATGTACAATAAATCGAGTTAAATAATATCACAATAAATTAAGTATCGATTAAACTACATTATTTAGTTATCAAATATAAAATAATAATATGAGATTTCACAATTAACATTTAAAATCAATTAAAAATAATGAAAATTATATGTTACGGAAGTAGATTTACAAAGTATTAATTATGCAATATATCTATAATATTTAAATTGAATGAAGGCCTCCTCCATTTTTGTCCATTCTGTGCGAGTCTCATCCAGGTGTGGCCAATTGCGGGCACAATGTCATCAAATCACCTGCGTCTGGGTCTACCGCGTGGACGTGGTACTTTGTGGGGGGGGGGACTGTTGGAGGCCTCTCTCACTCCAACGTCCATCTGTAGCTCTTGCAACATGGCGTGCCATCTCCATTTTGACTACATGATAATTCCGCAGTATCGATTGTTTGTGTTGTTTTTTTATTTCTTTATTTTTTGTCTATCTCGTAACAAAAAACCTGACTTGTTCCTATTTATTGCACAAGGAAAGACCTGAAGTTAGTTTATTATTGCTTTTGTTAGTTCCCAGCTTGGACAGCCATAGAATAGAGTAAGTAAAATTATACACTGCTATATATTTTAGTGGCCAGTATTTTTTACAAGCACTTTTTATTGAGCTGTTGATATTCACTTACAATTTGGTTTGAAAAACAAATGTTCCGCCCAAGATAGAAATAGTTTTATACATACTCTATCAATGTATTTCATAGAGTATGTAGTTTGTAATGATTGCATCTTCGTAAGCACTCTAACGCTGTAAGTTGGAAGCACATTTTTCAACATTCATATGGTCCGCACTTTCGACTCTCCATAAACATACATATACATAAACACTCACGCCTGTCACCCAGAGGGGTAGGCAGAGACTACAGACTTCCGTTTGGCATGATCCTGACACACCTCTCTCGCCTCCTTCACATCCATACACCTACGCATACATGCTCGTCGGTTAAGGGTACTCCTAATTTGGCCCGTTTCCAATAAATCGCCAATTTGGTCGATAAATTTTCGCCTAGGACGTCCCTTTCCGACTCTGCCATTTACTTCTGCAACATAAATTTTCTTTGTCACTCTTTCCTCGTTCATTTTTTCCACATGACCAAACCACCGAAGCATTCCTTTCTTAATCCTGGTCACAACATCATCTTGCAAACCACACTCTTCTCTTATTACACAATTTCTTACCCTGTCATTCAGATTCAGCCCTAACATACTCCTTAACGACCGCATTTCTACTGCGTTTATTCTACTCTCGTGCTTCTTCTGCCACACCCAACTTTCACTACCATACGTTAAAGTAGGGACCAACACAGCGTTGTGAATTGCCATACGTGCCTTTTTCGACACATTTTGACTCTTCACAATAGAGTGCAAGGCCCCATTTACTCTATTTCCCGCATTCACTCGTCGTTCTATATCCTTAAATATATCTCCCATCCCTGCTAAATACGCAGCCCAAATATACAAACTCATCTACTTGCTCGATCAACTCCCCTTCTATTCTTATTTCACAAATCGTTTTACTTTCTTCTCTTTCAAAAACCATAACCTTCGTCTTACTTGCGTTCACTTTCATACCCCTTTCTTTTAATGATCCGTTCATTAATGTAACCATCATTTGCAACTCGGCCGCCGACGACGCAAGAATGACTTGATCATTTCTTAATCCGCATTCTTCAACTTTCAAATTTTGCAAACAACTGTCCATAAATAGGTTGAACAGCCACGAGGAAGCCACACAGCCCTGTCTGACACCTTTATGGATGTCAAACCAGTCCGAGTAGACCCCGTTGCTCCTAACACAAGCACTAGAGTCCCTATAAAGAGACTCCAATGCCCGTATCAAGCTAGCGCTCAACCCAAATGAGTTCAGTGTTTGCCATAGCAAATCCCTATCCACTCTGTCATTCGCCTTTTCCAAGTCCATGAACGCACAAAAAACCTTTTGGTTTTTGGCCAGAAACTTCTCCGCGATCATGCGCATGGAAAAGACTTGATCTGTACATCCCATTCCCTTTCTAAATCCCGCTTGCACATCCCAAATTTTTCCATCAGTTTCTTCCATGACCCTTTCAATCAGTACCTTAGCGTACAGTTTTCCCACAATGCTAAGAAGGCTGATGCCACGGTAGTTTTTACAGTCCTGCTGCGACCCTTTTCCTTTATATACTGGGACTATCACGGCTTTGCACCAGTCTACCGGTACCCGCTTCAGTTCCCAGCATAAATTAAACAAGGTGTGCAGCAGGCCTGCCACCACTTCCTCCCCAGCCCTTAGCATTTCGAGTGAAACTCTATCATATCCGGGCGCCTTACCCGCTTTCATGCTTTTCATTGCTTTCATTATTTCATCTATACTTATCTCGCTACCTCTTTCCTCTTCTTTCGGAGTTTCTACTTCACTTAGTATACATGTTGTCTCTTCACTCATAAACACGCTTTCAAAATATTCCTTCCATCTCTTTAAACTCAAAACTTCATCATTCAGAATATAGCCATTCCCGTCTCTTATAGCATTCATCATAGGCTGTTTTGAATGTCCCCTGGCAGTTCTTACCAGTTTCCAGAACATTTTAATATTTGCCTGGAAGTTATCCGATATTCTTCTATCATTCTTATTCGTTCTTTCTTGCTTTTTTCTTTCAACTACTTATTTTACTCTCTTATTTAGATGTATAAAGACTGCCTTTTTCTTTCAATATCATCATTCGTACCGCTAGAATTACCAGCCTTTGTTGCTAGTAAATCTAGGCATGCTCTCTTCTTTGCTTCAACTTCCACACGTTTTGCATCATCCCACCATAACGTAATATTTTTCCTTTTATTCTTTCTCTTACTAACACCACATACTTTGGTAGCTGCATCCACTAAACCTTTCTTTACATTTTGCCATACATTCTCCAAGTCTAACTCCTTCATACATAATTCATCCAAACCACTTATATTTTCTTTCAGTCTATATTTGAACTTGTTTTTCTCACCTTCATCTTGTAACCTTTCTGTTCTAATACACTGTAACGCAGTGGTAGACACAGATGATCGATGGCGCCAACGCCTGAACAGACCATTAATTCGGCATAAAACCAAATAATGATCCGTTCCTACGTTAGAACCCCGGTAAACCCTTGTATCCATCACTGCGCCCCTCAATCTTTCATCCACAATTATGAAATCTATCATGCTTCTATCGTCACCAACCACTCTTTCCCAAGTATACATATGAATCCTCTTGTGGCGGAAGCCAGTGTTCGTCACAAAAAGATTTTTTTCCATACATACGGTGAGGAGACTTTCACCATTCTCATTTATACTTTCATCACCAAACGTTCCCAATATCCTTTCATAACCAAGCCTCCTCACCCCAACCCTTCCATTAAAATCTCCAAGCATAATAATATTTTCATTTCCCTTACACTTCATTAACACCATCCTTACCATTTCCCAAAACTGCTCTCGGATATAAGTGGGCTTAGACTTGTCTGGGGCGTGGACCCCTAACACGAACAACTTCTTTAAGCCCACTTTCATTCGTATCCATAGCAGTCTTGGGCTTACACATTCATACTCTTTCACACATTGGCCCATTCTTTCTGAAAGGATGATACCTACTCCCTGGCATGCCCGCTCGATCCCGTCTACACCAGACCAGTATGCGGTATACATGCCATGTGTAGTGACATCCTTCCCCTTCCTTTTCGTCTCATTTACGCATAACACATCTATTCCTCTATCATACATCATATCACATACTTCATCCATTTTATCATTCATTGCCCCACATACATTCGACGTAGCCAGACGGGCCTCTGCAATCCACTTTTCGCCTCTCCGGGAGACAGAACGTGACGGGTGGCGAACCTCGTCACCGGTTTTCCTCCCGGAGATTCTTCGCACCCCTGCCTCATTAAAGGGGCGCCGGGAACTCGGGGCCATTTCCTTTATTTGGTTAGTCACGGTGCGAAATGTGGGGTAGTATATTTTACGCCACTACAACGGTGTGGAGCCGAGTCTGTGTTATCGGCTTGTCGCTCATTTAGCACCACCCGGGGGACACGTGTGGGGTGGGCCTAGGAACAGGTGGTCAAAGCCTACGGACTCGAGCGACTTATCCCCCTGAGCGACTTATCCCCCCGAGCGACTTATCCCCTTTCGACTCTCCGTATACAGAAATATCAGCATGTGTTCTTGTTTAACATGACTTTCACTTATAAGAACATAGTGGCGAAGCTAAGGCTTCAAACTAGGACAAGCCCAAGATATGGTTTTGTTATTTTTAGCAGTTTCATAAAAATACACCTACCTTGACCTGACTTCACTCTTCATTTTCTTATTCAGTGCTGTCAAGGACGTGTTTAACAAAGCACACAGAAGGCACACAACCGCTAGATACATTGTATGAAATATGCAACTGCATACCTTCGGTGGCTTTGAAAAGAGCATTTTGGGTTTGCTTGAGCGAAAGAAAAAGATATTTACATACAATACAATACAGAGTGCGAGGATCTATATCAAGTGTGACGTCGTAGAAGTCGGGTATTTATAATTTTTTTGCTATTCTATGTAAGAGAGACCACGTTCACAATCGAGTGTGTACGTGCACTCTTGTATATATATATATATATATATATATATATATATATATATATATATATATATATATATATATACACGTACACACTCGACACGACTTGACACGCACTCTTGTATATATATATATATACACGTACACACTCGATTGTGAACGTGGTCTCTCTTACATAGAGTAGCAAAAAAATTATAAATATCCGACTTCTACGACGTCACACTTGATATAGATCCTCGCACTCCTACCAATTATATTTACAGCGAGCAAACCTTCTCAGAAATGAGGAGAGGCCTGAGTCCAGCAGTGGGACGTATATAGGCTGTAACTTTACTTTACTTTACTCCTACCAAGTCTTCTGACTCCTATCAAGGATGATTTGTGAGTCTATTGGAACCAAAAAAGATTCTAGTTACAATAGGTATAGAAGAAACCTGTAAAATATGTATAAAAAATAAAAAAATATACCTAATTTAAGCATACCACTCCACAACTTCAATATACCATAAGTTCCTTCTGGGTAGATTGGACCAAAAATTAAATTTTTTTAGCTTGAAGTAGCCGGTGTTTACTATGACATTGAATGCTAAATACCTTAGTACTGTTGGCATGGGTGATGCAAAGTAATCAAAACATCTAAAATATAAAATAAATTAAAGAAGCACGATAAAATTCGTACCAAAATAAATGATCCAACTTGTTTTATGTTTTCCAGGACGGGCAGTTAGAAATGGTGATTCTAGACTACCAGATGCTTCAAATTTCGAACCCTATCGTTGACCTGATGTTCTTTATCTTCAGCGGATCTGACGAAGAGTTTCGTGCTAAGCACTACCGCCAACTTCTCGAGCATTACTACATGGAACTTTGCAACGCTCTTACCAGGCTAGATGTTGACGCTAAGGAGGTATACCCAAAGGAGGATTTTGAATACGATTTGGAAAAGGTAATTTTTTTAATAGGATAAGGATGACATACGAGCACACAGTCCACCTGATGGTAAGTGGATGCTGTGGCCCATAGACATCTATCTACATTTATCCTCGATTAAGAATCAAAATACAGATGCGTTGTCACCCCTGAGAACTAAGATGGAATGCCTCGTTTCTAGTAAAGAAGGGTCTCCGGATCTCTAGCTAGCGGATTATTTAATTTAGATTCTGTAGGTAAAATAAAATGTGGGGTCTTATGTACCACATACCGCACTGAAAAAGGGCAGTTTTTCATATTGTTTAGTGCTGGGAAAAAAATATTGATTTTATTTAATTGTACTTATGGATGCTTTTTATTAAAACAGGGCAAACAATAATATTTTTGAACCGATACATTCTGTGAGAATTTTCTTTGCTATTTTGTCAGCCTCAAGACTTGATAAGAAGATGCGAAGTTTTTCGTAGCATCCTACACATCTCATTTTCTTTGATCCTTTTTCGAGATGATGTGGATTGTTTGGAGTGGGTTCTGAAAAAAATAACTGATAGTGTATTTTTGAAGCGGGTTGATTAGGTGTAGCGATTTATTGGAGCATTTCTATACATAAGTATGGGATTGTTACGGCCTGTGTGTGTTTTGCTTTTGTCAGTTGAATGTATTTGTTATATTCCTACATAATTATTTCACTTAGACTGAGTGTAATTTGTAAATATTGATTGGAAACTTACCTGTTTTTCAAATATCGTTATTTTAGAATTAGATTTACCACCCAATTCCTCTTCATCATCAATAATATTATTAATTAACTTTCTTCGGCAACGTTTCGAAATCTTATTATATCGTCGCGGGTGCAGCGTTCAACGTTTTGCACAACACTAACCGCGTAAAGCTAGCGTAGGGTGCTGTACGAGGTGTGCGGAGTACGAGGTGTTCGCAACCTCGTAACGCACTGTTTTAAACTTTAATTTATTCACTGCGGTACGAGGCCTAAAAATCCGGTATTGAGGTAGATATACCAAAAAACTCGGCATCAATAGCACATCTCAGATATATAGTTATCTCTTTCCTAGACTGAAGCAAACGGAAGTTACGCCTTTCGCACGACAGAGAAGTTTAAGTTTTTCCTTACCGCTATAACGACGTGACACGGACGAGGTGTTTCAAGCATCGTTTCGCAGTCAACGTGCTAGACTCACCATACTAATCACAGCAGTATTTAGCTGCTATTTTACGTTAGTATTCTGTGAAAACATATTTTCAATATAAGTACAAGTGTTAACAACGATGCATATAACTGACAACTATAGTGATCTAATGTAAATAATTAGAGTATTTGAAACATCTAGGAGGTAAAACCCCTTCTCTATCAACCAAATCGAAGTGCCTGCAGTGGTCTATTCCAGTCTGAAGGACTTAGAGAGCCACTATGATTACAGGCTGTTAGGCCGGTCAAACCTCGGAGGTGACAATGCATATTTTTTTCTTTGTTTGAAGTAAATTGTAAAAGTTCATAGGCTACAGTAGCCACATACCATCGGGTGCACTGCATGTTCATTAGTTACATGTGTATTATAAAAGAATAAATATGTGTAAATAGGTAATTTTTGTAATGCAGATCCAACCATACGGTCTGTTCATCAGCTTACTGATGCTGCCGGCGGTGACCGTTGAAGCTGAGAACGCGCCACAAATGGACGGCGATATCAGGAATTTAATGATTAAACCGAACGAACTCGCAGCAACTAGATTGAATGGAGCCGTCAATGACTTTTTTAGGCTAGGTGTATTGTGATAATTACATTAATTTAACTCTGCAATAGTATGGGATCACACACAGAGTTTATAGAATAAATTGGAAAAAAAGTGAACGTTTGTGCAAAATGAAAAGTACTATCTGTCAAAAACACGAGAAACATCTATATTTTAAAACCCTAATATAACGATTTTGAATTGGAATATACTATGCTTTTTTTATAAAATAAGGGTGTTCTCTACAGTTCTCTACACTCACTATACGAAACACAGCAGCATTAAGCTGCTATTTTACGTTGGTACGTGGTCCTTCCGTGGTCGAGCCGACCCATTAGTTACACACCTATACTACTAGGTACTATATTAGTATATGCATCTACATTCAGAATGGATCTGCATTCTGATTCGTATTCGAGGACAGATGTAGATGTCTGTTGGCAACAGCAACCACTTACCATCAGATGGACTGTTGACTCGTTTGTCAACCTATTCCACAAAAAATACAAATAAGTAGATTATTTTCCTAATTTTATGATGTTTTGTCATAGTTGTTGCTCATTGTTATATTACCTATAGGTGAAATAGCTCATATACCAATGTTATTTATATTAGATGGTAGTGAAAAAAATGAAATTCTTCAAATATATTTACGTTTACTCTAAATATATTTTAGGAATTTCAAATATTTTTGTCGTTGTGTTTGTTCAATTGAATCTAACTGATTAAAGTCAAAAAGAGAGTAATATTCCTCTTCAATTCAAAAGTAAAGTAACATGATATATACATATATACATATAGACAGGCCTGTTGGTCTAGTGGTTAGTGACCCTGACTGCTATGCCGGAGGTCGTGGGTTCGATTCCCAACCAGGACAAATGTTTGTGTGATGAGCAACGATCATTTGTTCTGTGTCTGGGTGTAATTTATCTATAATATTTATGTATTTAGAAATATATAAGTATGTTTATCAGTCGTCTAGTACCCATAACACAAGCTCTGCTTAGCTTGGGACTAGATGGCGTTGTGTGATGGTTGTGGAATATTATTATTATTATTATTATTATATAGGCATGTATGGAGTTCTCATATTTCTCAAAGGAGTTTTCTTGAAGAATCAATTATGCTGGCTTTGAGGCGTTGTTATTTATATTTGGATGTACATACTTATTTAAAAACACATTTTTTTATCTTTTTTAATGTTGTAAGAGGCAACAGAGAGCAGCACCTTTCCGATACCAACTCAAAATAAAAAGAAACTGCGGTTGACAACCCGCTCGCCAAGCGTGTCAACTATGGCAAAACCCCTATAAGCATTGATTTATATAACACTAGATCAGTAAAAACCGCGCCAAAGCGTTGCCACTGCACATATGGCCACAGCCATATGGCTAGCTAACGTGAGTTCATTATTCAATGCGCAGAACACTATTACTCCTATCGGAGAAGAACGACAACTTCATACAAAATTTAAATAAATGCTATATATAACCACTAGCTCCATCTATCGTCAGCCTCCTGCACTTCTCGTGTGGCGGGAAATTTGAACGTGGTCTTTTTTGGTTTTTTTATTTGAGGTATTTTTGGGTTGCCTATCCCAGCGTAAATAAAGAAAAAAAATTACAAAATTTCTATTTATTTCTTCAAAATCAAAAAACATACATAACTTAAGACAAAATTTCTCCAGCAGCTTAGTTCCTTTTATAAAGACATTTGATGATATATAAGATTTACAATCATGGATGAATTGATAATATGCACAATCACAAATCACAGAATGTCTACAACAACCCAAATATCAATATTTTAATCAAAAACAAGTTAATTAATAAATAAGCTTCTACACACAAGTGCAAAATTCACAAATAATAATTTTGTTTTGATAATATTCGGTTCTCCATCTATTTTTTTATAGGATAGGGTGACAAACGAGCACACAGTCCACCTGATGGTAAGTGGTTGCTGTGGCCCATAGACATCCACATCTATCCTCGATTACAAATCAAAATGCAGATGCGTTGTCACCCGTGAGGACTATAATGGAATGCCTCGTTTTCAGGAAAAAGTGTCTTCGGTTCTCTACACTCACCATACGAAATACAGCAGCATTAAGCTACTATTTCACACTGGTATTCTGTGAGAGCGTGGTCCTTCCCCAGTCAAGCCGACCCACTCGTGCTACAACCATACTTCTAATATAATTGCAGCATGACTCTACCACGTATAAAATTTCCCTGAATTGACACTATAATTTTGTGTCTATATTATATGCAATATATTAAGTATTGAATGAGCTTATAAATAGAATAATTTTAATTCAAAATTATAAAACATATTAAATATTAGATTACAAAAATATTCCTTATATAATTTTAAAAATTTTCATATAGAGTACTTTCTTTGTCAGGTTCAACGTTATCTGTTCAGTGGATATAATGTTGTCCTTTTCGAAGATCCTGCTTTTGGTTTTGCGAGGAGCCAGCTTGTGATTCCACAAAATAAAATGGGAATACACTTTGTTAGTCTGGAAATAAATAAAAACTGAAATAAATTATAGTATCAAAAAATTATTATATAAAATTAAATTAACGTTATATTCACTGACATTACTTTCATAGTAAACCAGTCCCTGCTCACGGCGCCACGTTACCCTCTACCAATACAAAATAAATGAATGGATCTTGTTCATCCAACTTGCTCTATAATACACCCACCATTACAATTAATATAACAAAATAAGATAGTAAATACAATAACTATGTGAAAAGAAGTCTTGTGTTCATCTATTGTTTGAGAACCATTTGACGCATGTATTTCTACTGTGTTGTGCTTTTAAATTTGATAGGTTTAGGACGAAATGTAATTATTCATAGATTGTGATGCCTGAACTTTCTTAAGGTTTGTTGTAGTTTGAAATAAATAAATGATTGTTAAAAATAATATGCAGTGTGTTGCACTTTTAATAATGTAAGGAAGGGCTTGTGCTAACTTTATAGACTTCAATCCTTTGGATGCTTTGTCCGATTCAATTATTATAAATTAGTTGAAAGCATTAACAGGATTCAAACTACTATATGTGGTCTGTCCATCCATGTTAGATCCAGATGATGGTCATATGAACAATCATCATCATCTTCATTACAGTCTATCAAAGTCCATTCCTGAATATAGTAATCCCCATATAAAATATCTGAGTAATCCTTAAAGAAAACTATATACATACCATATTACCATATACATTATACACTTTACTTACATCACATGGGAATGCAGTTCTTAAGAGCTTTTTCTTGGTTGCATCATTAAATTAACCATCATGAAATGTTTTTCACACAGCATTCTGGGCTTATTATGTAGCTTTGTCTGGAAAGCTGAAGTAGTATACTGCTCTTGGGAAGGAATATAATATTTCGCCCACAACTTACAGCTGAAAACAAAAGATATAATTATTAAATACAAATATTATCAAGGTAAGTCCAATGGTTTACAAACCAATAATTTGTTTTTAAATGGTTAATGAGAAACAATAAGTTGGACAAGAGATTTACTTTAAGGTTAGAACTTATTAAATAGTGTATATGTATATTGTACACGTACCGCAAAATATACTTTACTGTGGGTTTCGGAAACCTAAATAATTTAATGTTGTCAATGGTTGGTAAGCTGTTGCACTTAGAAAACTTATTCTATTTTCTTTATCCGCCATTGCAGCGTAGTTTTTAGAGTCACTATTTCGTATTTCACTACGAATCATTGACTAACACATTGCACATCATATAAACGAAGGACATTAATCTCAACTCAACATCATAAACTTGCAAAATCTTAGAAAAAGACACAAGCAAAACAAACATAACAACCGATCATGAACAACAATAAATTATACGGCGGCGCCATATTTTGAGAAATGAGAATTATATACTCATTTAGATATTTTCGTGCTACCAGTAAAAAATATAATTTTCTACTCATTGAAAATCAAAACAAAAAGAAAACATTTATATTTCTTTTACTGTCAAGGATATGCTAATATAATATTGTAGAAAAATACGACAGGCATAGTTATCTTCCTATGGATTATTATTTCTATATTCAAAATTTTTGAGTGTAATTTATTTTTAGAAAAATCTTACTAATTATAAAACAAGACATTTATCTGACAAATGGCAATAATAAAATTCAGCCCCCGTAGGTATTTCATTCTGTCCATACAGAGTTAACCGGGCCTGATTCAATGTGACGCCGACAGAGTTGAGCCGCGACAAAAATGCGTAAATGCGTAGTGAAAGAATGCTATTCAAGGTCACAAAAACGTAGTAAATCATGCGGAATCACTTTCAACACATAATTTTAGTTCTTGTTTTCATATACACGTAAAACACCTCAAATAATTAAATAAAATTATCGAATATTGCCATTTAGGTTCAATGTTGCCACTTTTCCGCATTTGTGATTATCCTACATTAATGGGAGACTATATGTATAAATAATGGAGTAAGTTAATTTGTTACCTCTGATTTTAAATATTTTGGAAATTATAATAAAAACTACGTTTTAACTTTCATACAAAATAATTAATTATTCTTATTTTAGTTTATTCATGAATTATCTATTAAATATATTTTATTACCTATTTTATATTAATAATTTTATATTATTTATAATTTGATATAAATTTTATATTAATTATATTTTATTACCCATTTTATATTGTTTGATTTATTAGTACCATAAAAATACGTTTTATTTCATCATTATGTTTACTTCTATTCATCTGATAAGCTTTGTATTCTTTTTTTCTAAGGGGACGTAATAAAGATTTTAAAATAAAATATACTTTTTTAATATAAAAACAATTAACTGCAGCTTAAAAAAACTCATTTTTATTGCGCATTTTAGGTAAAAGGGGGATGCCCATATTAGGCCATGGAACGCCCAACAATGTGCATTTGTTAAAAAAATATATCTTTATTTATGGTTATTAATCGCGGTATTCATTTATCCTAAAACAATGGGAATATTTTTGCACAAATTAAAAGTACCGAAAAGATAAAAATAAAATTAGGTAAATACGTAATTCATTAGTCTGTGAATAAAATAAAAAATGTTGCCAATCACAAAAATCATTAAAAAATCGATTCCCCTTTTCAATCGATTACTTATGGTGTCATTATTACAATGCTTATATGATCTTTCGATAATTATCACGATGTTATGATATAGGTTTAAAATAACCGTTGACAATGGATATTTATCCAAAGCAGTCGATACGCAACCGTTATTAACCAAATGTTTACCGACTACAGACGAAAAAGGATGGTTATGTTTTTACTGTGTGTGCGGATTAGGCTATGTTGAATCGTTTTTTGCTATGGTGCTTAAAACGTAGGATGCATTTTATTATTGAGGGAGCTACTATCAAAGAATATTTTATTCGCTTAACTCGTAAAGTACTTGACCAACTTTAAGAATTCTTTCACCACTAGATTGTTATGTATAATTTTAGATATCTAATATAGGGTTAATTTTATTATAGAGGGCGCCACTTTCAATGAATACTGTTACGAGCTTGAGGTTCGTGACAATAAAAATTGCCGATAAAATTACCTAAATTAACACTTTAATTTACTTTACACAAATTAAAACTAAAAACACTAATAATTAAACACACTAATTCACTTAATTCCGCTCCGAAGCTTCGCTTGTGTCGCTGAGTTCAACTCTGTCCCGATCGCATCTTGCAGTGCCTATTTATTTAAATTAGCAGAGAAACATCCCGAATCTTCAGGTAAATGCGCGCAAAGGGACGAGTTTGCGAGTATAGATTTTCTAGAAACTTATTTCTTCGGATGGCGCTGTCGGTTGAGAGTGTGATGTCATTCTCTGCAGAGCTCCCCTCGCTCTCGTTCCTGATACTAGATGGCGCTAGTTGACTTATTCACACAACAATACGTTTTTTGGCTAATCTCAAAAATTACTAGACCGATTTTGAAAATTCTTTCACCATTAGATTGCTAATGAGGGCGTTAGCTGTGTGATAAATTATATTATTACAATAAATAATTGTGAGATTAATATTTTCTAAATAAATAAAACTAAATACCTACCTAAGATGTTCAAATCCAATTATTATTTTTACAATTTAAGAATCGTATTTACACACTTTACTTACTCAGATTGATTATTATAGATAAAGAGGTAATAAACCTAAAGTAAAAGAGCTCCGCTTAAACGAAAAAACTATTTATTAGAATAAAACTAAATGTTGAAAAAAAGTGGTTCAGTGCGAGTCGGACTCGCAGGCCCATGAAGAGTTCAGTAGTAACAAGCATATATTTTAAATCGAGTCAAAATACCACTATCATTATCGCCAGCAACAAATTATTTTGTTTTTCATAGTGTTTGTATAAATAACAAAGTTGTTTTTGCGGTTCCTTAAAATGTGCTACTTGTATCAAAAAAAGGACTATTATACATTAAAGGGGTTTCTGTGGTTTATTCATTACCAAAGAGAAAAAACTTATTGCGCAAAATAGGTTTTTATTAATTTCAAGTCATCAAAAGCGGCAGTCAACCGTTAAAAACTAAAACAACCGTTGTTATAGGCTCGGTTGAATTCATTGACAACCTTCACATTTATAGTTATGATAATTAAACAAGCGAATTACTAGCTGATTTACCAAGAATTCTTTAGAGTATAACAAAACGCTACTGCACAAGTTAACTGTTATTCTTATCTGTTTTTAACATAACATTTAAAATGGAATCATGTTATGATAATTCAAGAAGTTAATTTCCAGCTGATTTACCACGAATTCTCTAAAGCATAACAAAACAATACAGCACAAGCTAACTGTTCTTAAAAATACATTTGAAATAGAGTTTCAATAAATAAAGGAAATTATATTTTAAAAAGCGTGCAGAACTTAAAACGCGTCAAAGATTATTCTTTTTATGATATTATTAATCGAATAAAAATCGATATCATTCCATAGATTTTATGACAGTTAAGTGGCAACATCGTATCCGACAGGTAGGCCGCTGTCACTGTTATGTCACAAGAATTAAATTACGTGTTATTGTTTTGTTGTAAAAGTAAAATGCAATTGTTGATCTCTCAACAATTGGTTCGAACACAGCAGGTAAATAGTTGGTACATATCACGATGTGGTATGTCTTCCTCTAAGAAATGCTTTATAACTGAGTTTACTTGAATAATATCAATATAATAATTGTAGCTTCTTTATTAGGTACAAGTTTCGAGTACAGTGAACGTGTAGTGTGGCACTCGCAAAATGCACCAATAGTTCATCTTGAACATCTATACATCAGCTGTGGCACTGACACTTATGAGAATAAGATCACACACATTGTTTGTCTTCGATTTTCCACGTGAGGAACTATTTGCGGTACGTGAGGTAAGTGTTTAACATGTTTAACATTTCAATTTATTAAATGTGATCCATATATCTGATAATTATACGTGTTTTTACACTGATTGTATATCAACTCAAGAACTTGTTTTATTTTTTCACATCTGCCCTAGCTATATCTGACAAACATACTAGCTTATTTATGAGATTGACCAGTTTTATCAACTACCAAGAAAGGAGACAGTTGATTTTTCATTGTTTTTGGACTGCTGGTAGTCTGTCAGGCCTTAATTATTAAATAATATAGGGCATTAAATCCGTCCTTGTGCAGTAACATTTAACTTGATAAATATTTTATTTATATTTGAGTTTGAAATAAATCTATTTTATTTTTATTTTTTCACTTTGACTTCATTTTTTGTATTTTACATTATTTCGGTTGTCATGCCGTGTATATCATAATTGCTGGCAATGAACTGATAGAACAGCATCATGTTCAACTGCAGAACGGGAACCATCTGAATCATCTAGTCCGTCCTCGTTGCAATCTGAAGTGAGTAATGTATTGCACCCAGAACAACAAAGCTTAGATCATACATCACACAGTGTACTGCTAACTAATTATATAAAAGCACAATGTTTTTTACCAGGTTGTAACAGTTCCATCAGCATTGCAAGTATGTCTCTTTTGTGATTAACTACATTTTGCGATAACAAACATACATAGTGACAAGTACTATGTATGTGTGTTATACTTGGTAGAGCCATGCTGCAGTTATATTAGAAGTATAGTTGTAGCATGAATGGGTTGGCTCGACCGGGGAAGGAGCACCCTCTCACAGAATACCAGCGTGAAATAGTAGCTTAATGCTGCTGTGTTTTGTATGGTGAGTGTAGAGAACCGGAGACCCTTTTTACTGGAAACGAGAAAATGACCTTAGTCCTCACGGGTGACAATGCATCTGCATTTTGATTTGTAATCGAGGATAGATGTGGATGTCTAAGGGTCGCAGAAATGTCTCCAGCAGATGGTGAATCTCAGTTAATGACAAGATATGCTAATAAATCCAGAGCCGTGACTATGTGTCAATATGGGTAGTAGAGGTGGTGAATGGCATTTTTAAAACTGAATTTAAAATATTTCATCAAAATTACTTTAACAGGGCTTCTACACATTTGATGATAGACTGCTGTGGCTTCTGCTATAGTTAATAAATTCCACACAAAAATAAGGGACAGGGATGATGCGGCTCAAATACTTGAAATAGTTCATCAAAATATGGAGACAAATAATGATTTTTCTGAGTATGCTAGGGAAAACAATCTAAATAGAGCTAGGGCAGGCAGACTTTAGAAATATAAATGTAGACTTTAAAATGTTAGGGAATTTCCTGTTTTAACTTACAGCGACTTAATATTAATTGCTTGTGTCACATACCAATTAAAGCAAGCTCGCTACTATTATGGTGAGCATATAAGATTTAATGGTTGCTACCGGATAGAACTCTGTAATAACCAGAGGAGCAGCATTATGGAAGGAATAAAGTTAAGCCCTAGCTGATCTTTACTTAGGGCTAGAATTGCAAGTCATCACTATTAGTCGTAAAGTGTATTTTATTATATAAATTCTATATAATATCTAATATATAAATTCTTTTTTAGGAAGGAGGCTTGGTACTACCACCTGCTTAGGACCCTGTAATTAATGAAATTAAAAACCCAAGCATACCACTGCAAGACTTCTAGACACAGTAAGTTCATTCTGTAGATCGGACAATAAATAAAAATTAAAAATCTGAAGGTACTCCGGGTTAACACTGACATTGGGACGTCGGTCACCTCAGTCTGCCGTAACCATGGGTGCTGGAAAGCACCCGAAATGTCTGGAATTAAAAATCAAAGAAATAAAACGCGATAAAATCGATAAAAATAGTTGTTAAAAAAACTGCATTTGTGAAAATAAAAACTTCAAATATTTTCAAAACCCCGACTTTTTTTAAAGCAATTCCTTTACCATTTCATTGTTTTAATTGCATATTATCATATCTATATGCTTTTATATGTGGGCACTCATGGCCGAAGTGTCTATGAAGACTGGGCATTCCCCTTTCATATAGTAAGCCACACCAACCCGCCATTGCATGTTTGTGTGTCTATCTTTATCTAATCTTAGCGACGATATTGTTTTCGCAACTTGTGTAAGTGAGATAGATATATGTTTACTCAAAATTGTTATTGGTTTCAAAGCTACACTGTCGCGTTTGGATAGTGGTTACACTTTTTTCGACGCGCGGTAATGTGGTTTGCTCCTCTAGTGTTGTATAACTCAATGCCTATAAGACAATCTATGGGGGAGGCCTATGTTCAGCAGTGGAATTTTATAGGCTGTAGGTATAGTAAAAAAGTTCTAGAGTGATAGCCTTGTAGCCGGTAGGCGAAGTGTAGGGCGATCCCTCACGAGATGAAGTGACGACCTGGTAAGACATGCAGGAAGTTGATGGATGCAGGTGGCTGAGAACCAGCCATTCCTTGAGGGAGGCTTACGTTCAGCTGTGGACTTGTGAAAGGCTGTAATGATGATGAATGGTATGATATAGTAAGACATAATGTACAAAACAAAATTCATACTGTAAAATTGTAGGTATAATCTTTGTAAAATATTTACACAGCCTGTTATATGCAAATAAATATATTTTACTGTCTAGTCTCTAATCATAACTCCATTAAGGGGAAATATAATCTCAAATGGCTTAGCAAGATCCTTCGTTATGCCGAAAATATTGCTGCATTAATTTTGAAATAAATATATGGTAAAGTTGAGGATTAATGTTAAGGGTTATGTTAGACGAAAACACGATTTCGTAAAATTTTCTCGATAGAAAAAAAACCAAAGTTACCTCAATAATCAAGTTTTAAGAACTTTATAACAAACATTTGAAGAATATTCCAAATCCAAAATCCAAATTATTTTGCACCATGCTGTTGTGTAGCGTCTCTATATACCTAAGCATTAATACATATTCTAAAAGTTTTAGCTCGGACTCAGATTATCTACAATAACGCCGAGTCAAATGATACGGGCTGGTCATGTCTGTCGCAGAGGTGACAACCGGTGGAGTGGACGTGTTATGGAGTGGAGACCGCGTCTAGGCAAACGTAGTGTCGGACGCCCCCTGACCAGATGGATCGCCGATCTGCGCAAGATGGCTGGTAGAAACTGGATGCGTGTAGCCGAAGATCGGGCTAAGTGGCGCGCCTTGGGAGAGGCCTATGTCCAGCTGTGGACTGCCGCAGGCTGATGATGATGATGATGACGATGAAATGATATGTAACTGATTTCAATAATGCTCATGAAATGTTTAATAATTACACCTTCTACTGTATAATTTAGTATCCTTCTATATAAGATGTTAGAAAACATAAATGCCATCAAAAACATAACTTGTAAAGAAACCAAGTCTCGGAATTTCTAATTTCTCGCAACACCAAGTCAGTTAACTTATTCAGTCACTACTTAAGGTTCCTTCTGTTTTAAGTTATTACGTAGGTAATCAGCTAACTTAACAACATTTTATAGTGACCATATCAATGTTAAAAATCTTTTATGTTTCAAATAAATAGATTGACTTGGCCTTCCTTTTGTATTAGAAGCATTACTTTTACAAGTTTGATGTCAACGATGTAAATGAGGGCCAGTGACAAACCGTTTTGTATCGTACTCCAGGGTCCTGAGATAGATGCTGCGCTTTGTTTAGGACCCGCAGTTACCTGTGTTTATTATCATGTTACTTATTGTTAAGATAAATAAATACATTTTACGTTGGTATTCTGTGAGAGCGTGGTCCTTCCCCGGTCGAGCCGACCCATTCGTGCCACAACCGTAATATAGCAGCAGCGTGGCTCTACCACGTACAAAATTACAATGCAATGAAGCACAAGTATTACGTCTGAACTTAGTTGCATACTATTAAGACAAAACCCTGTTTATAAAAATTTTGTCTGTCTGATGTCTGTCCGAGCTAATTTTCGGAACAGTGAACCGATTGTGATGAAACTTTAGAAACAGAGAGAGAGAGAGAGAGAGAAATAAAGGGAGAGCTATGTCAGGAGGAATCTAGGCTATATTTTATTCGAAAAACTTAAGGATCCAAAAATAAATACGAAAAGTCAATAACATACATGATATACGATTATCTAAGTCTAATCATGGCAATCATCGGGCAAATTAGCGCGTTTTGTTAGTATTTTAATAAAGGATGACTAGGGGTGATATTAAATGCTAAAAAACATCAATTCAAAAAATATTTAAAGAATCATCTGTGCGTTTTACTAGGAGTTTTCTTCCTCGTACAACTTCTCTGTGGAAAAGTTTACCATCGGCGATTTTTCCGGACTGATACAACTTAGGGGCCTTCAAGAAAAGACCTTACTTCTTTCTAGAAGTCCGACATCGCACCTGCAATTCCCCTGGTGTTGCGGTTGCTCATGATGCGGTAGTCACTTACCATCAGATGAGCCGCATGCTCGTTTCCTCCTTTTCTTAAAAAAAAATACTACATGTTTTTTTACCATTATTATATTTTAACGAGTAACAGCCTCAAAAATTCTTTGATAGACAAAAAGTTTTATCCTCCGAGATCACTGGACCGTGGAAGTATGTAAAATTCGGCTCCATTATAATTGCCTAAAATATAAATTCTCCATAACTACAATAAACGCGGAAGTCATTGTTTATAATGACAGTGATTAGTCTAAACATAATCTGTGGTCTAAACATAATACTTAGGGTAATTATATAACGTGATAGGGTAGGTAGGTAATTATATAATACATAGGGTTGCCAACTACTTCAATGATATTTACAAACAATGATATTAAATAACTACAATTAAAAAGCTGATGATCTTCCAACGGCTGAACAGATTCCCTTAAAAAATAGCTAAGAACACTCTCGATTAAGGTGGCCCTAGTCGATGGAACGAACTAAGTGGTGGGCGGAGTTAAAATGCATACCATCTCAGCCGACATCACGTGCGAAAGCGAAAGGCATGATGATTTACAACAAAAACTAAATTTTATAAACAGACCTTTGGGAATCTGGAATCTGGAAATCTCATGAAAAATCTATTGAATGTATCTGTTCAAAATAAAATTACACTTTTGAACATCTATCTCTGTATGGTAACTGCTTTGCAATTTTCGTTCTTCTTATGGTATTTATTTCCGCCCAAAGATGTGTTAAAATTAGTAGTTTTAAATATATTTTTTTTACTTTATTGTTTCGATACAGGACTAGATAATGATGAGACAAATTGAAATCATTTTTTATTTTGAAAATAGAATGCCTCTTTTCCAGTTAAAAGGGTCTCCGGTTTTCTACACTCACCATACGAAACACAGCAGCATTATGCTAATATCTTACGCCGGTATTCTGTGAGAGCGTGGTCCTTCCCCGGTCGAGCCGACCCAATTGTGCTACAACTATACTACTAATATAACTGCATGGCTCTACCACGTATAAATATGGCGCTGTTGTCGATATCCAGAAATCACCCATGCGAAGCCGTGGCGGATCTAATATAGGATATTTTAGCATAAACAATAATTTAGCATTGGTTCCGAGACATCCTCATTTATCCTATATATTCTGAATATCTTTATGTTTATATTATATAATTCTACTGTCCGTGCGTATCTATAAACGGATGAACCGATTTTGATGAGATTTTGTGTATGATTTAGTTGATTCGAGAAAGGTTTAGATTCACAATTGGACCCTATAGATGGCGCTGTTGTCGAGATATAGAAATTATTCGTGCGAAGTCGGCTAGTATATATGTTAGTATATAATAAAAGAAGAATGATATATAGTAAAGAAGTTACACTTCGTACGTGGGTACACAATTTTTTTTATAGAATAAGGGTGACAAACGAGCACACAGTCCACCTGATGATAAGGCCCATAGATATCTAACATTTATCCTCGGTTCAGATTCAAAATACAGATACGTGGTTACCAAGATGGAATGCCTCGTTTCCAGTAAAAAGGGTCTCCAGTTCTTTACACTCACCAAACGCATCACAGCAGCGTTAAGCTGGTGTTTTACGCCAGTATTCTGTAAGTGCGTGGCCCCCTCCCCGGTTGAGCCGACCCATTCTTGTAACCACGATATGGTTGTAGTAAGATCGGGTCGTGGTAGACTCATCTAGCATGGCTCTACCGTACTCTATGTACCCTTTGCTTTAAGGTGTTCCATTAAAGTTTTTAAATAAATAAAACATTGTTGTGCTGCTAAGACCTTCTCACGTTTCTGAGAGGACTTTTAGACACGATTAAATCCGCCGTGACCACGTCATGCCTTAACGTGTGTGGGCCTGGCAATGGATGTCCTTGAAATCTTTTATTTAAGTTTTCAGTGTCCACTAAAATTGCAATAACAATTTTAAGCTCAGACAGGGGTGAACTCAGGTGGTGTAACAAATTAGAATTAAAAAGCTTTAATTTTTAAATTAATTTATTTATCAAAATCCACTAATGCGATAGGATTCCTCGGAAAGTTTTAAATCACTATTTGTTATGTACATTAAGAGATGAACTTTAGTCTTAATTCAAAAAAAATAACGAAGATAACGTTAGTATGCATATCTTAGTTCAATCGCCGAAGAGAATATAATCACTACGTTTAATTTATCACTTTATAGAATATCAAATATCTAAGAATATTTTAGCGATTGCAACAGTTTAAATTTATATAGGTACTAGTTACCTAGCGAACACTCAGTATCGTATTCATTCAGCGTCAGTCGCGATTATAGTTTGATTAGTGATTTAGCAGAGGCCAGAGATGGCGGACGCGGAGCAACTACGCGATCTGATAAAAAAGATCCTCGTGGAAAAAAAATGTGACGGACGCGAGGTTAAAGTCGTTAAATTCGACAGTGGTGGTGCGAATTATACGTCAGCTTTGTTCAGAGTCACGGTGTCCTCGCCGAAGGATGATGACCTCCATCTATTTGCGAAGGTAGCAGCGTTCGGTGAATCGATGAGGGAGAAAATCAACGCCGATTGGATGTACTCGAATGAACAGTTCGTTTACACGAAACTGGCTAATATTTACGAGGATCTGCAGTTACGCCATGGTGTGGAAAACGAGCACAGATACGTCTTCCCGAAGTTTTTCGGCTTAAGCTCGGAGCATGGGAACGAGACGGTTGTGACGGAGGACTTAGCTGCCGCCGGTTACGGTTGTTATGATAGATTTCGACCTATGGACTGGGAGTACGCGGCAGTGTCGATGGAAACATTAGCCAAGTTCCACGCTCTTTCCTTTGCGTATGAGAAGGAACATCCCGAGGAGTTCCAGAAAATTGCTAAAGACATGCAATATAAGATAGGATCGGAGGAAAATAAGTCATTGGAGAGTTTCTGGATGCAGCTAGTGGAAGGGTCGTTAGCAGTGATCAGGGAGGAGAATAAAGATAGAGTTAGGAAAATAGTTTATGATGAAAACGTTATGAAGAAATACAACAAGCCCATAGACAAGATTGTTTTAGCGCACGGTGATTACAGACTTAGCAATTTGTTATTTAAAAAACAGGTAAGTTAAAACATTTACTACTCTGTGTTTGAATATGAGGTACTTCCGGGCGGCCCTTTGAATTAGATTGCGCTTACAATAATTTTGTATGCAACATAGGTTGGAACGTAAGCACAAACTTAATACATGCATGTTGTCGTTACAGCTCATTAAAAGCCCACCGCTGAACATAGGTTTACTCTATAGACTTCCTCATATGAGATAGAATAGAATAGAATATGTTTTACTCAATAGAGATTACACGTAAGTCCATAACTTACGTGTAATAATATACCGTTTTGTTTTGTTTTAAAATTTCGAATGGAAAACTACCGTACGTGCGCGACGGGTCCTTGATTTTATATGGACTTGCTGCGTTCGGAATTCCTAACCAGGATTCCTAAACGGAACTCTGTGTGTGGCCGATCTAATTCTTCTTGAAAGAATGTTTTTACTTTTGCCAGAGCACTGGTTTAGAAAAAAAACCTCTATCCTTGAAAAAACCAGCAAGAAATTCTTTTTTTTCAATATCATATCATCATGAATTTTACCATCGTTGCACGCTCAGCCAGCGGGTCGTCAGCCTCAGTTATTTTATTTTATAGTTGTTATTGCGAAGCCGTCGCTGCCCACCTCCAGGGTTGTTTCTGTGGGGCTATGGGGTCTACACGGCATACAAAGTATACATAATTGTATACATAAATGATAATACATAAATGTTCGCGACCAAGATGTTCCTATGATTCGTAGATTTTACGCTGCCTAAAAATCTATTTCCATTATTTTATTTTTTTATATTCCATACAATTAATTAGGCGAGAATCGCCATATGAAGTGAGAAGTAATGGAAGGAAACTTAATCAAATGGCCAGCAGCATCTTCTTGACAACAATTTAAAAAAAAACTGCTGTTCCATGCCGCCTGCTAAACTTGGCAACAGTGGTGAATGCCCTCCCTATGAAATTTGAATTTATTTTTATTTTTTTTATAGGAAAATGGTGACAAATGAGCACACAGTCCACCTGATGGTAAGTGCTTGCTGTGACCCATAGACATCTACATCTATCCTCGTTTGCGAATCAAAATGAAGTTGCGTTGTCAGCCTTGAGGAGTAAGATGGAGTGCCTCTTTTTCAATAAAAAGGGTCTCCGGTTATCTACACTCACCATACGAAACACAGCAGCATTAAGCTGCTATTTGACGCTGGTATTCTGTGAGAGCGTGGTTCTTCCCCGGTCGAGCCGATCTATTCGTACTACAACTATACAATTAATATAGCTGCATCAGGGCTCTACCACGTTGAAGTTATAGGCCGTTATGATGATGATGATGATGAATATTTTTTTTTACAAAAGGTTAGTGAGGAAAAACGTGTTTTTATTATGAAACTGCACTTAGAAATTCAATGAAAAATCAAACGCAATATTCGGCAGATATTATAAGACTTTTAAGTTGCGGAAAATAATTAATCAACTATCATAAAGAATTAGATTGTAGTGTCCTAATATATACGTATATAACTTGCTTTTATTAGCTTGATATTTATGTATGACCCATTCTTGCTACAACTATACTACTGATATAATTGCATCATGGCTCTACCACGTAAAAACTACTACTGGTGAGAATAGGTCTCTCCCATCAATTGTCTCATACGGGAGACATTTGCCATGATTGCACGCTTGTCAAGTGGGTTGGCAGCCGCAGTTTTTTATTTTTATTCATTATTAATCTAATCTCAAACTGGCAAACATGCCTCATGTGATGCAATCTATGGGTGAGGCCCATGTTGAGCAGAGAACTTTAACGGGCTATGACGGTAATAACAATAGAAAATGTTGATTCATTGTGTATACTGACGAACAAACTTACAGTACAACTGATGGTGAGTACCTACTAGCTGCTGCTGCCCTTGAACACCTCCATTCAACTTCAAACAAAGAAAGCGGCTCTATGGCGTCGTGGCTTTGCATTGCATTTCGTCGCTGAGGGCCGCAGGTTAGAACTTACGCGGAAAAAATTTTTAAGACTTATAAGTAATTGTTCTGGGTCTGGCTGTTTATCCTTGTGCAATGTATGTTTGTAAACGATTTATACGGTACAGGAGAAAATCTTGGGGTTAACATATTAAAAAAGAAGATAAATAAGATAATAAAAACTATATTTTTTATAGAATAAGGGCGAAAAACGAGACCACAGTTCACGTGAGTGGATGCTGCGGCCCATACATCTATTATTGGGATATCTATTATTTCCGATTGTTATAATATTGTTTAGAGTCTGATAAGGGTTGCTTATAAATCTGTTTCGGTGTCACTAGAAATGTGTGCAGCGGCAGCAATCCGACGATCCCTTTTTGCGGGTCTCATCCTTACTACAATATTATTTTTCAGGTTATTGAAATGATAATCAATTTTAAATTCATAAATGTGTATGTATATATATCGTAGGATAATTAGATAAACCGAATTTTCCCGAAAAATCTGGGGATATCGCGAAAACACGGATAATTAGACAAGGGCTATGACATTTCTCAATCTTACTGAAAAAAGATTAGGGGTTTTGCAACTTTGAGTATACTTAACTCTGAATAGCTTGATTTTGGTTTGCAGGCGTATATTTTATGAGTAATAATTTTTTTGTAAAATCATAACCTCACTTTTTACATAGAAATATTGACCGCTAATGATCGCAGGGGTGATCATTAGCGGAGGTTTGACTTATTACCAGCCTCAGCCGCTACGGCTCTCACGGGTACCTGCAATTTGCTATGGCGGACGGGGGCTGTTCTCCTTCCGCGCCTACGGATTTTCAAAAACACTCTAGGAGTAGGGCAAACAAGACTACGTTGAGTCGGGACGTGCTGATTCAGGTTTAGAACAGATTCGTCTAATCGTCTACTTGTCCGTGTTTTTGCGATATCCCTACGTAGATTTTTGCGGAATATTCGGTTTATCTGATTATCCTACGACATATATGTACACGACAAATGTAATGTTGAATAATTCTATAATTTATTTTTGACGACTTATCTCGTGCCAGTCCCACGAACACTAGCCGTCTGTGCAAGACACGATTATAGTGCCCAAGTGTATGTGTAAGCACAGGTGCACTATCTATTTCCTTGCCGTAATCGGACACGAACGGAGAGAGAGCAGACGCAAGACCAACGTGGACCACTTTGCACCGAAAGCTTTACGTGCTTTCCGAGGCACAGGGGTGAAACACCGCCAACTTTTTGACTCTGGACAGCTATTGAGAGCTTATTGACAGAAAAACCCAGTAACTAATTTTTGGCCCGACCAGGGATATGAATTACGGCCACTGGACCAACGTGGTAGTCAATCCTTTATCTCATAATCGATTACCAAATAGTCAATAATTTAAAAAAATCCCAGTGTAAATATTAATGTTATGCAATATTCACGATAGGTACAGTCGATCATTTCGTTTTAAATAATTTTAGTATTAATAAGTAGTTTTAATAAGTAGATTAATTAAATTACTAAGCGAGCGTATCTGATATAATAATTTTATTACAACGATTTGCTTGATAGATAATAAAGGTGTGATAAGATATTAATTTGTAGTCAGATCAAGAATTATATAACACGAACTGAACCCACAGACGTTGTCCTGCCAGTAGGTTGTGTGCAGCAACGTTTTTTATTCTATTGGACGACATACACGGTCAGTTCAACCACAGTATAATAAAGACATAGTTCAACTGATCATTCCACGTGATCACTTCAAACTAGGACTGTCGATATTTTTTAATACTTATCTATATATATATATATATATATATATATATATATATATATATATATATATATAATAAATACTTATCGATAATTATAATATATCAATATAGTAGTTTATTTTTAGATAAATCGAAAATCCGATATTTTAAAAAATATCAAAAAGCAAATAAAATCAAAAGGTTTAAATTTTGTTTCTTTCTAATTTTTTTAGTTTATAATTATAAACCTCCCCATTGAAAAATACATATATACTATATTGATATATGTATACTTATACTATATACTTTCATGGTGATCGATCTAATAGATTTTGTTAAACGATTTCATATATACAAATAATCTCTTATTATATATGTGGAGATTATGCTGTATAATATCTGAATCATTGCTAAGATATTTTTTGCTATGTAAAAAATTCGTAGTAATATCGCGCTGCCATTTCACGCCAGCTATTTCATGGTTGTAACACGAATGGGTCGGCTCGACCAGGCAACGACCACGCTTTCACAAATTACCAGCGTTAAATAGCAGCTTAATGCTGCTGTGTTTCGCATTGTGAGTATTGAGTACTGTAGTCCCCAGGGGTGACAAGGCATCTGTATTTTGATTTTTAATTCTTAATTGAGGATGAATGTGGATATCTATGAGCCACAGTATCCAGTCACCATCAGGTGGAATGTGTGCTCGTTTGACAGCCTTATTTTTTTAAAATAACAAAGGTAATAACGTAAACAGAACAGAACAAATAGTCTATAGGAAGATCTGTCGGTACGAAGTAGTTATATCAGTATAGTTGTGTATAGCAGTTAGTATAGTAGTCATATTATTATAGTACAGTTGTAGCACATATGGGTCGGCTCGTCCGAGGAAAGACCCTGCTCTCACAGAATACCAGCGTAAATTAGCTTAATGCTACTGTGTTTTGTATGGTAAATGTAGAGAACCGGAGATTCTTTTTACTGGAAACGAGGCATTCCATCTTAGTTCTCACGGGTGATAACGCATTTTGATCGTAATCGAAATGGATGTAAATGTCTATGGGCATAGCATCTAATTTCCATCAGGTGGACTGTGTGCTCGTTTGTCACCCTATCGTATAAAAAACCGGCCAAGAGCGTGTCGGGCCACACTCAGTGTAGGGTTCCGTAGTTTCCCGTCCGTCACAGTAAGTGTTCCCACTTATGAGTTTAAAGGTGGGTATCCATTATGTTCGCGCTCCAGCAGCGCTCCGCGCTCCTGCAACTGCTCCCGGTAGTGGGTACTGTTGTTTCCATCCAAGTTCAAAATGATTTTCCTAGAAAGTCCTTATAAAGTTCTACTTTTTAGCTTTTTTTCATATTTTCTAAACTTATGGTTCAAAAGTTAGAGGGGGGGGGGGACACATTGTTGTTTACTTTTGGAGCGATTATTTCCGAAATTATTGACATTATCAAAAAATGATTCTAGTAAACCCCTATTCATTTTTAAATATCTTTACAACAATATATCACACGTTAGGGTTGAAATTAAAAAAAAATCACTTCCCACTTTACATATAGGGGGGCTACCCTAATAAAACGTTTTTTTCCAAATTTTATTTTACCACTTTGTCGGCGTGATTGATACACATATTGGTACCAAATTTCAGCTTTCTAGTGCTAACGGTCACAGAGATTAAGCGAGGACGGACAGACGGACAGACAGACATGGCGAATCTATAAGGGTTCCTAGTTGACTACGGAACCCTAAAAAGAGCAACTCTGTTATATGAAACGAGCAATATTTTATTTATTTATTAGTAATCCCATTCTCCAAAACAGATTCAACGAAATCGATGAAATTTATGATATAGGTATTTACGGAGACAAAAAATCGATCTAGCTAGCTCGCATTTCAAATGCAAATTCCTTTCTTCCGTGTACACATAAAATAACAAACTTGACTTGCCTGCGTAATATGATTGGTAATTTAGATACAGATATCTACGAGTATTTAATAATACACGTAACCCCATGGTATTAAGATACGCTCTGATACCAAGCTCTTACCAACAACTTCGAATTTCGCAATATGATCATACTACTTTTTTTAATTCTTTAGTATTCTAGCCCACATGGCCCCACACTTGGCTAGAATTTATTTATTTATTTTATCATTGTATATATGTATATTATTATGTGTGCGTATATATTTATTTACAATATATGTCTAGTCATTTTAATATTTTTTCACCTACAAATATTTACATGTCAAATTCTCACCGGGTTGACTGGTAGAGAATGCCATGAGGTCTAATACTATTAAGAATTAATAAATAAATAATTTATTGTAGAATAAGTAAGCCTAATTATGTTAGATTACAATATTTATAGAAAATTATTGTTTATTGATATATAACGATTTGGATGTACCTAGATAATGTATTACTTTACAAGTTCTTTTACATATGTATAATTTCTGGGAAAATTATCTTTATTTTGTAACGCCGAGAAAAGCTTTGTCACCCAGATATTAAATATATTTCCTATAGTCTCTTACAGAAACAGAAACTTTTTTATTCATTATGGATTACAAGTAATACTTGAAAGTCATTTTTTTCTATTACCACTGGTTCGCAAAAAAACCTCTGTCTTGGGAAGAACCAGCAAGAAACCCAGCGGGACTATTTTTTTAAATAAGAGTTTACAATCATGTTACAATTAACAACACAAAACACATTAGAAATAGCTTGGTAGCGATCACCCTTCCCAGGGGTTATTATTATCTATAAATTTCTTAATATTATAATAACCCTTTTTATACAATCTTAGTTTATTAAAGTTTTTGAACTTTGTGTATGTGTTACGCACCTATGGTACAAATAAATTGTTTTACGTAGCTTTCACACGGTAGTTTGTTGATAATTAGAACATCGAGACCAATAAAGAATTTTTCGGCATAGTAACTCCGAGAGAAATCAGATTTTAGGGGTCAGTACTAAAGGAGACACGGACATACGAACGTCTAACCGCGTCGTTGGATACCGGTCACTATTTTGAGGTCAAGGAGATACGAAACGCTCGAGAGATCGACACACTTACAGTTAGGGTTATCACTTATCAATATGGTTTATCAAAATAGTTCGGATTGGCCCTACCAATCTTCTATAATTGTTGATCATATATTATTTCATTTCTTATGGTGGCGATATAAATGATTTTCACATCACCTCATTATAGTTCTTTAAAAGAACTGTCGGTCATAAGTTATTTTGGCCCCTAATAGACGGACGGGGCTGTATGTAAAAAAACCTGTGCCATCAGATTAAGATTAACCAACTAACCCAGATTATGTTCATGAAATCCTTTCCAGGAATAAATAAAAAGTTACTACGCAAACATTAAAATAAAGTAGGAAACTTCAATGTATTGTCATGTATATAGTTTAAGTTACGATACCGTCGTCTGCAACGGTGTTACCAGATTTAAAAATTTGCCTAACTTTAAATAAATTTAAAAAATATCATCATTATCATATATTATGATATCATATCAATAAAATTATAAAATGCGGTGGTTGCCAAAATGTCAGCCAAGCGTGGCAACTATGGTATATTCAAAAGGACGTTTTATGGGCTGTAATGAATTAATTTATGTAAGATGTAATTACATATATATTAGAAAATATATAGGTAGATATAAATTCTCCTGACCGGCAACAAGGTGCAACATCGAAGGTACGAGTCTTTTGGTCTCTATTTCAATGATTAATTTTTTAAAAATAATAAAAAAAATAATAGTGGAAAGCTAAACTTTAAGATCTCTTGTGACGATGAATGATGGATGAGTACAAAAGTAGTATTACTGGTTTCCTGTTTGTAAAATCAATTATGGCAACCCTAAAGCCGTAATCCCCATTGATTGAATGTTGCACAATACGAAATTTGACAGTTGTTTTTTTTTAGTTAGGTCGATAGATAAGAGTTTTTTAGAATATTGTCAGTATTTTACAAATTTTATTCGTTGTTATGAGTTGTGATATTTTGATGAATGATTTGAGAAACTATAAAAAAGCTCTATTTATTTTTGGAGAGATAAAAATACAGTCTTTTCCTTTTATTTAATATTAGCGGACACACGGTGTGTGCTACTACGCTAAAAAAGAAATGCATCTTGTTTATTTGTTTGAAAAAAAAAGGTAATTTTGTTTATTGATTAACTTTTTTATATAGTGCCTAATGCACCGTTTTAGTGGTCTGAAACCATCTTAACATTAGTGCCTTTCTAGTGAAATCGGTTTGGGGCACACCGCTTGGATGGTTTCAAAGTCTTTAACGGACATAGGTGGAAACAGTTTTTGTGTTTTATATATGTACTTAATATTATGTTTAAGGCCATATGTAGCTGAAAATGCTCGCTTACTGCTACTTACGTTTACCTATCCGAGTATTACATTTTTATTATTTATTTATTAATTTTTTATAGAATAAAGGTGACAAACGAGCACACAGTCCACCTGCCAGTAAGTTGATAATGTCACCCATAAATATACTGTAAATTAATGTTTAAAAAAATTCCTCTGTGTTTCTTACTGGTACTTACCAGGAAACAGTATTTTTTGAACCAGTGGGATAGCTTAAATGACTTAATAAGTAAGTATTCTTGTAATCTATATTGAATAAAAATTATTCTTTTGTATTCTATTCAGAGATTTAAGAATCAATATGTATGTCACGCCTGAGGACTAAAATAGAATACCTCGTATAGATCGCGGCACATAACTCTAGCGCTGAATGAAACGTGTGGATAGCTGCGAATGTCTAATCAGTACGGGGGAGGGAATGCGACTGGAGAGCCAATCACACAGTAGGCTGCTTTTGTACGCCTTTTATGAGTCCAGTCAAGCAGACACATTCCATCTGCAAACAAAATATAGCTATAGCACGTAAGAAGTGTTTATAGCAATAGAGGTGGTTGTACCGTAACGTTTAGTAAAGAACAAGTGAGCTATAAAAAATAAATGAAGCATATTCCTTTCATTCAGATTTTTAGTTTTAGTCTTTTATTCGTTATCCTACAATAACGAATTTCCGATTGGTTCTCCAAAATAATAAAGAACTTGTCGAATATTGTGAAATTTGCCAAATCCGGTCACTTTTTTAAAACGTTAGCAAAATCTACCAGAATAAAAATTAAGAAGTCATATCTGCCCAAGTGGTAGAAGTCTGTCGCATATGGTCACACTGAATGACTGAACCCAGCTGTCCATTATAAAACTCGTTGACGCAATCGTTTTATTTTTCTCGCGAATCCTAGCTAATTAGTGTTAACACGTATACTTAATATATTTATGTGAATGATAACATAGAATTTGATAAAAAAATTATATTGTATGCATAATTTAGTTATCATTTAATTTCAAGGCAATTTGGAATAAATACGAATAATTTATGATATAATAATGTTTTCCCACATAAATTATATCGATTTTTTAAGTAAATGACTATGACTATATATGATTATGTGTGTATAGTTGAAGAATGTCTTTCTTTATTTTTTTATAGGTTTAGAGTGACAAACGAGCACACAGTCCACTTGATGGTAAGTGGTTACGTGGCCCGTAGACATCTACAGCTGTCCTCGATTACGAGTCAAAATGCAGATGCGTTGTCACCTGTGAGGACTAAGATGAAATGCCTCGTTTTCAGTAAGAAGGGTCTACACTAACCATAAGAAACACAGGAGCGTTAAGCTGCTATTTTATGCCGGTATTCTGTGAGAGCGTGGTCCTTCCCCGATCGAGCCGACCCATTCGTGCTACAACTATACCAGTAATATAGCTGGAGCATGGCTCTACCACGTAGGAAATAACTATAATATATAGCTGACTAACGAAATAACTGCCTTTTTAAGCTAAAGGAGGTATTTTATTTTCATTAAGATACGAATAACTTTTTTTATTTGTCTGTTCTGTCTGTCTGTCCGTCTGTGCTAATCATCGGAATGGCTGAATTGATTGTAATGAAACTTCATAAAAATATAGAGAACAATACCAGGAGTGATCTAGTCTACATTTTCCTTGAAAAAATTAAAGTTATTTTTTTAAATCGGTAAATTGACAAAATAAATGGTCTGTGACATTTATATATCCTGCCCAGGGAAATAATTCTTGACTATATTATGTTGAAAACTGCCTGACTGCCTCGTTGGTCTATTGTTTGTAGTAGTGCGATTGCTGTTCACGAGGTCCTGGGTTCGAATCCCGAGTTAGGCCAAAATATCAATTATTGAGTTTTTCCGTCAAGAAATTCTCAAGAAGGAGTCAGGAAGGTGGTCAGGAGGTGGTGTCTCATCCCCGTGCCTCAGAAAGCACGTGAAGCCGTTGGTCCTCTCCGCTCGTGTCGATATACCGTCCCATCGGATTATGAGAGTTAGGGAATAGAGAGTGCACCTGTGCTTGCGCTTGGGCTTGAGCACTATAATCCTATCCTGCACCGATGGCTGGTCTCCGTCGCCGCCGTGACCGAAATTCGGTCTTGAGATTATTATTTATTACGTTGAAAACTATATTATTTATATTGATAGAATAAACTAGAAAATTAAATATAAGAATAGGAGAAGGAAGAGTATATATTTTTAGTAGCTCATTGAATACTTCTCTTTTCCAGGACGGCCGTCTTCAAGTGGTCCCAGTTGATTACCAGCTAGTACACTCTGGATGTCCGTTGAATGATGTGCTATACTTTATCACAGTGGGCTCGGACCAACAGTTCCGGGCTAAGCACTTCCACCAGCTCATTGACTACTATTATGAACAGTTGGCAATGGCGCTGGAGAGGCTTTCCTTGGACATTGTGGACGTCTACCCGAGAGAGATCTTCAACAAGGAGCTAAAAGAAGTACGTTATGTTACTCACAACAACTGCACTAGAGCTTATCAAAAGTACTATTGAACATAGGCCTACCCATAAATGGACTCATATGGGTAGGGGGGATATTTTTCATAGTATTAGGGTAGCATAAAAGCTGTGTAGTTTAGGTTTAAGAGAACCCACTAGCTTCTATCATCTCATAAGAGGCGACAGAGGAAAATAAAATATATGTCATTTATATCGAGAGCCTATACAACCTCAGCTTGAATTCTAATTTCGCCCCCACTTCCCCGTGCGTCATATGCGCGTCGTATACATAAGTAGATAGGTCGTTAGATACTTGTTTCATTAGGTTTATCATATTCTGGCCTTTTTCTTTACGCCAACCCGTTCGCTTCTTAATTTTATTACGATTTCCCATTTTAATTTTACGTCATCATGTTGATTACTGTATATTCTGAGCGCAAGTGACACAGCTTTCCCGTTCGAAAGCTGAAACGAGACTGAGCAGTGAGCACTGAGCAGGGTTATCGGACGCCAGGGACAAGATTCAGGACGCCGATAGTTTAGGTAATTTCTTTTTACGGTGAAAATAATGGTAATAAAAAAACATAAGACTGCTTTATAGCTAGTTCAATTGGTATGCAGAATTTCATGATCTAATTTGAAGTATTTTGTGAATACTAGCGGTTTATTGTTCAGTTTGGAGGTGACTTTGGTTTTTTTTTCTATCGAGAAAATTTGCGGAATCGTGTTTTTGTCTAACATAGTACTTAACATTAATGCTCGACTTTACCATATGTTTGAATAAAACTACTATTTACGGATTTTATCGCGTTTAATTACTTTAATTTATTTTTATTATTATCCCGACGTTTCGGGTGCTTTACAGCGCCCATGGTCACGGGGGGGACTGAGATGTTTGACGTCCCAATGTCATAGTTAGTCCGGCTACCTTCAGTTTTTTTTTATATTAATTTTTGGTCCGATTTACGCAAAACGAGCTTATAGTATCATGAAGTCTTGCAGTGGTATGCTTGGGTTTGGGTTTAATTTTGTTAATTATAATTAATTTAATTAAAAAATAAATTAAAGTAAAGGATAATAATAAAAATAAATTAAAGTAATTAAACGCGATAAAATCCGTAAATAGTAGTTTTATTCAATGTGTAGTGTTCGCGTAAATTTAAGAAATCATTTACCGTATGTTAATTAAATTTTTTAATGCTGCAATATTTTCGACATAACGGAGGATTATGCTAAGCCATTTGAGGTAGTATAGGCTCTTAACAGACGTATATATTCATAGTTATGTATATGTACTATTTATATATGTATAATAAAATATTATATATTTGTATACTGGATAATCTTTTTCACCGTCTGGGAAAAAATAGGATGTAACGTGTGAACGGAGTAGAAGCCTAATACACTAATATTTTACAAAAAATAAAAACAAAAATTTTGAATAAAATAAATAAATAAATTAAAATCTATCGAAATTCAAATCATATCCAGGGTGGATATGATTTGAATTTACGAGCGGCAATAAAACAATAAAAGTAGGCATCTTTGACCTTGTTCCTTTGCAGGGTCACTGGCTCAAGGGCAAAGGGCAATTATATTTTTTCCAGACGGTAAAAAGGCCATGCAGTATATGTATGTATAAGTATATATTTGTATATATGTATACATAGGAGATATTTGTATTATATGGTTATTTATTGTAGTTATATATTAGTGATATATTACATCGTTTATTATTATTTTTGTTTAGTTTTTATTCTATATATCTACGTCAAATTCTCACTACTCCATGGGTTGACTGATAGAGAATGCCTCAAGGCGTTAAGTCCGCCCTTTGTATTTTTTTATTTTACGGAATGCAATAAAGAATTAAAAAAATAATGGGCAGCAGCATCTTTCACGTGGTAGAGCAATGCTGCACCTGTATTATGGTTGTAGCACGAATGTGGCGGTTCGACCGGAGAAGGACCATATCTCACAGAATACCAGCCCAAAATAGCGGGTTAACACTGCTGTGTATCGTATGCTGAGTGTAGAGAACCGGAGACTTGCTGACTTGCACTTTAATCAATTCCATGTAACATGTCCATGAACATTTGCCATAGTTTCCACACGTGGCGGGCAGGTTGGCAAGCGCAGCCTTTTAATAGTTTTAATTTAATAAGTATGAAAAACGAGCACACAGTCCACCCAATGGTAGGTGGATATTGTGGCCCATAGACATCTACACTTATCCTCGATTTAGAATCAATATGCAGATGCGTAGTCACCACTGAGGACTAAGATGGAATGCCTCGTTTCCAGTAAAAAGAATCTCCGCTCTCTACGTTCACTATACGGAACACTACAGCATTAAGCAGCTGTTTCACGCTGCTATTCTGTGAGAGCGTAGTCCTACCCCGTTCGAGACGAACTATTCATCTTACAATCAAAATATAAATGCAACATGGCTCTACTGCGTATAATAATATGTGAGCGTGGTCTTTCCCCAGTCGATTAGTAGTCGAATAGGTATTCATGAGATAAACAAAATCGTTTAGCATGAATTTAGGTGATTTTGATCCACAGCATACACATGCCTTCAAGACAGATATACTGTGTGATTGCTAGTCATTACTGCTTCTATTAGACTGACACGTTACACTAAATACTGTTAATTAAACACCGTAAATGTTACAGAAACTTCCGCACATGTTGTTGCTCGGCGTGATGATCCTGCCAGCTGTGACAGTGGAGGCTGATGCGGCACCCAAGATGGGGGACGAGATTGATGTTTCTACATTCATTTTTAAAACCAATAAGCTCTACGCGGAGAGATTCAACGGCATCGTTGATGATTGTATAGAGTGGGGGGTTATATAGGCGTCTCTTTCTCTTCCTTTTTTTCTGATTTCGGCAGTTTCAAACTCCGACAAGAGCCGAAGTTACCCAAGCAATCCCCTTTTCTTTGTTCCCGATCTCACGTTATTCGGCATTATTATATATACTTCTTCTTCATCATCATCATCATCATTATAGCCCTTCACAAGTCTACTGCAGAACGTAGGCATCCCTAATAGTCACTTAATATAGTGGGGTTCTGCCCCACACTTCGCTCACCTTATCCTTTTTAAGATGATTGTGAAATGCCGATAAGCGGCGCGAGAGGGTATTTTCAAAAATGCTATCTGTTTCACATCGTTCGCTCCGTATCGCCGTCGCGCGATAGAGAGAGTTGCAAATGTTGGAAGTAATTGCCTACATTTTCTTTTTAAAATATTGTTTGGAGCGATAATGCTTTCTTCCTAAACTACCTACCTAAACCTTTATGAAATAAAACAGTTTTGTCCTATTAGATTCAATATACCTTAATTTAGGTCTGTACATTTTTTTTAGTAATTGAATTTAGGTTATAAATAAATACGCTCGAGGAAGTTTTTAAGTCAAAAATAAAGATATTTAGATGCTAATAACTTATATGGTACGCAATATTTCCTTAAAATAAAAACTTACGTACCCAGTTTTTCATTATATCTACATAATTTCCACTAATGATGAAAATTAGACTATGTTTACGGGAGGGAAAACGTTATCGCTTTTTGTATGAACATTTACAGTTTCACAATCCTCTTAAATTACAAATTAACTAAAACGACGTCGTGATCGAAATAGAATAATTATCAACTACCCAGTATCTTTGTTATGTATTATCGTTCTATTTTGTAGCTATGCTATAAAGGACGTGTACGTGT
This sequence comes from Parnassius smintheus behrii, assembly GCA_036936625.1. Classification (NCBI taxonomy): domain Eukaryota; kingdom Metazoa; phylum Arthropoda; class Insecta; order Lepidoptera; family Papilionidae; genus Parnassius; species Parnassius smintheus. The sequence continues at coordinate 2,915,371 of JAUPFT010000013.1, forward strand.
ATTACCTATTACTAAATACATTTGAGTTTCGTAAAATAGTTCTATTTACCAACCTAGTGTAGTTATTTTGTATTATAGAGATACCGTCATTTTTTTATAAAACAAAACTACAAAGCAAAATAGAACACTATGTATATTTTAAGTGATTCTTAAAAAATGTTTAACTTCTTGACACGCACTCACGAACACATCTTTGTTATTTATTTCTTTAATTTTCTTTTTTTAATTCTTTTGTTTTTATATCTTTAAGGCCAGGTTGGACAAAAATATCGTATTTTAGACACTATCTGTTATACTTGGAATAAATATACGCATACATGAAATACTGAAATAAATTAATCAAATAGTTTTTTATTATTTATTAAAATAATATAAAATACTTTATATTATTTATTTATTTAATCGGAAATCCCTCGGTAAACAGAGTAAGCACAAAACAATTAAACAATAGGAAACCATTTATGGGTTTTCGAAAATAGTAACATTATAATATAATTATTAATTACTTGCATGCGGTGAGTTACCGACAGCTAATAAGACACTGTCGCACTAACCGTAAGCTTACCTAGCATGGAGTATAGAGGTAAGGAGGACAATCTCCCATAGGAGAGTAGTTGAAAATGTGTCCATCTGAGAGCAGTAAATAACAGTTCAAAAACTCTCCACAACAGCGCTTGAGTAGCTAGAGGGTTATGAAATGAACTTAGCGGTTGTCGACGGAGTGAAGTGTGCCGAGTTGAGAAATTCAATATTTGTGGTGACTAGAGTAGTTGATGAAACTGCAGTATTTAAAACCTCAACTACTTACTGTCATAAATAATTTAGAAATATAGCCTAGAAATAGTCGCCGTAAAACACGTTGAGAGTGATTTTGAAAATAAAAATTTTGAATAAAACAAAATAATTATGGTGAAAGTCTGTGGAATAAAAATTATAAAAGCTCTTTAAATTTTACACTCCAGCTACAGTGGCGCCGCCCCTATTTAGCGATTTTCTACGGACACTTTTTTATACAGAGTTTGTTCTCCTTATCTCTACACTTCATATTACTTATGATAGGTACTTATTATAGGTAACATGCGGTATATATTTTTTTTATTTAAATGGTTTTATGGCTCTGGGTTCTAGCCCTTCTGAGCCTATCGTTGCTTTCGGAATCTTCGTTTTTATTTATTTTTTCTTCACAATATGCTGATGCGTCTAGCTTTTTGGGAGATTTTGACGACAGCTCAAACTAGCGAACAGTTGATGACGACTGCCACTCAAGTTCATAAGGCTCCCAAGCGATCAAAATAACTTGAGGTTTATAACTTTATATCAACATCAAAGCACCTGTTTCGTCGTTTCCCCTAATAGTTCACAGGCGCAGACACTTAATTAACAAAATCGCATCACTTTTAGGAGTCAAAATCCACTTCAAAGCATTATTCAAGCGAGAAAACAGGAGCGACAATCCATCGACGGCAAAGCTCCCGCAAAAACTCACTCGTCGCGCGGTAATTAACTAAACATTACACATTAACCAAACAAAAAAACCATGTTGTTGGTTCTAAATGATTTTAGGTGCATGACATGGTTTTGGCTTCATTTCAGCGTCATTTTGAATTATCGAAGCGCTCCGTCTATATTTTTATGTTAGTCTGAGGAATAAAGTAAAATTTTCCTTATTTCTAAAAATTATTACAAAATAATTAAGTATTGAAAATAATTATAAAAACATGTTTTTATTTAATATTTTACGGGCTGTTAAAGAGAGAATGTGATGTTAACGAAAATGTGTGTCAAGAAGTTAAGCATGTACGCGGCGCTCCGTCTATATTTTTTATTGGTCTTAGGAATGAAGAAAACTTTTTCATTTTAATCTGAAAATATTAAAAATGAAAAATATAAAAACAATTGTAAAAATATTATAAACAATCTATTAATAATGTTTAATTTAATAATAATAGCATATTGTTTCAATAATTTTATTTTATATTAAAAAAAAATTGTTAATGCATTTAAAAGCTTGTAAAAGTCCTAATAGCTTACTAATGCGCAAATACTCAAACGATATTCAATTTTTGGACACTGTTGAGTCTCGTGCTGTCTCTGTCACTTTTAAAAAAGTGAAAGTGACTACGATAACACAAGACTTAACGACATATGCGTTTGAGTATTGTACAATAAGTTAACACAGTTAGTGTGCAAATGAATATGTACTTGAATTGCAGGTAATGTGATATTAGACAGCCTTAAAATCGATGTCATGTAAAATTAAACATAACTGCAGCAATATTAGTAATAATACAACAAAACGTGATTCGGATTTTATCAAATTTCGGCAAGCTGTAAAATTAATTTATTTTATTTCTACAGAAACAAAAGTGTGCAAACTTTTTACTGCCTTAAGTTATTGTAAAATCATTAATTACAATAATTAATGGACTGACAACCACCTACTATTTGAAAATAAATTAAAATAAAACTATAAAACCTAACTTAACCTAATTAGGTTACATACAACATACACTCTATTGAGTGTATAATCCTTCTGACGAAATAATAGTTTTGTATTGTAATTGTATTTTGCAAGGCCTTGTTGGACATCAAGCTGATAAAATATGTGATAATTATATGAAGTGAGTGGAAGCGAAATTTAAAAAACCCTGTTATGTTGTAATAATATATTACATACCTGCATACCTAAACAGTAACTTCCTACATTCTGTCACTATCACAAAGAGACTCCATAGCCCCATGCCCAAGGCTCCCGTGGCGAGGTGGCAGAGATGACAGGGGGCAATGAAACAGGAAATGAGCAGCAGCATCTTCCTAAACTGTAGTTGCCAACCCACCTACCAATCAAGGCAAACTATAGGCATCATATCATATGCCTCTTATGTTCAGAAGTTGACTTTGATAGGCCGTATAGAAATAAATAACAAAGCATGTATACATAGTAACAATACTCTGTGACTACTTTCTTTGAAGTTGAATGTAAGTGTTCATAGTATAATCCATAATTTCGTCCCTGTTCTCACAATACGGTTAAAAAAATCACACGAACACTCGACCCGCTGCTGTTTATATAGCGGTGTGAGCATTCTTGGCTAGGCTTGGAGAAAGATGGTCATAGAGGATGTTTAAAACGGTGTTAGATGCTACTTCAGTCATTTCTGCGATCTGTTTTTTCTTCAGACGAGCATCTTCAAGTACAAGATTTCAACTTTTTCGATTATGTCTGAGGAAGTCGGCCTGAACGCTTATCGTTTTCAATTGAGTCTTTGCCTTGCTTGTAAAGGTAATGGCAATTATAAATCATCGTTTTTCCAGGGCAAGAGTCTGCGTAAACAAATGACATCTCTTCCGTCATGATATTTTATATTCCTCCTTGCTTAGTGACACAGTGTAATAAAAATATGGATTTATAGACTGTGTTATAGGAACTTAATCACGGCACGAACCTAATTTTGTCCTTACTTAGTGTTTACTTCCCGATTGACTTGTTTGTCCTCTGATATCTCAAAGGTTAACGAACCGATCTCGCTGAAGCTTGGTATTTATAGTTGTATTTATTCAGTGACAGTTAAAAAAAAACCCTCCTCTATCTAACCCCTCCATTCCGCAAACTTTTTGACCTACCATCGTACTTACCATCTGTTTTATCTTTAGAGGATAAACTGGTGCAAATCAAATGCTCGTACTTTTCAAAATTAGTTATATTAGACAAAAGAATGTTAATCGTACAGCGTTTGGTTGACAAGTGAGATGACATTGTGAATTTGCTTTGAGAAGCACATGAGCGCCTTCTGACGAGCTGAAGGCAATCCCTCATTCGCGCATTTCATTTAAATCACTTCAGGCATTAAGCCTGAACACTATCAGATAGACAGTTAGTTTCTATATTAGTCTTATGGCCGACACCCATGGTAACTTCAACTGATCAGTTCAAACTATTTATAGGACTGTTGATATTTTTAAAATATCGAATATTCGATATATCGATAATTATAAAACATATCAATACCTATCGGAGTTTTATATATAAGTTTATTTATTATTATATCGAAAATTTAATAATTTAAAATATCAACAATCCTAGTTTGAACTGATCAGTTGGAATGATGATTTGAACTGACCGTGTGTGTCATCCATTCTGTTAAAATACGACCAGTGTAAATTGAATACGATAAGGTGGTAAACCGATTATTAAGGAATGTCTATCTAAAAATGTGTTTTAAAATAAAAGTTATTAAATAATGTCTATAAAACAAATTATAAAAGAATGTCTATCCAAAAATGTGTTTTAAAATAAAGGTACGATATTTATTTTAATATTTGTAAGGTTTAATGTCGTGAATATTAACAATGGTTGTAAGATAAAAATAAAATCAACGGGTAAATAAATGCATTTGATTTTTAAGGGCCGATTATTCAATCGTCAGATAAATGTTGTCCATCAAATAAATAATCACCTGTCTGAAAAAAATTATACAATGAGGACTATATACTTTCGCTCAACGGATGTACACAATGTCATTTAACTGAGAAGGTCGGCGACAGAGGAAAACTGATCCAGGAGAAGGGCAGCATTTTTATACGCGGTAGAGCCACGCTGCAGATATATTATAGTTGCAGTACGAATGGGTCGGCTCGACCGGGGAAGGACCACGCTCTCACAGAATATCAGTATTTCGTATGGTGAGTGACCGGAGACCGGAAATAGAAATAGAAATAGAAGTAGAAACTTTTTTATTCAATGTAGATTATAAAAATACTTATTGAAAGTCACTTTTTTAATTTACCACTGGTTCGCAAAAGAAACCTCTGTCCTGGGAAGAACCAGCAAGAAACCCAGCGGGACTATTTTTTTTTAATAATAGCTTACAATCATGTTTACAATCAACAACACAAGACAAATTAGAAATAGCTTGGTAGCGATCACCCTTCCCAGGGGTTATTATCATCTATAAATTCCTTAATATTACAATAACCCTTTTTATACAAACTTAGTTTAATAACATTTTTGAACTTTGTGTATGACAAATTTTGTATCTTCCGGAGACCCTTTATTACCGGAAACAAGGCATTACATCTCAGTCCTCAGGGGTGACAACTCGTCTGCATTTTGATTCTTGATCGAAGATAAATGTAGATCTTATTTATAATTCTATAATTCTAGATTACCAACGTGCTTGCCAAGTATGGTCTCCTATGAGATAAGCTATGGGGAGGCCTTTGTTCAGTAGGGGACATTTTTTTCTTAGGCTGTAATGTTAATAATAATGGTATTATATTTAGTTTATTTTTCAAATAGAATAAGGCGACAGACAAGAACACAGTCCACCTAATGGTAAGTGGATGCTGTGGCCCATAGACATCTACATTTATCCTCGATTAAGACTCAAAACGCAGATGCATTGTCACACCTGAGGACTAAGACAAAATGCCTCGTTCCCAGTAAAAAAGGATATCCAGTTCTCTACACTCACCATACGAAACACAGCAGCATTACGCTGCTATTTTATGCTGGTATTCTGTGAGAGCGAGGTCCTTCCCCGGTCGAGCCGACCCATTCGTGCTACAACCATGATATAGCTGCGGCGTGGCTCTACCACGTATGAAAAATCTAAAGTCGGTTTTACTTTTATAGTAACTTGTAAGTATAATTATATTTTAAATTATATTATATTTTTAGTAACTTCAAGATTCATCAATTGTGGAGCCGTGCTAACACAATCCGAATTCGATTTTTTCTACAGGAGAGGGGGGTAAACGAGCATATGGCTCACCTGATGCTCACCTGATGTACGTGACTACCGCCGCCCATGAACAACTGCAATACCTAGGGAATTGCAGACGCGTTGCCAGACTTTTAAAAAAGAGTAGGCTCTTTTTTTGAAGATCCCTAAGTCGTATCAGTCCGAAAAAATCTCTGGTGGTAGTCGATTCCTCAAGTAAGTTGTGCGAGGAAGAAAGCCTATTTTAAATCACACAGTGGTAGACCGCCAGTCATCCAGATGGTATCGCGAGTTTTGTCGCGATGTGCGAGTATGAAATTGTGCGGCTAGAATTTTAGTCCGAACAATTCCTAAGAGCACTCCCCGTGGCAAATGCGATAAAATACGCAAAGAGATGCAACGTATCTTCGCAGTGCCAGAGAGTGTTCGGAAAGAGCTCGGTCGCCAAAATATTTCATACATCATTAAACCAGAGCACATTTAAGTGGTTCCAAGGATGAAATCTTTATATGGTAACTTACTTTTATAAAACAAAGTGCCGGTTTAAAGCAAAATCCGGTTTAAAAATATATGTTTGTTAATTGGTTTATAATAATTACTTGTTGACCTAGCAGATTGTTCCTTAATACATATGAAAAAGTTAATACAAATAAAATAAAATCTATCAAAATAAAGATATATAAAACCGGCCAAGAGCTTGTCGGGCCACGCTCAGTGTAGGGTTCCGTAGTTTCCCGTCCGTCACAATAAGTGTTCCCACTTATGAGTTCAAAGGTGGGTAACCATTATGTTTTAAGCAGCGCTCCGCGCTCCTGCAACTGCTCCCGGTAGTGGGTACGTGCGCGAACATGGAGCGTGCAACATTGCACGCTCCGCGGCAGGCGCTCCGTCTTTCCATCCAAGTTCAAAATAATTTTCCTAGAAAGACCTTATAAAGTTCTACTTTTCAGATTTTTTTCATATTTTCTAAACTTATGGTTCAAAAGTTAGAGGGGGGGGGGGGACACATTGTTTTTTACTTTTGGAGTGATTATTTCCGAAATTATTGACATTATCAAAAAATGGTCTCAGTAAACCCCTATTCATTTTTAAATACCTTTCCAACAATATATCACACGTTAGGGTTGAAATTAAAAAAAAAATCACTTCCCACTTTACATATAGGGGGGCTACCCTAATAAAACATTTTTTTTCAATTTTTATTTTACCACTTTGTCGGCGTGATTGATACACATATTGGTACCAAATTTCAGCTTTCTAATGCTAACGGTCACAGAGATTAAGCGAGGACGGACAGACGGACAGACAGACATGGCGAAACTATAAGGGTTCCTAGTTGACTACGGAACCCTAAAAAGTGAGTTATCAGCTTTGTAATCTGACGTGAAATGGACTTTTTTAATTTGCCAGTCTTAAATGTTAACTTTGAATAGCGTAAGGACGGGAATAGTTGCTTACAATATTTATTTTTTTAATAAATTATTACCGGAAGGCATATATTTTAGACGATTATTATATTAAGAAATGTGAAACAATATTTAGAAATGTGAAAAAGACACTGTTGGATCAAGGGAATAACATAAATATTGGGTCAGGACAAAAATAGTCATGAAAGTCGGACATTAAAGCTTGTTAGCTTTAATTGTAAGTCCCGGAAGCGGTCAGTAGACAGTGTGAGGGTGCCTCGGTAGTAGCATTGCAAGAGACCTGGATAATGGACCACGACCTCTCATACCTCAGCACTGTCCACGAAGACTTTGAATCCACGGGTACTACTGCTGTAGATTCAGGCGCGGCCATCCTGCGTGATCGACCACACGGGGGTGTTGCGTTGTTATGGCGTAAGAATGTGTTTTCTTACACTACAGACTGTGTCGAGAACCTTTCGGAATTCACAGATTGCCTAAGTGAAATGAATGCAATTATCGAGGAATGTGATATTAATATAGTTTTTATGTTAGGCGACTTTAACGCACACCTAGGGAGTTATTTTTTAATGAAAAGCTCATAAATGCTCAGCGTCGAACACCTCAGATATGCGGGTGTGCACCCTTACAGAGTCCTCAAATTGCTCTACAACCTATGAGTTGGTCATGGTTACGTGTCTGATACAATGATGAGGACAGTGGATGTACCTATCCTTAAGAATAGGACGGGCGATACAGCGGATGAAACCAACTACAGGCCGATATGCTTAGCGACCATATGTAAGGTTCTGGATAGTCTTCTTTTTTTATAGGATAGGGTGACAAACGAGCACACAGTCCACCTGATGGTAAGTGGTTGCTGTGGCCCATAGACATCTACATCTATTCTCGATTACAAATCAAAATGCAGATGCGTGGTCACCCGTGAGGACTAAGATGGAATGCCTCGTTTTCAGTTAAAAGGGTCTCCGGTTCTCTAAACTCACCATACGAAACACAGCAGCATTAAGCTACTATTTCACGCTGGTATTCTGTGAGAGCGTAGTCCTTCCCCGGTCGGGTCGACACATTCGTGCTACAACTATATCCATCGAGAATTTATTGACGAAAAAACTCAATAACTAATTTTTTTGACCTGGGTACGAACCCGGGACCTCTTTATCAGCAGTCGCGCTTACAACCGCTAGACCAACGAAGCAGCCGACACTTTTTATAGAGCTTAAGTCTAAACAATAATTAAAAGTTTTGATTGATTTAAAAATTTACTTAGAAGTAGGTAAGTACTAAAAATAATAAAATAATTTCCACATAATTTAATTGCTTCTGAAGTAGAGGCATTGATTCTCAATAAACTATGTTTTAGCACTTGAATGTATTATAAATAAAATCACATAAAATTTGCAAATAAAATGTATTTATATTAGGTTAAATCTTTTTGGTTTAGCTTTGTGAAATAAATTCATTTCTATATGTTTCAATATTGATTCTGATAACGCACGTAGCCCGAACCATAGGGTTTTTGCTGAGTTAAAACTATAGTGTAAGGCATATTATTCAATTATCTTAAAGAGTTTCCTAATAAATCTAACCTGTTAATTACAGTCAGTAATCATGGAATCATGTAAAACACATATCGTGGTTTAGAAATATTAACTGCTTTGTTAAATAAAAAATAAGAACGTTGGCCCATAATAATATATACCTTAGCTTAAAAATATATAAAAAATAAATAAAAATAACACAATTTAGGGAACTTTTTGAAGCGTCCCTGTATCGGCTTTATAGTACTATCCAAGAGGGCCAGAAACCGGGAGAAAGGAATGTCTCTTTGTAATTTGTAGGAACCCGGAGTATGTAGTATTTGAAATTCGTTGACTCCAGAGACTGCAAATGCTCGTAGATCGGATTCTCTATGCGGCATCATTCTTTCACAAAACGTAGGTCGTCTTCTCGCGACGTACTTTTGTCTAAACGAGAGATGTAGAGCTGTATTATTTTGGCGGTCCCATGCTAGTTAAAGACGGGTCACGACCGACGTCTCCTCTCAACAAAAGTAAGCCCGTCATATCAACCCTGTTCGGGAAATATCATCACGGAAAATGATTTCGTACTTTGATTACAACAGGGTACGGTCGTGAAGTTGTTCTAAAACATCCGCAAATGTCTTCCCTTGTCGTGAGGCTAGCGCCGGCGGAGGAGCATTCGTGGGTTCAGTTAAGAGCTGAGATGGCGGTGCAACGACTACCGAGAATGTCCTAGTTTCACGGTCATCAACCCGCTAACAGAAGGTATCGTGTCAGGAATACAATTACAGCGTGTCGTGTACATTCTGCAACGGCGGCGAATTCGCAGATGTTGCATTATGTTGCGCAACATAGACTTCCTTCACGAACTCTGTAACAGAAACAGAAACCTTTTTATTCAATGTAATTTATAAATAATACTTACTGATAGTGACTTTTTAAATTGACCACTGGTTCTGAAATAAAACCTCTGTCCTGGGAAGAACCAATAAGAAACCCAGCGATACTTTTAAAACAACAGATTACAATCATATATGTTACAATTAACAACACAACAAATTAGAAATAGCTTGGTAGCGATCATCCTCCCCTGGGGTTATTACCATCCATAATTTTTTTTAATATTATACCGGCACTTTCCGATTCTTCAAGTTTAAAACGGATATGGGTGAATTCTGCTTTCAACATGATGATATTTTTCAACTACTTGGTCACGTTTACGTGTTTTAACGTCACGGGAGGCACATTGTTGAGATCATACTATGAAAAATATAAGATATAATATAAAATAACTATGAAAGATATGAAAAATGTGAAAGATATAACAGAAAGTTGAAAACTATTTATATGGATTTTATCGCGTTTAATTAACTTATTTTTAATTCCCGACATTTCGGGTGCTTCACAGCACCCATGCACACGGGGGGGGGGGGGGAGGCCTGAGATGTTTGACGTCCCAATGTCATAGTTAGCTTATAATATTAATTTTTGGTCCAATCTACGCAGAATGAGCTAGGATGTTTTTAATTCAATAGCCTCGCGATTCATACTTGGTAGGAACCTATGTTCTTTTGCGACGATTTGTGGTTTATCAAATCTTATGAAATGGCGGGACAGTCTTGAACATGCTCAAAGACTGCAGACTTCAATAAATAAATTAATTTTATTAAAGTTAAATTAAAGTTTTATTCAATGTGTAGTGTTCGTGTAAATACAAGAAATCATTATATAACAGAAAGTTCTTTTATAATTTTATATGGCCAGCCTCCATTGAGGCAGGCCGCCGTGGCCGAAATTCGGTCTGGAGGACATTATTATATTGCAAATAAAAAAAAATGTTTGAAATTTCCTCTACGTTATTCATAGTTTACTAACGACTTATACCCTGGCTTATTATTGGTAATATTTTTTTCAAAATCAATTTATAAAATAGTACCCGGTTGACCGAGCTTTGCTCGGTATTTTTCGCTCGGTTTTTTTTTTAATTCGTGTGTTTTGGAAATTATATTTAGATACAAATTACATACTGATGAAATACGAATAATATTTTTTGATCGTAGCGACAGAATAGAAAAAACTGAACTGGTTATTTGATTAAAAAATCATGAGTGCAATTAGTTTAATTTAAATTTTCGTGTTTTTAAAAAATACTAAAAAAGGGCTCGAAAAAATAGATTTTCTCAAAAAAGAAAGGAAAAAAATTTAAAAAAAGTCGGTCGGCCGGTCTGGGCTCGAACCACGGTACTACAGTTTTGTGACCGCCCAATATACCATTAAGCTATTTGTAATCGCAAACAAACCGTCAAAATTTACCTTCTTATTCTAATGATATTATAGCAGTTTTTCATTCCCTAAAACACGGACAAAAAGACATTTTCTAAAAATAAATCCTAGCTAGATCGATTTATTGCCCCCGAAACTCCCTGCACACAACATTTTATGAAAATCGTTGGAGCCGTTTCCGAGATTCCGATTATATATTTATATATATACAAGAATTGCTCGTTTAAAGGTATAGGATTTTATTTTACATTAGCATTAGCATTACATTGCATTTGAAATTAGCGGGAAGTTCTAGCGATGGCCTGCAGGGTCAACCAATTTTTATTCAATTTATATTTTAAGCACTTTTACCTTAGAGTATATAAGCAAGCTAGTAAACAAACTATAATAAATTTAAATCATACACTTAGGGATGTTGACCTAGCAGATTGTCTTAATGGCCAGTAATAAATGGCGGCATCAAGGGTAACGCTCTAACAAAGGAATTACTTCTACAAAAGCGAAGTTCTATAATATATATGTATGTATAATAATCTAGGGACGAAGTGGACAGTGCGTAGCGGACAACGCAACTTCAGTTTTGCCAAAGCCGTCGATGAAAACGTTTTCTGGTTGTTAAAAAAATAAATACGTAACTAACTAAAACTTAAAAGTAAAAATGTGGATGATATTTTTGGTGCTTTTCTTTCTGCGCGGCTGCAATGGCGTTATCTACAGTTTAAACAGTAAGTTGTTATTTTTTTTGTTGTTGTTTTTTTAGTAATAAATATTATAATTAATTCTTAAATAAGGGTTCTCACAGAATGCCGGCGTAATTTAGCAATTTAATGTTGCTGTTTTGCTTATGGTGAGTGTAGAGAACCGGAGACCCATTTTACTGGATACGAGGCATTTCATTCTTAGTCCTCAGGGGTGGCAATCTGCATCTGCATTTTGATTCTTAATCGAAGATAGATGTAGATGTCTATGGGACACAACATCCATTTAACATCTGGCAAGCTTTGTGCTCTCTTTTTTATTTATTTATTTGTCACCCTTATTCAATCAGAAAAAAACGGTTTTATTGGAGTTTTGGCGGGAACTTGACCACCGGTGGATTGCTGCTTCAGTTTCATCGTTTGAATAATTGTTCGAAGTGGGTTTTGATACGTAGAAGTGGGGCAATTTTGTGTATAGACATTTATACACCGCATGTGAATTATTAGTGGAAACGGTGAACACAAGTGCTCCTATAGTGATGTGAACCTCAAGATAGTGGGTCTGCTTGTAGTCTGCTTAGTCACCTTGAGATACTGTCTCTATCGACTCTCTCTCTCTCTCTCTCTCTCTCTCTGCTGGGCCCCGAAAAATCCCAAAAAACTACGCAATGTCACATTCACAAAAACACACACATACGCATCAACACATTGCGAAGAAGTTTTTAAATAAATCATTATTTCTATAAGTGACTGCCTCGTTGGTCTGGTGGTCGTAGTAGTATGACTGCTGATCATGAGGTCCTGGGTTCGATTCAGGGGTCGGGCCAAAAAAACTAATTATTGAATATTTCCGTCAAGAAATTTTCAGTACTTGCCCGGAGTCAGGAAGTTGGCGGTGTCTTACCCCCATTCCTCGGAAAGCACGTAAAGCCGTTGGTCCTGCGCCTGATCTCTCTCCGGTCTTGTCCGCTTATCGTCCCATCGGATTACGAGAGTTAGGGAATAGAGAGTGCACCTGTGCTTACGCATACACTTGGGCACTGTAATCCTGTCCTGCGCCGATGACTAGCCTCCGCTGAGGCAGGCCGCCGTGGCCGAAGTTCGGTCTGGAGGACAATATTTTCTATAACTATAAAAATCAATTGCCGTGCGTTAGTCTTGCAAAAACTCGAAATAAATTGTGATGAATTTTTTGTGTGTATTTAAGTGGGTCTCTGGATGCTTTAAAGCCACAATAGGATCTGGTAGGTGGCGCTGTTCGTCGAGATCCAGAAGTTACCCGTACGAAGCCGGGGCGGATCGCCAGTAAATGATAATTTCTTGTTTTTTGTCACTGGCAAAAGTACAATAGTAAGAGTACATTATAAAGAAGGAAAAACTATGACATTTATTAAATTTTATTCCTTATTCTATTTCATACTTTAATTGGTGATTAAAGCTTTATTTCTAATAATTCTAAATTAAATGCGAAATAACCTTATACAAATTTTGTTAAATAATTAATAGAATTAGGCGTTAGTTTGGGGAGATCCATTATACTAAAGTCGGTAAGAATTACCTCAACTATAACTTAACAAACATCTATCTAGCCTTTCCGCTCTGACAGCGCGCGACATGTTATACTCCCGTTCGCTCGGGACCTTAATGGCGGGAAAATTTGTTAGTTAGAAAATTTTTTGCTATATTGCAAATTTTGCTATATTTTCACTTTGAGACAATATTTATGGATAAAACTTACAGGAATTCTTGTTGAATGTTTAAACTATCGAATAAAATTATTTTTGGTTGCTAGAAATTGTAATAAAATACGTAAATTACCCTGTATAGCATAGTAGTAGTATATACTTTAATTTTAGTGACAAAATTACTACTAATTTGAATTCTACACTTTTGTTTTTGGAGAAATTTATATGAAAATGTTTGGAAATATGTATATTTTATGTTTTATGTGTTTCCATTCGTTACTCATACCAAAATATTAAAATATTAAAAATAATAATAATAATATTTTATTTGTATGACATTTCGAACAATATTTCAAAATATATTTTTGTGTGAATTTGAAATAAATGCAACGTCAAGTTATTTGAAATATGTAAGAAAACTATTTTTACTTACATTTACACTAAAAATAAATGAGAATTTGAAAAATAACACATTTATGACCCAGCCGCCAAAATGGGCCTTCCGGATTTTGAAGTACTTTTGGCAATTTACTTTTCACTTTTTATACCACAAATTATATATCTACGTGTTTACTATATTACAAGGAATATAAAAAAGTATAATACTTTCATTTTTAGTCCAGACACAAATATAAAATTCTATAAAAAAGACGGAGCACCTTCATCAAAGCGACACGTGGAACGCCGAAAGTTCAGAGTGCTTTTTTTTCTAAGAAACATTGCCAGGTTATGGTTTAAAATAAAAACGCATATCTTTGTCTTTGATACTATTATCTATTGCATAGTGTCTTTGGTTTTGTTTAAAACGAAAAAATAGTTTTATCATAGGTACACACTCTTACATAATTCTGATCTAATTCGTGCTCTACTGAGCGAACGGGCGCATGGCTTGGTTAACGGGCTAGTGACAGATTCATTACAGCCCATAGGCTTATTATACTACTTATATATTTATATTACTTATATATTATATTTTTAAAACGCTAAGACATATTACTTCAGATACGCTCATTAACAAAATTTATGTAGCATTAGCTCAATCTTTAATAACTTACTGCCTTCCGATATGGGGAGGAGCAACAAAAACAAAATTGTTGCAATTAGAAAGAGCTCAACGTGCCTTAGTAAAGACAATGTACTTTTTGCCTTATAAATTCCCAACTATAAGCCTGTATTTAAAAACTGATATACTAAGTATAAGAAAATTATATATTTTGCACACAATATTAAAAAAGCATAAAGGTTTGATTTTCGACCCAAATACTTTGAACAAAAGAAGAAAAGACATTGTACTTAATTCATTTTGTGTTAAAACTGCATTCGCTAGACGTCAGTTCATTAACCAATCTATCTATCTATATAATTTTGTCAACAAAAAGCTTAATATTTACTGTAGAAATGCCAAGGACTGCAAGATTTTGATTATAAATTGGCTAAAGACCCTGTCTTACGAAGACACAGAAAAACTTATGTTTCGACACATAGGGTGAGAGAGAGAGAAAAACACACACACACACACACATACACACACACACACACACACACACACACACACACACACACACACACACACACACACACACACACACACACACACACAGACACACATACACACACACATTTATTTTTGAATATTGTATTTTTTTTGTATAATATTTTTTTTTTATGTAATCTCACGTCTCTTGAATGTTTTGTTTGGCTATGGAAGAGCGGGAGTCTCTGACACAAGTGCCTTAAGGTACTTAAAAGATGCTCCCTACCCTATGCAAATTGTAAATAACAAGAGAAATAAACTATTATTATTATTATTATTATTATTATTATTTATATGGACCAGGTCATTGAAAATAGTAGAATAGAACAGATTTTTTTTTTTCAATATGATTACAAGTAATTCTTATTGAAAGTCAAATTTTTTACTTTACCACTGGTTCGAGAAAAACCTCTGTCCTGGTAAGAACCAGCAAGAAACCCAGCGGGACTTTTTTAAAATAAATTTTATAATGTTAATGGTCACAAAATATTTACTAAATTTATTTAATAAACAGCTTGGAAGCGAATTACTGTTGACGCTGAACATATTCTCTCCATTCTCTTGTGAACTGAGATCACCGTCATCAGTATTGCAAAACTCTCAAACATTACTAGCTTTATTAATAGCGAAAAAATATAAGCTAAATAAATTTTGTACCACCTATCCATTAGCCTTTAAAAGTCCACCACTGAACACAGTTATCAGATTTGATGAGCGTGTTGCCAGCTGAAAAAAGTAGTCTTATTAAATATAAATAATTCAGGTAAAGTAAAAGTTACATATAGTCTATACAACATGTTACAAAAACCATGTGGCGTTAAGTGAAAGTAAATTATCAGAATCAGTTTTCATAATGATTTCTTATATTTATACGAATACTACACATTGATTAAAACTACTTTTACGGATTTTATCGCGTTTATTTTACTTTTAATTACCTTTATTTTTAATTCCCGACGTTTCGGGCGCTTTCCAGCACCCATGGTCACGGGGGACCTATGCGGGGGACTGAGATGACTGACGTGCCGATCCCGATGTCATCGTTAAACCCGGAGTACCTTCAGCTTTTTAATTATTGTTTATGGTATGGACCATAAACATTGTTTATGGTATGGACCATAAACAATAATGAAAACAGTTGTAGTAATTTTAGTCCTATAATTTCAACATGGTGGTTGACATGAAAACATTTTAGGTACTTTGTGTGACCTGATCTACTTATCTGATTATTATAACTTTCGAATGTCATTCGAAAGCAAGGTTAGAATTTGACGGTAGAAAATGGTTAATACTCTTTTCGGAATTTCTTCATTGATATGATCAAAAGGAAAATTTATTTTTGAAACTATCACCAAAAACTCATTGTAGAAATTTTAACGTGGTAGTTACAAGACGAAACGGTCAGCCCGTCCAGGGAAGGACCACACTCTCACAGTACACTGGCATTAAATAGCAACTAACTGCTGCAGTATTTTTATGGTGAGTGTAAGACAACCATTTTACTGGTAACGAGGTATTCTATCATAGTCCTCAGGGGTGACAATACATTCAAGTTTTCACTTTAAATCGAATAAAGATGTATGTGGATGTCTATCGGCCTCAGTATCCGTTAACCATCAAGTGAACTTGCCACCCTTATTCTATGAAAAACGAAAGCTTTTTTTGTTATAATTATCACGCTAGAGCCCAGCGGTTATGCAGGAAAAAGACACATAGTGTATCGTCGACATATATGCACGCCAAAGAAGAAAGTTCCCTAAATCGTATAATGTTTTTGTTTTTATTACATATATCGTCACAGTCTAACTACTACTAACAGTTGGTTAACTAACGCGTTTAGACGGGACAATATTGCGATGCGTTGCGGGACGAGAGTCGCTCGGGAGGTGGCCGTTAGGGTTGTCCTATCACGTAAATAAGGTAGTAAGTAGTAATTAAAATGGTTCATACTATATGTGCAGTATAAACCATGAGTCGTTATCATTTAAATATAAGGAATTACAGTTTCATCAGTTTCCACATACGTATTTGTAAAAAGAAAAATTATTTTAAAATTACTTCCCGTTCTGACAACCCTAGCAATTACTTGTTTATGTCGGCTTTTCCGACAACACAAAATACTATGAGTGACTGTATATTCTTCTTAGGCTCTGACATCGCTATGGGCCAGTGTCCATAACTTTTAAGTCTTTGATGCCTGAAATAAAGATATTGTATTGTATATTATTACCACAGCGTATAAAGAAGAGTTCTTTAGACTGTGATGTTATGATTCAAAACATGTTCACCGATTTTATCTTATTATTGTTCATTCCCTCATGCTTGAGATAAACGTAGACTGGAAAAACAACAACTCGTGACAATAATTTAAACTTTATTTTATAATACGAGTCTATATGACCGTGTTTTGCAGCACCAACTGAAACAGGAGATTTTTTTATAGGATAAGGTGACAAACTAGCACACAGTCCACCTGATGGTAAGTGTCTACTGCGGCCCATAGACATCTACATCAATCCTCGATCACGTATCAAAATGCAGATACGTTATCACCCGCAAGGACTACGATTAAATGCCACTTTTACAGTAAAAAGGGTCTCCGGTTCTCTACACTAGCACACGAAACACAGTAGCGTTAAGCTGCTATTTTACGCTGGTATTCTGTGAAAGAGTGGCCCTTCCCCGGTCGAGCCGACCCATTCGTGCTACAACTATACTACTTATATAGCTGCAACATGGCTCTACCACGCAAGAAGACAAAACCAGAAGCATCTTCCTGTTAAAAGTTCAAAATAATAAAAGACTGCGGTTGCAAATCTACTACTGCAAATAACCCACTGAGACTTCAATATGGGGCAGCGTATGTTCAGTTGTTGACATTCGATAAGCTGTTCTAAAGAAATGGAATGAACAAATAGTTACAGTTTAAGAAACAAAAGACGTTACATTGGTACATCCCCACTGTCAAGAAATTAGAATTGCTCTTCCTATTATTCTTTTCAGGTTTTTGAGGTGACATAAGAGCAAGATGGCACACGAGCACACAGTCCAACCTGGTGGTAAGTAGATTCCGTGGCCAATAGACATCTACATTAAGAGAATTAAAATGTAAATGAGTTGCCAACTCTAGGGACTAAAGGTGGGTCTACGCTAGACGAGCCGGGCACGAGCGGAGCATGAGCCGAGCACAAACTTGTCTATAATATAATATATTATTATGTAATAAAGTATATTAAAGCATATTGAATAACATCTTTCATTTAATTTCATTCGTTTCATTTCATTTCATTTGCTATTTGAATTTGAAAGAATCTGTCTCTCCTTCAAGTTCCACCATTACTTGAGCACACATAACTTTTTATCTTTTTTTATAGAATAAGGGTGACAAACGAGCACACAGTCCACCTGATGTGAAGTGAATGCTGTGGCCCATAGACATTAACATTTATTTTAGTTTACGAATCTAAACGCAGATGCGTTGTCACCCCTGAGGACTAAGATGGAGTGCCTCGTTTCCAGTAATAAAAGGTCTACGGATCTCTACACTCACCATACGAAACACATATAAGTATTAAGCTGCTATTTTACGCTGGTATTCCGTGAGAGCGTGGTCCTTCCCCGTTCGAGGCGAAGCATTCGTGCTACAATTATAATATAGCTGCAGCGTGGCTCTAACACGTACAAATTATTGTATTATCCATTGCATCCTTTTTCTGCACAGTCAAAAACTATACACACGTTTTAAAAGTCTACAACTAGTTTCATTGTCACAATAGATTTAAAACAAGTACAAAAATACTGCAACATTATACGACGATGTTATATATGTAAAGGTAATGTGAGACGGAATAAAAAACCATTTAACATTGACCTTAGGGTTAAAAATCTTGCTGCACAATGTGAAAATATACATAAGGAAATACGTGCCCCCGGAGATTCGCTTATGTCGACTGTTTCTTAATGTTTGTGTATTACACACAAACATTAAGGAAACTTTATTTATTTGACACCACGAAGATAAAAAAAAATTACCCTGCTACAGTTATATCAGTAGTACCTATAGGTGTAGCACGGACGGGTCGGCTCAACCGGGGAAGGGCAACGCTCTCACAGAATACTACCAGCGTAAAATAGTAGCTTAATGCTGCTGTGTTTCGTACGGTGAGTGTAGAGAACCGGAGACCCTTTTTACTGGTAACGAGGCATTCCATCTTAGTCCTCACGGGTGACAACGCATCTGCATTTTGATTCATAATCGAGCATAGATGTAGATGTCTATGGGCCACAGCAACCACTTACCAGCAGGTGGACTGTGTGCTCATTTGTCACCCTATCCTTTACAAATACTTACATATACACATATATGTATCATATTAAAAGTTATGGTGGTGGTACTTATATTTTTATTGTAGCAGTATTTTTTTAATAATAATATTGTAATCTAGTGCATAATAGCCAGTAATAATGATTGCTTCATTAGCCTAGTGGTGGTAAACGCAATTGTAGATCATGAGGTCCCGACTTCGTTTTACCAGTCGGGCCTAAATCAGTTATTAGGTTTCTCTGTCAAGAAATAATCAGGCCAGAGTCAGGAAAATGGAGGTTTATCATCCCTGTGCGTCACAAAACACGTGGTTTTACCATCGGTCCTGCGCATGGTCTTGTCGGTTTACTATGCCCATTGGACTGTGAGAGTGAGGGAATAGACAGTGAATAGAGGGAATACGTGTGCTTGTTTAAAACTGTCGTGCCGAGATGGCTAGTCTCCATAGAAACTGGCTGCCGTGAGCAAAATTTGGTCTGAAGGACATTATAATAGCAAATATTTATTACAACAATAAAAATAAAACCACAACACTGTCCTACCTCTTTTGTTACGGTGCCTAGAACGCGGATTGCGTTTCGCTCGTTGAATTGTTGTAGTTAAAGATTAACCAATGCCATCAAAACATAACTTGTAAAAAAAAACCAAGTCTAGCAACTCAGTTCTTCTACCGTAAAAAGTTGTGAGATCCATGTAATACCCAGTCGGTTAATTTATTCAGTCTCTACTTAAGGGCCCTTCTGTTTTAAGTTACATAATTAGCTAACCTAACAATATCTTATAGTGACCATATCAATGTTTAAAATCTTTTATGTTTTAAATAAATAGATTGAATTGGCCATCGCATGAAAACACAATGTATCTCACAAGTAATCAGATTGTTTAGTGTTTTTTTACAAGTTATGATTTTGATGGCATCACATTTCTTTTTGTAGACAGTCTTACTTTTTTTCCTTTAAGGTACCTTCTACTTCTTGAATACCCACAGATACACTGATTCATTTACTGCAATTGCTGCCATATTATGAGCGGATAAAATTTAAATTTTCTGTATAACGTGTATATGCCGATAGATAAAAGTACTCCATTAATTTTGCTAATTTTTTAGCTAAAATGATTGAACTAAATGAACGAGGTGTCATATCATGTCGCGCGGCAGAGACGCGTGATATACGCGGGTGAAACCGCGGGGTACAGCTAGTCCTATATATTTATATGGGATTACAAAGTTATTTGTGCAGTTAATTTATATAAAAACCTGGACCGAAATTGAAAAATATTTTAGTTTTCCCTTGATTTATACACTAAACACTAACTGTAATCTAAATTTGAAGCTTCCATGTCTGCTAGAAGTGCCTTAGAGTTTTGATGATCGGTCGGTCAGTGAGTGACAAAATTAAGAAACTTTGACTAGTTATAATTATTATACTACTAGTTCAAATTGAATGAAATTTGAAGTGTACAATCTTTGTAGTACTTAGTTTCTGAAAATTCAGGTTCCTAGTTTTATTCACAACGAAGTTATAGGGGGTCGAAAATGTCCTGACCTGCTTCGAGAAAGGAATGGTATGGTACGGCCGTGCCGCTTTTTTGCTTGACTTGGCGGGGTCACTGCCGTACCCCCAGATTTTAATTACATTTTAATTTAGGACGATACTTACCATTGACTTGAGTATTTTTTGTATAAATATTACGCGTATTCCATGTAATTAACGGGAACTGGTAAAATTTTGACTTAGATTTGTTTACTTTGAAACTTAACCATGCAGTGGCGGTGTAAGAACATCCACCATCGTGTCGTGGTTGCCTTAAGAGGAGACAGAGGAAAACTAAAACAAACGATACATAGATAGATAACACTTTATCGCACACCAAAGAAAACATAAATATTAACAAAAAAAGAAGAGAAATATATGTGATACAGTGGGCGGTCTTATCGCTAAGAGCGACAGCAGCCTTTGAATGGACATGATTGGAAGAAAATAATAAAACACGTGTGTGGTTTGGCGACAAAAATAACATTATTACTATTATAAACCATGAAATATAAATAAAGATGTATAATATAGAATGGTATATAGGATGGCAGACTCTTCCTGAGAACAAATTTAAGGTGATACCTCGAAAATTTGGTGGTTTTTCTATTAAACATATTTTTTAAGTTTTATAAATTACAAACCAAAATTTTCGTACATGATTTTTGTCTATATGGTCTTGGATTGCATAAAAGGAAAACACGATATCATGTAATTTTCTCGATAGGAAAATATTTCAAAGTAGACTCTAAATATTTACATTTCTCGATGACACCACAATATTCTTACGAATAATTTCATGGCATTATTTTTAAGGCATAGTAAATAATCATATCTAAGTTCTCGTAAACCAGTTTTTTAATCCATAACGAAGTTTTGTTAAAATAAATAAAAATGTTGTTTGGCGCTTACTTAGTTTTTTTCCGAGCGCTTGCTCGGTATGGCTTTCTCATAATTTGCGTACTATGAAGTCATTGCATCACTTTCATTTTGACACTCCCGCAGTTGTCCGTTAGCTTCACCGACAAAGGAATAAGCCACGCCCCCAAAACTTCGATTCATTTTCGAGGTATCCTCTTAAAAATAATGAAAAACTGCCAAGCTTGGTAACTATGGCAAAGTCTTCCTTTAAAGGCAATCTATGGCAGAGACCTATGTTCAGCAGTGGACTTTTATATGCTATAACAAATAAATATATAAATAATACAAGGGAATTTTAAACATACAATACTAAAACTTGTCACCTATGGTTATATATATATATATATATATATATATATATATATATATATATATATATATATATATATATATATAAGATTTTGTGCTAATATTATTGTCTATTATTTTATTCTTTATTTTTGTAATAATGTTTAGTATCAAAGTTCGACAAAAATATGCTCGAAAAATATGTGGCACTGAGAGAATATTATCCGTGATAGAGCCACGCCGCAGCTATGTTATGGTGGTAGTACGAATGGGTCGGCTCGACCGGGGAGGGACCACGCTTTCACAGAATACCAGCGTGAAATAGCAGCTAAATACTGCTGTGTTGTCCGGCAACTTGTTCTATTACAGGGAGGGCGACCATCTGTCCCAAGGTGGTGTTGGGTTTATCGTCCACATGTCTCTCGTTAACAACATTTTAAATATTGGGAGTGTATCGACGAGGGTTGCGTACCTTATACTCAGAATCACCAAACGGTATTCGCTGAAGGTCATACAGGTTTACGCGCCAACGTCGGAACATCCCAATTAGGAGGTGGAGGAAATGTATGAGGACATTTTTAAAGCCATGCATTTTTTTTTTTTTATAGAAGAGGGGGCAAACGAGCATGCGGCTCACCTGATGTTAAGTGACTACCGCCGCCCATGATCAACCGCAATACCAGGAGAATTGCGGGTGCGTTGCCGGCCCTTTAGAAAGGAGTAAGCTCTTTTCTTGAAGGTCCCCAGGTCGTATCGGTCCGGAAAAATCGCCGGTGGTTAAACTATTCCACAGAGAGGTTGTACGTGGAAGAAAACTCCTTGTGAAACGTACAGTGGTGGACCGCCAAGCATCCAGATGGTGTGGATGGTATCGGGACTTTTGCCGTGTAGTGCGTCCACGAAATTTGGCGGCTGGGATTAATCCGAACAATTCCTCAGAGCACTCCCCGTGATAGATGCGATAAAATACGCAAAGAGATGCAACATCTCTTCGCAGCGCCAGTGAATCGAGCCGATCGGAAAGCACTCGGTCGTCGACGATTCGAGCCGCTCTGCGCTGGATGCGGTCAAGTGGAAGGAGCTGGTACTGGGGAGCCCCAGCCCAGAGATGGGAACAGTATTCCATGTGCGGCCGAACCTGCGCCTTGTAAAGTTGCAGGCGGTGTGCCGGCATGAAATACTGTCCCGCTCTGCTGAGCACGCCAAGCTTTTTAGAGGCCAATTTGGCCTTCCCTTCCAAGTGACCACGAAACTGCACGTCACTCGATATGTCGACGCCGAGGATTCCGATACTGGCTGAGGCAACAAGGGGAGTGCCTTGAAACTGAGGGGATACGACAAAGGGGTTCTTTTTAGCGGTTAACGCGCAAACTTGTGTCTTCTGGGGGTTAAACTGGACTAGATTTAGTCGTCCCCAATCCGAGACTCTGTTCAGCAAAGACTCGACTTCAGACACAAGTTTGTCCCGGCACTCGGAGACGTTTTCCCGAGAAATATTGGCTCGGCCGGTGTAAAGAGCATCACCAGTGCTGTCATCCGCATAGCAATGAATGTTACGGGTATGCAACATATCATTGATATGCAGAAGAAACAGCGTTGGCGATAGCACGCAGCCCTGTGGAACGCCAGCATTAATAGGCTTGCAATCGGAGCTTGCACCGTCTACAACGACCTTGATGCTCCGATCTGCAAGAAAGCTGGTGATCCAATCGCATAATTTCTCGGGAAGCCCATAGGAAGGGAGCTTCGAAAGAAGCGCTTTGTGCCAAACCCGATCGAATGCCTTCGCAATGTCCAAACTAACGGCCAATGCCTCCCCCTTGAACTCTACTGCCTCCGCCCATCTGTGAGTGAGGTAGACCAGAAGATCACCAGCTGACCGACCACGGCGAAAACCGTATTGGCGGTCACTAATCAGCTGGTGATCCTCAAGATACCTCATGAGCTGGCAGTTTACAATGGACTCCATTGTTTTGGAGAACAAGGAGGTGATGGCGATTGGCCGGTAGTTGGACGGGTCTGAGCGGTCGCCTTTTTTAGGGATCGGGTGGACGAAAGCCGTCTTCCATGATTTTGGGACTACGCCTAGGGAGTAGGAGTACCGGAAAAGACGCGTTAAAACCGGTGCCAACTCTGGAGCACACGTCCTCAGCACAATTGAGGGGATTCCGTCAGGCCCACTCGACTTGTGGATGTCCAGGGAGAGGAGTGCTTTGCGAACCGAGCGCTGTGTGAACTGCACTTCCGGCATGGAGCACTCACACCGCGGGATGGTCGGCGGCGTACTCCCCCCGTCATCGAGAGTCGAGTTAGACGCAAAGAAGGAGCCTAGAAGATCGGCTTTCTCCTTTGCAGTATGGGCCAGTGAGTCGTCCTCCCTGTGCAGAGATGGAAGAAATGGCTGACAGAAATTCCCCTGGACAGCCTTGGCGAGAGACCAGAATGCACGGGTTCCAGAAGGAAGGCGAACTAGTTTCTCGCCAATTCTGCCTATGTGCTCTGACTTTGCCTTGGCAATGACTCTTTTGAAGGACCTAGAGGCGGAATTATACTTCTTTTTTAGAGCGCTGGTGTTTACATCCCGGGACGCTGATGCATCAACCCAGGCTTGGTAGCACTCCTGCTTATAGCATGATGCTATTTTACAGGAGCGACCAAACCATGGCTGAGATTTGCCTCCAATGGGCACCACAGAGGAAGGAATAAAAAGTTCCATACCCTGAAGTACCACATCAGTAACAGAATCCGCAACAACGTTGGGATCATCCGGCGAGAAGCAAACCCGCCCCCAAGGGTAGGATGCAAAGAAAGACCGCATCCCATCCCAATCGGCTGACCTATAGTGCCAAACACGGCGGCAGCCTGCAGAATGCAACCGCGATTTCAGCGTGAGTGGCACAACACTCCGGACCAGACAATGGTCCGAGGAGCCTAAAGGGGCGTCGACGGAAATCTGATATCCGTCCGGGTGAGAGGTCAGCAGAAGGTCCAACAGGGAAGGTGCATGATCCTCCACATCTGGAATCCGCGTAGGCGAAGTAACCAGTTGTGTCAGACCATATGCCAAGGCAAAATCATGAACAGATCTCCCCGCATGATCGGTTAAACGTGAACCAAGCCATTCGGCGTGATGGGCGTTAAAGTCGCCGAGGATCACGATCTCTGCGGAGGGGATCTGCTGTAGCAACGAATCTGCAGCCATTTGGACGTGGTCGAAGAGTCGGTCTGTTTCGGCATTACCGCTATGGGACCTATAGAGGCACCCATAGAATGGTCGTCGCTGTCTACGCGTAGCCAAAGGATGGACAGGTCCGAACCTACAAGTCTGCCGAGGCGTCGAGAACAGATGTCCTCTCTGACGTAAACGCAAACTCCAGCCCGAGGCACAAAGGAGTGTTCCAGTTTGTACCCCGGGTAGGAGAGATACGAGACATCAGCCGGAGAGGACACCTGCGTCTCGGTCAGAAAGAGCAGAGCCGGCCTCGCCGTCTCGAGATGGTAGTGGACGGCGTTTAGGTTAGAGTGAAGTCCCCTGATATTGCAGAAATTCACGGACAGCGTGGCAGGGGTCGCCTTGGTTTTGTTGCTCCGTTTGCCCCGAGCAGTTGTAGTCTTGAGCGGAATTTTGCCCCCCCCAGAATACGCGGGGCAGCCTGAGCACCCACGCTCAGAAGTGGAGAAACATGGTCGTGGATGCTCAGCGAGGGATTCTCCAGGGGTGCTGGTACCCTCCTGGGGTAGTCTATCATTATTTAATTCCGCTACCATGTTGATGGGGGGGGGGGGGGGGGGTTTGGGCCTCCGGCCACCTGCACTCACCAGACGAAACGCGGAAGCAGAGCTTCCACTTCACGCCGGTATTCTGTGAGGTCGTGGTACCACCCCGGTTTGAGCCGGCCCATACGTGCAACAGCAAAGCTGCCGCGTGGCTCTACCACTGTTAAACATTTTCATGTTAAGCATTCTCCAAAACTCAGTATACGGTGTTAATGGGAGACTTCAACGCAAAACTGGGCACAAGAAAGAACGGTGAGCTGAAGGTAGGGAAATTTGGGATAGGGCAACGGAAACCAAGGGGCCAGCAGCTGGCCGACTTCATGGAGAAAGAGCGACTTCTTATGATTAACTCTTTCTTCCAGCAGCGGCCCCACAGAAAGTGGACCTGGTCGAGCCCCGACGGTTCGACAAAAAACGAAATTGTCTTCATTATGATGACCAAACGCCAACTTTTCAGTGATGTCTCAGTGAGCCAAGGGTGAAAATTGGCGCAAAAAGGGCGATCACCGAATGGTTAGAGGCACACTGAACCTAAACGTTATGTTGGAGAGGTCTCGTCTAATGAAGTCAACGCTCCGTCCCCCTCGTGCTCTAATCCAGAATCCCGTAACTTCCAGCTCGAGTTACGTAACCGCTTTCAGTGCCTAGAAGATTGCAATGCAGTGGACGATATGAATGACAAGCTCGTGGAAACTGTCCATGCGGTCGGAGCTAAGTTCTGCAAGATCTGCCGCAGAAGAACACAAAAACTCTCCGATCACACTCTTAATCTTATGGCTGTTAGACGGGATATGAGGCTGCAATCGTCAACAGATTTGACAGCATACAGGCAACTGAACAGACAGATCTCCAAATGCATGCGGCGAGACTTACGCAACTTTAATACTGCTCGTATTAAAGAAGCGATCGAGCGGAACCAGGGCTCCAAAGTCTTTGCCAGAGATCTGTCTGCCAGAAAGAGTCAACTGTCAAAGCTGAAGACTGAGTGTGGCAGCATCGTTTCCGGGACACCTGAGATTTTGAGTGAGATTGAGAGCTTCTATGGGTAGCTGTACACATCATCGTTGGAGCCACACGCAAGTGTGAGTAACGATCCAAGAGCAAGTCTTATCCGACACTATTCCGATGATATCCCGGACGTCAGTCTGAGCGAGATTAGAATGGCTCTCCAGCACCTTAAAATCGGCAAGTCCCCGGGCGAGGATGGAATTACAGCGGAGCTCCTGAAAGCGGGTGGAACACCGGTACTTGAAGTCCTTCAGAAGCTCTTCAATTCCGTCCTCCATGGTGGCACTACTCCGGAGGCGTGGAGCAGAAGTGCGGTGGTCTTGTTCTTTAAGAACGGCGACAATGCTCTCTTGATGAACTACAGACCGATTTCGCTTCTGAGCTGCGTCGACGTGCTGTTTTCGAGAGTCATTACGAATCGTCTCGCACGCAGACTCGACGACTTCCAGCCTGCCGAACAAGCCGGTTTCCAAAAAGGCTTCAGTATCACAGACCTCATACATACCCTGCGGTAGATTGTAAAGAAGACCGAGGAGTACAATCTGCCACTTTGCCTGGCGTATGTGGACTATGAGAAAGCCTTTGATTCCTTCGAAATTTGGGCGGTGCTACAGTCCCTTCAGCGGTGTCAAGTTGACTGTCGGCATATCAAGGTGCTGAAGTGTTTGTACAGTAGGGCTAAGATGGCTATCAGAGTACAGAGCCAGAGTTCGAAACCTATCCAACTGCGGAGAGGTGTAAGAAAAGGTGACGTTATATCCCCGAAACTCTTCACCGCTGCATTGGAAGACGTTTTCAAGCTACTGGACCGGAAAGGATACGGTATTAACATCAATGGCGAGTACATCACTCACCTTCGATTTGCCAACGATATAGTCCTTATGGCAGAATCGCTGGAGGATCTAAGCACTATGCTCAATGACCTCAATATGTCTCCCAACGGATAGGTCTTAAGATGAACATGGACAAAACAAAATTCGTGTTTAATGTCCATGTCACACGTATGCCGGTAGTTGTTGGAAGCACTATGCTCGAAGTTGTTGACGAGTACGTTTCATCATCATCATCATCATTACAGCCCTTCACAAGTCCACTGCTGAACATAGGCCTCCCCCAAGTAATGCCACAAAGCACGGTCCTGAGCCACCTGCATACATCGACTTCCTGCATGTCTTACCAGGTCGTCACTCCATCTAGTGGGGGGTCACCCTACACTACGCCTACCGGTACGAGGCTGCCACTCGAGAACCTTTCTTCCCCATCGGTTATCGGTTCTTCGAGCCATATGGCCGGCCCATTGCCACATCAGCTTACTAATCCG
The DNA here is from genome assembly GCA_036936625.1 of Parnassius smintheus behrii. Lineage (NCBI taxonomy): Eukaryota > Metazoa > Arthropoda > Insecta > Lepidoptera > Papilionidae > Parnassius > Parnassius smintheus. The sequence continues at coordinate 2,943,418 of JAUPFT010000013.1, forward strand.
TTGGGCTATGTCGGTCACTCTGGTTTTACTGCGGATATCCTCATTTCTGAGTCTATCACGCAGAGAAACTCCGAGCATAGCCCTCTATATAGCTCGCTGAGCGACCTTGAGCGTCCTGATACGGCCAGCAGACGAGTACGTTTACGTGGGACAAATAGTCCGACTAGGTAAGTCCAACTTCGACCGAGAGGTCAATCGACGGATGCAACTAGGCTGGGCAGCGTTCGGGAAATTACGACACATCTTATCTCGTCAGGTATACCTCAATCTCTGAAAACTAGATGGTACAACCAGTGGGTGTTGCCAGTGATGAGTTACGGATCTGAGACGTGGTCCTTCACTGCTGGCCGTATGAGGACGCTCAAGATCGCTCAGCGAGCTATGGAGAGGGCTATGCTCGGAGTTTCTCTGCGTGATAGACTCAGAAATGAGGATATCCGCAGTAAAACCAGAGTGACCAACATAGCCCAACGGATTAATAAGCTGAAGTGGCAATGGGCCGGCCATATAGCTCGAAGAACCGATAATCGATGGGGAAGAAAGGTTCTCCAGTGGCAGCCTCGTATCGGTAGGCGTAGTGTAGGGCGATCCCCCACTAGATAGAGTGACGACCTGGTAAGATATGCAGGAAGTCGATGGGTGCAGGTGGCTCAGTACCGTGCTTTGTGGCATTTTTTAGGGGAGGCCTATGTTCAGCAGTGGACTTGTGAAGGGCTTTAATGATGATGATGATGACTGCTGTGTTTCGTGTGGTGAGTGTAGAGATCCGGAGACCCATTTTTACTGGAAATGAGGCATTCCATCTTAGTCTTCACGGGTGACAATGCATCTGCATTTTGATTCTTAAAAGAGGATAAATGTAGATGTTTATGGGCCACAGCATTCACTTACCATCAGATGGACTGTGTGCTCGTTTGTCACCCTCATTCTATAAGAAAAAGAATAATAGGCTGAGCCACACTTATCATGCAGTATGTGTACTTATATTGTTTTCTGTTTTATAATTTTTTTGTACAATATGTTGTTAATGTTGAATAAATCATTATGTCGTTCATACGTTAACCAGCTTTTGGTCGGGAGGAGGTCCAGCGCCCTTGTCTCCCGTGGCGACTTCCAGCCGTAGATAGTTGCTTCACATCAGACTGATAGTCTCTACAGCAAATGGCACAAATAATATATAACATTGTCATCGTCTAAAGACCCATATTTGCGCAATATACTCAGTTTAGCCGCCTCTGATGTCGTAAAAGAGGTGTCCCTGAGATGAGAGACCGCCAAAGAGTCACGGCGTGTAGCATTTCTCACCTACTTACAAATACTTTGAATAAAAATTTAATTGCATTATATATTATGTCCAATTATCGCGTGGGTGCAAAACGGGTTATATTGGACGCGCATCAACTAAAACGGCAGGGCAGTAGGAGCTTCGTATACCTCCACGTGGTAGAAGTTGAGTTGAGCAGTCATGTGTATATTATCTATTGTTTGGCGGCTCCGTGGAGCAGTGGCTTAGCTTAGTTACACCGCTAAGGGCCGCGGGTTCGAATCCCGCACGGAACAAGTATTTGTATGGCCTACATGTAATTGTTCCTGATCTGCATGTTTGTCCTTGTAAAAAGTATGTTTGTAAACTGCCCCCACAATACAGGAGAAAATATCAGCGTGGAGGTGACGATTTTTAAAGAAAAAACAAGCGAAAAGAAATATTAAAAAAATATTACTCACATTTACGCAAATACTATACACGAAATAAAACTTATTTTATGGATTTTATTGCGTTTAATTTAAACTTTTTGAAACCCGATGTTTCAGTCACTTTATCCATGGGGGTGGCTGAATTCTTTGACGTCCTGATGTCATAGTTGAATAAGACTGCCTTCAACTTTTTAAATTAACCTCAGGAATTAAAAATAAAAAAAATTAAACGCGTTAAATCGATAAGACTTATTTTTTTCTGTTTTATCTACGTTTTTATAATCTGAGTCACATAATACATAATAAACATTGAATTTGTATTACCTATTCTAAAGTTATTTATATGAAACGACGTTATCAGTATACAATAAGAAAGCTGTTAAACTGGGTTCCCCGACATAACAGCCCCGGACAGAATAGCCCCGACAAAACAGCCCCGACAAAACAGCTCACCGACAAAACAGCCCCCGTCAAAACAGCCCCCGACAAAACAGCCCCCGACAAAACAGACAAACAACAAACAGACAAAACATAAAAGTATAATAATAAATAAATAATTATAAAACTAAGTAAGTAATTTACGAAATATGATCGTTTTAGGTAGTATAATATTATTACTTTGCTAGTTGCATTGATAATCGTGCTTTTTATCTTCAGAGTATATTACATAATGAAAATATAATATAATAATAATAATTATTTCTGTGAATATATTGTGGAATTTTATATTCAGCTTTCAATTTAATTAACTTACCTATTATGAGTAGGTTCCAAGAAGGGGCGATTTACGTTTCGACCGATTAGCAGATTTGAATAAATGTTACGTATAGTCCGTTCATCGCTTTAAGAAAGTAATTTGTAATGTGTTTACAATACCTATTCTACATCTTGCGGCGATAATCCTCTTATTGCTATTGAACGAGTATGGGTCATTTAGAAATACATGGGAAGTGTTAATAAATTACTTATTTTTAATTATTCTATAATTGCAGCACCAAAAAAGTCACGTAAAGTATTAACATTCGTTTTACACCACTTACAATTTTTTCAATAATTTCTTGCTAAAACTCACAATAGAAAAGTTTCCCATATATCGCCAACTGAAGTAGATACACGGTATAACTATAGTTATAAATTCTATAGATATGTATGGTATTTATTTTGACTTGGGCTGTTTTGTCGGGGGCTGTTTTGACGGTGGCTGTTTTGTCGGTGGGCTATTTTGTCGGGGCTGTTTTGTCGGGGGCTGTTTTGTCGGGGCTGTTTTGACGGGTCACCGTTAAACTGATATCTTCGCAGTTATCAATAAATTATTATGCGCAATGTGTCTTAATAAAGAAATGAATGAACTACATATACCTTTTTGCTCAATATAAGATCGCTGACTTACTCACTACTACAAATCATCACACAATCATCATCATTTTACTTAAAACTGGCACAGGGATCAAAGTTTATAGTTTGCTACAATTAACAGAAAAAAAGTCGTTACTAGTTCTCGGCTGAACAAAGGAAAAGAACATTACGCTTGGCAGGCGGTTTGACGGAGACGGTATAAGACGTCTCGTACCATGACGATGCTGATAGTCGCCGGTCTGGGTAGCTTACGTCACCTGGTACGTCGACTTAAGACAAATTCAGTGGATCGGTACGAATCAATGAGTGTGAGACTAAATCTGAAAATGTAATAAGCCTTAATTCTTAGGGTGGATATTTATATTTTGATAACCCTTAACCCTTGGGGTAAATTTTTTAAATTTTTTCGGCTTTTTATTATTATTACAGCCATTCACAAATTCTCTGTTGACCACATGCCTCCCCTAAGGAATGACATAAAGCACGGTCCTGAGCCCCCTGCATCCATCGACTTTCTGCACCTCTTATCGGGTGCCACGCGAGCATAATTTAAAAAAACTAAACTTTATTAAAAATGGATATTTTACGCCTGGCATAAACGATATGATTATAGCGCCATCTATCGGAAGCATTAAGATGATTATGGCATATCTTACGTGAAATAGGATAACGGATTCTATTACACTGATATATCATGGTTGTTTGATGATGCAAAATAAATTGGGACAGCAACGTTTTACCGCTTAAATTCTCCAATCATCCCGTGGGTGTCGAGAGGCGACAGAGGGATGCCAGTACACTGCTTGTTTTACGAGGCGCAAGTACGGCCTATCATTGAATACTATTCTCGTCTCTGAGCCGGGGCACCCGTGTACCAACTTCCACTTGACCGTATCTAGCACAGATCGGCTCGAGTTTTTTCTGATCGGCTCGATTCACTGGCGCTGTGAAGGGATGTTGCATCCAAAGATGAAGAAGATGTTGCCGCCAAATTTCACGAAAGCACATCGTGACAAAACTCACGAAACCATCGACACCATCAGGACGCTTGGCGGTCCACGACTGTGCGTTTTATTAGGAGTTTTCTTCTTCGCACAACCTCTTTGTGGAATTGTTTACCACCGGCGATTTTTCCAGACCAATACGACTTAGGGATCTTTAACAAAAGAACTTACACCATTCTAAAAGGCCGGTAACGCATTCGCAATTCCCCTGGTGTTGCAGTTGTCCATGAGTGGCGATAGTCCCTTACCATTAGGTGAGCCGCATGCTCGGTTGCCCACCTATACTATAAAAAGGTAGATTGAAAGAGGGGTTGGGCAGCAGCAGCTTAGTGTTAACAACTCAAAGTAATAAAAAGCTGCGGTTGCCAATCGTCCTGCCAAACGTGGCTATACTTTGGGAAATATTCTCCAATATTAGTCAGTGTGTCGAAAAAAAACCTTAGTTCTTTAGTGGACTTTTATAGGCTGTAGCGATAGCCATGCTTAAGCTTTTCATAAATTAAAAAAAAAGCATTAAATGCACTTTGATAACTATTTAGTGGCGGAGTAAGAATATCCACTACACCATATCGCCCCGCGGGTGTCGTAAGAGGCGACAGAGGGAAACAAACCAGGTGATTGACAGCAGCGTCTTTGTGATAAAAGTTAAAAGTTAAAGTTACAACCTACATACGTCCCACTGCTGGGCGCAGGCCTCCCCTCATTTCTGAGAGGGTTTTAGGACAAGGAAGTGTCCGTCGCGCTGCCCCAATGCGTGTTGGCGAACTTCACATGTCTTCGAAACATTTTTTTTCTTATTCCTCAGACATGCAGGTTTCCTCACGATGTTTTCCTTCACCGCCAAGCACGTGGTAAATCAGCACTTAAAATTGCAATTAACAACATTGGTGCCGGCGGGAATCGAACCCGGGTTACTCGCGTTCTTTGTGATAACGACTTAAAATTATTAAAAACTGCTTATACCAACCCGTCTGCCAAGCGTGGCAACTATGGCATAATACACCCTGTGAGACAACCTACGGGTGAGGCCTGTGTTCAGCAGTGGATTTTATAAGCTGTAATGTTATGGTAACTGATGGAATTTTGCACAGGTAGCGAGTATAACCGAATGCCACCGCTATACGGCCTCGATGACTTTGACGCTTGCTTGCTGGAACCCGGCGGCACATACTGTCTAGTCGACGCGGATCTGTTTTCGGAGAGACCTTCGGACCTGATGCATCTCATACAGGTAAACTAATTCTTCTTTATTTAAAAAAATCTTTACCTTTATACTAGAATTTTCTTCTGTATCGTGGAAGTAGTTTACATACATAAATTGTATCAAACATCGAGATCCGGAAAAATTATTTGTAGGCTATTCAAATATTTGTTCCGCGAAGGTTTAGAGCTAGCGAGCCTCAGAGCTGCAACTCATTGCCAAGTCACAGCGCCACGAAGCTTTCAAGCGATATTCTTCCCTCCGAGGCATCGAATTATTAAACGATAGAAATGTAAAAATTGACTTCAAAAACTAAAAACTAAACTAAAAACAAAAACACAATAAAATACTTTCACGTAATTTTTGCTAAGACGCAGTACATATTATATAAACTTTCACGCCTGTCACCCAGAGGGGTAGGTAGAAACCACGGACTTCCATTTGGTACGATACTGACACATCTTTCTCGCCTCCTTTACATTATATAGATGTAACGCACTACGCATACATGGACGAGTATGTAAGTTTGTCGGTTAAGGATATTCTTAGATTGGTCGATTTTCAATATATCGCCAATTTGGTCGATAAATTTCGATCTGGGGCGAAGGGTGTCCCTTCCCGACTCTACCGTGCACTTTCTGCATTATAGATTTGCTTTGTCACTCTTTCCTCGTTTATTTACTCGTTCTTTCTGCATGACCACTGAAGGATTTCATTCTTAATGCTGTTCATAACATATCATAATATCATCATCACCAGACAGTGTATTGACAATTTTCCACTTTTTTTTAAAGTTTTTAAAGTCAGTTTTAATATTTTAAAAAAGTATTATTTTTACGGCTCTGCAGTTGCGTTATGGCTTCAGCACGAATAGATCAGTTGGACCGACGACCGATGTAAGGCCACGCTATTAGTCTTTAATATTTATATATAAACATATTTATAAAATATTGTAATGTTTTCACATAGAGGGTAAGACGAAAAACATCAGTCGCTTGTCCGAGCATTAAACGAAGCATATACGTTAGCAAATTACTTGTGTTTTATTTTAAATTATATCACAAATACAACATTTTGGCGACGAGTTTCGTTATCTACGTGTGCAAAAAGTGTTATTAAGAAAATAAATTATGGCTAGCAGTGTTAATGTAGTGTTTGGAGGCATTCTCAGTTTTGACCACCGAATTCACGAGTGGAGTATTTTTAAATGCCGATTATTCCAGTTTTATACCGCTAATGATATAACGTAATAAACGGACAAAGCTGGTGTTAAGCGTCGAGCAATTTTACTGTTATAGAAGACACGTTCCGCATCCTCAGAGCTTTAGTGGTACCGAAAGAACTTGATGATACAGAGTGCAAAGTGTTTATACGTTATTTAGACAAACGTTTTATGCCAAAGAAGTGTACATTCGCAGAACGTTTTAAGTTTTATAAGGCTGAGCAACGTCCAGGCGAGGGATTGGCTGAATGGGCGGCCAGAGTACGAAGTATAGTACTATAGTGTGGATTTAAGAGCGAGCTTGATATTTCCTAGCGTGACCGATTCGTATTAGGATTAGAAAACATATTACAAAAAGAAAAGTTATTCTCAGAATGCATCGACACCTTGACGTTCAATAAAGCGTTGGAGTTAGCACAGGGGTTGCTTTGCGCGCGACCAGCTTTACAAAGTACTTTAGAGACTACGCGTGACTCATCACCATCACAGTTCACAGCGGACGATATTTGCCGTGCGCGAGAGTACATCACAGTTGGAATCACAGCAACAATAACAACGAAAAAAGTTTTGTAAAGTATGCGGTTATAAGATCCATGTTAAAAATCAGTGAAGATTTATTAATTATAAGTGTTAAAAATGTCATCAAATAGGACATTTGAAACGAATGTGTAAAACACAAATAAAGAACAATAATTTTGTAACGGAGGAAGGGGACAACATTGTCGAAGGTGAGAAATTTTATAACATTAGGTCAGTAAATGGTGAGCCTATGCAACAGATGGTAACGATAGCTGACGAAAGCATTTTATGGGAAATAGATAGCGGTAGTGCCGTTTCGGTGATGCCAACGATGATGACGGTGATGCTGACGACGATAGTTACAGCGGACGCGGGTCCTGAGGGCTTAGGCGCTGTACTGTCGCAAGTACAAGGGAATGGCGAGGAACGAGTCATTACCTATGCATCACGTTCACTTTCGAAAGCAGAGTGCAATTACGCACAGAATCAAAAAGAGGCTGCAGCCTTATCATCGCGGTGAAAAAGTTTCACAATTTTTATATGGTAGAATGACATCGTTTATTTTGCGTACGGATAAACCGCTCTTAACAATATTTATCACCAAAAAAGGAATCCCAGAGTTTACAAGATATGCTCTATTTTTGTCAAGTTATAATTTCAATATTAAGTATATTAAGAGCGATGATAACATTGCAGACTTTCTAACCCGATCAATAGACGGTATGCGCCATTGCAACGATGTACTTAGCCCAGTGGTAGATACATGTTTGTACGTAAATTTTTTAATGAATATTTTGAAATCGGTGACGTTAATTGACGTTAAGTTAGCGACAGCGGAAGATGCGATTCCAGGAAAGAATGGCCAGGAAAATTACTAAATGATAATTTTAAACCTTATTATAATTGTAGGTTTGAACTTCGCGTAGAAAACGGTTGTCTTCTTAGGGGGCATAAATCAGTACCTACAATATTTAGGGAGCAACTTTTAAATGAGCTTCGTAGTTCCCATTTTTGAATTACGAATACTAAGGCGGAAGCGAGATCGCGTATGTGGTGGCCAAATATCGACAAACATATTGAACAAAAATAGGATCGTGTAGCATATGCAGTACAATGCGATCTGCCCCGCCACACTCTCCGCTCTCTCCGTGGCCCTACCCGGAACATCCTTGGGAACGTGTGCATCTTGATATATTTTCACTAGAGGGTAAGCATTACCTCGTCATCTTTGACGCTCATACCAAGTGGATTGAATGTTATTCTATGCAGTCAACAGACACCCTATCGATTAATATAAAATTGGAAGACGTTATGAGTAGGTTTGGTTTAATGAAAGTATTGGTAACGGACAACGCGACAAATTTCTGTTCTAATGAGTTTAACGCGTTTTGTAGTATTAACGGAATAAAACACATCATAACAACCCCTCCTTATCATCCGGCCTCGAATGGACAAGCGGAAGATGACTAGTTATAAGCATTGTGATGGTGCAACCTCGTGTTTTGTAAGAATATCCAATACCCCATGACGTTCAGTGAGTGTCTTAAGAAGCGACAGAGAGGAACAGACCAGTAGATTTTTAATTGGCTGTAAGATGAACGGTAACGGCTGGTGATGCAAGATAATCCATCAACACATTTCGTCCCATGAGTGTCATGAGAGGCGGCTATTGGAAGTGCCAGATATAGAGCTTCCGATAAAAGGCATATTTCGCCAAGCTTGTCAAGAGCGACAATTAATTTAAATTTTTATTATTATTTATATTTATCCTCGCAAAGAGGTTGTGGCCAGTGAAGGAAAAGGAGAGATCTCCCGCCGGGCAAGGTTTTCTGCCCGGGGAGCGGCCAACACTCCGTGTGATAGTTCGGAGATGTTCTATATATACTGTTTATGATTCGGAATTTATATAGCGCAATTTAGGCTACGGCGTGTTTCGCTTGTTTCGCGTAGTAGTGAAATTTTAAGAACTCAAAAAGGAGAAGAAATCGTTTTATGGTTCAGTAGCAAAGTGGCGGTAAACAGGCCCTGGGTTCGAACTTAAGAAAACTTTATAAATCTGTCAATATGCTATGAATGAACGTAAAATATCTACAATTTATGTTAAGAATTTTTAATCCAAGGGTAATATTTTAAAAAGGTGAAGTTAACATCTATAATATAGTTACAGCCTATATACGTCCAACTGCTGAGCACAAGCCTCATTTCTGAGAGGGTTTTGGGACAAGGAAGTGTCCGCCGCGCTGCCCCAATGCGTGTTGGCGAACTTCAAATGTCTTCGAAATATTTTTTCTTATTTCTCAGAAATGTAGGTTTATGCTCACGATGTTTTTCTTCACCGCCAAGCACGTGGTAAATCAGCACTTAAAATTGCAATTAACAATTTCATTGGTGCCGGCGGGAATCGAACCCGGGTTACTCGCGTTCTGTTATATTTACAGCCAGCGTTAACCATCTGAGCTATCACGGCTCTATAAGTTAACATCTATAGGCGTTCTTTATTACAGGAATTCTCAGCAGACGTAAAGAAACATTACAACCATACGCAAATACACAGGGGAGTGTGTCTAACAAAAAGCTGTCGACATTTAAATTATACTTGGGACCTAAATGAGACCCTTGAAGTATGCTTGAATGAATCCATTTGGAAAGAATACAATATACAAGCAAAACTAAGTCAAATACACTATTGTAAACGGGACGTAGACCATGCAGTGTTGGATACGAGTGACTTTGTTGTGATCATTGTTTATATGGTCCTAGTTGCACTCAATATTATAGGAAGCTTGTACGATGTCCTTTTCTGTCATCAAAATAGCAAATCAGGTAATGTTCAACTTATTTTACGTTTTATTTTAGGTTCTCCTGGCAAAGTTCATCACCGAAACTTTAGATTATTTTCTAAAGTTTTAGACCTTGCAAGAAGCTATAAATAGCAAGCACAGATATTAGAGACTCTTTTTATATAGGATAAGGGTGACAAATGAGCACACAGTCCACCTGATGGTAAGTGCTTGCTGTGGCCCATAGACATCTACATCTATCCTCGTTTGAGAATTAAAATGCAGATGCGTTGTTCCTGATTCTGATAACACACTTAACGGGAACAACAGGGTTTTTGTTATATCTTGTGTATGTTTACCGCTGGGTGGTAAGGAAATGTCTGCCGCATGGCCAAAATCGTATTGAGGAACTTCACATGTACTTGATTTTTTTTAATTTTCAAGTCACGCAGGTTCTCTCACGCTGTTACAGGTGATTAGAAATATGACTTAGAGGATTTAGAAATAATATAATAGTCGTATTACTTATTCAAGAATTTGGTTTAAATGCATATTTAGCTGTTAAGAAAAGGGCCCAAGTATACCAATTGTTGAAAAATTTTATTACTACTTCAGTTTTTTTTATAGAATAGGGTGACAAACGAGCACACAGTTCACCTGTGGTAATTGGATGCTGAGGCCCATAGACATCTACATCTGCCCTCGATTATGAACCAAAATGCAGATGCTTTGTCACCCGTGAGGACTAAGATAGAATGCCTCGTTTTCAGTAAAAAGCGTCTCCGGTTCTCTACACTTAACATACGAAACACAGCAATATTAAGCTGTTATTTTACGCAAGTATTCTGTGAGAGCGTGGTCCTTCCCCGATTGAGCTGACCCATTCGTGCTACAACTATACTATTAATGTAGCTGTAGTATGCCTCTACCACAAGACCTACTTTATTACTATGGGAAATGCTAAAAATAAAAATATCTTAAGGCTGTGTTGATATAACTGTGGCCGAGAAAGGAAAAGGGGAGATCTCCCGCCGAGAAATGTGTTCTGCCCGGAGATCAGCCATCGTTCCGAGTCCGAGTGGTAGTTTGGGGTTATTTTATATAATACAGTTTTACCTCGGAACTTTTGTAGCGTGATTTAGGCTTCCATGCGTTTCGCTTGTGGCGCGACGACAGCGCCGCCACATAACGAATACGTTATGATAAGATTAACGATGAGTAGCAGCTTTAAAGGTGCGAGGCGTCTGGTACAGTGATCTTCAATTCTAGAAATTATCGTAGTGTTCATTTAATATTAATATGCTATAAAGGTATATCAGGTTCCAGTTATATGGTTTCAAAAGAACAACTAAACTTACAACAAATTACATTAAGCTTCATAACAATTTCATCGTCAAAACTGGCCATGGGAATAACTAATTTTGACCAAATTCTTGTAATTGTCAATACCATTCACGCTGTACTGTGCTGATGCTGCTGAGAGATTTTACAGTAATCAAAACCTGTCAAGGGGTCACGCGTTTGACCAAATATACTTTTTTTAGTTATGATATTAGATAAATTATTTATTTAAGTAGTAGTAATTATTATATTTCTATTATAATTTTCTTACTGCAACCGCCTTCGACATTATCTTATGACTGCCTTAAGGTTGATGGACAGAGAATGCTTTTAGAAGTCCGCCTACTGTTCCCATTTACCGTACAGTGGTGGTGTTAAATATATCCTCCACTCCACACCATCCCATGGGTGTCGTGAAACACTTAGTAAAGTAAAGTAAAGTATCAGCCTATATACGTCCCACTGCTGAGCACAGGCCTCACCTCATTTCTGAGAGGGTTTTAGGGCAAGGAAGTGTCCGCCGCGCTGCCCTAATGCGTGTTGGCGAACTTCACATGTCTTCGAAATATTTTTTCTTATTCTTCAGACATGCAGTTTTCCTTCACCACCGAGCATGTGGTAAATCAGCACTTAAAATTGCAATTAACAATTTCATTGGTGGCCTGCGGGGATCGAACCCGGGTTACTCGCGTTCTGTTATATTTACAACGAGCGTTAACCATCTGAGCTACCACGGCGTGAAACACTTAACACATACACACAAAACAGAAGGCATTAAATCAGGAGATGGGTAGCAGCATCTTTTTAATAAACCTAACGATAAAAAACTGCGGTTATCAATCCGCTTGCTTAGCGTGGCAACTGTGGCAAATATCTCCTATGAAGCAATCTATGGGAGAGGCCTAGGTTCAGCAGTGGACTTTGATAGGCTGTAAAGGTAGCAATTTGTTCCTATACATTATGTACGGTTCTTACGTGGCAGAGTCATGCTGCAGCTATTTTAGTAGTATAGTTGTATCTATCTAATGCTGCGGCGCAAAAGGGGAGGAGCCAGAATATCAGCGTAAAATAGCATCTTAACGCTACTGTGTTTCGTATGGTGAGTGTAGAGAACTGGAGACCCCTTTAGTTGGAAAGAAGACATTCCATCTTGGTCCTTACGAGTGATAACGCATCTGGATTTGGATTCGTAATTGAGGATAAATGCATATGTCTATTGGCCGCAGCACCTACTTACCATCAGGTGGACTGTGGGCTCGCTTGTGACCCTATCCTATCCTATAAAAATAGATCAACAGAAAATAAATAAATAAATAAAATATATAAGTTGCCTGAAAAGCTGCTGTCATAATTAAACGTTTTCCCACCATGTTGTGACACTGCGCTCTGTAATTAATAATTCTTGTTTTAGGTAATTCATATGTACTTTCATTTTCTCTACGGCGAAATTGGGAAAAATTGGTGGCGCCAAGTGGTGTTGGGACCGACCACAGACTGCAGAGGCTAAAGTCATTTCATGGATTGAGGTTAGAAGTACTTAATTACAAACATGTTTGGTTATTATATATTTTTATTATGTGTCTTGTTGATCTAGGGGTGGTAAACGCAATTGCTGAACATGAAGCCCTGGATTCGAATGCCGGGTCGAGTCAAAATAAGTTTATTAATTTTTCTGTACAGCCAAGAGTTAGGAATTTGGTGGTGTTTCACCCCCATACCTCGGAAAACACGTTAAGCTGATGGTCCTGCACCTGATCTCTCTTCGGTCGTGTCGGATTATCGTCCCGTCGGACTATGAGATTTTGGGGAAAAAGAGTACACCTGTACTTGTTTAATCCTGTCCATTTAATTTGAGACAGCTCGCCGAGACTGAAATTTTATCTGAAGGAAATTCGGCAGTATCGGCAGTCAATAATAATAAATGGACAAGTAATAAATAATTTTGAAGCAGATGTAGTGTATCCACTAAGCCCATGCCATCGTGTCAGTGTCGTAAGAAGGAACAGAAAGATTCAGAAATAGAAGATGGGAAGCAGGATCTGCTTGAAATATTTAAAAATAATTAGAAACTGTAGTTGCCAGCCCTAGGCGCGGTAATTATGGCAAACATTCCTCCTATGAGACCAATTCCGGGCACGGGCTTGTAATAGGCTCATAAATGAATGTCATGACTTGAATGAATATTTAACCACGCCTTACGCTTACTCCACGAAAGAAAAGACGTCAAATATTATATCAATTAAAATAAAATACTTTTTAATTCCAGGGCCATGACAATGGTTTGCGTTATATTTTCACATGTGGCGCTCATCATGGCATATGCTTATATAGACAATACACTATATATTGAAAAGGTAAAATTATAGTAATTGACTTGTAGAACGTTGTTCATTATTTTAAAAAGTAATCTTTAAAAAATAGTTAATTCATCACTATTAGTTTTTATTTTATAGGATAGGGTGACAAACGAGCACATAGTCCACCTTATTGTAAGTGTTTACTGTGGCCCGTATACATCTACATTTATCCTCGATTACGAATCAAAATGCAAATGCGTTGTCACCCGTGAGGACTAAGATGGAATGTCTAATTTCCAGTAAAAAGGGTCTCTGGTTCTCTACACTCACCACACGAATCATAGCAGTATTAAGCTTCTATTTTACGCTGGTATTCTGTGAGAGCGTGGTCCTTCCCCGGTCAAGCCGACGCATTCTTGCTACAAGTATACTACTAATATAACTGCAGGATGGCTCTACCACGCACAAATTAGTGCTAATTTGTTAAGAAATAACGAAATAAATATCTCTTTCTTTCTTTCTATTACTACAGTCCATTACAAGTCCACTGCGGAACGTAGACCTACCCCAAAGATTGTCACAAAGTACGGTCCTAAATTACAGACTACCTTACCCTACAGGTAATGCATATCTAACATATAAAATAATGTTTGTTTGTTCGTATTTTATGCGCTGCTATATCGTTCATCAGATTGCCGACAAACTTTGTCAACTTATTGCTTGCGCTTGCGCAAAGGTTTTTTTTTTTAAAAATAGAATAAGAGTGACAAACGAGAACACAGTCCACCTGATAGTACGTGGATGTTGTGGCCCATAGACATCTACATTTATATTCAATTAAGAATCATAAATGAAGACTAAGATGGAATGCGTTGTTTCCAGTAAAAAGGGTCTCCGGATCTCTACACTCACCAAACGAAACACAGCAGCATGAAGCTGCTATTTTACGCTGGTATTCTGTGACAGCGTGGTCTTTTCCCCGTCGAGTCGACCCATTTATGCTACAACCATAATACAGCTGCAGCGTTGTTCTACCACGTATATTGTAGGTTGTAGATAAAGCACAATTAACTTACGGTAGATGGCGCGCGTGTCGTATCGACAAACTTATTTGAAAATTATAGATATCATTCAACGTCCATAAATGTATTATAATTCCTAATTAAACAATATAGCTCGGTAGCAACGCGCCGGCTACCAGCTAGTCTGACATAATTTCTTTTCATAAAATTAAACAAAAGTTTAAAAAAAGTGACAAAATAACTTACAGCCCATCTGATAATAAGTGACTACTTGCTGCTCATGGGAACCTGCAACTAACTTCAAACGATATCTTCGTTTGGAGTTAGTTGCAGGTTTTCAAGAGTCACAGATGAGTTGTCACCTCTGGAACAAAAGTATAGTGCCTCACAGTTTGTAATTATACCGGCTCTCTGTACCTCTTAGAGTGGAACACAATCAGTACACCCACTATTGGTCTGCGGCAGAAGTAGTTAGGGACAGAAATGAAGTTCTATTATCGTGACCATACTTAAAAATGATATTTAGTACCAGTGCAAGAAATTGAATGTTTAAGAACGAACGTTTATCTACTAATATTACACAAACGGTTTCCATTCTATGCATGGCAGATCCACGTGGAAAACTGTATTACGCCTGCAGCACTAATATGTAAGTTCGACCGGGAAAGAACCCACGTTCGCACAGAATACCAGTCTAAAATATTATAATGCTGCTGTGTTTGTATGTTGAGTGTCGACACCCGGAGGCATTTCTAGTATCGAAGCATTCCATTTAGAATTACACCGATTATCTGTTGGTTAGTAAGATTGAATAAAAGTTATAGCCTATACACATCCTACGGCTGGGCACAAGCCTCAACGCTGCGCTGCCTCAATTCGTGTTTGTGGACTTCATAAGTACTCTTTCAGAGTGGAGGCGGGCGCGGGTGCTAGCGCGGGCGTGTGTAAATCAAAATGTATGTAGACGCCAGTTGCATTCAGAGTGCTCCCATGAGTAAAATTTCTACTTGTGTTCTTTCTACTTAAATTTGTTGTATCTTGCTTCCCCGTCTTGTGAAACTTGCATTTGATTGTCATAGTTTCCTTATCCTTCAGGCATACGAAGATCCAATTAAGCAGATCCTCTTTAACGGACAAATGGTCGTCCACACTTTTTTCGTGATGTCAAGCTTCCTCTTGGCATACAACTACGAGATAAATGCAGAAAAGCACAAGGTCTCATGGTGGCACTTCCCTAAAGGATTGCTATTAAGATGGATCAGGTAAGATAAAGGAAAGGGATAAATTATTCTTCTAGATTCAAAGTATAAAAATGATTTGTCTCCACTCAACCACAAAAGCCAGCACATTCGGGATACAGCATCAACTTACTATTAGGTTATGTGTTTGTGTGTCCTCTTATTTGTATCGATCTACAGATCTATGTTTTTTTTGTAAATTAAAACCGTTATTGGGGACTCCAAAAACTCCAGAAATCATAGACGAATCGGAGCAACTAAGTTTTTAATTGCCAACTTAAATCCAACATTTTTTTTTTTACCGGCAGTTGACCTTTATTGTTCCCTACAATATTTGGTCAAGCAGCATCAAACTATCCCTAACCTTTGCCGGGCTATAACTCTTTAAAATTATTATGGCGGCTATTTTGTTATCCGCCTCTTTTAGCCATGGCCACATTCCAGCTCCGTCCTATGTCACTTTACTTACTGTGTTTCGCTCATCAAGCTTTTGAAATTATAAATCGTCATTTTGTGACGTCCGCCATATTGGACTTAAAATAACGTCGCTTTACTTATTGTGTTTTGCTTATCAAGTTCTTTCATTTGGTGCTCATATCATTGGAGTTGCTGTGGAAATCATAAATCGCCATTTTGTAACTTCTGATATATTGGATTAAAAATAACGGTATTTAAGCAATTTTACATTATCTCGAGAACCACACATGTGTAGCAAAATTTTAGCCCGATAGCTTCGGTATGTGGGTGAAATATTGATTGCAAAGTTCCAGAATTAATAATAATTACTAAAAATAATGAAAGTATGGTAATGATTTCTTATATTTACGCGAAAACTACATATTGAAATAATACTATATATATTTATATATATATATATATATATATATATATATATATATATATATATATATATATATATATATATATATATATATATATATATATATATATATTTAACGCGTATATTTAACTTTTTCAATACCCGACGTTTCGAGAGCTTTACAGCACCCATGGTCACGGGAAGGACTGAGATGTTCAACGTCCAGATGTCATAGTTAACCGCGGTTACCATAGATTAAAATTTAACTTTTGTTCCGATCTACACAGTATGAACTTATGGTATCATGAAGTCTTGCAGTTGTATGCTTGGGTTGGGATTTAATTTTATTTATTATAGGATCCCAAGCAGATGGTAGCACCCAGCCATCTTCTCTATTGAAATTAGGATGTTTTTTGATTTCAATAGCCTCGCGAATCATCCTTGGAAGGAATCGAAAAAGTTAAATATACGCGATAAATTCCGTAAAAACTAGTATTATTTCAATGAATGTATGGTAGTTATAGTTGTATATAATTTTCGTATATAATATGGCATACGAAATAGTGATTTCACTACACTTTTTCACTGCATCTGTAATTCCCCTGTCGTTGCAATTGTTCGTGGGCGTTGCTCGTTTTGCCGTATGCTTCTTTGCCCCCTCTTCTTTTAAATAGAGAATATTTAAAAAAAGGAAGACTGGATCAGCATTTAAACGCAAAAAGTGGTCTTATACACTACTGTCGTCCTTCAACAAGCCGAAACAGTTCGTGAGAGTGTTGCTGAGAGTTTCATCATCGTCATCATCATAATTACAGCCCTTCACAAGTCCAGTGCAGAACATAGGCCTCCCCCAAGTAATGCCACAAACGGTCCTGAGTCACCTGCATCCATCGACTTCCTGCATGTCTTACCAGGTCTCTTTGCTGAGAGTTTATGCATATTCATTCGGCACCGTGTCTAAGAATTTGGTATTTGAAGAAGCTCTAGACAGCGTAATCTTACGACAAGTTTGCTTCTTTATGATTACAAAGTTCAACTGCCGCGAGAACTAAAGCCTAAAGATCACGAAGGACCACGCAAAGAGTTCGCTAAATGGTTCACGAAACAACAATAAGTGGAAATTAATTCTGATCTTTAACAATTTCGACTAAAAGTTATTTCATTTAGAGTTTAAAAAACCACGAGTGATTGTTGAGAAACATGTGCATCCACATCGCTAGGTTTAGGATTTGGGCTAAAGGCATCATTTTTTTTTTTTTTTTTTTTTTTTTTTTTTTTTTTTTTTCATCATACGACTGTGCGTGTAGTGTGGCGATTGATAAAGAATTTTTTAAAATTTAAAGTTTATGTCTAAAATGTTGCGGACCGAACACGCCTTGAAGGAGGAAATTATGCACCGTAATACTGAAAGTAAGTCACGATTATGAAGAACGATTACAGTTAATTTCGACAAAAGAGTACTTGAGTGCCAACAAAGCCTTAGCGACCATTAACCCAAAATGTTAATCCTTAAATAAACATAGACTACACTGTATGCTTCATAAATAAAAATATAATTTACAAGTTTTAATTAACTGTACGTATTAAAATTATTTTTACGTGAATTTTTGGACACGCCTTATAAAATATGCTATCCTTTTCCAAAGTTAAACCGGCCTATTACTCCTTTTAAACCAACTGCAAAAAAGATGGATTTTTTTCAGTTTGACTATACTATTTACTTTCTTTTATTTTATTTACTATTTTTGTATGTATGTTACGGTCACGCAAAATCTACACTGATTATAATCAATCATTTATTGAACAGGCCTCGAGGGTTCACTGCAATATAAAAAACATAGTATTATTTTAAGTGTAGTGTTATTTTTAGTTTACTCAAAAGGCACAAATTAAACTTAAAAAAATTATAACCCTTTAAAACAATCCACATAGTTTAATAGATTCTGAAGTTGAGCGTTTTTTTATTTTTTTTAAACACGTTGTCTCAGTGGTTTAACACGTGTTATGAAAGTTCGATTATACATTTGAAACATGCATTTTCCTTTTAAATTTTTCTCGCAGGTTAACTCCAACGTACGCACTCATACTGGCCACTATTTCCACATTGATGAGACACATCGGCAGTGGACCGATGTGGGACTTGGTGGTAACCAGCGAATCCAACGCCTGCCGCCAGTACTGGTGGGCGCACGTGTTCTACATACAAAACTATATCTACGACGACAAGCTTTGTGTTCCAGTGAGTTGGTAAGTGCTTTAATGGTAATTAGTGATAAAAAATCTGTGAAAATAAAGTCGTATAGATGGCGGTTAAGGATATTGAATCTGGTGTTCCCTTATTTAATTAAATAAAAGTTATACCTTTATTTAAATCTGGTAGTATATTGGACCCCACCAATTTGCAGACCTATTTCTGTACTGGCAACGATCAGTGAAATTTATGTAAAAATTATTCTAAATCAAAAGTAAATTTTTAATGTAAATAAATTACTGCATAAAAATTAGTTTGATTTTATAAGAATTTGCTCGACAACTGACGCCGGTGTTGAGCTGATTAAACATATTTTCTTTGAATGGGAGAATTCAGAGGATGCTGTGGGTACATTTTCTTATCTTTCCAAGGCTTTCGATTGCGTTAACTATGAGACATTAATCAGGAAGCTACATCTCATTATATCATATATAAATAATAAACCGCAAACAGTTGTTATTAATGGGATCAGTTCTTCTGAATCGGTAATATGTATGAGTGTTCCTCAGGGCTCTATTCTTGTTCTTAGTTTATGTCAATAGTGTGTAGTAATAATGAGTCATGGTTAGTAATTCCTACTAACCATGATTCATTATAGTAGAGCCATGTCGCAGCTATATTATGGTTGTAGCACGAATGAGTTGGTTTGACCGGGAGAGGACCACGCTCTCGCAGAAATAGCAGCTTAGTATGCTTCATATGGTGAGTGTAGAGAAATGGATACCCTTTTTACTGAAAAAAAGGCATTTAATGTTAGTTCACAGACGTGACAGCGCATGTGCATTTTAAATCCTAAATCGATGATAGATCTAGATGTCTATGGGCCATAGCATCCACTTACCATCATGTGTTGTATTAAATCTGGTGTGTATATTAA
The DNA here is from genome assembly GCA_036936625.1 of Parnassius smintheus behrii. Classification (NCBI taxonomy): domain Eukaryota; kingdom Metazoa; phylum Arthropoda; class Insecta; order Lepidoptera; family Papilionidae; genus Parnassius; species Parnassius smintheus. The sequence goes on from JAUPFT010000013.1 coordinate 2,963,041, forward strand.
AAGAAAATAGAGTGAATAGGCGTATACGGTGTTCACGCGCAAGCGAATACTCATTTAGCGGCGACGATACTGAAGCAACGAACCCCGAAAAAAGCCTGCAATGGTTTGGTCTTACGATGAATCGTTATAGTTGATCAACGTGTTTAATGATAATTATAAAACATTTTGAGGAAAAACAATAAAAATAAAATGGAACCGATAAAATTGAATTGGAACGTAATTTGCCAAGTTATAGTGTAATGTAGTAAAGATCAACTGTGATTGCTAATCTCATGCACCTGTAATGACTGAACCAGTAGTAAATTAAACAAGAATGACTTTTAATTAACGTTATTTATAATCTATATTACATAATAGTTTTGGTTTCTATTTCTATTACGTGATGCTATAGCATATATCAAACTCACTAAATGCGTATAAATCTGACCTAAATAAAATCTACCTAAATTGATCGGTAGGAACTGGATGCGTGTAGCCGAAGACCAGGCTAAGTAGCGCTCTTTGGGAGAGAACTAAGTCTATATATACCAGTGGACTAATGCAGGTTGATGATGATAATGATCACCCCGATAAATGCATTCTCAAAAATTCTTTATTCTCGATTCTTCGCTGTGATCCACCAAGCGTATCCTTCGAAAGCGTGAGCTCTTTGTATATAATATACACAACGAAGGCGTTTGAGTCTAAGGAGACTATCGGGAACACCCGGTTTCAGTTGGTCTGCTTCTGGTATAATATTACAAAATTAGAAAATATGTCCAACCGCTAAGAAGATTTACATTAACATTCAGTAACACACGTTTAACAAGAACATTAACCATTTCTTTAGGTATCTAGCAGCAGATACGCAATTATTCTGCTTGGGTCTACTGATTTGCATGACGTGCAGAACGATGCGGACCAAGAAGGTTGCTCTCTTAACCTTGTTTTTACTATCACTGCTCATTACATCCAGCGTCACGTATTTCCTAGATCTAGACGCCATCATTATACAATCACCTGAGTAAGTAATTTTTATTAAATGTTCTTGCTTTTTCATCCAGCGTCACCGATTTTCTAGACTAAAACGCCGTTGTTATACATACAATCTCTTCATTAAGTATATTTTGTTCCGTGATTATAGCATTTTCATCCCCTAAATTTTTTTACGGCAAAGCCAGTATAAATCAGATACTCAAAGGGAAAAAGTTTTTTGATTCAAGCTTACTAAGGGATAGGGTTTTTTTTATTTGAGTTGGAGTTCATCTGGGTATTTCTATTTATGCCATCAATAATGTTAATGCATGCACTGCTATGAGACATTCCATCTTAGTCTTCAGAGGTGACAACGCATCTATGTCCTTTCTTTGAAGTTGTTTGCTTTTGTCTATGGACTGCAGTTGCCACATACTATCAAGTGGGCTAAACTTTGTCACTTCATTTTTATTTAAAAAAAAAAACATCATAAATTTCCCTCAGACCACCTAAACTACTGGTATTTCAAAAAAATAATGAGATATCGTTACAAGCAATAAGAAGAGTCATGCTCTTCCATGCTATATATACAACATATGACGTCACATAATTCTATATGGCAGCTTATTGCGGACATAAAATGCCATGGATTATGCAATTATAAAGTACTACCAAAAAAAGATATCATAGTTGATTAAAATATCGTGATAACCATACGAATAGATATTTATTTTCGTTATAAATTACAGTAAGTTAAATGGACGTTTTTGTTGTAGTTGGGTTTTAGTTGACATACGAGCCTGAGACCAACAAAAATATAGGCGGAACATTGCGTACCTCTACATTTCAAGCAACGTCCAAACCATGCAACCAAATTTATTTAACAGGCCGTAAAAGTATTAAATAAGAAACATTACTATATAATCTTTTTCATTTAATACGTAATATTTTTATTTATATGTAATTTTTTTATTTCTTTATTTTATAGTATAAGGGTGTCAAACGAGCACACAGCCACCTGATGGTAATTAGATGCTTTAACCCACAGACGCTTACATCTACCCTCGTTTAATTCTAAATGCATATGCGTTGTCAGTTGTCACCCTTAAGAACGAAGATGGAATATCTCGTTATCACTAAAAAGTATATTTGATTCTCATCACAAGCTACACGAAACAAAGCAACAACATGCTATTTTATTTCATGCTGGTGTTTTGGAAGAGCGTTGTTACCCTTCCCTATCGCGCAATTCTATTCGTGCTGCTGTCGTAGTATAGCTGCTGCGTGCCAGTACCAAGGATAAAGTTGTGAAACCCTTCTGTTTCAGAACATGTCGAAACTTATATGTCTCGGACTATACTTTCAATTATATGTATATACCTGGTCACACTAATCTCTCCACCTACATCATGGGCCTCAGTGGCGGCTTCCTCGCTTACCATTGGCAGGAAGAGGGGAAGAATTTGGATAAATATAAGGTGAGCGATAGCTTGACCCAGTACTTACTTTGTTTCTAACCGTAGTGTTATCCTACATCCTACGTACAATACCGAATTCAAAAATTCAAATAGAAAGAAAGAAATATGTTAATTTCTAGCTAAAGCTCAGACCACCTAATAAAGATAGACAAAGCGCTTCGTATATTTGGTGGTCTGGAAACGTTGGCCTCTGAAATGCGTTCTCGTGGAGACGAAGAACTCGGTCAAAAATTGATTCTCACTTCCAGGTTCTCGCAAATGTTGCCGTTCATGGCATAAGGTCGGAGTGCTGTGCAACATCAAAGCTGCACAAAAAACTTGCGGGAAAGAACGATCCTAACGATAACATCGCCAGGCTGGAGGGAAACACGCAGAGTTGCGTTCCCAACTTGTCAGTCTTTTGGCTAAGGCGGAAAATTTTTTGGAAGAAATTAATTTCCTCCATAAGCCGACGCAGGTACGGTCTATTACAACTCAGATGGCCACCTTGGCCACCTTGCCTACACATTTAACACCTGCTGCACCCAATTCTAGCAGCGGAAAAGAGGTACTCATGGCAGACATAGGGGCTCTCATTGGCAGGAAACTAGCTGTCTTCTAGGCCTGACTGATTGCTGAAAGGGCCCAGCAAACAAGCCACTGACTACACTGAAAATGTAATGGGGGAGGTAAAGGCCAAGATCAAATTGGCAGAGTTTGGAATCGACTCCGTTCGCATAAAGGAAGCTGTGACAAGGGTTTACTACTCGAGATTACGGGACTTAACTGTAACTCAACGGCGGACAAGCTAGCAGCGAAATTGCTCGAGGTTCTCTCTGATATGAACGTACAATTACTCGCCCAATTAAAATGCGCGACGTTTGACAGAGGGACCTTGACGACACTATCAGCCCTGGCGAGATAGCAACCGCGATCGCCGAATTGAGTGGTTGTTCGGTAGGCGATATTAAAGTTAGAGACGTTCGACAAATTCCTACCAGCATAGAGACGTGCTGAATGCAGAGCTCAATAACAGCGGTCCGAAAAATAATGGCGGAAGGACGTGTATGTAAGGCTAGGATTCCACTCGAGTAAAACTACTGGTGCCCAAGCTGATGCATTACTGCAGATGCCTCGAGTAAGGGCGCGTGAATAGTAAGTAACGAGTAACGAGAACGTAGTAACGAGAAAAAAAGGGCAGACAAAAATAACCGCTGCTACGCCTGTGGCCAACTTGGTTATAGAGCGAATCAGTGCACCGCGTCGGCCCTGAAATGTCCCGTTTGCTCTGACCTCGGGCGCCCTTCCAACCGTAGAAGGGGGAAAGAATGCGCTTAACCTGCAAAAAGGAGAGTTAGGAAGAGTAAGCTCAATCCCACTCCCTTCAGCGAGAAGATTACAGCAGCACCTGTTGCGGCACCGGGCTCTGTCTGACTCGACAATGGAAGTTGCTGAGACGTAAAATACACGCCTCTCACAGTCTTTCAGGGTAACTTCGACCCCTGCTGCAATGCGAATTTTGGAGTGGCGGGTTGCTCATGCAGTAGTAGCGGAACCCTATGCCGTCCCCGACCATTCTGGCTGGTTTGACGAAAAATCGCGCTCCATAGCCATTTACTGGGAGGGGGGGGTAGTGATGATTCTCCACCCTGCGTCCTGATGCAAAGGAGACAGGGCTGTCAGTGCAGTGGGGTACCCTGGCTGTAGTGGGATGCTATGTCTCTACCATTAGACCCTCGCCAACTACGAGGAGTACCTATACGAGGTGGCGAATTGCGTGCGCGGGTGCTTAACTCATCCATTGATCAGCCTAGGAAACTTTAATGCCCATAATAGGGGCTGTGGCAACTCCAGGGACGATCCAAAAGGAGGAATCGTAATGGACTAGGGAGCTGTTCTAGACCTCTGACTATTAAATCGGGGGTTTGAGAGTACATGTAAGTGATGGTAGAGAGAAAGTCCATTGGGGACCTCACATGGGCAACTCCTCTTGCAATGCGAATGCTGTCGGACTTGCGAGTTACGGCGGAGGTTAGTTACATTGTTATACCACCGCCACAACGTGTTCGATGTAGCATTTCGCCACTTTGACAGTTATTCCAGTTGTCGAGAATGCAGATTAGGGCCGGATTAAAATGTGAACGTGACTAGGCAATATAAGTGTCGAGCTCATCTCCCTTTTTCCAACTTCTTATAACACGGAAAGCATAGAGCAACATGGGCTACCAGCGGACCGGAAGTGCTAAAGTTAACAACTGTCTGTCAATTTTTATGGGAGAAATCTACGCACACAAGTGTGTTCTTTTTCAAAAAATATAATCTAAAAATTTGACCAAATTATTGATTTATATTAACGCTGTGAAAAGTCTGGAAGTGAATTTAAAGCGTAAAATCTTAGCGCCATCTACCGGAAAGTGTAGAACAACGTTGACCGATCATGCTAGTATAATTATATCTCAAACCAGATTAGAATAGAATGACCAATAGAATAGAATACCTTTAACCTTTAGTAATTTCAGAAATACCAATGGGTGATTTGGTTGTTGTTCCCGATCGCAGTCCTCGAGATCCTCTCCGGGGGGATATTCTATCTCAGTGAAGACGACATGATCCCTACAGCCTTTAAAGTGTTGTACGCGACCCTGTACAAGCCACTGTTTCAGTTGCTAATAGTGACCTTCATCATAAGCTGCGTATTTAAATTAGAATGTAAGTATACTTCTTGTTAGGTCAGTGGGTGTTCACGCTATTGCAAGCCTTCGAAAGCTAAGTCAGCGGTGAACTAAGTTGGCTTCGGTTTTGCTCCCGTGCCTTTTAATAATGATCATAATCACCCCGAATATCAAATTGGCGAAGCAGTGTAATGCTTGAGCCGCCTCCGGCTGGAGGTTATCCTATCTTAGAATTTGTGCTATCCTTGTAATCTTCTTCAAAATGGTGGTTATAAACCGCAAATATATTTGAATGTACACAATACAATTGAATGTTCCGTATATTATCACAAAATCATTCGTACAATAATTTAAAAGTATATGTTTTAATTACGAGTGCGTCACTGAAGTACACGACAGTCTCAAAACACGATCGTGAGGCTGTGTCCATAGACAAACCGGAATAAATTTTAATGCCCGAATCGTGGGCATAAAACAATATATAGTCTGTCGTTCTGATTAGTGGTAGTTCTAAGATCTTTTTTATAAAGACCGGTTTTACACGTGGTAGAGCCACGCTGCAGCTATATTATGGCTGTAGCACGAATGGGTCGGCTTGACCGGAGTAGGACCATACTCTCTCAAATACCAGCGTAAAATAGCAGCTTAATGCTGCTGGGTTTCGTGTGGTGAGTGTAGAGAACCGAAGACCCTTTTTACTGGAATCAAGGCATTGCGTCTTGGTTCTCAGGGGTGACAAAGCATCTGCATTTTGATTTTTAATTGAGGTTAAATGTAGATGTCTATGGGCTACAGCCTCTACTTACCATCAGGTGGACTGTGTGCTCGATCGTCACACTTGTTCTATTTAAAAAAAGACAAATGAACTAACAGTCAACCTAATGGTAAGTGACCACTGCAGACCGTGGACACTTGCAATTGACTTCAAACAAAAAGTCTATGGATGCGTCACGATGTCACCTCTGAGGACTAAGAAATGAAATTCCTCAATCAGTAATTGAACCGTGTTATCCAGAACAGATCAACCCACAAACTGGCCAAGATAATAATCATGAGGTTTTTTTTTCAGTTTATTTCCAAGTATGAAATGACTTCTGAAACTTAACAAGTAATCCCAAAATGCATTTTAAATTTTCTTTAAAATAATATACATATCATAATATAACAAGGATTCTGTCACAAGAAAAATGCATGTCTCTTTCAAATGCGAATATCTTTATGTACTTTTTATAGAATATGTGTGACAAACGAGTACACGTTATACCTGATTGTAAGTGAAAGCTGTGGCCCATAAACATCTAAATCTATCTTTGATTAAGAATTAAGATGCGTTGCCACCCCTGAGGACTAAGATGGAATGCTTCGTCTCCAGTAAAAATGATCTCGGGTTCTCTTCACTCACCATACGAAATATAGCAGTATTGTGCTGCTTTTTTACGCTGGTCTGTGAGAGCGTGGTCTTACCCTGGTCGAGCCAACCCATAGCGACCATAATATAGAACTGCATCGTGAACTCTCTCCTCTATATATAATGTCCTACAGACCAAATTTTGGTCACCCCGGCCAGACTTAACGAAGATTAGTCATCTGAACAAGACAGGATTATGGTGTCTGAATGTATGCGCAAGCACAAGTGCACTTTCTATTCCCCCACTCTCATAGTCCGACACCACCTGCGAAAGATCAGGCGCAGGACTATCCGAAGTATGGGGGTGAAACACAGCCAACCTCTTCCTTTCTTTTGGGTTGCTGCTGAGAAGTTCTGAACAGAAAAACCCATTATCTGTTTTTTCTATAAGGAATTCTCACTAGATAATTTTGACGCGGCTCGGGATTCGAACTCATAATCAACAATGGCGTTTACGACCACTTAATCTTTTTTTATAGAAGAGGGGGCAAACGAGCATGCGGCTCACCTGATGTTAAGTGACTACCGCCGCCCATGATCAACCGCAACACCAGGGGAATTGCAGGTGCGTTGCCGGCCCTTTAGAAAGGAGTAAACTCTTTTCTTGAAGGTCCCCAGGTCGTATCGGTCCGGAAAAATCGCCGGTGGTAAACTATTCCACAGAGACGTTGTACGCGGAAGAAAACTACTTTTGAAACGTACAGTGGTGGACCGCCAAGCATCCAGATGGTGTGAATGGTATCGGGACGTTTGCCGCGTAGTGCGTTCACGAAATTTGACGGCTGGGATTAATCCGAACAATTCCTCAGAGCACTCTCCATGGTATATGCGAAATAAAATGCAAAGAGATGCAACATTTCTTCGCAGCGCCAGCGAATCGAGCCGATCGGAAAGCACTCGGTCGTCGACGATTCGAGCCGCTCTGCGCTGGATGCGGTCAAGTGGAAGGAGCTGGTACTGGGGAGCCCCAGCCCAGAGATGGGAACAGTATTCCATGTGCGGCCAAACCTGCGCCTTGTAGAGTTGCAGGCGGTGTGCCGGCATGAAATACTGTCCCGCTCTGCTGAGCACGCCAAGCTTTTTAGAGGCCAATTTGGCCTTCTCTTCCAAGTGACCACGAAACTGCACGTCACTCGATATGTCGACGACGAGGATTCCGATACTGGCTGAGGCAACAAGGGGAGGGCCTTGAAACTGAGGGGATACGACAAAGGGGTTCTTTTTAGCGGTTAACGCGCAAACTTGTGTCTTCTGGGGGTTAAACTGGACTAGATTTAGTCGCCCCCAATCCGAGACTCTGTTCAGCAAAGATTCGACTTCAGACACAAGTTTGTCCCGGTACTCGGAGACGTTTCTCCGAGAAATATTGGCTCGGACGGTGTTAAGAGCATTACCAGTGCTGTCATCTGCATAGCAATGAATGTTACGGGTTTGCAACATATCATTGATATGCAGAAGAAACAGCGTTAGCGATAGCACGCAGCCTTGTGGAACACCAGCATTAATAGGCTTGCAATCGGAGCTTGCACCGTCTACCACGACCTTGATGCTCCGATCTGCAAGAAAGCTGGTGATCCAATCGCACAACTTCTCGGAAAGCCCATATGAAGGGAGCTTCGAAAGAAGCGCTTTGTGCCAAACCCGATCGAAGGCCTTCGCAATGTCCAACCTAACGGCCAATGCTTCCCTCTTGGACTCTACTACCTGCGTCCATCTATGAGTTAGGTAGACCAGAAGATCACCAGCTGATCGATCACGACGAAAGCCGTATTGGCGATCACTAATCAGCTTGTGATCCTCAAGGTACCTCATGAGCTGGCAGTTTACAATGGACTCCATTGTTTTGGAGAACAAGGAGGTGATGGCGATAGGCCGGTAGTTGGACGGGTCCAAGCGGTCGCCTCTACGAGGCAGACAAACTTTAGCTATAATACAGCTGCAGCTCTTCTCTCTCGTTTTATCTTCTCGTAATTGTAATTTTCTGTTTTTTTTTGCAAATTGCAGCGTGTTATCGCAAGATCGTGGAGTGGCGCGGCTTCACGTGGGCCGGTCGCCTCTCTTACGGCACGTATTTAGTGCACACTCTTTTCATAAAAGGCCTGATTGGTTCCCAAACGCACCCTATACACATGACAGATTATTATGTGGTAAGTTCTTCTTTCTGATTCGTTTAAAAACTTGACGTGGTAAAACCATGTAGCAACTATATTTCAGTTGTAGCACAAATGGGTCGACTATACCGGGGTAGGACCACGCTCCCACAGAATACCAACGTGAAATGGCAGCTTAATACTGCTATATTTCGTAGGGCGAGTGTAGAGAACTTGGTGCCGTTTTTATTGGGTAATGATTGTTTCTGACCTACTACTTATAAGTGATAAAGTACCTATATAATTAGTTTTTATATTTCCGCGAATACTACACGTTAAATTACGTTAATTACAAGTTAAATACGGGAAATTACGACATATCTTCTCGTCAGGTATACCTCAATCTCTAAAAACTAGATTATACAACCAGTGCGTGTTGCCAGTGATGACTTACGGATCTGAGACGTGGTCCTTCACTGCTGGCCGTATGAGGACGCTCAAGGTCGCTCAGCGAGCTATGGAGAGGGCTATGCTCGGAGTTTCTCTGCGTGATAGACTCAGAAATGAGGATATCCGCAGTAAAACCAGAGTGACCGACATAGCCCAACGGATTAGTAAGCTGAAGTGGCAATGGGCCGGCCATATAGCTCGAAGAACCGATAACCGATGGAGAAGAAAGGTTCTCGAGTGGCAGCCTCGTACCGGTAGGCGTAGCGTAGGGCGACCCCCCACTAGATGGAGTGACGACCTGGTAAGATATGCAGGAAGTCGATGGATGCAGGTGGCTCAGGACCGTGCTTTGTGGCATTACTTGGGGGAGGCCTATGTTCAGCAGTGGACTTGTGAAGGGCTGTAATGATGATGATGATGATGAATACTACACGTGGAATAAAACCAATTTTACGGATTTTAACGCGTTTAGTTTTAACGTTTTAAATCCCCGATGTTTCGGGTACTTTATTTACTTCACACATGGTTGCAGCGAGAGGGGAGAGGGGAGGGACTGAGGTGATTCGTGTCATAGTTAACGAAGCTATCCTCAACTTTTAATTATAAATTTTTGCTCCGATCTACGCAGAATAAGTTGACAGTATCTCAAATAAAGTCTTGCTAGTACATGAGTTTGAATTTATTTTATTAATTATGGGATCTAAAGGACATGGTAGCATCCATCCGTCTTCACTATTAAAATTATGATCTTCCTTTAAAAACCGCGTGAAAGTACATATCGCTGATGTACACGGAGTCGCTGGGGGGTCGGGTAAACGCGATAAAATCTGTAAAGTTCGTTTTATTTTATGTGTATTATTTTTTAGTCGTTTTTATTATATTTTTTTAATTTACTGTTAAATGTGTAATGTATAAATTTTATTTACTGTTAAAGTGATCTAGAAAGAATTTTCATGAAATCATAAATAATAGTTAATGACGCATGAAATTCTATTCATGTAGGGGATTCTAATGATAGTAACGAAAGATAGTTTCAACATTCAACCTCTAGGTAAATGTTGACGGATTGCGTGGGAGTGTTCACTCATCAACAGTGAAATCCAGTGTTAACCGTGTTAGATCCTTTAAGCCTTCATTTAATAATCAATTTTTATAAAATAAGGAAAACAACCGAGCACACACTCCACCTGATGATAAGTGAATGTTGTAGCCATTTCCATCATAATGACGTAGAATTCTTACTAAGAATCATCACATGTGGCGATAAATGTGTGTTAAGTTTTTCTTAATTGTTTTAACTACTTAGTTTTAGGTTTGTGTTTCCTGTTAAGTGCTTCTACGTCCAAGTTAATTCGACGTTTTCGTGATATCAACAGCTGTTTGTGCTAGCTGGGTCAGTGATGCTGTCGTTCCTGGCGGCGGGCGCGCTGTGGCTGTGCGTGGAGGCGCCAGTGGCCGGCCTCGTGCGAGCCGCGCGCACGCGTACTGGTGGGCAGCGGGTGGAGGGGCAATAAATTGTTTTATTAAACGTTTTTCATTTCTTTAACTCTATTGTATTTTATTTCTTAATAACACAAATTTTAATACCCTTTTTTGTCTCATGAGAAAATTTGGCTTTCATTTCTAGGGAAGGTGCGTATTTACGCGACCAGGTTTTTATCCCAGGTATTTTCTTGCAAGTACGCCGACCAAGTGCCAACCCAAAATACTCGCAAGACTTCAAATTATTTAAGTACTCTCGCTCTGTCGACACTCTACGCGATTCTGCTCCTTATTTATATTGTGTTACGGATCAATATTCTATCAAGGTATATTTACTTTAAAGGATTGGAAGTATTTTTTTGCTAACGCGATTGTGCTCTTTATATGTATTTGGTTAAAAATCAATATTCTATGCAAGTATTTTTCTTATGCCTTGAAAGTTGGATCTTTTAAAGGTTTGGAAGTATTTTTTTGGTAAACGCGATGATGCTCTTTATTTGTGTACGGTTACGGATCAATGTTCTATGCAAGTATAAGTATACGTGGTAGAGCCATGCTGCAGTTATATTAGATGTATAGTTGTAGCACGAATGGGTCGGCTCGACCGGGGAAGGACCACGCTCTCACAGAATACCAGCGTGAAATAGTAGCTTAATGCTGCTGTATTTCGTATGGTGAGTGTAGAGAACCGGAGACCCATTTTACTGGAAACAAGGCATTCCATCTTAGTCCTCACGGGTGACAACGCATCTGCATTTTGATTCGTAATCGAGGATAGATGTAGATGTCTATGGACCACAGCAACCACTTACCATGAGGTGGACTGTGTGCTCGTTTGTCACCCTATCCTATAAAAAAAAAAAAAAAAAAAGTATTTTTCTTATGTCTTAAAAGTTGGAACTTTTAAAGGTTTGGAAGTATTTTTTTGTAAATGCGATGATGCTGTTCATTTGTATACGATTACGGATCAATGTTCTATGCAAGTATTTTTCTTATGTCTTGAAAGTTGTAACTTTTAAAGGTTTGGAAGTATTTTTTTTTTGTAAACGCGATGATGCTCTTCATTTGTATACGGTTACGGATCAATGTTCTATGCAAGTATTTTTCTTACAAAAAGTCTTGAAGGTTGGAACTTATAAGGGTTTGGAAGTATTTTTTGTAAACGTGATTGTGCTCTTTATTTGTATATAGTTACAGATTGATATTCTATGCAAGTATTTTAGTTCCATCAAGGCTTGAAAGTTTACTATTTTAGCATAAAATGCGATTGCACTCCTATATATTCTTACGGATCAATTTACGACCCATCTCTAGTCATTTCCTATTTTTCCTATTTTATTATATAATCATTTATGTACAGGTCATTAAAAATGAAACTCCAGATGTATGGTGGACTAATATAAAAATGGATTAATATATTTTTTTTTTGCGCCCGATGCAATTAAAGGGCTACCCTGTACGTAGGGAGGCGGAAAATGCATTACGCATACCACGATAGCCGGTCTATCGTGGTTATGGGGGACTCACTGTCCTACCGGGGACCCTAAGTGATACCCCCTAAAAACCGCCTTTGGGGACAGGCAGCTGGCTGATTAAGCTCTATTGTGCCTTATCATGAGCGACCCTCTTTTGGGAAAAGAGGGCGCAGGGAAAAGAGGGCGCAGGGATTAATATAAAAATCTTAAATCTACTTAATGGTCCAGCAGGACACTCTCTACATCGTGATGTAATATCACCTTTTAAAGTTATTGGCGACATCTAGTGTTCAATTAATAATACTGTTCATGGAAAACAACACAGACAACTAGATGACAACTGTAACAGCGCTGTCTAGGAAAGAATGCTTATATTGAACATCAAAATAATTTTACAATTAATTTGGAATCAGTTCCAAATAATTCAAACAGTTTAGAATATCATTCACCACTACTTAACTGTGTAATTTCAAAAATATATATATAATAAAAATTGTACAAACCTGGTGCATCGAAATATACAAGGTATGTTGGACAAAGAATTAGAAATTGAATTATGTTAATATTCAATATTTTATTAAATACAATGACATAATATACATATTATATGTATTATTGAAAATTGAATGAAAGATTACAACACCATATTTAGGTTCAGTAATCACCCAGTGGTCAGTTATTTCAAAAGAGATACTAAGTTACGTAGTACTCCTTAATATTGGCTAATAAATTCATATCATGTAATGAACGTAAAGATATTGTGAGCCTCTCTGTTGGGTGAACTGTAGAAATGATATGTTTATGTTAAGGTTGAGCACCTCATTGTTGTCAATATTTTCAGACCGCCATATTCAAGGTAAACCTTTGAAAATATTAAAGAAGAAGTTTTGGTTAAGCTTGATAAACAGAATAAATCTCTTGTAGTATGCGAAGACTATCTGCTGGAAGCTTCTTCCTACAGTATTAAACTTCATAGTCAAATCTTACAACCTTAATAAATCCTTTGAAGCTACACGTATCACAGGTGTAGTGCAACTTATATTGATAATATTTGTCCAGATGTTGTACCAATGCACAAATTAATAAATCAAAAACTAAGTTTAGATTATTGTGGAAACTGGTTTCATCATCTTAAATGCACAAAAACCGATAATTGAGAAAATCGTGAATGTTCCGATTAATGCAAAACGCATTCTAATAGTAAGTAGTAATATGATTAAAAAAAATCTTCCATCACTTTCTTACAAGAAAAATTCAGACTATTGATATGGAATATTATTTACCACTTTATGTAATGAATTTAATAAAATATTTATTCGTGAAACATCCTGCATTAACAGTCGCATATGTCGTAATGTAGGGGCGACAGAAGAAATTCAAAAAGCAGACAAGATTATATGAACTTTACCACGAAAGATGAAATAATCTTTCCGATACTTTTAGAGACCATGTAAAACATTATTATAAAATGTTTAAAAGAGTGTGCTCCACAGCTCGATGTTAAATAGTATTAGCAGATGCAGATTTACAAAAACTTAAAATATCATTTCTACTAATAACTTAGGATAGTAACATATTGTAGTCTAAGGTCTGACTTGGTTAGTTCTCATAATTCATAATTCATAATTCTTTATTGCATGTCACAAAGAATAAAGTTGGAACAATATATTTACAGAACATGTGACACCCTATACGGTCGTAGCATATTAAAACAGAGTTTAAATTTTAATTAATATAGAATTCATTTTCATTTCATTCAAATTACAATATTTATAGTAGTATTTATAGTAGTATTTATAGTACACAATATATAAATTATATTATAAAATGTCAGACTAAATAATACTTACACATTTGTTTTAAAAATTAAATTTCATTAAATATTGTCAACTGATCATTCGTCATTTATATTATGTAAATAAAGTTTAAAAATTTTGATGAAAAATACTAACAATGTCAAATATGTAAATAGAAATAAAGAAAATTGTCAAATAATTAAAATTGATTTATAATTTATCATTAAAATATTTATTCAAACTGTAATATGTTTTTACAATAAGCATTTTCTTGAGTACTATTCAAACTTACGACACTGGAGGGCTTTTAATGTATTAGGTAAATGATTGTAAACCCTTATAGCCATGTAGTAGGGACCATTTTTATATAATGTGAGATGTATGGCAGGAGCAACCAGATTATAACCTCGGCGTGTGCCGTAGCGACTGGGTCTATCTTCAAATCGCTGGAAATAATGAGGATTTTTCCTAACAAATCGGCATAATTCAAAAATGTATATGCTCGTTACAGTTAGTAAGTTAGTTATATCTGGGGAAAAACCTTCGATATGAATCTCTTGGAGCTGCGAAAGTGATGATTCTAAGGCAGCGTTTTTGGAGCATGGATACCGCGTGTACCTCGGTAGAGTTTCTCCAGAATATGATGCCGTATCTTATCCAGGCAGCTGCGTGGCTGTGGTACGCAGTAGTGTGGTACGCATATACGAATTATCATGTTCGATGGCTAGTTTCTACCAGCAAGCCAAATTTTCGGAATAATTAAATAAGAACCGACAAGTAACAGGTTCAGAACTTGTGAAGGTAATAATATAATCCGTATATGAAAACTAGCCAAGTCAGACCGTAGGCTACAATATGTTATTATCCTAAGTTATAAGAAGAAATTATATTTTATGTTCTTGTAAATAAATTTCAGGACTGACCATTGAACTTGGCACCCATTTAGATCTCACTTCTTTTGTCGTTGAAATCAACAAACAAGGCATATATCATAATATCGTACTTGGCTCTCATTTCACATTTATGTTTGTGATGGGATATCATTACTTTTTACATACATTATTAGTAGGTACCTACTTATTTATAACAAAATGAATACCAAATGGTTTTGGTAAACTACTGTATTTTCTTACGTTTATGGTTACGTTTAATTGTCTTTTTTGTGTTATTTTCTATATTTTCTTGTACCGTTGAAATGTTCGAGTGAATTGCCCATTCAGTATCCGGAATTTTTTTACGCGTTTTGTTGTTATGTCTAATAGAGCTCTCTTGTGACTAATTTGATAAGTTTGACTTGGATCTAAATTGATAAGGTGTACTCCATCTAAGGTTTCAACTCTGGAGGGTCCAACTTAAGCCTGCCCTCTACTAAATATAGAGGAGCCTAAGTCGAGAAGAGCACTGTCAAGACTTGTGATTTGTGGATAGTAATAACATATGCTAAGCAAATAGGGCATTGTTCTCTGTGAACATATACATTACTTAATATCTAAAACTTGGTCTAGTCTCGTTCTAGTTCTTAAATAATAATGTTTAAATTGTATTGTAATTTTACGTGCGCTATTGCTGTTGTCGACGTCCCAATATACCTTCTCTATTTTTGCAATGGATCCGTTTACCAGTCCTTTACTGACATCTACGTTTCTTCGCAACATCACACGTGCACCTATTTTTATCGTGATGACATTGTCTAAACCAGCAGTTAGCGACGAATCATCATCGTTCTTTTTGAGTACTTCATTTGCTCGTTTTATTAAATACCGTGGACAGTCTATTTCGTTTATCTGCAGTATTAAACTGGTTACACATATTTTTAGAGGGAAATAAACACACTGTATCATCGGATAGCAGTCTAAAATAAGATAAGATTTCTCTAAGCCGGTCGTTTTGATTTATAGCGGTTAATTTGAGGAGTCGATTAGATAAAGTGCAACTGTCTTAACTTGTTACTATACCGATTCTTAAACGATTCAACATTCCGCCGAAAAGTTGGTCGTTTTTTTGCCTCATATTTACAGTTAATTCCTCATAACAGAATAGTGATAGTCCCTCTTCGCTGAACAAACCTAGCAGAACACCATCCTGATGATACACTTCGATCTTAATATTATGCAAATTTACTGCAGCCTTTAATTTAGAAGTAGTTCCATAAGTTGTCCGAAAAAGCATGCTTGCTCGATATTCTTCTTCAGAGCAAGCCGTTTGGAGCGCTAGTGTACATACTTAAATCATCCCAGTCACGGCATACATACTCTACAATAGTCTCACGCAACCTATTTGTTTGTTGTATATTATATTATATTATAAAAACAATTTGTAACCATACCATTAAGTTCTCATTCAGAGTTAAGTATACATACCTACATAAAACTATACTAAAATTATTATTAATTTTTCATTTAAACTATTGCCTATACCATCTAGACACGCGGTATGTACTTAATAAAAGAATTGTAATAATAATATAACCAAAAATATATAAGTATTTTTTAAGAAAACCTATGAATTTCGTAGCATAAATCGCAAACTTATAGGTCAAAATATCGAGAGACAACCTGACAGCTGAAATCTAGCTCCCGTTGTAGAAAACACGAACACTGTAATTCCGTCAAATCCCGTCGAGCACGGTAGACAAGTGTTAATCATTCATTGTATTGAACATTTTTTCGTATTTTTAAACTAAAAAATTAAAAGAATTATAATTTAATTTTTGCCATTTCCAAATTATTTTTATTTCGAAAACAAATCTAAAAAAAACATAAATTTTTGATGTCCCGTTAAAAAAATTCGTTAGCAGTTAAACACAATTTTTTCCCGTTGCCGACCTCGCTGTCCCGTCAAATCGAACGGGAAACTCATCAAATTGGCAACACTGCTTATGACCAGTGTTGAAAAATGTGTGTTGGAAAATGAGTCATAGTCGGCACCGCGCGTCGTGTACCGAAATGCCTATTATTTAATTAATTATAAGTAATAATCTTATAATTACACACTATTGATGTGCGCTAAATATTGAAACAATAATTAATACTAAATCCCAGTTAATAATGTAATAAATACGAAGGTCGACTATACTCTTAGTTTAGTTATAAGTACTAAATCGGAAATATATGGATAAAAATATGAAGGGTGTGTGTGTGTGGGAAGTATTCAACTCGTTATATATTTAAGACCGGCTATCATAAGTTTTGATTGCAGATTCATATACATACATTATTACAGGTATAAGTATAATTAATATTGTTTAATGTTCCTATAGAATCAATTAAGTGACAAATAATAAGAAAAAGATAAAAATTTACAAGTTTCAGATCTATTCCTTTGTATTCACCTAATTACCTATCTGCACGCCAAATTTGAACTTTCTAGAACTCTTTCTGGAACTGGGTTATAGTTTTGATCTATAGGTCAGTCAGTGATAAAAATGACGATGTTTGAACGTTAATATCTAAATAATCGTTTGAGATGTGTTTTTGAAATATGGAGCACATATGTATCTTGCAAATCTCAATAAATGAGCCAAATTTGACACGTTTATGTGAAATAGTTTTTGAGTTATGAGGGGGTCAAAAGTGGCTCCAAATGGTTCGTGTAATATTACATACTGTGCGGCTCGCCGTTCTGCTTGAACTTGGCTTGACACGCTATCGCGTGTCTAGATTATCCATGAGATTTATCGTCGGACTCGCAAAGCTTTAGATGATTGAAGCGCCTGCCAATAACTTTCTAAAGTGCTAAGTCACACAACAGTGGTAGAGCCACGCGGCAGCTTTGCTGTTGCATGTATGAGCCGGCTCAAACCGGGGTTTCCCCACGACCACGACCTCACAGAATACCGGCGTGAAGTGGAAGCTCTGCTTACGCGTTTCGTCTGGTGAGTGCAGGTGGCCGGAGGCCCAAACCCCCCCCCCCTCATCAACATGGTAGCGGAATTAAATAATGATAGACTACCCCAGAAGGGAACCAGCACCCCTGGAGAATCCCTCATCGAGCATCCACGACCATGTTTCTCCACTTCTGAACGTGGGTACTCAGGCTGCCCCGCGTATTCTGGGGGGGGGAGGCAAAATTCCGCTCAAGACTACAACTGCTCGGGGCAAACAGAGCAACAAGACAAAGGCGACCCCTGCCACGCAGTCCGTGAACTTCTGCAATATCAGGGGACTTCACTCTAACCTAAACGCCGTCCACCACCATCTCGAGACGGCGAGGCCGGCTCTGCTCTTTCTGACCGAGACGCAGGTGTCCTCTCCGGCTGATGTCTCATATCTCTCCTACCCGGGGTACAAACTGGAACACTCCTTTGTGCCTCGGGCTGGAGTTTGCGTTTACGTCAGAGAGGACATCTGTTCTCGACGCCTCGGCAGACTTGAAGGTTCGGACCTGTCCATCCTTTGGCTACGCGTAGACAGCGACGACCATCCGCGCGTCTACGGGTGCCTCTATAGGTCCTATAGCGGTAATGCCGAAACAGACCGACTCTTCGACCACGTCCAAACGGCTGCAGATTCGTTGCTACAGCAGATCCCCTCCGCAGAGATCGTGATCCTCGGCGACTTTAACGCCCATCACGCCGAATGGCTTGGTTCACGTTTAACCGACATGCGGGGAGATCTGTTCATGATTTTGCCTTGGCATATGGTCTGACACAACTGGTTACTTCGCCTACGCGGATTCCAGGTGTGGAGGATCATGCACCTTCCCTGTTGGACCTTCTGCTGACCTCTCACCCGGACGGATATCGGATTTCCGTCGACGCCCCTTTAGACTCCTCGGACCATTGTCTGGTCCGGAGTGTTGCGCCACTCACGCTAAAATTGCGGTTGCATTCTGCAGGCTGCCGCCGCGTTTGGCATTATAGGTCAGCCGATTGGGATGGGATGCGGTCTTTCTTTGCATCCTACCCTTGGGAGCGGGTTTGCTTCTCGCCGGATGATCCCAACGTTGTTGCGGATTCTGTTGTTGATGTGGTATTTCAGGGTATGGAACTTTTTATTCCTTCCTCTGTGGTGCCCATTGGAGGCAAATATCAGCCATGGTTTGGTCGCTCCTGTAAAATAGCATCATGCTATAAGCAGGAGTGCTACCAAGCCTGGGCTGATGCATCAGCGTCCCGGGATGTAAACACCAGCGCTCTAAAAAAGAAGTATAATTCCACCTCTAGGTCCTTCAAAAGAGTCATTGCCAAGGCAAAGTCAGAGCACATAGGCAGAATTGGCGAGAAACTAGTTCGCCTTCCTTCTGGAACCCGTGCATTCTGGTCTCTCGCCAAGGCTGTCCAGGGGAATTTCTGTCAGCCATCTCTTCCATCTCTGCACAGGGAGGACGACTCACTGGCCCATACCGCAAAGGAGAAAGCCGATCTTCTAGGCTCTTTCTTTGCGTCTAACTCGACTCTCGATGACGGGGGGAGTACGCCACCGACCATCCCGCGGTGTGAGTGCTCCATGCCGGAGGTGCACTTCACACAGCGCTCGGTTCGCAAAGCACTCCTCTCCCCGGACATCCACAAGTCGAGTGGGCCTGACGGAATCCCTACAATTGTGCTGAGGTCGTGTGCTCCAGAGTTGGCACTGGTTTTAAGGCGTCTTTTCCGGTACTCCTACTCCCTAGGCGTAGTCCCAAAAT
The DNA here is from genome assembly GCA_036936625.1 of Parnassius smintheus behrii. NCBI lineage: Eukaryota > Metazoa > Arthropoda > Insecta > Lepidoptera > Papilionidae > Parnassius > Parnassius smintheus. The sequence continues at coordinate 2,982,453 of JAUPFT010000013.1, forward strand.
CATGGAAGACGGCTTACGTCCACCTGATCCCTAAAAAAGGTGACCGCTCAGACCTGTCCAACTACCGGCCAATCGCCATCACCTCCTTGTTCTCCAAAACAATGGAGTCCATTGTGAACTGCCAGCTCATGAGCTACCTTGAAGATCACCAGCTGATTAGTGATCGCCAATACGGTTTTCGCCGTGGTTGGTCAGCTGGTGATCTTCTGGTCTACCTAACTCACAGATGGGTGGAGGCAGTAGAGTTCAAGGGGGAGGCATTGGCCGTTAGTTTGGACATTGCGAAGGCATTCGATCGGGTTTGGCACAAAGCGCTTCTTTCGAAGCTCCCTTCCTATGGGCTTCCCGAGAAATTATGCGATTGGATCACCAGCTTTCTTGCAGATCGGAGCATCAAGGTCGTTGTAGACGGTGCAAGCTCCGATTGCAAGCCTATTAATGCTGGTGTTCCACAGGGCTGCGTGCTATCACCAACGCTGTTTTTTCTGCATATCAATGATATGTTGCATACCCGTAACATTCATTGCTATGCGGATTACAGCACTGGTGATGCTCTTTACACCGGCCGAGCCAATATTTCTCGGGAAAACGTCTCCGAGTGCCGGGACAAACTTGTGTCTGAAGTCGAGTCTTTGCTGAACAGAGTCTCGGATTAGGGACGACTAAATCTAGTCCAGTTTAACCCCCAGAAGACACAAGTTTGCACGATAACCGCTAATAAGAACCCCTTTGTCGTATCCCCTCAGTTTCAAGGCACTCCCCTTGCTGCCTCAGCCAGTATCGGAATCCTCGGCGTGGACATATCGAGTGACGTGCAGTTTCGTGGTCACTTGGAAGGGAAGGCCAAATTGGCCTCTAAAAAGCTTGGCGTGCTCAGCAGAGCGGGACAGTATTTCATGCTGGCACACCGCCTGCAACTTTACAAGGCGCAGGTTCGGCCGCACATGGAATACTGTTCCCATCTCTGGGCTGGGGCTCCCCAGTACCAGCTCCTTCCACTTTACCGCATCCAGCGCAGAGCGGCTCGAATCGTCGACGACCGAGTGCTTTCCGATCGGCTCGATTCACTGGCGCTTCGAAGAGATGTTGCATCTCTTTGCGTATTTTATCGCATCTATCACGGGGAGTGCTCTGAGGAATTGTTCGGATTAATCCCAGCCGCCAAATTTCGTGAACGCACTACACGGCAAACGTCCCGATACCATCCACACCATCTGGATGCTTGGCGGTCCACCACTGTACGTTTCGCAAGGAGTTTTCTTCCACGTACAACCTCTCTGTGGAATAGTTAACCACCGGCGATTTTTCCGGACCGATACGACCTGGGAACCTTCAAAAAAAGAGCTTACTCCTTTCTAAAGCGCCGGCAACGCACCCGCAGTTCTCCTGGTGTTGCGGTTGATCATGGGCGGCGGTAGTCACTTAAAATCAGGTGAGCCGCATGCTCGTTGCCCCTTCTTCTATAAAAAAAGTCACTTTTTATTATGAGGCGGTGTGTTGCGTTCGGCACCCCCTTTTTAAAAGTTGATTAGGAGCTGATCCATAGCTCCCATTATTTAGTTATGGCTAGCTGGATCTTCACTTTCGACCTTACTGTGGCTGCTGATTATAATACAGAACCGTAGACTCACCAATGTTGCTGCTGGTTGACTTATGTGACGGTCCTCACCGCCTTGGCAATTCAAAATAGAAAAGTCACTCACGACAGAGGTACCGGTCACGGTAAGCTCGAAGGCCCGTAATGATGTTGGTTTAATACTCAAAGGTTACACATAATAACAGCGGCTCTACAAGTTGGCCAACACAGTGGCGAATGTAGTGGCCATTAGCCAGCGTTTAGAGCAGGTGTTTGGGCTTCATTGGTATGTATTGGAATGATGGCCCACAATTTGTCGCGAGATCCGTATGGTGTCGGTTTTTTACAAAAGATCAAAGGATTGTTGGCTGCCGCGTCCACGCGTTGGACGCGCGTTTAGTTTGCTACAAGCTCCCAGAGTGATTACACGAACCTGATTTAAATTTTATATTCACGATTTGTAGGGTGGATGCCCCATTTACTAGCCTTTTGGTGCCAATTTCAACTTTAAACATTCCTACTCCTTTAATTAGAGAGATATAATTATTTTAAACCTTTGTTTTAATGGCTAAGCTATTTATCAAAAAATAATAATGAAGATTTATTTACAAAAACATTATTACGAGAATAATTTTAAAACGAAAAAAATGAAGCACGTCGTTTATACGTGGTAGAGCCATGCAGTTATATTAGAAGTATAGTTGTAGAGCCGTGGTAGCTCAGATGGTTAGCGCTCGCTGTAAATATAACAGAACGCGAGTAACCCGGGTTCGATCCCCGTCGGCACCAATGAAATTGTTAATTGCAATTTTAAGTGCTGATTTACCACGTGCTCAGCGGTGAAGGAAAACATCGTGAGGAAACCTGCATGTCTGAGGAATAAGGAAAAAAATATTTCGAAGACATGTGAAGTTCGCCAACACGCATTGGGGCAGCACGGCAGACTAAAACCTTGCCCTAAAACCCTCTCAGAAATGAAGGGAGGCCTGTGCCCAACAGTTGGACGTATATAGGCTGTAACTTTACCTTACTTTTACTTTTTATAGTTGTAGCACGAATGGGTCGGTTCGACCGGGGAAGGGCCACGATCTCACACAATACCAGCGTGAAATAGTAGCTTAATGCTGTTGTGTTTCGTATAGTGAGTGTAGAGAACCGGAGACCATTTTTACTGGAAACGAGGCATTCCATCCTAGTCCTCACGGGTGACTACGCATCTGCATTTAATTCGTAATCGAGGATAGATGTAGATGTCTGTGGGCCACAGCGACCATTTAACAACAGGTGGATTGTGTCTCGTTGGTAACCCTATCCTATACAAGGAAAAACGTCGATTTCTTATAATTTAACCGTGCAAGTTTTCGAATCATCATCATTATAATTACAGCCCTTCAAAAGTTCACTACTGAACATCCTTTTGATGAGTTTTTCATTTATGTTCTAAGTTATAATTAGTACCTGTTATTAAGTGAGTGATAATTATATTTATTGCTTGTTTTCGTCTTTCACAAAAAATCATTAAATTACAAAAAAAATTATAAGGTGTTTTTTATGTATAGGGAATGTCTGATAGAAAAGCAAGTACATACATACGTACGTACGTACGTACGTACGTATGTATGTACTTGCTTCTGTACGTACGCACACATATATTGCTAAACTTTAAAATCAAAACCCAATTTTAAAACACAGACGAATCGATTTAACTTTCTTTAACTTAAAAATAAGTTAAGTTCTAATTAATGGTATTTATTCCAGTTTATGATGCATGGAAGGAATAAATAAAGCTAAATAAATAAATTAAATTCCCGTTTATGACAGCCACGATTTATATTACATGGCTGAAATAAAGTACTTCTTATTAGGTACGTAAAACCAAATATCAACCTGACGGCTGACAATATGCACTTCATACATTTTGTATGTCTATTTACAGCCCCTATTTTTTTTTATAAAAACGTTAACCCCACACTGGGATTTTCTTTTGTATCGTGGAGGCAGTTTACAAACATAAACTGCACAAGGACACACATCCAGACCCTGAAAAATTATTTGTAGGACACACAAATACTTGTTCCGTGCGGGATTCAAACCCGCCGCCCCCAACGCAGCCACTGCGCCACGGAGCCGTCGTCTAAAATAAAATAAATTCGTCCGCACCTTGGCCTGAAACGAAGCAAACTGAACGACCTTCCAACGTGTGGATGCCGTCAAACTCTCGGCCAATATCTTCGCCACTACATTCGCCACTGTGTTGGCCAACGTGTAGAGCCGCCGTAAGATGCTGCTGCTGATAAGATAAATAAAAGATGCTACTAGAGGTAAAATGATAGATTTATTTAAAATCTGCTAATAACTAATAATGATTTCATAACTCGATGTGTGACTATTAGTGTTGCCCAAAATCAGTCTTGGTCTTGCAGTCTTGGTCTTGATCTTGCAAGACCGCCTAATTATAGCAATATCAACAAAGACTATATAACCACTTGACTGCACATACAATGCCTTGTATGCTTTAGCTTAAAATATTTTGAGCTAAAATAACAGCTTAAATATTTTAATACAAAAGCCAAGTATATGTACGTAAGTAGATACTTGGATAGTGAAGTAAATTTGTACTAAATTTTGTAATAAAGTTCGTAGATATTAAATAAATTATAACTTGATTCTTTTTGCTATAAGTACCTATCTTACAATAAAAATTAAATAAATTCACGTTTCATAACTTCCTACTAAAATCCTTCGGTAATAAAGAATGATCTGTCTGAAATATTTTTTTGGTCATTAAGCGTCTATCCACGCAACAATTATAGTAGGAATGACGTTTTGCCATATTAAAATTTATTAAATAATGGGTAATATACATAATATATAGTTCTTAAATTACATTAAAACTTTTGAACTATTTTATCCTATAATTAAATATACTAAACACTAAACAAAAACTATTTCAACAATATTTACAAAAACTTATATGCGTAAACAACGTTAAAAAACTTTAACATTCAATCGTCTCCAACGCGCTAGCCCTGACTGCGTTATTTCGCCCGGGCGCTTCGCGATTTTGGGTAATTATTTCACGTAGGTAGCAAGAGTGATAGAGGCCTGCCATCGGCACTTTGATAGTGCGTGGTTTCTTGTTGTCGGCATCATCAAAGGTCAAATACTTACTTGTCAAAGAAATTTTGCAGCTATTCAAGAGTACAAGATATTTATATAGACATTATTTTTGTAGAATCACTAGAAGATCTTAGCACTCTGCAATGACTTCGGTAATGTTCCTAAAAATAGATATATAAATTAACACGGACAATATAAAAATTACGTCTGAGAACGCTTCGTTCGAAGTTGTTGACGAGTATTTGTACCTGGTCTGGGACATAATATACGGTTAGGTAAGTGTACTATGCAACCGCACATATCGTCCGATCAGCATTAGTCCTTACTAACTTTACCGTAGGGCTTACTTTATTTATTGTATTATTTATTGTATTATTATTTATTGTATTGTTGGAAAATCGAAGGTGTATGATGTATTCACCATCTGCTCTTAGTTAAGGTTTAATTTAACTTGTGGTACGGTCTCTTAGTCTAGTGACCATAAACGCGATTACCGATCATGAGGTCCTGGGTTTAAATCCCCTGGGAAAAAGATTGTCATTGGGTTTTTCTGTCAAGAAAATTTCGGTAGCAGCCCTACACAATACAGATTATATATTTTTGAATTATTTATTTTATAATTATATATATTATAATACATACATATAATAATACATATTTACTTAGTTTTACATATATTTAATAATCAGATATAATTTAATATGATTTCTTCAGATGATAGTGTTCGGAGTTCCAATTCCTTCGCCTTTGATTCTGCCTCTGATGGATTAAGCAGTATTGACAGCTTTGAAAGTATTGAACCCTTAAATATTATGTTAGATTCAACTTTTTCTGAATCTAACAAAAACTTTAACGCTATTCACATAAATGCTCAAAGTATTCCTGCTCATTACCCCGACATGTTGTCAAGTTTTAATAGCAAAAACATACACGCTATCCTTGTTTCGGAGTCGTGGTTAAAACCATGTCTTCCATCAACTTCCTACTCGCTTCCAGGTTTTCATTTGATTCGTAACGACCGTACCGATCGGGGCGGTGGTGGTGTTGCTATTTATCTGCGCTCACATATACCTTTTTCAGTAATTCAAGTTTCAAATGGTTCGCAGACTGGAAACGAAGCTGAATTTCTCTTTATCGAAGTTCTTCTTGGTCATACAAAATTACTTCTTGGAGTTTTTTACAGTCCCTCTCTCACTGTCGACTACTTCACCACGTTAGAAAATATTCTTGACAATCTTACACCTATCTATTGTCACAGTATTATTATGGGTGATTTTAATACCTGTCTTTTAAAAAACAACGCTAGATCAATAAAACTTAAATCTATTATTGAAGCAGCAAATTTAAAACTTCTTCCTACTTCTGCCACACACTTTTTCCCGAACTGTGCCCCTTCTCTTCTCGACATAATGTTTGTGTCTTTACCTGACCATGTTCTTAAATTTGGGCAACATGCTGCTGATTCTTTTTCCTATCACGACCTTTTATACTTGTCGTACAAAATCCGTCCCCCTAAAGCTAAGTCAAGGATACTACTTCAGCGTAACTTTAGTGACTTGGATTTGGAGCAGCTTTTAAATGACGCTGTAAAGATTGATTGGAGTGTAGTCGTCAATGCGTCTACTGTTGATGAATAGGTTGCTTTGTTCAACTCTCTGTTAATTCAGCTTTACGACGTTCATGCTCCTGTTCGTCCAGTGCGTGTAAAGCATCCTCCCTCTCCTTGGCTGACCGATGATATAAAAAAAAATCATCCACATTAAAAATTGTGCCAAAGCTAAATACAAGTCAGTCCCTAGCGATTTGAATAGAGAGAAGTATAGATTAGTACGGAATCGTTGCAACAATCTGTGTAGAAAAGCACAACGACGCCATATCCATGAATCAGTACAAGATCCTGATCCTGCTAGGGTCTGGAAATTTCTTAAGTCCTTAGGAGTTGGGAAATTACGACAAAATCTCACACACCATAACCTTGATCTCAATCAACTTAATTTGCATTTCTCATCTTCGTCTTGCATTAACATAATACATAATACTTTAGATTCTCTTTCAAAAGCTCCCACTCCGGACACCCCTGCTTTTAATTTTAGTCAATTTAACAGTTGTGATGTTAAGAGAGCCATAATGTCCATCCATTCAAATTCGATTGGTAGTGACTGCATTAATCGGAAAATGGTCATCCCTCTCATTGATCTCCTTTTACCTATAATCACGTCTATCCTGAATAAATCACTGAATTCAGCTTTTTTCCCTTCAGCTTGGAAAGACGCATTTGTAGTTCCTCTTCCGAAAAAGTCAAATCCCTCCAGTTTTTCCGATTATAGACCTATCTCTATTTTGCCTTTCTTTTCCAAAGTTCTAGAACGTCTTGTGCACAATCAATTAAGCACCTATCTTTCAAAACACAATCTTTTAAATCCCTTGCAGTCCGGTTTCCGTCCTGGCCATAGTACGACTACTGCACTTTTACAAATCACTGATGATATTCGGTATGGTATGGAGAAACAAAAGCTTACTATTCTCACGTTGCTTGATTTTAGTAACGCATTTAATACTGTAGATTTTGATATCTTGTTAAGCATCCTACGCTCTCTCAACATATCTCCAACTGTAGTTGACTGGTTTCAAAGTTACTTGTTTGGTCGCCGACAGCGAATTCAGGTGCAAGAGGTTTTTTCCACCTGGATTACTACAGCTGCTGGTGTACCACAAGGTGGCGTGTTGTCTCCTCTCTTTTTTGCAATTTTCATTAACTCTATAAGTCATGTCACTCATTTGTCCTCTTCCTACCACTTGTATGCTGATGATCTCCAAATCTATACTCAGTCCTCTCTTGAAGATCTATCTAAAGCAGTGGACACTATTAACGCTGATCTGACTTGTATTTCAAATTGGAGTAAATGTTATGGTTTAACGATTAATCCTAAGAAAACTCAGGTCATTGTCATCGGTAGTTCTAGATTAATTGGCAAAATTGACTGGTCTTCCCTACCCCCTATTATACTAGACTGCACTCTAATCCCTTACAGTGACAAGGTTAAAAACCTGGGGTTGTATCTTGACTCCTGTATGTCTTGGACCTCACAGGTTAATGAGGTCAGTAGAAGAATGTTTGCTGCGTTAAGCTCTTTACGTAGATTACGTAATTTCCTTCCCACAGCAACTAAAGTTGCGCTCGCCCAGTCTCTTCTTCTGCCTATCCTTGACTATGCTGATATTTGCTATCTTGACATTACCGAGGAGCAGCTTAATAAGCTTGAGCGCATTCAAAATTTATGCATTAGATTTATATTTGGGCTTCGCAAATATGATCATATCTCCGAATTTCGCAAACAGCTCAAATGGCTCCCGATCCGCCTTCGCAGGAATACTCACATTCTCTCCGCGTTGTATAGTGTGCTGTTTAATCCTTCTACTCCTCTTTATTTAAAAAACCGTTTCCAGTATCTTTCTCTTACCCATAATCGGTTCCTTCGATCATCCATCAATCTTTCTCTCTCTACACCTTTGCACTCTTCTTCCTTTTTCAAGAAATCCTTCACCGTAACCGCTGTGCGATTGTGGAACTCCTTACCTCTCCATATTCGTCGTGCTAAATCTCTTCACTCTTTCAAAATTCTTGTTAAATCGTATTATTTAGAACGCTATTAGATAAATTACTTTACCTTTCTCTTACTCTTTTCATTTAATCTATTAAATGATATTTTATATATAACTTTCACTTACTTTTATCTGTATGTATTATTGTATTTTTTTTATTATTATTATTTTGTATGCCCCCCTCTATTTGTAACTTTTGTTTGCATCTTTCCTCTACGCAAAGGTTGTCTGGAAGAAATCACTTTCAGTGATAAGACCGCCTATTGTACATACTTTAATTAGTTTTAACTATATTGATGTTTCTGTATTGTGGTGTACAAAAAAGTATAAATAAATAAATAAAATAAATTATACTAATTTAAAGATAAAGAAGATAAACATAAACATAAACATAAACACTCACGCCTGTCACCCAAAGGGGTAGGCACAGACTACAGAATTCCATTTAGCACGATCCTGACATACCTTTCTCGCCTCTTCCACATCCATATACCTACGCATACATGCTCGTTGGTTAAGGGTACTCTTAATTTGGCCCATTTTTAGTATATCGCCAATTTGGTCCACAAACTTCCGCCTAGGACGTCCCTTTCCGACTCTTCCATTCACTTCTGCAACATATATTTGCTTTGTCAGTCTTTCCGCATTCATTCTTTCTACATGACCAAACCACCGAAGCATTCCTTTCTTAATCCTAGTCACCGCATCATCTTGCAAACCACACTCTTCTTTTATCACACAGTTTCTCATGCTGTCACTCAGATACAGCCCTAACATACTCCTTAGCGACCGCATTTCTACTGCATTTATTCTACTTCTTCTGCCACACCCAACTTTCACTACCATACGTTAAAGTAGGGACAAATACAGCACTGTGAATTGCCATACGTGCCATTTTTGACACATTCTGACTTTTCAAAATAGAGTGTAGAGCCCCATTTACATTATTTCCTGCATTCACTCGTCGTTCAATATCCTTATCATATCTCCCATCCCTACTGAATACACATCCCAAATATACGCACTCATCCACTTGCTCAATTAACTCTCCTTCTATTCTTATTTCACACACCGTTTTGCTTTCTTCTTTTTCAAAAACCATCACTTTCGTCTTACTTGCGTTCACTTTCATTCCCCTTTCTTTTAATGACCTGTTCATTAATGTAACCATCATTTGCAACTCGGCCGCCGACGACGTAAGTATGACTTGATCATCGGCGTACAAAAGGCATTTGATGGTTAACTCACCCATTCTGAACCCGCATTCTTCAACTTTCAAATTTTCCAAACAGCTATCCATAAATAGGTTGAACAGCCACGGGGAAGCTACATAGTCCTGTCTGACACCTTTATGGATGTCAAACCAGTCCGAGTAGACCCCGTTGATTCTAACACAAGCACTCGAGTCCCTATACAGAGACTTTAATGCCTGTATCAAACCATCGCTCAACCTCAATGCGTACAGCGTTTGCCATAACACATCCCTGTCCACTCTGTCATAAGCCTTTTCCAAGTCCATGAACGTACAAAAAACTTTTTGGTTTTTCGCCAAAAACTTCTCCTCGATCATGCGCATGGAAAAGCCTTGATCTGTACACCCCATCCCCTTTCTAAATCCCGCTTGCACATCCCAATTTTTCCATCAGTTTCTTTCATAACTCTTTCAATTAGTACCTTAGCATACAGTTTTCCCACAATGCTAAGAAGGCTGATACCACGGTAGTTTTTATAGTCCGGCTGTGACCCTTTTCCCTTATATATTGGGACTATCACGGCTTTGCACCAGTCTCCCGGTACCCGCTTTAGTTCCCAACATAAATTAAACAAGGTGTACAGCAGGCCTGCCACCACGTCCTCTCTAGCCCTTAGCATTTCGAGTGATACTCTATCATATCCGGCTGCCTTACCTACTTTCATGCTTTTCATTGCTTTTATTATTTCATCTATACTTATCCCCCATCTCTTTCATCTTCTTTCGGAATTTCTATTTCATTTAGTTCACACTTCTCCTCACTCATAAATACGCTTTCAAAATAGTCCTTCCATCTCTTTAGACTAAACACTTCATCATTCAGGATACAGCCATTCTCGTCTCGTATCGCATTCAATCTAGGCTGTTTTGAAAATTCCCTGGTATTTCTTACGAATTTCTAGAACATTTTAATATTTGCCTGGAAGTTATCTGATATTCTTCTATCATTCTTATCCGTTCTTTCTTGCTTTTTCCGTTCAACTTATTCTTTTACTCTCTTATTTAAACGTTTAAACTCTGCCTTTTTTCTTTCATTCTCATCATTCTTACCGCCAGAATTACCAGCTTTGGTCGCTAGTAAATCTAGCCATGCTCTCTTCTTTGCTTCAACTTCCATACGTACCTCATCATCCCACCATAACGTATTGTCTTTCCTTTCATTCGTTCTCTTACTGACACCACATACTTTGGTAGCTGCATCCACTAAACCTTTCTTATCATTATGCCACGCATTCTCCAAGTCTAACTCATTCACACACAACTCATCCAAATTACTTATATTTTCTCTCAGTCTGCATTTGTACTTGTCTTTCACATCTTCATCTTGTAACCTCTCAATTCTTATACGCTGCAACGCAGTGGTAGACACATGTCCTATCCCGCCATCGTCTGAATAATAAATCCCTACGTTGAACCTTCTTTCATCCACAGTTATGAAATCTATCATGCTTCTATCATCACCTCATTCCCAAGTAAACATGTGAATCTTCTTATGACGAAAGAAAATGTTGATCACAAAAAGATTCCTTTTCACACATATGGTAAGGAGGCTTTCACCATTCTCATTAATACTTTCATCACCAAACGTTCCCAGTATCCTTTCATAGCTAAGCCTCCTCACCCCAACCCTTCCATTAAAATCTCCTAACATAACAATATTTTCATTTTCCTTACATTTCATTAACACCATCCTTACCATCTCCCAAAACTGCTCTCGGATACAAGTGGGCTTAGACATGTCTGGGGCGTAGACCCCTAGAACAAACAACTTATTGAGGCCCACTTTTATTCGTATCCATAGCAGTCTCGGGCTTACACATTCATACTCTTTCACACATTGACCCATTCTTTCTGAAAGGATGATACCGACTACCTGGCATGCTCGCTCGGGCTCGTCTACACCGGACCAGTAAGCGGTATATATGCCATGTGTAGTGACATCCTTTCCCTTCCGCTTCGTCTCATTTACACATAACACATCTATTCCTCTATCATACATCATATCGCATACTTCATCCATCTTATCTTCACTGCTCCACATACATTCAGCGTAGCTAGACGGGCCTCCGCAATCCTCTTTTCGCCCCTCCGGGAGACAGAACGTGACGGGTGGCGAACCTCGTCACCGGTTTTCCTCCCGGAGGTTCTTTGCACCCCTGCCCCATTAAAGGGGCGCCGGGAACTCGGGGCCACTTCTTTTCCTTTTTGCCTCATGGTGCGAAAATTAGGGTGTGACATATTTTACGCCGCTACCACACGGCGAGTAGTCGAGTCTGTTCTTTCGGCTTTGTCGCTCTTTTAGCACCACCCGGGGGAAACGTGTAGGGTGGGCCTAGGATTAGGTGGTCGAATCCTACCGACGCGAGCGACTTATCCCCCCACCACCAAGAAGATAAGCATTTGTAATATTAAAAGTTTCAGTAATTAAAAGGAAGGAACGGATTGATCCGAAGGAACGTTAACAATTGATAAGGACTTTTCAAGTTCTGTTATTTAAACATTGAATAATAAGCGCAATATTTTTGACATCGTAATGTTGCAGTTTCCTGATTAATATCTAATGATAAACGTAATCGACAGCCTTGGAAAGATCACAAAAAATACCTAAGGCATCTTGTGAATTCTCCTATACATCGAATATATTCTTCATAAGCTCAACACCTGCATCAGTTGTTGAGCGACCACTTGTTTCAAATTAATCTTTATGGAGTAATTTGTTTGTATTAAAAAATAACAATAGACCCAAAATTATTTTTTCAAAATTTTTACTCAGGGTGGTACAGAAATAGGTCTTAAATTAGTGGGGAATTTTTCCGTATTTGACCCAAATATAAGAATAACCTCGGTCTTTTGCTAAGGTCCTTGTTTTGGTAAGAAGTTTTTTGTGCTCTGGGGTCGAATGATCATTTACGAAAACGCGTTGACGATTGCCTCCAAATCCAACATCCTTCGCCTCTTGAGTTTTGCAGGCGCGTGCAGCTGCTACAAATTCTTCTTTGACATAACGATTTATGAAATTGATAATGATGGCCTTCTCTTTGGTATTAAACATTGGTACTCGGGATATGTAATTGATTTGAGATTTTTGGAATTCATACCCAACTGCTTTACCCAAAGACTCCACAATTACAAATAGGTTTTCATTGGGTTTTAGGGGGATGCCCTTTACCTCAACATTACGTCGCCTCAGTACCTGTTAGGCCAACAGATCATTTGGGTAATTTTACAGGAGCAATGTTTTATTATTTTTCTATGTTATGACTCAAATAAAGATATAATGTTTATTAGTTTTTTAAAACTGTGCCACATTTGGACTTCTAATAATGTGTAAAAATTAAAAACTTTTGACTATAACATTGTGTAAAACCGGTTTCAAAATGGATATTGGACAAAAAAACGAAACTATAATTACTTTACTTGGATATACACTACATTCCTTAGGATGCTAGCCAAATAGCAACCACAAGTGTTTTGTGCTTGTTTGCCCTACAGCCTCAATTCACAGTACAGGGTGTGAAATTAAACAAATCCAGCGCGCATCATTATTGTATGTAAAATTATGTATATATAAAACTAGTACAGCCGCTAACGATCAACCACATATTACCAGTATATTACTTGTATATTTATGCCTGTAATCGTACTTAATATGGAAAATTTGGTTACATTTTTTTCTGAGAATATAGATTTTCTTAACTTCCCGCTAAGAAAATTGAAAATTTTCAAAAATAGGGAAGTTATTGGTTTCACCCGATTTTCGAAAATCGAGTTTTCATCTGATCTCGACGTTTTGAGATTCCAGGAAGCTATTCTGTCTGATTTCAATTATTTGTCATTTTTTTGCATTATAAATCTGCATACAAAAAAATGATCGTCCGTCACTTTGAAACTCACACATAATAAGTAACAAATATTAATTAAAACAATGAACTTACAATTTTAAGCACACGCGCACCGAAATCAAACCTCGATACAAAGAAATAAATAGCAATAATTCCATGTTATAAATCGTGTGCAACATATTTTAAATAGAACTTTAATCTGCAAATAATGAATCCTGAGAATAAGGTATTAACACAGTGTAATACATTTCAGTAAATCGATTATAATACAATGTAGGGCTGAATTCGAGACTATGACGGGATATTACAATGTAAACGATCCAATGAGCCTCTCTCTAATTTATATATAATATAATCCCTGCTAAATACACATCCCAAATACACAAACTCATCCACTTGCTCAATTAACTCTCCTTCTATTCTTATTTCACATACCGTTTTGCTTTCTTCTCTTTCAAAAACCATCACTTTCGTCTTACATGCGTTCACTTTCATTCCCCTTTCTTTTAATTCCCAGTTCATTAATGTAACCATCATTTGCAACTCTGCCGCCGATGACGCAAATATGACTTGATCATCGGCATACAAAAGGCATTTGACGGTTAACTCGCCCATTCTTAACCCACATTCTTCATCTTTCAAAGTTTGCAAACACCGGTCCATAAATAGGTTGAACAGCCAAGGAGAAGCTACACAGCCCTGTCTGACACCTTTTTGGATGCCAAACCAGTCCGAGTAGACCCCATTGATCCTGACACAAGCACTAGAGTCCCTATAAAGAGACCTTAATGCCTGTATCAAACCAGCGCTCAACCCATATGAGTGATGATATGAGTTCAGTGTTTGCCACAACACAGTCCTGTCCATTCTGTCATAAGCCTTTTCCAAGTTCATGAACGCACAAAAGACTTTCCGGTTTTTGGCTAAAAACTTCTCCGCAATCATGCGCATGGAAAAGACCCGTTGATCTGTACACCCCATTCCCTTCCTAAATCCTGCTTGCAAATCCCAATTTTTCCATCAGTTTCTTTCATAACTCTTTCAATTAACACCTTAGCATACAATTTACCCACAATACTAAGCAAGCTGATACCGCGGTAGTTTTTGCAGTCCTGCTGTGACCTTTTTCCTTTATATATTGGTACTATAACTGCTTTACACCAGTCATCCGATACCCGTTTTAATTCCCAACATAAATTAAACAAGGTTTACAGCAGGCCTGCCACCACTCCCTCTCCAGCCCTCAGCATCTCGAGTGATACTCTATCATATCCAGCTGCCTTACCTGCTTTCATGTTTTTCATTGCTTTCATTATTTCATCTACACTTATCTCCATACCCTTTTCCACTTCTTTCGGAAATTCTAGTTCATTTGATTCAGACGACTCTTCACTCATAAACACGCTTTCAAAGTATTCCTTCCATCTGTTTAAATTCGAAACTTCATCATTCAGAATACATCCATTCCATTGTAAGAAATATAAAGGGAGGAATTTCGTTTTATTTAACATTTTAGTGGAGATGAAATCGCGGAAAGAGTATTCGAACACATCGTCATGATCTTTATGTTGTTAACTGTGTTGTTGTTTTTCACTAATTGTTACTGTGAGGATAATAATATAAACAGTAAGTATGTCTTTAATAGACATATACATATTTATTAAATATTTAAGTATTAGATACAAGGGTTCGATTCCCGTCATTACCAGTAAAATTGTTAATTTAAGCAAAACCCTTGTGAAATTGACAAAATTCAAGCCTGTTAAAATTTAGATACCACTAAATTTACAGTAATATCATGAATATTTCTACAGAGAATTTAAATAAATAAATATATTAACTTTGGTCTCACAACAAATACAGTTTTATTAAAAATAGTGATGTAGATTCTGTAAATACTACGAACAAGCACAAGTTACACCATAGTATTTTACGTGGTAGAGACATGCTGCAGTTATATTAGTAGTATAGTTGTAGCCAGTTATATTAGTAGTAATGTACGAATGGGCCGGCTCGACCGGGGGAGGACCACGCTCTCACAGAATACCAGCGTAAAGTTGTAGTTTAATGCTGCTTTACTTCGTATGGTGAGTGTAGAGAACCGGAAACCCTTTTTACTGGAAACGAGGCTTTACATCTTAGTCCTCACGGGTGACAACGCATCTGCATTTTGTTTTGTAACCGAGGATACATGTAGATGTCCATGGGCCGCAGCAACCACTAACCAAGTCAGGTGGCATGTGTGGTCGTTTGTCACCCTATACCACCCCTATACCCTATACTAAAAAAATACTAAATTGATTAAAACCACTTTTACGAATTTTATCGAATTTTATTTATTTTATTTTTAATACCCGACGTTTCGGGTGCTTTCCAGCACCCATGGTCACGGGGGACTGAGGTGACTAACGTCCCGATGTCAAAGTTAACCCGGAGTACCTTCAGCTCTTTATTGTCTTCGACACAAACTTTGACACAAAACACAGTTAGTTCATTCTGCGTGTATCGGACCAAAGACAATAATTAAAAAGCTGAAGGTACTCCGAGTTAACTTTGACATCGGGACGTCGTCACCTCAGTCCCCCGTGACCATGGGTGCTGGAAAGCACCCGAAACGTCGGGTATTAAAAATAAAATAAATAAAATTCGATAAAATTCGTAAAAGTAGTTTTAATCAATGTATAGTATTCGTGTAAATATAAGAAATCATTAATTACTAAATTATTATACTAAAAATTTAAAAATTACTATACTAAAAAAAATACCAGTTACTCGACTCCAAAGAGTCAATAATTCCTTCATGGGGTAATTTATACGCTTTTACAACAACGTCGCAAAAATATGCAGGCTTTATCTATCTAAAAGTTAAAAACTTGTATTTAGCAAAAATTGTTTAGTAGGGATATTACTACTTACGAGTTCATGATTGATAATGACCCCTGGAAATGAGGTGACCGCTACCATGCTGTTTCTAATATGTTTATACCAATTGTGTAAAATAATATATTGTAAATTGATTTTATTTTTGAAAAGAGTAATCCCGCTGGGTTTCTTGCTGGTTCTTCCTGGGACAGAGGTTTTTTCCGAACCAGTGGTAAAAGTAAACAATGACTTTCAAAAAGTATTCTTGTAATATATATTGAATAAAAATGATTCTATTCTATACCTGACACGGAAATTTTTCCAGATAATCGGGTTTGGTAAACCAACATATAACGTGGACTCTATCATCATCATTTCTATTAATATTCTCAATTTTAATTTTTTTTCAACAACCTTAAAGCAGGCTTGTGTTAAATCAACAAAAATTTCTTATTTCGCGTTCCATGTCACAATTTTATAAATACACATTTATTATTTCTCCCGTTGAAATTAAATGAAATGAATTATTTTCATTCAACATAGATTATTGCGTAATTACTTACTTACTTACTTACCTTCACGCACAATCCCTAACGGGGTAGCCAGAGAGAACAGATCGCCAAGTATCACGATCCTTACATACCTCTTTCGCTTCTTTCAGGTTCATTAACTTCTTCATACATGCACGTCTAGGTATCCGAGTACTCTTGACCCTCCCCTCTTCGAGCAATTTGCTCACACGGTCTTCGAAAGTTAGTGTCGGTCTACCTCAACACCTTTTAATATTTACTTTCGCTCTATATATTTTCTTCACCATTCGGTCTTCACTCATTCGTTCAACGTGCCCAAACCATTGGAGTACGCCCCTATCAATTTTTGTGATAAGGTCATCTTTCAATCCTGCCATATTGCGAATCTCTTCGTTTCGCTTTCGGTCGGCTATGCTAACGCCACACATTTTACGAAGAGATCGCATCTCCACTGCAATCAACTTGCTTTTATGCTTCTTCTGGCATACCCAGGTTTCGCAGCCATATAACAAAGTCGGTACCAACACTGCGTTATGTATTGCAAGGCGTGCACTCTTCACCACGCCTTGCCTTTTTACTAATGCATTCAGGGCACCATTGACTTTGTTTCCGGCAGCGACACGCCTATCCACATCTAAATCACATCTTCCAT
The DNA here is from genome assembly GCA_036936625.1 of Parnassius smintheus behrii. Classification (NCBI taxonomy): domain Eukaryota; kingdom Metazoa; phylum Arthropoda; class Insecta; order Lepidoptera; family Papilionidae; genus Parnassius; species Parnassius smintheus. Next base: position 2,999,890 of record JAUPFT010000013.1, read on the forward strand.
CCCGGCTGAAAGCACTCCCCAAGTATACAATTTCATTTACCTGTTCTAGACATTCCTGATTTACCCATATTTCACATTTCGTTCTCTCTTCGTCCTTTTCAAATACCAGAACCTTAGTTTTATTAGCATTCAAACGGAGACCTTTAATTTCACATTTCTCTTTCATACACGTGACTAATGCCTGCAGTTCTGCTTCTAATGGTGCAATAAGCACTGCATCATCAGCATACAGCAGACAATTAACTTTTATGTCACCCAATTTCACACCCAAACAGCTGTTTTTCAGCTTCTGTAAACAGCTGTCGAGATACAGTATGAACAGCCAGGAAGACATGACACAACCCTGTTTTACGCCCGCTTGGACGCTAAACATGGGTGACAGGTCATGCCCTACCCGCACACAGGCTTTACAGTCATAGTAAAGTGACTGCACAGCCCTTAACAATCGACCATCCACACCATATCCCGGCAACAGTTCCCACATTTTCTTCCTTCTAACCTTATCAAATGCTTTCTCCAGATCCACAAAAGCACAGAAAATCCTCTGATTAACACTCAGAAGCTTCTCCGTGATCATGCGGAGAGAAAACATTTGATCCGTGCATCCTTTTCCAGGTCTAAATCCGCATTGTGCCTCCCATAAAAATCTTTCTGATTTCTCTTGCATCCTACGTGTCAAAACCTTCGAGTAAACTTTACTTGCTAAACTGGTCAAGCTGATCGCCCGATAGCACCCGCAGTCAAAATGTGAACCTTTACCTTTATTTAAAGGTACAATGACCGCGGATCACCAATCATCCGGGACATCTCCCGTCCGCCAGCACAAATTGCACAGCAGATGAAAGCTGTCCCAGACGCGAGGCCCACCGTACTTGATCATATCAGCAGTAACTCTGTCTAGTCCCGCAGCCTTACCACATTTCAAACTTCGAATCGCACGTTCAATCTCTTTCATGCTGATGACCTCAGTGTCATCGAGGTCCGTGTCTGGCGTGCCAGTCACGGCGTCACCCCCGGATCCTTCACTAAGATCATGACACGCATACATTTCTCTATAAAATTCACTCCATCGCTGCATGACGTCCGATTTTTCTGAGGGGACGTCATTGGTTCTCGAAAGCACTTTGTTCATTCTTAAGGCTGTCACACCACTCCGGGACCTTCCAGCCTCTTTCCAGAAAAGTTTGGAGTTTTCCCTAAAGTTGTGCGACAACCTCTCGTCCGCTTCTATTCTACACCTTTCACGTACTTCCTCAATCAATGTTTTCGCATGAACTTTCTGCAGCTTATATCTTTCTTTCTCTTCTCTCTCATATACTCATCGTTACTAGAGGCCAAGTAGTCTAACCATGCTTTTTTCTTCTTTTTTACAGCTTCTCTCACTTCATCATTCCACCATGCATCTCTTCTTTTACTACTACCTCTTTTTGTCGTTCGACATACTTCTTCCGCTGCACTTACCATTCCATCCCTAAGGTTCTGCCATGTTCTCTCCACACATTCTTTCCTGCCATCGATGATGTCAAGCTTTTCGGCTACCCTCGTGTGATATTTGTCCCTAGTATCCGCTTCCTGAAGCTTCCAGCTTCGGATGCGACAGACCGACTGTGGTTCTGTTACTGTGGTCCGGTAGCGCCAACCCGCGAACAAACCCCTAAATCTAGTAATTACTAGATAATGATCCGTTCCCAGGTCAGCACCCCTGAACACTCGTGTATCCATCACCTGTTTTCGCAGTCGGTCATCCACCAGGAAAAAATCAATCATACTTCTCTCATTCTTTCTTTCTCTAGTGTACATATGGATTTTCCTGTGATTAAACATAGTGTTTGTCACAAGAAGACCCTTTTTCTTGCATACAGCCAGTATAAGCTTGCCAGCATCATTAACCCTTTTATCGCCAAACTTTCCAAGCACCGACTCGTATCCTGGTCGAGCGATACCTACCCATCCATTCAAATCACCATATACAACAGTTCTTTCGTTTCCCTTAACCAAATCTAGAACTTCTCTTACATTCTCCAAAAACTCCTCCAGCTCAGCCCTGGACGACGAAGCTACCGGCGCATAAACAGCCAAAAGGAATAACTTCGTCAGTCCCATTTTGAAGCGAACCCAGAGAAGTCTTGAGTTCACAACCTTGTATTCAGTCGTAAGATCGACCAACCGGGTTGACAACAGCACTCCCACTCCCTGGCAGGCGTTCTCGCTTTCCGGGACTCCGGACCATATAGCTAACGTCCCGCCAGGGAGCTCTTCAGTACCACTGCCTTTCCGTTTGGTCTCCGACATACACACGACATCTAATTCTCTTTCTTTTATTATTTCGATCAACTCATTCGTCTTATCTCTCATGCCACCTCTAACATTCCACGTGCCAACTCTGCACTCCGTCCTCCACCTTCCGCCGTGTCGGGCTGTGCGTGACGGTTGGCGGTCCCCATCGCCGCTTTGCGCGCTGCATTCCACACCAACGAGGACGAGCTGGTGTGCGTCGCCTTGGTTAATAATTATTGTATATTGCGTAATACTTACCGAAAGTCATTTTTTTATTTACCCCTGGTTCGTGATAAACCTCTATCCTGGGAATAAACAGCAAGAAACCCAGACTTTTTTAAAACATATTTCACTTTGCAATAATTTATTTTGTTAAATTTTTGGATGAATTTTTATATAACCAATATAGTGGCGATCACTTCATTCCCAGGGATTATTTTCATTTTCGTATTCTTTGATATTATAATAATTTTTTTGTACAATTCTTCAGTAAAGTAAACTAATCTAACTGTCTCAACATTAGTGAGATTTCTAATCTTTCTTACAGCGTATGCTGCAGAAGTAAGTTTTCCTGCTAATTTAGATATATAGTGACACCATTGAAGCTTCGCGTCAATAATAATACTGTTACGAGCTTGAGGCCTTTTTCACTGAAACATCCAGAATATTCAAGTAAATACGGGCGCCAACCAACTAGGTGCAGAAAGTTCGAGTGTGGGGCTTCTAGAAAGCTTAATTTTTCTGTATGATACTAGATGGTGCTGTTGGTCGAAAGTCAAGATTGACATTTTCTAGGAAGCCCTCCTCGCTCTTGTCCCCGACACTAGATGGCGCTAGTGCCAGGTACCTGACTCAACTTAGGCACGCAACAATACCAAGAAAATAGTGGTATCCACAAGACTAATCTTTTCCCCATTTAAGAGCACATTGGTATTTGAATGTTTAATATTAGGTATTGTAAATTTAATACATTTTGTCTTATTGCCATTTAGGAGCAAACTATTGGCATTAAACCAATGTACTAAATTCAATAGAGCATTATTTACATCGTCAAAATTAATTTACTATCGTTTGAGTTTGAAAATAAAAGTAGTATCATCAGCAAATAATACTATATCTTGATTGTCCCCCACAAGGTAAGGTAAGTTATTAATATAGAATAAGAACAGGAATGGACCAAGGATCGAGTCCTGTGGAACGCTCATTTAAACTACTGATCCGGGGGAACCTTTACTATTGATAACGACTTTTTGAGTTATGTTATTTAAATATAAAATAATAAGTCGAAGCGAATATTTTTGACACCGTAATTTTGTAGTTTCCTAATTACTATCTCATGATGAACGCAATCGGAAGCCTTGAAAAGATCACAAAAAATACCTAAGGCTATTTTGTGAACTCTCCCTGGCATTAAAATATATTTCATAAGCTCAACACCTGCGTCGGTCATCGAGCGACTCCTTGTAAAACCAAATGGATTTGTATGGAGTAATTTATTTTGATTAAAAAAATTAACAATTGATCTAAAATTATCTTTTCAAAAATTTTACTGAGAGTTGGTTGGTGGTTAGGTTTTAAACTAGCGTGGTCCACTGTACTGCCAGATTTAAATAAAGGTATCACTTTACTATGTTTCATTAAATCAGGAAACACACCAGAATCGATACTAGTATTAAAGATAATAGGAAGATGAGTTGCCCCATAAATCTGCGGCTATTTATATATAAAGGGTTTTAAATTGTTTTACAATATCTTGTATCTCTTTTACCTTTTTAATAATTTCTTTCAAACACGACTCAACATTCTGTTCGAGTAATCAATCGGCGACAGTTGGAGAACTTTCTCAATGACTTTGTTGTCAAAATAGTTAAATATTTCTCCAACACCGCCGTGATTTCTTGACTTGATCTAATCAATTCATTATTAATTTACAATTGATAATTTGTGTTAAGAGGGTTGTCTTTACCGGTTTCGCTATTAATAATGGCTCGTAATTTGAATTTTATTTTTAGTGGTCTTAATTTTGTTACTAGTATGATTTGTCTATGGAGCACAGAAATGTCAAAACTTATTCTAAAATGTATAAAAGATTGCGCTTTTAAATATTTTAGAATAATTTATAACATATTCGCTAAAATTATCGGAAGGATTACATGATCTTTCATGCTAAAGTTCATATAATATTCGTCTGCTCTTATGTATTCATATTGTCGCCCACTCATTAAATGCCTTGCGACTGTTACTAGAGAATGTTTTAGAAGTAAATGTTTTATTAAATTCATTACTTATAAGGGTAAATAATACTCTATATAAATAGTCCGAATTGTTCTTGTAAGAAAGCGTTCGTGTACGAAAGCGAAGACGTTTTGCATTAATCGGAACAAACCCGATTTTCTCAATTTCCTTTTTTTTTGTGCATATATGTTTATGAAACCAGTTGTCAACAGTGATCTGAACTTAGTTTTAGAATTATGAATTTCTTGACTGATACAACATCTGTAAAAATATTATCAATACAATTTATACAACACCATGCATTACGTGTAGCCTATTGAAAGAACTGATCACCTTGGTGATTACTGAAATATGGAGTTGGAATCTTTCAAACAATGTTCAGTAAGAAAAATATACATATGGTTACTATCTAAAAATAATTCACTTTCTAGTTCTTTGCCTAACATAACTTGTATATTTTGATACACCTGTTTAATACTACTAACTACTTTTTACTAAAATCAATATCCTACCGTCACTTAGTAAACATCCAATGCGTTTCGTCCATTGAAATTAATGATTATTCAGTGTTTAAAGTAAAGTGCACTACCAAAATCCCTCACCTAAGTGTAGTCTATTGTGTGACTAATTAGTATATCTTTATGTGAAAACGATCGGTGCAGTAATTATTGAGTTTTTAACCGAAACATTTTCTAACACGTGGTGATTTGTATAAAACCGTGACCTACGATAACTCGCCGCTTACTCGCTGTGACGTAGACGAGCTCATTGCATAGTTAGGCCGTCCCCACAGTAATCAAGTCTACAAGATGGATTCATATAGCTGCGCCGGTTGTAAAAGTGATATTGCAAGTAATGAATTTATAAGTTGTCATGGTTGTAAATTAAAGTACGATGTGTTGTGTGCAAACTTATCACCAAAGCGATTTAGGAAAATGAGCCTAGAAGCTAAAACTCAATGGAAATGCTCAGAGTGCAAAAGCAAGCAACCAAAAACAGGCAACTTAGAAATACCAATTCGTTCTATTAGTCACTCCAAGATAGATGACAAAGTTAAACCCGAGTATCTATCTCAAGATTGTAATGTAACTGTGCGAAGAAATCGTTCAGTGGACTCACAACTTTCTCAAGAAAAATTCAAAGAAATCCTAAAAAAAGAACTGATAACTGAAATTGAGGCCATGCTTGAAAAAATACTGACTCGAATGGTATCAAATCAGCTGAAGGATATAAATAGTCGCTTTGTCAAACTTCAAGAGTCTATGACTTATATTTCTGGACAATATGATGACTTAAAAAAGCACCTAGACTCCACCACATCCGATTTGCAGTGCCTCAAGGATGAGAACAAATTCCTCAAAGAACAATTAAATCACCTCACAACTCGTGTGAAGACTCTGGAAGACGATAATATGAAGCAACAACAGTGGGCTAGATTGCAAAATATCGAAATCACTGGCATACCAGAGGATAAGGATGAGAACACATTAACTATTATACAAAAGATTTCGAAGCATATTGGAGTCTCAATCGAACCTTCTGAAGTGGAGTTTGCGCATCGCGTGCAGCCGCGGCGTGCCACAAGCACAGTGCGTGCGCGCCCTATTGTCGCTCGGTTAAGGCATCGTTTTATTAAAGACAAAATAATAGCCGCTGCACGTAAACATCGTAATTTAAAAGCCAGTGATATGGGGTTTGGATTTGTAACTAATATAATTTTTATAAATGAGCATCTAACAAAAGAAAATAAAATGCTTCTTTCACAGTGCAAACAAAAGGTAAAGGAACTGAATTACAAATTCATTTGGACAAAAAACTGCCGTATTTTCGTTCGAAAAAACGAGGCTTCACCTCCAATCTCCATATCTTCTTCGGCAGATATTGTAAAAATTATTTAAAATCTACTTACCAGTTTATTCTGTGTACTTTGAAGTGTTTTCGTAAATTACTACTAAGGTATGCACTTGTTACAAATTCTATGCTTTTTTATCACCTAATACAACTAGATACACTGTACACTATCAAAAACTCACACACTTATCATACATTATTCTCACATACATTAATAAACATTACCAAAATTACATATACCTGCACTCATCTAACGCTTTACTTATACTTATATACATATATTTATTACATTCTCAAATATAAATACAGAATATTCTTAAAAAGATATAATGTTATTTATTATCGATTAATAATAACATATTTACAAGTAAAATTTACACATTTATTAATCATTTATTACTTATTCTGTTTAAAAACTATTATTAACTATAATTATTCATATCTTACGCCTATACCTTGCTACATTTTTAGGTACCTTGATTATGTAATTGTTTACTATAACTATTATAAGTACTGGCATAGTCAACTGTTTTTTCAATGGATACTACACTGAAAGAATTAAAACTGTATTATCAGAACGTACGGGGTTTGAAGACTAAGACTAATGAATTTTATAATAATTTATTATTGCTTGATTATGATGTGGTTATGATAACCGAAACTTGGCTTTATGACGGAATCCTGGATTCAGAATTATGTAATGATAAATATAATGTGTTTCGTCGTGACCGTGGGTCGTTGGGAGGTGGGGTCATGTTATTGTGTGCACCATACTTGCAGGCCCGTATGAGATCCGAATGGCATTTGTAGTGTTATGCTATTTACATACCAATTTACACTATTTTAAATTTATTTTTCCATTCTGTTTTTGATTTTCTGCATTCATCTCAAAACTGGATATTTTGCATCACCTTTATTTCCATAGGAACCTGTAACATTTTTAAACCATAAGAACACAATAACAAATCATTTTCACGTCGTATTTTTCATGCTATCAGCACTTTTTAAATCGGTGTCAATGGAGTCTACCTTTTTCGGTCTTTTATTTAGTTCTCCGTAACTCTGCAATTTCGGGTTTCGTGCGCGCTGTTGCGCTATTTTTTTCCTATATAAATAATATCTCAATTTTCACTTAAATCTTGCCGTTTCTGTATTACGAGCCTAAAACCAAAATTTGACATGTTTTGACATCGTTGTTTATCAGGTTGTCATGGCAATTTTTATTCAAATATCGTTACCGGCCTGATGTTTTTACTTCAAAATACTCCTTTCTTCTTGGCCATTTACAAGAATTTGCTTTTAATTTAAATAATTTCAAATTGAATGAGAATAATTTTCCGTTCTTATGCCAGATCCGTCAAAAAGGAAAAGTAAGCCGAACAATCGGCGAATGCAGAACATCAAAAACAGAATGGAAAAATAAGTTTAAAATAGTGTAAAATGATATGTAAGTATGTATAAGCATAACACTACACATTGTGATAACCTTGAGTGCGTTTGGGTGACGGTTCCTTCTAGTGCTGTGAGATTAGAGCACGACCTCCACATAGCAGTGGTTTACATACCCCCTAACTCATCACTCTCAGAGAGAACCAGACTGTTTGTAAATCTTATTTCACAAATACGTAATAATCATCCCAATGATCAGTTTATACTTGTAGGCGATTTTAACCTACCGTGTATAGACTGGACACAAGATGGACCTGTTATACTCAGGAAAGGCTCTGCTGAAGTCCAGAATTCTGCATCACAGCTCATTGACCATACGGCTTTCATAGGTCTTATGCAATATAATACCATCTTAAATAATAGTAATAAAATACTAGACCTAATTTTTTCAGACTCTTCCGTCACTGTTAGTAGATCCAACTTCCACCTTGTTAAAGAAGACTGTCACCACCCTTCACTCATTATCACTGCGTCAGATATACTCCTACCTCCCTTGAAGACACAATCGCGATTAAAGTATATTTATGAGCGTGCTGACTTTAATATCATTAATGAAATGTTAAATCAACAGGATTGGTCGTTTATATTAGACACTAACACAAATATTGAGACTATAATAGCTGGTTTTTATGCAATTATAAATAACTGCATAGAAACATATGTTCCTCAGGTTTACCACTCTGGTGTGCACACTTATCCCATCTGGTATAGCAGGCCGTTAATAAATTTAATTAAAGAAAAGTTTAAAGTTCACAAACACTGGAAAAAATACAAAAACCCAAACGACTATGCTCAATTTTCAGACTTAAGAAGTAGACAAAAAGAAATGCAGTCAGACTGTTATAATTCCTATATAAAATCTTCACAGCAAAAAATTAAAAATAACCCCAAATACTTCTGGCCCTATGTAAAATCTAAGAGAAAGAATATTTGTAATTATCCTCAACAGATGACGTACAATAATTTAGTTATCAGTAACAGTTTTGACATTTGTTCCGCTTTTAATAAGTTTTTTGAGAGAAATTTTAATAAACCGTCTGAACTATATTTACAAGATACGCATAATAGTCCATTGCAAATTGCTAATATACATGACATTAAAATTAATAAAGAGTATATTTTAAAGCTAATTAAAAATCTCGACATATCGACAGGTGCGGGTAGCGACAATATTCCAACAATATTCTTCACCAAGTGTGCAGATGCTCTATCTCTTCCTATCTGACATATTTTTAATCGATGTTTTCAGGAATGCTACTTTCCTCGCATCTGGAAAACAGCCCATATTGTACCAATTCATAAAAAAGGTCTTAAATCAACAATTGAGAACTACCGTCCCATTTCGATCCTGAACGTACTCAGTAAACTTTGTGAAAGAGTAGTCCATTCTCATATATATCCAATAATTGCCACTTCGATTCCCTCTGAACAACATGGATTTATAAAAGGCCGGTCAACTACTACAAACCTTGGAGTTTTTGTAGACTATGTATCGAATAGTATGGATGGTGGGTCACAAGTAGATGCAATATATACGGATTTCGAGAAGGCATTTGACCGTGTTGACCATAGTATCCTTCTGCGTAAACTATCTGAACTGGGTATCCACGGTAATTTGTTGAGATGGTTCGAGTCATATCTGCGCAATCGTTCTCAAGCTGTAGTGGTAGGTAGCTCACGCTCCGATTTTTTGGAGGTACCATCTGGCGTACCGCAGGGTTCCATCCTGGGACCTTTGTTATATGCCACGTACTTATATGATGTTCGTAGATGCTTTAAGCATGCAAAATTTTTTATGTATGCTGATGATACAAAAATCTTTATGAAAATTAATGGGATTACTGATTGCAGTAACCTTCAAGCCGATCTAGATAGATTAAACTGTTATTATATTGAAAATCGTATTGGTATTAATTTAAAGAAATGTTGTTTTGTATCATTCACTAGAAAAATTAATCCATTTAAATACAATTATAAAATAAATAATTTTACTTTATCGGAGGTTAATAGTGTACTTGATCTAGGGGTAAAAATGGATTCAAAATTGACATTTTCCGAACATATCGATACAATAGTCGCGAAAGCATACAAGAATTTAGGTTTTCTTTTACGAGTCAGTAAGCCTTTTTCAGACATTGGATGTTTACGAGTGCTGTACTTTGCATATGTCAGAAGTATTCTGGAGTATAATAGTATAATATGGAATCCTCAATATGTGACGTATATTCAAAAGCTAGAGAATATTCAGTTAAAATTTTTAAAGCACCTACATTCTCGTTTTTCTTGTCACTTTTCAGATAATAGCGAATCTAGTCTCCGCTATAATTTCATGCCTCTTCAAAGTAGACGAACCTTAATGGATATGTCCTTCCTACACGGCATATGTAATAACTACATAGACTGTTGTGAATTAGCGTTACAAATTTTAAGTTTTTGCGTTCCAAATAAACGAACTAGACATACGACACTTTTTGCTACTGCCCTTAAAAGAACTAATTATGCTCAAAATTCGATTGTCAATAGGCTTCACAGAATTTATAATAAAACATTTAATAACGGGTGGGCCAGAAAGGAGTACGATTTTAAAAACACTCTTGCGTTTGAAGCTTTAGAGAGGGGACTGCGCGGGTGGTGGGGTTAAGTAGCTCGGTTCTCGGAAATTTAGTCGCGATGGATCACTTCACGGGAGCGCAACGTGCTTTCTGCGTTAAACATTATTATAAAAATCACGATTCGTGCGCTATTGTTCGGCGTTTATTTCGACGTGAGTTTGGATTACATGACCTAAATCGGTGTCCGAAGGAAAGCATGATTCGATCGTGGGTCAGAAAGTTCGAAGCTACTGGTTCGACTCTCGAACAGAAGCCTGCGGGACGCCCAAGGTCAACAAGAACGAAAGACACAATTGAACAAGTTAGAGCTTCAGTTCAACGTAATCCTGTTCTATCGACTCGAAAGCGTTCAGCCGAACTTGTGGTGTCCAGAACATCTTTGCGTCGCATTTTGTTGAAAGATCGGAAATTGCATCCGTATAAAATTCAACTTGTGCAGGAATTACAGCCAAATGATCCAATTTTAAGGAGAGCTTTTGTTGAAACGATGCTGGAACGCTTTCGGAGTTTCAACAATATTCTGTTCTCCGACGAAGCTCATTTTCACATAAATGGGCAGGTGAATAAACAGAATTGCCGTTACTGGGCTGCAGAGAACCCACGTGCAAAACATCAAAAGCCTCTACATTCGCCGAAAGTAACCGTTTGGGCGGCCATGTCAGCGCACGGAATTATCGGACCCAACTTCTTCGAAAATCGACAAGGCCAATCTGTCACTGTAAATTCTGACCGATACATAGCCATGTTAAGGGTTTTTTTCTTTCCACAACTGCAACAGTTTGAAGCCTATAATCGTGCGACATGGTTTCAACAAGATGGCGCGACATGCCACACAGCTAATGCCTCTTTGACGGTCGTAAACGAGATGTTTGGTGAGAAACTGATATCGCGCCGAGGTGACATTGAATGGCCTCCTAGAAGTCCGGATCTTACACCACTGGACTTTTTTTGTGGGGATACCTAAAAAGTAGTCTACTCCAATAACCCAGCCACAATTGACCAGTTGAAGACCAATATCCGGAAAGAAATGGCAGATATTCCCCGTGCAATGTGCCAGCGAGTTTTTACCAATTTGAGGTTCAGATTCGAAGAATGTTTGCAGCGCGATGGTGCACATCTGGGCAATGTTATTTTTAAGAAATTAATTTTCCAGATGTAAGTTTTTGTAGAAATAAAAATTTGTATGTGAATTGTACTTAGTTTTTTTTAAATGATTTTTTCAAATTCGCAATCCTTTCTGGCCCACCCTGTACAATTGATATCTTTCACTCTAGTAAACCTTCATTCAAACGTGAAGTTGCCAAGGTAATTTGCAAAAATATGTCAAATTATAAACTAACCTATAAATTTAAATAGCAAATAGTATTAAAAATATAAATACAAGAAAGTTTTTGTAGCAGGTATTAATTGGATACATAATTATACGCTATAGAACATATATTTATTTATGTTAAAATATAGTTATTTAATTAAAATTTGTATCGATCACACGCACACGCAAACACACACACACACACACACACACACACACACACACACACACGCACGCACGCATGCACACACACACACACACACACACACACACTTTGACTCACTTTCACATACGTGTGCAAACATACACAATCTTCTGCACTTAAACAAATTTCGTGCGCTTTGTTTACATTTAAATATGTTTATATTTCATACATCTATTTTTAAGTAAGGTGGTGAATACTCTGTGACGTTCTTTTAAGCTAAATAAGTATATTGTAAATCCGTAATTGGCTTCAAGACCTATTTTATAAGATTTGTGTGTAAATATATTGTTACAAGCTGTGGATTTTGTGAATAATAAAAATAAATAAAAAAAATAAAATACAGTTTTCATTATTGCTATATTTTGTGAAATTACACAGTTAAGTATTGGTGAAATATACTCTATTTTTATTATCTAATTTAAATTACTTGTTTTGTTCAATAGAAGTAGGTGTCAAGGTAGCAAAAAGTTTGGCTAGGTTAAAATATAAAAAAATAAGATAGCGTATTTGCTACCAGTCTTAACCTATACTTTGATTGACTTATATATTACTAGAATATATTATTATATTTGTTACAATTGAATGTCAATTTTAAATTATTATTGCATCTGATTATGCTATATAAAATTTTTTTTCATTTTTTTTTCATAATATTACTGAGTGATGCTCCAGACATGCAGTAATTTCTCATCTGTTGCCCTTTTAAACAGCTCGGTATTTAATGATATTCCCAAGGTTTTGCACAATAACATTTTTTTCATTATATGAGTTAGTTTTTAAAGGAGACGGTCTATTTCAGGCCCAGTATGTGTAAACTATACCCTAAAAAAGCGAAAAATTCAGGGATTTTATTAAAAATAAAATAAGGGAATAAATCAAACTACATGACTTACTAAAAATAAAGATACAATCCCAATTTTTAATGATTTTACAAGATGATGCCATTCCAGTCATAAAATTATGATTTTGATTTTGTTGATATTGGACATCTGTAGAATCCATTGAGCTATTACGTACTACGTACTAGAGGCGACACTGCATTCAGCTACTATGTTCCTCACAACTGCAGTGCATACACCGCACTTTAATCAGTCACTCGCTAGGCGCTTGTAGAGTTGACACGTATTGTGTTGATTTAAAAAAATCTCTTGATAAAAATATGCCATCGTGTGTACTTAGATATTGCACAAATAATTCAAGAAAATTCAAGTAAAAACCAAGGAATTACTTTTCATCGGTTAATAAGATACTTAATCAATAAAAAAATAATATAGATGAATAATAAAATAAATTATTCCTAAATAATTAAGACGCCTCTCGTGTCATGAAATATAGATTATGAAATTAATATATTCAGATGCGACATTTCTGTGGGTACTTAAGTATAAGACGAATATATTGTTATACACATTTTTTTGTAGAAACATATATAAGTTATTATAATTAGGCTAAATTTTTCATGTTTAAACCTGCTTATTATTTTTTTATTTTATTTTTAGGTTTTTCATATCAAAGTCAAAGTGGAATAAATTCGTCCATTTTTAAATCTCGCGTGCCCAGCATTTATGAACGACTCTTATTTTAATTTAAATAAATATATTTGTAATTTAAATGTTATGTTAATAAGTTTTGTTAAACACACATTTAGTATGTTTTTTTTATATTTGACATAGATACCTTTTAAAATATTCAGATAAAAATATCATTAAAATGTAATTGTGATATAATATTATGTAATATTATATTAAATAAGCAAATATAATATACAAAATAAATGACAAAATTTAAATATTGTTCTCGATATAATTTACCTATTTAACAATACAATCTACTATTACCTACGGATCATTCTTCCTTTGTTTATTCTATGATAAAAAAACCAACCGCGCGAACACAGAGTAGCGCACATTTTTGTTTGAGATAGCTGTTCTAGTACGTAAGTACATATTACTTCAATGGTAGAATCACATTTTGAATCACTAGGCGGGTATGTAAAGAAAGATGTTTCCTTTAAACTTATTTGAAAAACACCATTTCAGAATTCAAATATCTGTCAATAAATTGATCAATCACCTTATGACATTTGACAGCTAACGTCAAAACAAAATCAATTCGCAATTAGTGTTGCAATTTTTGGTAAAAATAAAATATGAATACCACTTAAATTAAGGCAGATTCATGCACTTGAATGATCAAAAGTGGTATAATATATTATTTTAATTTGTTTCCCTACTTGTACAAAACCAAACCTACGCTTCATACAATATTGGACCGTCTCCTATCTGCTTTATTGGTACTGTCATAATAAAGCATGTAGGTGAAGAAAGTGAAGTATTTACTCCTCGTCATATTATTAACACACACTGTCCATATAGAACCTGGAATTGACCGATGATATTCATTATAATAAGTAGTCAAAATGTTCCACGTTATATTTAGACGACTTTATCAGATTATCCATGACCAGTGTGCGTTCTTTTATCTCATTCTCTGCTGATTTATATTTATTTGACATAATATGTAATAAAATTTAAAGTGATACAATTTCTGAATTAAGACATTCTCTTTCAGTTTTATTACACATTTTCACGTTTTCTACCTTAATTGAATACAATTTAAGTTTACTAATTAACTCTTATTTTCCCTACATACATTAGTATAATTTTTAATATTAATTTTAGTTTTAACAAATTTTTGCACTTTCCTAATATATTGATTGAATTTTATATATTTTCTTAATTTCCTTCCGCTGCTTGTGGTCCTTTCTGCTATTCTTGATGTGGCAGAATCATCGGTCAAATTATTGCTGTGTAGGGTTGCAACGTTTAATGAGATTTACATTCTACGAGCTCATTGAACAGACTCTAAGTTTAAAATTCTGACTAATTATCAATGTGTTGTTTCAATTGCGAAATCTGCTCATTAGATTCAGTTAATTGTAAATGCAATGGAGCAATTAATCTGTGGGCTTCCTCATATTCTTTGCTGTATCGGTCAAACTCAGCTGCTGCTGAGCTTTACTGTTAAGCTGTATCTAATCCCTTTCCTTTAAAATATCTGTATAGTCTCTATGTAACTTTACCATATCACTTTTCAACTGTGTATTTTTCAAAATTATGCTTATTACTTCCTTTTCATTGTCATCCTTTTCTTTAAGTAATAGCTCACACTGTTCCCTGGACGCCTTAAGTTCTAAGAGCGCAAGATGAAGATGGTTCTTCATCTGGTGCATCTTGACGTTGCGTTCATTCATTTTACTACGTATTTTAAACGGTAACACAAATCAAAGATAGAAAATCAAGAGAACAGAATAAGCAAATATCTAGTTACAAGCATTGAATTACACAAAAGTAGAGGAACAAACCACATTACAGCTCTTCTAAAAGTTACGCAAGAATTGTATAATGGAATGTAGAACACACAATTGGCTGTGTGTGTCACGCTTTTAAAGTTGTTGATTAGGACATTCTCCTAGATATACTTTAACATCTGGACTTCTACTCATCGGTGTGAGATTGGTTCTCCTCTTATCTTCGGAGTCATCAAACAATTCGAGCGGTTCAGGCCATTTCTGATTGGTGCTCTTTGTTTTCTGGCGTTTCTCAGGACAGAATTCTCTCCCGTCTCTTGTTCTCAGCCTTTATAAATTTTATTACATCCCACATTTTCTGTTCGTACCATCTGTATGCTGATGACTTACAAATTTGGGATAAGGCTGTGGTGGCATTATAAAAGATGTTATTAATAAGCTCAACTGTGATCTGTACTGATACTGTTTCTCCAATTTGTCAAGGCAGTTTGGTATTATAGTTAATATGTGAAATTGTTAAACTATTGTAGTTGATAGTGCATATAGATTGACTAAAATTTATATGAAGGCACTCAACTCAACAACTGTCAAAGATCTTGACTTAAATATAGACAACATCCTCAGTTGGAGACCAGAAATAATTAAAGTGAGCAAAATTTTTACTGATAAAGACTACGGCATCGCTAATACAGACACCAGTGTTGCCTATGTGATGTGATGCGTATTATGTAGATGTTTGGTATGTTGATGCCTTGTAAAGACTTCTAAACAAAAAGCCTAAGCCTTCACGGCTAGTATCAATATCGATTACGGGGAGTATGTTAAAGGTACGAGGGACTGCGGCTACTTATCTGCCTGTCATACGTTATTATTTTAGGTTATACATGCTCTCTGCTATGGTAATGATTCAATAATGAACTGATATGGAAGAAATAATAACTTCAATAAAAAAATTAAAAAAACTCCTGAAACAAAAAGAGCTGGTGACGTTCAAACAGCTGAAAAGATTTTTTTTAATCATAGCTAAGATAGCACATTTTCAAGTCCCTTTTACCTTTTGAGAGCTATGATGTCGCAGAGAGACACACAGATGCACACATTAAACAAATAACACCCCTCTGTTTGCTTCGGGGGTTTAAAAAGAAGAATCAATTCAAAGTGCTTAAACAAAGCATTCCTGTGACTAAAGGATATTGTAAATTAGATGATTTAAGTTGTTAAAAGATAAGAATGCATGGACATCATGAACTTCTATAGACCATTTTTTAAATAGTCTACTTATTAGTTTCTTGCCTTTGTATTGAGCGATAGCCTAGCATTTGATTTTCAAAAAGTGATTTATCAAACATAATTTAAAAAATACTTCGATTTTGAAATCTTTGATTTTCAAATTTTTCCTACAATGCAAGATGTTCAGCTGTGATCTATTAGGGACTAAAGAAGATGTAATAATAAGAAGAAATGAGTTAAACACAACAGTATGTAAGCCCCTTACAAATATGACAGTGAGATCCTCTTACAGAATATCGTAGAATGGAGTAGCAGCCCTTTCTACATTTGAGTCCCGATCCGTTCATCATAGAGTTCCAATCGCGTTGAGTGACCCGAAATTACATCCATTATTTACAGCCTATTAAAATTTACTTCTTAATATATTCCCGATAGATTGCCTTTTAGGAGGGGTTTTTCGATAGTTGTCATGCTTGGCGGACTGGTGAGCAACACCAGTTTTTATTTTTAAAGTTGTTATCAGGGTAATGCTGCTGTCCTTCTCCTGTTTTGGGATGGACGTTATGGGGTAGTGGATATTCTTACACCGCCATTAAACAGTTAATCGACCGAAGATTGTTGTACACTAATTTGTATGTCGTTAGTTACGATATTTCATTTCCCAGCTTATCACTTGACTATTTTTTGAATACTGTAAGTAGTTGTGAAGCAGAATCTTATACCGCTTTCATGTAATTTGTACGTAATAAATAAACCAATTTATTAAGAACCAACCATTTTAATAACAATCAATTTAATTTAAATTTATCATACAGATGCCGAATATAATAGCTTCCCAGCGCTGTTCGCGCTTGAAGAGTACCACCCGTGTCTTAGAGACGGTGGGTTGTACTGCCTTACACGTTTCGACCTACATTCAAATACTTCCAATAATCTAATGCAAAATATTCAAGTGAGTATTGAGTAAATTGAATTACTAACTATAGAACATCTTATACACATATATATTTTGTTTAATCATCAAACTCTTATTATTACAAACTTCTTTGATATAAGGACTTGATTAGTTGATGAGGTGAATTGACTGGAGAAGTAAAGGGTTCAGATTCAAGTTTATGTGGATGTTTTTCTTTTATTATTTCTTCTGAAAATGATGATGAAAAAATTTGGATTGTAAAGAACCTTCCTTCTATTTTGCAATGTTAGAAAGCCCTAGGTCTAGGTTGTAAGTCTAGCATTCCGTCTGGGTAAGTGCCTATTTCGTACCTATCTCTACTACCTATTAGCAGTGTATGCACTTCTACCTATTAGCAGTGTATGCACTTCTGTGTACCGGTCTGCATGGTAAATCAATAATCTTAGCCTAAGGAGACGATAAGCTCTTCTTTGTTTGAAGTTATCTGTAAGTGTCCAAGGACTGAATTGACCGCTTACCATCGTCTGTCACGTTATTTTCATAGAGAAAACCTTTAAAACTTGTGTGGTGTTAAGTCAGTCCCAATTTAAATAATTATAATTTAAAATGGTGAGCGTTTATACCACATTTCTAGTCCTGGATTATATATTTAAAATTTCAAATCTCTAACTCATCGAAGATTAAGAGAGAGACATCCGAGAGAGTGAAAACCGATTGCTGAATTTTATTTGAAAAAATAAACAAACAGATAGACAGTGAATTCATATCGCGTTATTATCCAGTTCTGATCTGTAATTTAAAGTCTAAAGTGTCTAGCACATCGGAAAGTTAGTAAAACATCAATTGCAAAATTTGAACCGAAGAGGCAAGAAATATAATATATTCCTATCGTTTATGTTATCAATATTTTAGGTTTATTCAAGCTATGTAAAGCACTACAATCGCACATATATCGAAAGAGGCGTGTGTATTTCGAGAAGTTGCGGTAAATTAAAATCAAAAACCAAAATTTAAATACAACTGAGGCCCTTTCACATATTCTTGAGAAATGCCAGAACGAAACGATTTGGAAGCATTACAAAATAGAAGCTAAGTTATCACAAATATATTACTGTGATGGAAATGAAGAAGATGTAAACACGGATGATGCCGATATGACTGTTTTAAAAATATTTTTGGCAATACTTGTTGTCAACATCATTGGAAGCTGCTACGATGTTCTTATTTATAAAACTAACATCGATTTTGAAGGCAAGTTTACTTTTTATTTCCAAAGTATGCTAACAACTCACGGATGCATAAACTATTTCCGTGTTTTCAGGCGGCCGCCACCTATTGAATTTCTCGATATTTCAAAATATAAAAACACTTTTCCCGGGCAGCAATAATGATGAAAGCATTTTCAGACTTAAAGGATTAAACGGGATTCGGTAATATTTCTAGTGTTATTTTTATTCATTTCCCATTGAATACCACATAAGGGGGAAATTGGCCGTAGTCGTTGCTACGGTTGATGGCCGCAGTTTTTTTTTGTTCGAGATGTTATTAGGAAGACACTGCTGCCCGTCTCCTGGTTTACTTCCCTCTGGCGCCTCTTACGACACTACGGGATGATATAGATATAAATATTTTTAAACCGCTACTAAACGCTTAAATATTTTTAATAAAATCTTATATAAAATTAAATACAGAATAATAAACGCAGCACTGTTGTGTTCCGGTGAAGATAGCCAAAATAATACAGGCTGAAGCATCTGTATTCATAGCTGACAACGCATCTGTATATTTTTTGTTTGAGTTTGATTGCAGGTGTCCGTGAACTATAGTAGCCATTTTAGGTGGGCTACGAGTATACGTTCGTTTGACACTTTAATTACATGTGGTATTTAATTTACATGTGGTTTTGCGTGATACATTGAAGCACATGCAACATACAATGGTATAACAATATGAAATAAAGCTAGCTAGCTCTAATGCCTTAATTATAATATTAATATTTGTATATTTTTATGCATTGCAGGTATTATTATTATTATAATATTGAGTATAGGTTATATTACTATATTTATGTATTTACTTCAATTTACCATAATATTCATCTAATTTATAGTAACGTTTCTTAATCAAAAAGCTATTTAGTGCTATCACAAACTTCTTATCTTCTTCCATCTCTATTATATCTTTGAGTACCTAATGTATTATATAGTTTAACTGCCTTGGAATATGGTCAAGAACTGTATAGAAATAAAGTGGTTTTAAGCAATATTAATTTGTTTCTCTTCCTAAGTTGTATATTATATCTATTTATATTATTATCACCAGTTTTTTTTAAATATATTTTAAGATTGTTTAAGGTTTTCTTCGGCTGCATTAGCCAATTTGTCGTTCCATTAAAATATTTAATACGGTCATTGTGGCATATATATATTCAGGATTTCTATTCACTTAGGTCTTTTATTCAACTGGGTGTAGTTTTCGTACATAGTACGTTACTGATCGCTGCCGGTTTCATCGAAAACCCTCACGACTATGAATAGGTATGGATAGAAACATCCATTATTACCTTAACCCCTCTCATGGTACATCAAAGTAATTTAAAAGTAGTCTTATGGCCATGCAGATATATTTTGTGATATCTGGATTTTTATTAGTTTACACGTTGGAAATGAAGGCAGAGAACAATCCCACTAGCTGGAAGAGTACACCGATGATAATTTTTCAACGATGGTGGAGGTAAGAGATCTGATAGATTGTTATCATCAAAAAACTATCATCATTTTTACGTGGTAGGGCCATGCAGCATGTGACAGTTAACAGCACTAAGGTCAGCTAGACTAAGAAAGGATCATGCTGGCAGAAGATCAGCCTCATCATCCAACCATTACGACTTTTCAAATGTCTACTGCAAAAATAGAGGAGATATTTGCAATAGCTGCAAGCTTGAAGGACAAGTGGGCAACCGCAGCTTTATTATAATTATTAATTTGATATCTGTAAAATGCTGCCGTCCATCTCCTGTTTTTCCTCCGTCATCTCTTATGATAGACACATGCATATATATGTTAGTGGATATTTTCACTACACCCTGATCTCTTTTGGTGAGTCCCAGGACCCTTTTTACTAGTAACGTGGCATTGCGTCCACAGCACATCTGCACTTTAATTCTTATTTAAGAATAGACGTAGGCATCTATGTGTCGCTTCATCTACTTGCCATCATATTAACTGTTAAAAATAGAGGCTTGTATTTAATATGGTCGAGAATTTACTTTTTTTTATAGAATAATGTTGACAAACTAACACACATTCCACCTGATCGTCAGTCTCGGATTGGAGGCGATTAAATCTAGTCCAATTCAATCCCCAGAAGACATGAGTTTTTGCGTTTACCGGTAAAAAGAACTCTTTTGTCGTATCTATCTCCTCAGTTTCAGGGCACTCCCCTTGTTGCCTCAGCCAGCATAGAAATCCTCGGCGTCGACATATCGAATGATGTCCAGTTCCGTGGTCACTTAGAAGAAAAGACCAAACTGGCCTCTAAAAAGCTTGGCGTGTTCAGCACAGCGGGACAGTATTGCATACCGGCACACCACCTGCAACTTTACAAGGTGCAGGTTCAGCCGCACATGAAATACTTTTTCCATCTCTGGGCCGGGGCTCCTCAGTGCCAGTTCTTTCCATTTGATCGCATCCAGCGCAGAGCTGTTCGAATTGTCGGCAACCGAACTCTTTCCGATCAGCTTAACTCGCTGGCACTAAATGCGATAAAATACGGAAAGATATGTTGCATCTCTGCGTATTTTATCGCATCTATCATAGTGAGTGCTCTAAGAAGTTGTTAGGACTAGTTCCAGCCGCTCAACTTCACCATCGCACATCACGATAGAACTCGAGATACCATCCTTACCACTTGGATGATCGGTAGTCCACAACTGTGCGATTTACAAGAAGTTTTCTTCCTCGCACTACTTCTTTTTGGAATCGTCTACCACCAGCGAGTTTTCGGACCGATACGACTTAGGCCAGCGCCACACTTGACGGAAATTCCGACGCCGAACTTCCGTGGGAGTAAATCCGTTACCATAAGTTGCAGACACACTGAATATTCAGTGGCAGATTATCAGTTGACTGCCAACGCTTATACGGTGTGTTCGACTAGAAATTGGGCAATTTCATACTTTGTTAGACATAATCCAGATAAAGCATTCGAATATTATCGAAAGTCCGTACAATCATTTGATGTATTTGTTGAATTTAACGAAGGACTATATTACCAAGTAAAATACAAAACTTAGAACGGCTATATCTCCTGAAAAAAGGCTGACCGTTACATTAAAGTACGATAAATATTAATAGTGTAAATGTGACAAATTATTTCACTTTAGGTTTACTTTTTGTTTGAGAGGTCCCTGGAACTTCATCAGTTTGAGTTGGCTTCAAATTCTATATTACAGTCAGATGTGAGTTTGCATTACTTGATAATTCATTAAAAAAATTTTCATTTCAGCGTTCTATCTGGCTTTTCTCTAGAGTCCCTAAGGCAAACTCTATTTTGCACTTCGATAATAAATCATTCAGTGTCGAACATCTTGTGCGTGCGCCGTCACCGCGAGTTGTCCGCCGAATGTGGCGCGATGCATACAAATACCTGGAACGCGACGTTGCCGATCTTACGCTGACGTAAGGTCGGTGCGCGGAGGACGGCGCAGACGCGAGAGCAAGCAGTCCGCCACGGAGCGACTGATCGTCCGCGACGGAACGACCGATCTTCCGCGTAGTGTGCCCGCTATTTGTAATTTATATGCAATAACATTTATTGACGTTCCGCCGCGGAAGATCTGCGACGGAATTTCCGTCAAGTATGGCGCTGGCCTTAGGGACCTTCAAGAAAAGACCACATACGTTTTTAAAAGGTCGGCTGTAGTTATCTTGGCGTTGCAGTTGTTCATGGGCGGCATAGTCACTTACTATCAGGTAAGCCGCATGCTCGTTTGCCCTCTCTTATATAAAAAATAATACATTTTACTAAAGCCTATATAAATCAAAACCAATAAATTCAAAAAGAAAATACTTTTAATATTGTCTTTGTGATTTTGATGCCGCTGTTGAATGCTCACAGCAATTGCAGTTCTATTTGCTGACTTTATTGACATCAAAATGATATTCACTTTGTAGTACATTGCTTCAAATGTTGAATGAACCGTGGTAGCTCATAAAAAAGCTATATATACGGCGCAATATACTACAAAGTAATCAGATATCTTTAACTTTAGTTGTAGTAATTTCATTTCTACATAGTATAAAACAAAGTCGCTTCTCGCCGTCCTTATGCTCAGATCCTTTAAACTACCTAACAAATTTTGATGCGGTTTTCATCAGTAGACAGAATGATTCAAAAGAAAGTTTATATGTATAATAATACATGCGTATGCTGTCGAGATCATAAAATCACCCGTGCGAAGGCAGAGCGGATCGCCAATAATTAGCGTATTTGGTTAGTACTCGCTGTTTAAAGTTACAATTATGTTAGTACTACCATCATTATTACGGTCTATCAAAGTCCACTGCTGAACATAGGCCGCCCCATAGATTGCTTTATAAGGGAGATATTTTCCACAATTACCACGCATGGTAGATAAGCAGGGCCAGTATTTTAATTTTTAGTTGTTTTGATGACGCTGCTACATAAATCTCCTTATGTTTCCTTTTGTCACATCTTACGACACCCGCAGTCCGATATGGAGCAGCGCATATTCTTACACCATTTTTATTAGCATACTTTGTACTATGGAACATATTTAATATGTAATCATTAATGTTGACTCTGTTGATCCTTTATAAATAAATGTTTTGTTCAAGACTGAAACCGATTAGCGCAGTGGTGGTAGCTTACACGGCCACTTGGCTCCGGCACGCAGGTTCGGGGCCCCTGTGGAAATATTACGTCACATCCGGGGCTGTACACGACTGCCGCCGATACTGGTGGCTGCATATGATATACGTGAATAACTTAGTACCTGAAGATAAACTTTGCGCTTTACAAACTTGGTAATTACTGTATTTAATCATGATAATTTTCGGTTGGAAAATGTAACTTTTTTTTAAGTAGTAGAGCCAGCTCTTTAATGGTTGACTGCCTCGATTTTCTGATGGTTGATAACGCAGCTGCTGATGAAAATCAGTTACTAAGTTCCGTCACAAAATTCTCAGTAGCAACCCGAAATAAAGAAGATGGCGATGTTTCGGCACCGATTTTTCATAGAATAAGAGTTACAAAGTAGCACATAGTTCACCTGGTAGTAAGTGAATGCTATGATCCATAGACATCTACATCTATCCTCGATTAATAATCAAAATGCAGATGTGTTGTCACCCCCGGGAACAAAGAGTGAATGCCTCGTTTGCAGTAAAGTTCTCCTTTTCTCTACACTCAACATACGAAACACAGCTCTCACAGAATACCAGCATAAAAAAGCAGTTTATTCTGCTATTTTACGCTAGTAGTCTGTGAGAGCGTGGTCTTTCCCGGTTGATCTGACCTATTCGTGTTACAATCACAATTTAGTTGTAGCGTGGTTCTACCACATGGAGTACCAGTCGTGTCCAATTGCCGCACCATCGGGCTATGAGAGTGGGGAATAGAAACTGCACCTATGCTTGTGTGCATATATTCGGGCAGTCCAGTCCTGCTTAGATAGCTAGTCTCCGTTGACACTGGCTGCCGTTACCGAAAACTAGGTCTGGAGGTTATTATAATATTATGTTCGCATGAATGGGTCGGTTCGATTGGGGAGAACCACGCTCTCATAGAATACCACCATAAAAGCAGCTTGGTGCTGCTGTGTTTCATATAGTAAGTGTCGATAACCAGATATCCTTTTTGATGGTAACGAGCAATGATATTATAAGAAAAAGAGGTATATAGGTTATACATGCACCGCAAGTAGCACGTAAAAACTATGCTAGTTAGCAAACCTGAGCTCAGTCGTCGCGCTATCGTCGCGTTATTCACAACGGCGTTGATAGTAATTCGTGTTCTGTTTTTGCACCGAAAATGCCGTCATATGTGGTGAGATTCTGCACAAACTACACAAGAAGGGTTTCCAAAAGTGAAAGGGAAATGAAAAAATGAAATACATCCGTTTACTACTTCTTTAACTTATTTTCGTATTATTTACGAATTCAAAAATTACGTATTTTAAAATATATTGTCAGAAAAAATAGAAAGGGATAAAAATACCCCAATGAGTGAGTTTGAAAGAGAAGTGATATTGTTTCTGATCAAAGAATATAAAAAATAGATAGGTCTCTTCTGAGTATCGTAACTCAAATTGTATACATATAATTCTTGTTTTATGGAGGGGTAAATTAACTATGTCATTATTAATTAATAAGTTCAATTAATTTGTTTTGAAGCGTAACGAAGTAGGATATAAATAATTATTACAGCAATTTATTTGATAATTAATTTTTAATAAAATCAGTATTTTTTTATTTTCCTACTTTTAATGCATTTTTACTACTTTATTACTTTTACTACGTGCACTCATGAGTGAATCGCGTTTTAAGCATAAATCACGGTGTACGGTATAATGTCATATCTGATTAATTATTCTACATCGTTCCTACTACACAAGACCACGCACTGTCGCAAATTACATTTGTCTCTTTTACGCTTGCGAAAGTTCAATCATGCCATCCTACTTTGACGTCTAATTATAATGTAGTATGCCATTGCAATATTTAGTTATTTACGTGTGCGTTAGTGTGCCGTTTTTGAAGATCCAATATTGTGTAGGTAACCTATCTACACCTTTTTACTTTAATATCATTGGTAACGACGCATTTTACCTTAGTCCTTAGGGTCAGATGTGATGGAATGATATGAAGTATTGGATTATTAACTACAGCACGGCGATTATGGAATTATTACTTTTTATTGTTAATCATTCATTTTTTTCCTTTTAAAGGTACAACACGTGGCAGGATAGTCTGCTTGCTGCTGCTTGTAATTGTCGAAATTATAGCCACGGCATCGAATCTATGGACTGGTGATGTGGATACGGCGATCTTGATAAGTCCGGAGTATGTATTAGCATCTAATTGTATTTATTTATATATATACTGAATGACCCTTTTTACCGTTGGGAAAAAATAGAATGTAACATGTGTACGGAGTAGAAGCCTATGGCAGTGCTATTTTACAAAAAAATAAAAACAAAATGCTTTTATTAAATAAATTAATTAATTAAAACCTATCGAAATTTAAATCATATCATATCAAATAATGTCAAAGATGCCTACGAAATTAATTGTTTTATTGCCGTTCGTAAAGTAGAGTCAGTTACCTGTTTCTTCTGCATGTAAAGCATTAATTGCTGCTTTTCGGTTGTAACGTATTGCAACATCTAAATTTTCAGAGATCACAACCGATAGCCTTAACGATTTCTTAAATTTACGCGAACACTACACATTGAATAAAACTATATATACGGATTTTATCGCGTTTAATTAACTATTTTTACTTATTTTTTTATAGATCTTTTTATTTGACCTATGTAAGAGAGATCACATTCACAATCTAACTTGTATACTCCCGCATCTTGTAGAGGAATATTACATTTGATGGATGGTAAAAATTGACTATTTTCTTCGGCTTAACGGAAGCTCGCTTCAAGGTGTAGCCAACCTTGTCTGTGACTCCTCTGACATACGGTAGTACAGCAGGCAGACGCTCGACAGTGGCTAGTGGTTTCACTCAGTCACTGTGACGTAGGCGCGGGTACTGAAGCTTGTTGTCTTGCAATACTTGCTTGACGTCCTGAAGCTCGGTGGCCAGATGTTTTCTGTCACAGACTCCTCGTGCTCTCTGTAACAAAGATTTACCCACTGTAGCTAACTGTGAAGGATTATGGTGAGATTCACCATTTAAATATCGGTTTGTATGGGTCTTTTTCCTATACACAGTGTGATCAATAGTGTTATCAGGATTCTGGATGACTAAAACATCTAGGAAAGGTAAAGAATTATTTGCCTCTAGCTACATTGTGAATTGTATTTTCGAGTGTATGGAGTTAAGGTGGTCTAAAAATGCAGTTACTTCGTCAGATGGAAAAATTGTGAGTACGTACTACGTACCGACTTTGAGGAGAAAGCCCTTCCCACTGCTCCTGTAAATCCAAGATTCTACAAGCGGTAGAGAAAGGAAAAACCAGGAAAGAAGGGATAAGAATGATATCGGATAACTTCCAGGCAAATATTAAAATGTTCTGGTAAGTCGTAAGAAGTGTAGTGTTCGCGTAAATATAAGAAATCATTAAGTCGTAAGAACTAGATTAAGAGGCGAGAATGGCTGTGTTCTGAATGTTAAAGTTTTGAGCTTAAAGAGATGGAAGGAATATTTTGAAAGCGTGTTTATGAGTGAGGAGCTACTAAATGTAATAGAAATTCCGAAAGAAGAGGAAAGACGTACGGATATAAGTATAGATGAAATAATGAAAGCAATGAAAAGCATGAAAGCAGGTAAGGCAGCCGGATATGATAGTTTCACTCGAAATGCTAAGGGCTGGGGAGGAAGTGGTGGCGGGCCTGCTGTACACCTTGTTTAATTTATCCTGGGAACTGAAGCGGGTACTGGAAGACTGTTACAAAGCCGTAATAGTCCCAATACCTAAAGAAAAAGGGTCACAGTAGGACTGTAAAAACTACCGTGGTATCCAGCCTTCTTAGCATTGTGCGAAAACTGTATGTTAAGGTATTAATTGAAAGAGTCATTAAAGAAACTGGTGGAAAAAATTTGGGATGTGCAAACAGGATTTAGAAAGGGAATGGGATGTACAAATCAAGTCTTTTCCATGCGCATGATCGCGGAGAAGTTTTTGGCTAAAAACAAAAAGTTTTTGTGCGTTATGAACTAGAAAAATTCTTATGACAAAGTGAAGAGGAATGGATGTGTTATGAGAAACACTGAACTCATTTGGGTTGAGTGCTGGGTTGATACAGGCATTAAAGTCTCTCTATAGGGATTCTTGTGCTTGTGTTAAGATCAACGGGGTCTACTCGGACTGGTGTGGCATCCATTGGCATAAAGGTGTCAGACAGGGCTGTGTGGCTTCCCTATGGCTGTTAAACATATTTATGGACAGTTGTTTCAAAAATTTGAAAGTTGAAAAATGCGGATTAAGAATCGATGAGGTAACCGTCAAATGCCTTTTATACGCCAATGTCAAGTTATTTTTACCTCGTCGGCGGCTGAGTTGCAAATGATGGTTACATTAATGAACAGGTCATTAAAAGAAAGGGATATGAAAGTGAACGCAAGTAAGACGAAAGTTATGGTTTTATGAAAGAGAAGAAAGTAAAACAATATGTGAAATAAGAATAGAAGGGGAGTTGGTCGAGCAAGTAGATGAGTTTGTATATTTGGGATGTTTATTCAGCAGGGATGGCAGATATGATAAGGATATAGAACGACGAGTGAACGCAGGAAATAAAGTAAATGGGACTCTACACTCTATTGTAAAAAGTTAGAATGTATCAAAAAGGCACGTATGGCAATTAATAATGCTGTATTAGTCCCTACTTTAACGTATGGTAGTGAAAATTTGGTGTGGCAGTAGAAGAACGAGAATAGAATGAATGCAGTAGAGAAAGAGAAACGAGTAGAGTTGAGGTCGCTAAGGTGTATGTAGAGTAGGGCTGAATCTGAGTGATATGGTGAGAAATTGTGTGATAAAAGAAGAGTGTAGTTTACAAGATGATGCTGTGACCAGGATTAAGAAAGGAATGCTTCGGTGGTTTGTTCATGTAGAAAGAATGAATGAGGAAAGAGTGACAAAGCAAATTTATGTTGCAGAAATGAATCTAAGAGTCGGAAAAGGACGTCCTAGGTGAAAGTTTATCAACCAAATTGGCGATATATTGAAAATGGGCTAAATTAGGAGTACCCTTAACAGAAGAGTGTGTATGCGTAGGTATATATGAATGTGAAGGAGGTGACAGAGGTGTGTCAGGATCTAGCCAAATGGATGTCTGTAGTCTCTGCCCACCCCTCTGGATGACAGGCCTGGGTGTTTATATTTATCTATATGGTTCAGACAATTTGTAATAATTTTTAAAATACGTCATACGTACTATTCAAATTATTTTTTAATAATAATATTTACAGGCAAGTAGAAAAGCTGACCATAATTTCTAGGCTTTATTTGAGAGATATATTAAGAATTTCATATATATGTCATTATAATAAATTCGTAACTAAATTACTCTGGATAACTAAGTCGAAATCATATCCTATACCTTTAAACGAGCAATTCTTGTATATACTTATATATATATGTATATATATATATATATATATATATATATATATATATATATATATATATATATATATATATATATATATATATATATATATATATGTATATGTATAATCGGAATCTCGGAAACGGCTCCAACGATTTTCATAAAATTCAGTGTCCAGGGAGTTTCGAGGGCAGTAAATCAATCTAGATAGGATTTATTTTTAGAAAATGTCTTTTTGTCTGTTTTTCCGGCAATTAAAAACTGAAAAACTGCAATATAAGAAGGTAAATTTTGACACTGTGTTAACACGTTCCCAGCGGCACTGATTTATCTGTACTTTCCATTACTGCGTTACGAGACGTTTGAAACCTCGTTCCGAACCAGAGGCTGTAGCGGCACGAGGCGTAGTAAACCCCACCACCCGCATGAGACAAAAATCCTTTTTTTGGCGTCAAATAAGGCTTTTTGTCGCGATTATTATTACCAATGAGTTGATTAACCTAAATCTGCCGCCGCCTGTGGGCAGATTATTTAGTTTAGATTCTATAGGTGAAATAAAATGTGGGGTCTTATGTATCCCGTACCGCACTGAAAAACACTGCCCTTTTTCAGGGCAGTTTTTCATATTGTTTAGTGATGAGAAAAAAAATATCGATTTTATTTAATTGTACTTATGGATGCTTTTTATTAAAACAGGTCAAACAATAATATTTTTGCAACCGATACATTATGTGAGAATTTTTTTGCTTTTTTGTCAGCCTTACGACTTGATAAGAAGGTGCGAAGTTTTTCGTAGCATCCTACACATCTCCTCTTCTTTGATCCTTTTTTGAGATGATGTGGTTTGTTTGGAGCGCGTTCTGAAAATAAAATAAAAACTGATAGTGTATTTTAAATCGGGTTGATTAGGTGTAGCGATTTATTGGAGCATTTCTGTACCTAAATATGGGATCGTTACGGCCGGTGTGTGTTTTGCTTTTGTCAGTTGAATTTATTTGTTATATTCCTACATAATTATTTCACTTAAACTGAGTATAATTTGTAAATATTGATTGGAAACTTACCTGTTTTTCAAATATCCGTAATTTAGAATTAGATTTACTTTCCAATTCCTCTTCATCATTAATAATATTATTAATTGACTTTCTTCGGCAACAAAAAAAAATCTAATTATATCGCCGCGGGCGCAGCGTTCAACGTTTTGCACAACACTAACCGCGTAAAGCTAGCGTTGGGTGCGGTACGAGGTGTTCGCAACCTCGTAACACAGTTAAACTTAACACTTAACACTTTAGACATTAAACTTTTATTTATTCGGTGCGGTACGAGGCCTAAAAAATCCGGTATTAAGGTAGGTATACCAAAAAACTCGGCATCAATAGCACATCTCAGATATATAGATATCACTTTCCTAGACTGAACCAGACGGAAGTTACGCCTCTCGCACGAAAGAGTAGATTTTCCTCACCGCTATAAAGACAACACGGACGAGGTGTTTCAAGCCTCGTTTCGCAGTCATCGTGTTAATGATCGTAATAGCTCAAGTGGATATCGAGCGGTCGCGAAATCTTAATGCCTTGGTTCGCGTCCTGTTTGCGGTCCGATTTTTTCCCTTTTTTTTTCCAGTTGCCTTCTTTTGTGAGAAAATCTATTATTTCGAGCCCTTTTTTTGGTATTTTTTAAAAATACAAAAATTTTAATTAAACTAATCGCACTCATGATTTTTTACTCAAATAACCAGTTCAGTTTTTTCTATTATGTCAATAAGATCAAAAAATATTATTCATCAGTATGTAATTTGTATCTAAATGTAATTTCAAAAAAACCGAGCTAAGCTCGGTCATCCAGGTACTAAAGTTAATGCTGCTACTAATCATAACGAGACTGGCATACGAGACCAGCAGCAGCACCAACAATGCTCTATCAGTACACTAACGGATGGTGATCAATGTGACGTAATTATTATCAGTGTAACATACAAGATATATTCACGAAAAAGGGCTCACCCTGGTGATCTCTATTTTTCGTGAATGTATTAATAAAATGAATTTAATTTAGAATTGTGAAACTACAAAGTAGAAACTGATATTTGTATTTGCTTTATCGCACCCCTAATGATAAAACCCTTTACTGATAGATTACAAAAATGTTTAAGCTTAGCACACTTTTTAATAACAAATGTGTCATACGTGGTGTTTTTAACATAGACTTTTTAACGGAAAATAAGAAGTAGAGGAATTTTGTGAATCTTTTGACTAGTTTTAATTTTAGACCTAATTACTAAGAATAGACTAATTCTGGTGCTATTTTATTAGAAATATTTAGAGCTCAAGCATTAACAATATTATTACTAACATGCCTGTTTTTTAACATAGGGAAATGCGTACGCATACCCGCCTCGCGGGGCAAGGTCGGGTTATGTCGGACTCGCACCGACTAAAACACAATAGTGTTCCACCTTCGTCGCATATTGGCAGGCCACAGGAACGCTTTCGCACACATCCGCGGCCCCACCAGCGCCTGCCGCCCCATGGCGGCGCCTCCTCGGAGGAGGACTACTCTCCTTTTTCTCCTTCTCAAGTAAGGCGCACCAAACACACGGCGCGCCCTCCGCCAACTACACCTGCGTAACGAACACCCCCGTGTCCGATGCGCGAAGGCCATGGAGCCAGGAAAAATGAGCACAGTCTTCCTGACCCCAGCGGCGAATCTGGTCTATGGCTCCGCCGCCAACCAAGATTCGGCTGCGGAGGGTAGGGAGAACGGCGCCTCGCAATACCGATACTCTTCTCCCCCCGCAGCCCCACCACGACTGCATCAACGATGCGGCCCCTTTTGGGTCACGGAGGACAGTAATAATAATAATAATCTTTATTGCATCTTTAAGATAAAGTACACTCGATAACAACAATATAACAAAATTAAGCTTACAGTTAAGTATTTCTACAATTAATATGAAGCTACTGACATCGAAACTAAGCAGAGCCTGTATCTTAAATGTCAGGGTATCAATGGCGAGTGGCGCATCGCCATACCAACACTTCTTTTCTTTCGCAACTCCATTTTGGCTCAGCGGTAGGGGGAGAACCAGCACACATCTGAAGTGGGCTCGCCAAGCCCACTCGGAGTGGCCACATCGGGCCAGCCCTTCACCTCGGGTTAGCCATGTGGGTTCCTCTTTGTTCACCACGGGTGACCAAGCCACGGCTACTAAGCTCCCCCCCCCCCCCCTATCACGACAAGGCGGGAACCCGTTCGAGGGGATTAGCAACATACCTAACGAAAATATAAATACACGACACACACATAACGAAAGTAAAAGTACAAACCCGACTAATGGTAAATACAAAAATATAAACCCAACAAAAATAGTTCATAAACCAGCTAAAATTGCTGACCCCTTTGTTCACCAGTTTGATTATAGTATCAATGATCTCCAAACAGACATTGAGAGAGCACAAACATACCATAAGCGTAAATCAAATCTAGTCGTAAATGACATGACTAGACCAACATTTGTGTGACAGTTCGCACAAAAATGGAGACTAAGAAATCTTGCAGTTAAGACGATATTCCTACAACTATAATAAAGGACATTAGATTTTATGTAGACTGTGTGCTCGTTGGCCAATAAATTAAAATAAATAGAGATCTAACCAATTTTCTTTTAATTTTTAGATTTTATCGAAGCTGAACCGATATCATATTCAATACGGTTCACGTTCTACCACACATTAACTTACCGTCTTTTGCCTTCGGAATGTGTACAGGCCACCTTGTCTACTACTTCCAGAGGAAGGGTGTGGATTTGTCACATTATAAGGTAAATGCTGATTTCTAAATTAAAAACATAAGTAAATAAGTAGTAGTAGCTCAGAGAGCTGTGGTAGCCCAGATGTTTAGCGCTCGCTGTAAATTTACCAGTACGCGAGCAACGCGAGTTCGATCCCCGCCGACACCAATGAAATTGTTAATTGCAATTTTAAGTGCCAATTTACAACGTGCTCGGCGGTAAAGGAAAACATCGTGAAGAAACATGCATGTCTGAGAAATAAGAAACAAGAATATTTACATGACACGGGAAGTTCGTCAACAAGCATTGGGGCAGAGTGGAGTACAAGTCCTTGCCCTAAAACCCTCTCAGAAATGAAGGGAGGCCTGTGCCCAGCAGTGGGACGTTTATAGGCTGCAACTTTATCAGTTAGTAAATTAATCGCCGCGTAGAGGCGGAGTAAGAGAATCCACTACCCAATATCATCGCGTGGGTGTTGTAAGAGGCGACAGAACGAAATGGAACAGGAGATGTGCAGCGTCATCTTCTTAAAGTATATACTTCAATTTGTATTATTTAAAAATGTATACTTACATATGTATGTATGTAAGTATACATAAATACTCACGTCTGTCACCCAGAATGGTAGGCCGAAACTAGACTACAGACTTCCATTCGGCACGATCCTGACACACCTCTCTCGCCTCCTCCACATATATATATATATATCTACGCATACATGCTCGTCGGTTAAGGGTACTCTTAATTTGGGCCATTTGACATTTCACAAGACCAAACCACCGAAGCATTCCTTTCTTAATCCTGGTCACAACATCATCTAGCAAACCACATTCTTCTCTCCTCACGCAATTTCGCACTCTGTCACTCAGATTCAGCCCTAACATACTCCTTAACAACCGCATTTCTAATGCGTTTATTCTACTTTGGTACTTCTTCTGCCACACCCAACTTTCACTAACATACGTTAAAGTAGGGACCAACACAGCATTGTGAATTTTCATACGTGCCTTTTTTGACACATTCTGGCTTTTCACAATAGAGTGTAGGGCCCCATTTACTCTATTTCCTGCGTTCACTCGTCGTTATCTATATCCTTATCATATCCCATTCTTGCTAAATACGCATCTCAAATATACTTACTTGTACTTTAAATAATAAAAAATGAAGTATATGCTTTAAGAGGACCAGCAGATTCCTGGATACATAGCTACAGTACTCTTTCGCTAATCCACCGCTCAATTGTCCGACAAGTACTATAATCCGCTTTTTTTTGTCTTGATTTAACTGTGTAATCCGCCGACACTGAATGTCTTCGACTCGATATACGCCGTCTTACCTCTCATTCATGCCTCTGCCAAACAGAATTCTATATTCCGCCGCACGATGCAAGCAACCACTCTTTAGTCCGCCAGCACTAAAAAGTGTTAGTTTTCGGACAACTCATCAGACGAAGAAGTCATGTTTCATGCAGTTAGGCACTGTCAAATCTGTAGATGCCCTGAATAGCGTAGATATTTGTATTAAATGGGTCCAAGAAAATGGAAAGTCATGCGGTAATTTACATAAAATACGCGATGAAATTATCATGAAGAGTCGCTCGCGTCCGTAGGCTTTGACCACCTAACCCTAGGCCCACCACCACACATAGACTCGGCTCATCGCCGTGTGGTAACGGCGTAAAGTCTACCCTTACTATCCCTAGTTCGCACCATGAGTCAGGAAATAAAAGAAATGGTCCCGAGTTCCCGGCGCCCCTTTAATGGGGCAGGAGTATGAAGAATCTCTGGGAGTAAAACCAGCAACGAGATTCGCCACCCGTCACGTTCTGTTTCCCGGAGGGGCGAAAA
Organism: Parnassius smintheus behrii; assembly: GCA_036936625.1. Taxonomy (NCBI): domain Eukaryota; kingdom Metazoa; phylum Arthropoda; class Insecta; order Lepidoptera; family Papilionidae; genus Parnassius; species Parnassius smintheus. The sequence goes on from JAUPFT010000013.1 coordinate 3,034,233, forward strand.
GTGAATTGCGGAGGCCCGTCTGGCTACGCTGAATGTATGTGGTGAATGATAAGATGGATGAGGCATGCAATATGATGAATGATAGAGGAGTAGATGTGTTATGTGTAAATAAGACGAAACGGAACGGAAGGGATGTCACTACTCATGGCATGTATACCGCGTACTGGTCTGGTGTAGATGAGACCGAGCTGGCATGCCAGGGAGTCGGTTTCTTCCTTTCAGAAAAAATGGGTCAATGTGTGAAAGAGTATGAATGTGTAAGCCCGAGGCTGCTATGGATACGAATGAAAGTGGGCTTATAGAAGCTGTTCCTGCTAGGCGTGTACGCCCCAGACATGTCTAAGCCCACTTACATCCGAGAGCAATTTTGGGATATGGTAAGGATGGTGTTGACGAAATGCAAGGAAAATGAAAATATTATTATGTTAGGAGACTTTAATGGAAGGTTTGGGGTGAAGAGATCTGGTTATCAAAGGATATCGGGAAGGTCTGGTGATGAAAGTATAAATGAGAATGGTGAAGACTTCCTCACCGTATGTGTGGAAAAGAATCTTTTTGTGACGAATACTTTTTTCGTCAAAAGAAGATTCACATGACGAAGGGAAAGAGGTGATGATAGAAGCATGATAGATTTCATAATTGTGGATGAAAGAATGAGGAGCGCAGTCGTAGATACAAGGTTTTACCGGGGGTCCAACTTAGGGACGGATCATTACTTAGTCTTATGTCGAATCAATGGTTTTTTCAAGCGTTGGCGGCATCGGACATCTGTGTCTACCACTGCGTTACAGCGTATAAGAATAGGTAAGTTACAAGATGAAGATGTGAATGAGAAGTATAAATGTAGACTGAGAGAAAATATTAGGTGTTTGAATGAGTTGTGTATGAATGATTTAGATTTGAATACTGTGTGGGATAATATTAAGAAAGGTTTGGTGGATGCAGCCAACGAAGTATGTGGTGTAAGTTAGAGAACAAATGAAAGGAAAAGTAATTCGTTGTTGTGGGATGATGAGGTATGGGTGGAAGTTGAAGCAAAGAAGACAGCATGGTTAGATTTACTGGTGGTATGAATGATGAGATTGAAAGAAAAAAGGCAGAATTTAGACGTCAAAATAAGAGAGTAAAAGAAGTAGTTGAAAAAGCAAGAAAAATGGATAAGAGTGATAGAAGGATATCTAATAACTTCCAGGCTAATATAATTCTGGAAACTCGTAAGAACTGCCAGGGGAATACAAAACAGCCTATAATTAATGCTATAAGAGACGAGAACGGATGTATTTTGAATGACGAAGTATCGAATTTAAACAGATGGAAGGAATACTTTGAAAGCGTGCTTATGAGTGAAGATTCGTCTGAATTAAATGAACTAGAAATTCTGAAAGAAGTGGACAGGGGTATGGAGATAAGTGTAGATGAACTAATGAAAGCAATGAAACGGTACTGTACTGTACACTTTGTTTAATTTATGTTGGGAATTAAAACGGATACCGGATGACTGGTGTAAAGCAGTTATAGTACCAATATATAAAGGAAAATGGTCACAGCAGAACTGCAAAAACTACCGTGGTATCCGCTTGTTTAGTATTGTGGGTAAACTGTATGCTAAGGTGTTAATTGAAAGAGTTATTAAAGAAACTGATGGAAAAATTGGGATTTGCAAGCGGGATTTAGAAAGGGAATGGGGTGTACAGATCAACGGGTCTTTTCCATGCGCATGATTGCGGAGAAGTTTTTGGCCAAAAACCGGAAAGTCTTTTGTGCGTTCATGAGCTTGGAAAAGGCTTAAGACAGAATGGACAGGACTGTGTTGTGGCAAACACTGAACTCATATGGGTTGAGCGCTGGTTTGAAACAGGCATTGAGGTCTCTTTATAGGGACTCTAGTACTTGTGTCAGGATCAACGGGGTCTACTCGGACTGGTTCGGCATCCAAAAAGGTGTCAGACAGAGCTGTGTAGCTTCCTCTTGGCTTTTCAACCTATTTATGGACAGGTGTTTGCAAACTTTGAAAGATGAAGAATGTGGGTTAAGAATGGGCGAGTTAACCGTCAAATGCCTTTTGTACGCCGATGATCAAGTCATATTTGCGTCGTCGACGGCTGAGTTGTAAATGATGGTTACATTAATGAACTGGGCATTAAAGGAAAGGGGAATGAAAGTGAACGCAAGTAAGACGAAAGTGATGGTTTTTGAAAGAGAAGAAAGCGAAACGGTATGTGAAATAAGAATAGAAGGGGAGTTAATTGAACAAGTGGAAGAGTTCGTGTATTTGGGATGTGTATTTAGCAGGGATGGTAGATATAATAAGGAGAAAACGACGAGTAAATGCAGGGAATAGAGTGAATGGGGCACTACACCCTGTTATGAAGAACCAGAATGTGTCAAAAAAGGCACGTATGGAAATTCATAATGCTGCGTTAGTCCCTACTTTAATGTAAGGTAGTGAAAGTTGGGTGTGGCAGAAGAAGCACGAAAGTAGAATAAATGCTGTAGAAATGCGGTATTTAAAGAGTATGCTAGGGTTTAATCTGAATGACAGGGTGAGAAATTGCGTGATAAGAGATAAATGTGGTATGCAAGATGATGTTGTGACCAGGATTAAGAAAGGAATGCTTCAGTGGTTTGGTCATGTAGAAATAATGAATGAGGAAAGAGTGACAAAGCAATTTTATAAGGCAGTAGTGAACGGCAGAGTCGGGAAGGGACGCCCTTGAAGAAAGTTTATAGACAAATTGGCGATATTTTGAAAATGGGCCACATTAGAAGAACCCTTAACCGACGAGCATGTATGCGTAAATGGATGTAAAGGAGGCCGAGGAGGTATGTCAGGATCGTGCCAAATGGAAGTCTGTAGTCTCTGCCTACCCCTCTGGGTGACAGGCGTGAATGTTTATGTAATAGTAATAAATATACGTATTATAAAATTATCAAGAAGATATATTTTGGTATAAAAACAAGCAAAATTCGACCCATCCTTTTCCAAATATGAGTAATTACTTTAATAAACGATTCATGTTTGTTGATTTCTTAAATACAGTATATAAATAACACAATATATAAATAAATAATAATAATTTGTTGTTCCTGTACATTTTAATCCGCCGATGGTTAGGATTTTATGGTGGCGGATTAGCGAGAGCGTACTGTATTTTAAAGAAAGAAAACAATTTCTTGAAAAGCAATAAAAAGGTAACCAACGGCAGGAATTAAAACATTTAAATCTTCGTACTTACAAAATTATTATGGAGATCAGCAAGGGAGTGTTATGGTTCCCTAACGTTCTTTAATTTACATAAGTGATCTATTTAACAAATTACATTAAATGTAACACGATATTTATTTGCTTTCTTTATTAATACCAAAACTAAATTTATATTTTAGTTGTAATAAATAACATTTTATATTGCTCTGCGAAGGTTGTCTTAAATGTCGTCAAGAAACACATCTGCTCTTTCAAAGGAAATTCTATAATATCATGTTCCCATGTCGCAAGTATTAAGATCATATTATGGGGAAATTCCGAAAATATAAACCCTATCTTTATAACGCAAAAACGCTGTATACGATTAACTTGTGGCATCGGGAAACTCATAACATGCAAACCACTTTTTAAATAATAATAATTGTTGTTTCTCCGCCTTGTCTTCTTTTTTTATTTTTCTTTATTAAAAACTAGTCTTTGCCAAAAAATGTTATTTAATGGCCGTTCAAGTGTTTTATGAAATTCCAAATGAATTAAGGCAATTAAATCATAACCAATTTAGACGTAATTTATTGCCTACATTGACCTTTAAAAATACAATATTCAATTTTATTATATACAATACTGAGTTTTCTAACCGAAAGTCTTCATATAAAAAAACTGGTGGAATATGTGACACTTTATTACTTTATACGAACATATTTGTATCATATTTCTTTTAAATTTATTATTAATATTTAATATTATATTTAATATTTAAATAATGGCTTTTTTGATATAATCCTGCCAGTACCCATGAAATGGCTTAAAACAACACGTCATTTTACACTTCATAATCATCTGAGAACATCACAGCATCATCATCATTAGGTTTTCCTCTGTTTTCAAACGAGTAAAGTGACAACATACTATAAAGAGCAAATAAGCACAGATACACAGAGTATAATACACGGAGTACACTGAACACTCAATCGCTCACACCTCAAGCAATCATTCACAGACGAAGATTTAATATCGTACATTTACTTATTTTGTATCATCTTCTTCACGAGCTTGTAAAAATCGATTGCTTTATACAGACTTCTCTCGTCGTAGAGGCAACACCAAACTAACACTTGTATCCCCCTTTCATATAAAATTAATTGACAAAGTAACTTACAGTCCATGCGATGGTGAGTGCCTATTGCAGCTCATGGTTACCTGCAGGCAACTTTACTGTCAGTCGGACTTATAGTCAGAACCTGTACTGGTTTCCTATACCCTTCAGACTCACTCTCGCTCACTCACTCACACAGAAATAGGTAATATCTATATAGAAGGACTCCTAGGCAGAATCTTTTTTTGCAAAGTCCAAGTCTTTGCTGAATAGGAGTCTGATCATCTTTTATAGAATAATGGTGGTAAACGAGCACACAGTCCATCTGATCCATATACATCTACATCTGTCATCCATTAAGAATTAAAATGCAAATCCTTATCAGCCCTGAGGACTAAGATGCAATGCCATTTCCCATGAACATGGGTATCCGGTTCTCTATACTCACCATATGTAATATAGCAGCATTAAGTTGGTATTATGTGAGAGTGTTGTCCATCCCCGGTGGAGCCGATCCATTCGTGCTACAATCCATAAAATAGCCGCAGCATGGCTCTACCCTGCAAGGCCCAGTTTCAACCAAATCAGAAAGGAGAGGAGACGAGAGGAGATTTGCTACAAAGCTGGCAGATTATTTCCACCAATGCGGAGAGGAGAAGTATAGCGGAGAGGAGATGTTAGCTGTGAGAGATCGAAACCAATCAAGTTCTGTCTATGACAGAAAGACGTCATGTTGTTACAAAATTTGTATCTGAATTTGCTTGAGAAAGAGGAATTAGAGATTGAAACACAATTAATTCTTTAATATTTAATTTATCGACAGCAACGTATATTCTATAACCTTATAAAATGTCAGTCATGGGGATTATGCCATAGTGTTTCAAGACTTTGATGATGCAAGTTTTTTGCAGGTCTCAAACTGAAAAATGTAAAAATACAGACGATGCACGCTTACATTCAAAGCCAGTCAATAGTATGACGCTTTCGGGTGTGCGAAGCGCGGGGAGAAGGCAGCTATAGGTGCAGGTTGCGCGGCGCGTGCGCCGCCCGGCCGCCCAACTAGACACTTCACCGTTTTGCCGCGCCGCTTGCTCGCTCGCTGCACAAAATTCTATAGAAAAATGAGACATCTCTCTTCTCCGCTTGATCCATTTCCATCGAATCTAAGCGGAGAAGAGATGTGGAAATAACGAAATCGGATTGGTTTATTCAAACACATAGCCTCTCGTCTCTTCTCTTCTCTGCTTTGGTAGAAACCGAACCTAACAGAATCTGATCTGATGTGTGGGATGAGGAATAAATTGATAGAAATTTTGTCGTTTACAGATTCTTAAACAACTTAGCTGGTTCATATTGCCGGCAATAATTACGTTGCTGATGTCGGGACAAGCATTTCATTCTAAAGCTGAGAACAAATTATCGGACGCGTCCGTCAGCCGCGGCTAACAGTCGCGGCTTAGCGGTGTGCACGGTAGCTGAGACGGCGTCCTCGGACGCCTCGCTTCGGTCATTCCAGAAAGGTTTTGTCAATCGAGAAACATGACAAACAGTGACAGCGAGGATGAATTTATAAAGTTAGCGGCAGCTGCTTTATGTCGTCCTCCAAAAAGTCGGGGACCCAAACACTTCTTGTCCATGATATTAATGTAAAACGACTCGAGTATGATGAATTTCATACATTGTATCCAGACTTACAAAAAGATGATAAACGCTAAAAAATGTACTTATGAATGTACTAATATGTACTTATAAAAATAGGCACTCGTGGCTATGAAAACATTTAATTTTTTTTTTTCATTACACATCATGTTGCGAGCGCAGTTGGTTCGCTTGTGACACTCGAAACGTCCGCGGACGCGTCCCGTGCCCCGTTCACACTGTCCGCGGACGCACCAAACATCCAGCCGGCCAGATTCTGTTCGGACGTCCGAATGCTCAAGAGCGACGCAAGGTCATGTCCGCGTCTTACGGCCGATAGTTTGCACAGTGTAGTACTAAATGTACTGGCTAGATCTCAATAAGCCGCGGCTGTCAGCCGCGTCCGTCAGCCGCGTCCGATAATTTGTTCTCAGCTTAATACACCGCACAGTGTGCTGGTGAGAGCAATTTATGGGTCCATGCATCGTGCCACCATGGGCTTGCTCACGGTGTTCTTGATCTTACATATGTTTAGTCTTCAGATTAAATGGTAAATATTTACATCCTATTTCTTTATCTTTATTTTTTTTTCTAACTGAAGTGACCAACGAACTTACCGTCCACCAGATGGTAAGTGGCTACTGCACGCCACGGACAATTGCAGCCAACTTCATACCAACAGGTTTTAGATGCGTTACCCCTGAGGACTAAGATGGAATGCCTGAAAGCCTGTTATTATCCATTTCATTATATTATAGCCTATAAAAGTTTACCGCTCGATATAGGCCCTTATATTGCCTGAATTCTCACGGGCATTAAGTGCAAACTGATTAACAATGTAGGCGAATAATAAGCAAACCCAGGAATTCGAAGCGTTTATAATAATAGTTTTATACCCTACGTTGTTATCAAAATTTCTATATTTTTTACTTCAGATGTGGTTCGCAAATTTCTGGAATGGCGTGGCTGGATAACATTCGACAGGCTGTCTTACAGCTTGTGCCTTGTACATATGATATTCATTCAACTGCTGCTCGGAATAAGTGAACAGCTCATAAAGTTCACCTACTTTTATTGGGTAAGTTATTTATTTTAACAATTTTTTTTATTTATTTATGTATAAACAGGAAGATACAAAGATAGAGATTTTAGATTTTAGTTTCTAGAAGTTGATGAAAATTAGGGCTAATAATACGCTTATCAGAATTTTACGTGGTAGAGGCACGCTGCAGCTATATTATAGTTGTAGCACGAACGGGTCGGTTCGACTGAGGAAGGCCCATGCTCTCACAGAATACCAGCGTAAAATAGCAGTTTAATGTTGCTGTGTTTTGTATGGTGAGTGTAGAGATCCGGAGACCCTTTTTTACCGGAAACGAGGCATTCCATCTTAGTCCTCAGGGGTGACAATGCATCTGCGTTTTGATTTTTAATCAAGGATAAAAGTAGATGTCCACTTACCATCAGGTGGACTGTGTACTCGTTTATCACCTTTATTTTATTAAAAAAAATGTCGCTTGTTGGGACTAAGGTTACGCAGACGGTTATAAAGAGTCATTGTTGTTAAAAAAGTTGTGTTTCAATAAGTTTTCCGTTTCTAATGCTTATAACTATATATATATATAACTAATATTTCTTCTAACAAACGAGCACATAGCCCACCTGATGGTAAGTGGTTGCTGTGGCCCATAGACATCAACATCTATCCTCGGTTACGAATCAAAATGCAGATGCGTGGTCACCCGTGAGGACTAAGATGGAATGCCTCGTTTCCAGTAAAGCGGGTCTCCGGTTCTCAACACTCACCATACGAAACACAGCACCATTAAGCTACTATATTAAGGCACCTTATTCACGCCGCCCTGGCGGCAGAAAAAATCGTTTAAAAAAGTAAAATAAAAAGTAGATTATATAAGATAGAATTTCATTAACTACATACGTCATACATATGCGCATTGTACAGACTTCAAGGTCACTGTACAGCTTCACACTTTCAAAAATCTTCACCAATACTATATGTGTTCATTAGAAATGAAACTCCAAATGTACGGTGGATGTAGTGCATGTATTTGCTAGAGTACAAAAATCGCAAACTTACTTAATGGTCCGACTGGACACTCTCTACATCGTGAATTAATTTTTACCTTATAAATAAATCGGCGACACCTAGTGTTCAATCATTTACAATACAATAGAAAACAACACAGACTAATAGATGACAACTAAATTAGAATACAACGCTATTAAAGAAACAATGACATAAGTTATTATTGAAATTCATATCATCTGTAAATGAATATTATCTGTATTTTACATTCCGCCCGCCATGAACGAATGGTTCATAACTAACATTTTAGTAATAAAACAAAGATTGCAAACTAAATTAAAACATATAAAACAAATTCATAAAACAATAAGAAATTGAACTAAAACGTACACTAGGTATACTTATTAATGGTCATCATTTTGAACTGGGAGAATACAAATTTTGGATACAGGTCTCTTTATAACACTCCCTTTACATCGTAAACTGACTACACGGGTAACTTGGTCCAAACCAGGATGTTTCTCTACAATAATACCATGCAACCATCGTGCCGGGGGAAGATCTTCTTCCATAACTAAAACTAAATCACCCACATTTGGCTCTGGAATTAGCTTTTGCCACCGGTAGCGTTGCATGAACCGTGTCAAATATTATTTGGACCATCTTTTCCAAAATTGTTGAACCATTCTCTGTGTTAATTGCCATCTTTTAAGGTAAGTAATATTAGAATTTTTGTAGTCACAGTCCGGTAGTAATAAAAGGGGCTCACCCACTAGGAAGTGACCAGGCGTCAACGGGTATGGATCTTCGAAGTCATCAGTGCTAACCTGAGTTATAGATCTTGAATTAAGGCAAGCTTCAATTTGACACAGAACTGTAGTCAGTTCCTCAAAAGTCAAAGTGGTTGTACCAATTACACGTTTGAGATGCTGTTTTGTTGCCTTAATTCCAGCTTCCTAAAGTCCTCCAAAATTTGGACTATAGGGTAGAATGCGATGAAATACAGTACCATTTACGGCTAGCCATTCTCTGATGTCTACAGCAACAGTTGATTTTTCGTCAGCAAGTAGAAATTTTAGATCTCGTTCAGCGCCAACGAAGTTAGAGCCATTATCACTCCAAAGATTCGAACAATGACCACGCCTCGCTACGAAGCGCTTGAAAGCAGCTACAAAACCATCCGATGTCATGTCGCTTACAACTTCAAGGTGGATTGCCTTGGTAGCCATACAAATGAATAGGCACAAATAACCCTTCGTAGAGCGATGATCTCTTCCTTTTGTAGTCCTTACAGAAATAGGGCCAGCATAATCTACACCACTGTGACTGAAAGGACGACTTGGAGTTACCCTAGCTGCCGGCAACTGTCCCATAATTGGATTTTTCGACCGGGCCGCGTGTCTTACACATATCACACATTTGTGTATGAAACCTTTCACTAGCCTTTTCAAGTCAACTATCCAATATTTTGACCTAATGTAGTTTATCATCAACTGAGGTCCACCGTGCATGGTCTTGATATGTGCATCAGCCACAATAAGTTTTGCCAGATGCGAAGAATGAGGAATCAAAATCGGATGCTTTTGAACTTCACTCATTTCGGAATTTTGCAGACGCCCTCCAACTCTAAGAATCCCATCACTGTCTAGAAAAGGGGTAAAAGATAGCAATTTGCTTTTATTGGGAATAGTTCTGCCACTTCTTAAACATTTTATCTCATCACAAAAGAAAATATTCTGACACCTAACGATGCATAGCTTTAATGCTTCCTGTAACTCATTACAAGTAAGCCACAATGGAAAATCAGACTTCAACTTAAAGTAGGTTTTTTTTTTATAGAATAGGGTGACAAACGAGCACACAGTCCACCTGATGGTAAGTGGTTGCTGCGGCCCATAGACATCTACATCTATCTTCCATTGCAAATCAAAATGCAGATGCGTTGTCACCCATGAGGACTGAGATGGAATGCCTCATTTCCAGTAAAAAGGGTCTCCGGTTCTCTACACTCACCATACGAAATACAGCAGCATTAAGCTACTATTTCACGCTGGTATTCTGTGAGAGCGTGGTCCTTCCCCGGTCGAGCCGACCCATTCGTGCTACAACTATACTACTAATATAACTGCAGCATGGCTCTACCACGTAAAAAAGGTACGTTTGTAAAATCGTCTACACCATGCAATGATTCGAATTCGTTTCCGTAAAGATGAGAAGTTAGTGAAGATATCATTTTCTTCCTCTGGAAACGTGGTAACGCAACATAATCTTTTAGTTTTCTCTTCCATCTTCGTGTCATAAATTTTAATATTTATCTCGCCTTCTGGACAATAACTTAGCTTTTCTTGACGTAGCCAATTAGGTCCATGTTTCCAGAGGGAACTATTTATTACATCAGTCGGCTTCATTCCTCTCGAAGCAAGATCGGCAGGATTTTCTCCTGATCGAACATGTGACCAATGTTTTCGACTTAATAATGTGACAATTTCAGACACACGATTGGCCACAAAAGTTTTCCACCTTCCCGGGTGACTACTGAGCCACGCCAAAACAATTGAGTAATCTGTCCAAGCATGAACGTGGTCCTTAGGCACTTCCATAACTTCAGTCACTTCTGTCAATAATTTGGCAAGTAGTAAGGCTCCGCATAGCTCCAAACGAGGTATGGATACTTGCTTCACAGGAGCCACTCTCGTTTTAGCAGCAATCAGGTGAACATATACGTTGCCGTGGCGATCTATAACTCGTGCATAAACTACAGCACCGTATGCATCATTAGAAGCATCACAAAAGCCTTGAAGATCAATGCTGCGGTCTTCTCGTTTCTGAATCCATCTGCTTATGTTATGACCAGTAAGTTTTGGTAATTCGCTTCTAAAGTTGGTCCACTCGCTTAATAGATTGGATGGTAATTCCTGATCCCACTCTATACCAGAAAGCCACAATTTCTGTATGAGTATCTTCGAGGTTATTATAACTGGAGCTATCCAACCTAGAGGATCGAATAAGCGAGATATATCAGATATAACTCTCCGTTTAGTTACAGGGGTTTCCATTTCAGGAAGTTTAACGGAATATTCAAAGGAGTCAATGATACTTTTCCAGTTTAATCCTAAAACCTTTCTTGAATCCTCCACATCCTTATCTATTTCTATGTTCACTCCTTTTTCTTTATTTGTTTTACCTACTCCAATACTATCCAATACTTCCACACTATTAGTGACCTATTTTTGTAGTTCAAATCCTCCTTTATTTAATATATTAATCTCTTTGTATATTTTCAGGACTTCATCGGCGGTCTCACAGCCTGTTAACAAATCATCTACATAGAAATCACGTAAAACTATTTCAGATGCCTTTGGATAATCATGACCTTCATCATATGCTAGTTGCTGCAATGCCCTTACAGCTAAATAAGGGGCTGATGAGGTGCCAAACGTGACACGAAGCATTCTATAATGTTGTAACCGGCTCTCATTATCGCGCCAAAGAATTCGCAAATAATCTGTATCTTCAGCTGCTATCTTCACCTGCCGATACATTTTAACTATATCGGCAGATAAGCAAATGGGATGCTTGCGCCACCTCATTATTATGTGTCTCAGATCAGGCTGCAATTTAGGACCAACCATAAGATCATCGTTTAGCGAAACTCCATTTACACCCTTCTGTGATGCATTATATACAACTCTAATTTTTGTCGTGATTTTGTCATTTCGAACTACTGCGTGATGCGGCAAATACACGGTATCTGATTTATTTACCTGGTTGATAGGAATAATCTCCATATGGTTAAGGTCTAGATATTCTTTCATTACTTCAGAATATTGCTTCATCAACTCTGGATTTTTTAACAAACGTTGTTCTAAACGATACAAACATTTTGAAGCAATATCCTTCAAGTTGCCATATTTGCAGTTTGGTTTATTAGTGCGAAATGGTAATTTGACTACGTAACGGCCTGCTTCATCACGCTTTGTGGTCTTTTGGAATATATCTTCGCACATGGAGTGATTCCGCGACCGTTACTAAGTACACACCGTAACCGTTTGCTCCGCGAGACTTATTCTAAAAACAGTGTAAATCTTAGTGGCTACTGTCAAAACCGGATATCTACTGGAAGCTAGTGTACAGCCCTCTCTAGTGCCGCAATCTGTTTTCTAATCCCTTCTATAATTAGGGAACTGTGACAAAAATTATTTTCAAATAATTGAGACCGTGACCTACCTCAACAAGTGTACGCTCATTTCGTCCATCGTAGTGTGCTACAAAGGTCAACGACCGTCGGCAGCCGAAGTAACCCGTAGTCACCCGAAGAGGCGACGAATCGACACGTAACGTCGTCGGCGCAGTGACTTAAATCGCTACGGGGATTGCTACGGACTACGAAACTTCTTCGTCCCGCCTACTCATCTACGACTCGTAGCACATCTTAGTTTCTCCGCAGTTGCGTTGCTTGCCTTTGCGCGTTTTTAGAAATAAAGTCACTTGAGCATAATATTACAACAGCTACATAATATAAAATGATTTGTTTGGCCTGTCATAAATTTACCCGACCCGAGGAACAGCTGAATTGCTCTGCATGCAAGGGATGCTACCACTACAAATGTTACAACATATCCTCCGCTTATTACAAAGAAAATCTTCCAGCCTTAAAAAGGAATTGGAAATGCCATTCCTGTAATCGGATCACGCGACGCAAGGAGGACAACACACCGGTTCGTAGACAACTCTCTCCATTATCTACTGCGGCTTCGTTGCATGACACGAACATGTTATGCGACGAGGTTCTGGGAACCTCCGACGGGGGGCTAAATGACAGCCAAGTAAATAATAATTCAACTACGACCCCCACCCCTCCCGCTGCGGCAATAACATATGACTAGTTTGGCGAGCTGCTTGATTGTAAGTTATCCAAGATAAGTACTGATATAAGAGACGACATCACCCACCTTCGCGAATGTCTCGACGCCTTGAACTCCAAACTGGCGGACTATGATCGGCGAATTAAGTCACTTGAGTCCGTTGAAAAAGAAAATAATGTCCTTAAGGCCACCGTTGCCGATCTGCAGTCTCGTCTAAACAGCCAAGCTCAGATTGCCTTAGGAAATGAGCTGGAAATATCGGGTCTAGAAGAAACACCAAATGAAAACCCAACTCACTTGGTATTAACTGTCGCCGCTAAACTGGGCATTGAGCTTCAGGATATGGACTTGAATTATGCACACCGAGCTGGTCCCAAAAACCAAAACATAAACACTAACGTGAGTGGGAACCGTAAACTTCACCGTTCCTTGGTGGTTGCTTTAACCCGTCGATCTAAACGTGAGGAATTTCTTAAACACGCGAAAGCTAGAAAAAACCTAAAGAGTAAAGACATTTTGAATCATGGGCCTGAAAATTTGATCTACGTAAATGAGCGTCTTACTGGCGAAAATCGACGGTTATTTCGTACTGCTAGAGCTTTCACCGTCGAACATGGCTACAGGTTTTGCTGGCTTCGAAACGGATCCATATTTATTAGGAAAGGGGATGTCAAGGAAGGTAGCCCCGCAATCCGTATTAGGTCCGAAAATGATCTCAGCCGCCTGCTCTGTGCCCAAACCAAACCAGATACGGCGACCACTCAGTAAACATTACTCAAGCCTCAAGAGCCTAGTCATTAATATTTTCTCACTAATTTGCAATCCATATGGTCGCCATTTTTCTTATATACTCATCATACTTATCATAACTTTGAATTTAACTTTTCATAATTGTAAGCGCAATCACACACACATTTTAACACACCTACACATCTTCTCCCCCATGGTACATTCCTCAAAATATTTCGTGGTTATCCACACCCCTTCTTATGTTTATATGGCACTCTCTCCTTTAATGCCAAAATACTCCAATCAATTTTTTTTTTCACGATCTTCCCATGGCTTCCCTAGAATTGTTAGATGCTATAGATAACTCATCTCAGATAAAGTGCCACTACATAACGGTGCCAGAGGATTGTAAAGACGTTCTATCTAGATTTTCATTTAGGATTTTAAGTATGAACATAAGAAGCATGCGTAAAAACTTTGATGATTTCCTAGTAACCCTAAAAAGGTTGGATCTTGATTTCGACGCTATTGTCTTCAGCGAGTGCTGGCTTAATGAGTTTGTGACGGTCCCCCTATTGCAAGGATTTACATCATTTTACTCTCAAAAGTATATAAACAGGGCAGGAGGAGTCGCTATCTACATAAGAGATAGGTGGTCAGCCAAATTTTCTGAGCTGAACGTTGACGAGGGTAATTGTATTCTCGCAGAAGTTGCAAATCACTTCTCAGTAGTAGCCGCTTACAGATCACCTAGTTACACCAACCCAGAAATATTTATTCGCTCTCTTGACGCTAACTTAAAAACGGCTAGTCCCTCTCCTTGTCTTATTTTTGCTGGAGACATAAACTTAAATATTATTGAGTCTGCAGCTGACATAAACTTGCACACGGAGTACTTAGATGTATTAGCAGAGTACGGACTTTTTCCAGCTATAACCAAACCAACTCGGGTTAAAACCTGCATAGATCACATTTTTGTACCCGTAAAATCTAATGCGGAGTCCGTAGTCTATCTCAATGCTGCCACTGACCATGATATCACTATGGCAGGCATAATGTTAAAGACACACAAACCAAAAAGACCAAAACCTATTCGATCAAAAGTAATAGTTGACATAGACTCAATAAGATCAGAGCTGGAAGGAACGGACTAGTCAACAGTAATAAACTGCAGCTCTCTTGAAGAGTCTGTAACTCATTTTACTAAGACGGTATCAGAGGCAATATTGAGATATTCAAAAACTTGTGTAATAAGCCGCTCCAGAACTACCTTACACCCCTGGATGACTCCTGGTTTAATCAGATGCTCTAAACACCGCGATAAGCTTCATATAGAATATCGCAAGGACCCAAACAACCCAACTAAAAAACTTATATATACGCGCTATAGAAATTTTTACATAGATCTAATTAGAAGACTAAAACGTGATTACAACAAAAAAGAAATAATCAAAAATAAATATGGTCCAAAAAAACTCTGGGGTACTATTAACCGCATAACTGGCAAAGACACTAGCTCAAGTTCTCCCCTGGCTCTCATCAACTCAAGACCCTCCGTAAAAGAGTCTCTCAATGTTTGCAACTCCTACTTTGCTTCTGTAGGTAATAAGCTGGCAAACTCCCTCATACTGAAATTAAATGAGACTCAAGAGTCCCTTGCCGAAAAAGTTCACATTCCTGATCAACCCGTTGGTTCATTTTTCATGAATCCTACAGATGAACTGGAAGTTTTGGGTCTCATCCGGTCTCTTGATTCAGGTAGTGCGCCTGGTATGGATGGCATCACTAACAAACTTTTAAAATCAGTGGCCCACACAATCGCGGAGCCCCTGGCTGCGATATTTAACTTAAGTATCTCGTCGGGAGTCTTCCCAAGCCAGTGGAAAGTTGCGGCAGTTACCCCCATATACAAGAATGGAGCTACGGATGATCCTTGTAATTACCGACCCATATCTCTCCTGGGTAGTTACTCGAAGCTCCTGGAACGTGTTGTCCATAAGCGGCTGACTAACTATCTTGAAAAGAATAGCATACTCTCGGACCGTCAGTTCGGTTTTCGCCAGGGAAAATCAACTGAGGACGCAATAACTCTTCTCACAGATATGGTTGTAACTCATCTCGATCAGGGTCGATCCTGTGTCGGTGTTTTTCTCGATCTGGCTAAAGCATTCGACACGGTATCCATCCCCATCCTCCTTAAGAAATTAAGTGCTCTTGGGATTCGTGGTCTAGCTCTAAACTGGTTTTCCAGCTATCTATCGGATAGAAAGCAATGCGTCCAAATAGGCGATCAGGCAAGCGACCTTAGATCTGTAGATTTTGGTGTTCCTCAAGGTAGCATCTTGGGGCCGACTCTTTTTATTTCGTACATTAATGACATTATGTCAATTCAACTTGAAAATAGTGAAGTTGTATGTTATGCTGACGATACAGCCATAATATTCTATGGTAAATCTTGGTACGACGCCTATTTTTCAGCCATATCCGGGTTGTATAAATTACAAAAATGGTTAAATAACAACATCTTAACACTGAACACCTCAAAAACGCAGTTAATTTGTTTTCATAAAACTGCAGCGTCTGAACCGCCACCCTCACTTTTCAATAGCCTTAAAGTACACAATGACAACTGTAGTTTTCGCTCCGTGAGCTCTCCAAATTGTAATTATGACCAGATAAATAGGGTCGGCTCCCTTAAATATTTAGGCATTATAATAGATGAAAATCTTAACTTTAAAAGTCATATATCGGTGACATCAGCCAGGGTCCGTAAGCTGATACACACGATGAGACTATTGAGAGATTCTACTGATGTCAGCATTTTAAAGTCCGTCTACCTTGCACTATGTCAGTCCGTACTTAGCTATTGTATACTGGCGTGGGGTGGTATATCCTCCTCTACGTTGATAGTACTGGAAAGGGCCCAGAGGGCAGTTTTGAAGGTAGCTATGGGTAAACCAAGGCGCTATCATACGTCAGATCTCTTTAGAGAAGCTCAAGTTTTAAGTGTCCGTAGATTGTATCTTCTGAGGGCCTTTACATTTATGCACAGGGAAGCTTCAAAACTGCCGACTTTTAATACATTAATAAATAAAAGAGTGTTTAAGATCCCCACAACCTTAGTTAAAACATCTTTCGCACGCCATTTCAGACTGTTCCAATTCCCTCGCATCTACAACAAATTAGTCAACTTATACGACTTAAAACGATCCCAACTTTATGAGGCTAAAATAAAAATGAGACGTCATTTATTGACTTGGGACTATGAGGAATCAGAAGAAATATTGGTGACCCTTAAATAGGTGTTAAAACGGTAGTGGACTGCACTGACGCACGCCCTGCCGTCCGATCCCAAGAATTTAATTCGTAGGGCTACCTAACCACTCAGCTTATCCCCAATTGCAATCTCTCACCCTTTTACTTATAATTTTTAGAGAATTATGTAACAGGCATGCTAGCATACGCTCACACACACACACACACACACACACACACACACACACACACACACACACACACACATACACACACACATTCATACACATTCACCCACAAGTACACGCGCGCCCCTATTAATTAGAATCTGTTTGTTATGTCTGTAATTTTTCATAAATTTTTAAGTCATTTTTGCTTTGCTGCACATAATTGTTTTACGTAATTTCGACAAATAGCCACTTTGATCAATTGTAAAATCTTTTGCTTGACCCCCACGAGACAGGCCATGCCTAGTGTGGGAGTCACAGAACTTATTGTATTTTGGCTACGTGTTTTCTGGTAAATAAATAAATTTATTATTTATTATTATTATTACATCTGCGATTCTTCTGTGAGTACTTTTTTACTAGATGTTGTGGAAGGTTCTGCCTCTAGTTCCCAAAACTTCTTCAATATACAATCATCTTGAACTACGGCGTTATAAGTTAAAACTGCGGGTCCGTTTTCTAGGTCATTATAATCTGATGACTTAGAATGTATTAAGCCCGACAATATCCAGCCTAATTTCGTCTTCTGGGCAACTGGCGTTCCTGGAGGACCTCTTAAAACACCTTCCATTAAGATTTGACCATAAATTTCAGCAACTAGAAGTAAATCCACTTTATTAGGTACATCAAAACGAGGATCAGCCAAATTCATGTTTTTTTAATTTTGACCACATTTGAACAACTACCTTCTTAGGCGGTAACAAAGTTGTTAACTTATTTAATACGTGAACTCTTGCTTCTAATACAAATGTGGGGTCATGAATTGATCTGAGTTTAATAAAAACCACTGCTTTGGAATTAATCAGCGATTTGTCTTCACCACTAACTCCTGACACTAATATTTTTGTTGGGACCTTTTTAAGCCCAAGCTTCTGCACAGCTGACTCCGTAATAAAAGAGGCTTGGGATCCTTGATCCAATAAACACCTCAATGTGACCTCAACTCCCGTTTTCGCCTGTATGTTGACCAATGCGGTGGCCAACAATACTTGACTACCAACAGACGAAAAACACGTAACCACCTCAACTGGTTCATTAACGTTGTAACAACTACATTCTTCGCAACTGAACTCGTTCTTTCAGTTGAAATGTTGCTATCTGGATGTAACAACACATTATGCTTCCTTTTACACACACTACATCTTACAGGCTGCCGGCAAGCATAAACCGAATGATTCGTGCCTAAGCAATTAAAACACAATCCCTTTGTTTGGACGAAGTTGTGCCGTGTCTCATAGGATTCATTTTGAAACATCTTACATTTAGAAAGCCTATGATTACCCCTACAGTATAAACAAGTTGTCGTTTTATTATTATTACGATTGCCATGTTCATTAACAACATGAACTACACTTTTATTGCTTGCAATAATTTTAGACTTTGATTTATCCAAAAATTCCAGTGACCTGAATTTGTGATTTAAAAATTCCTTGAATTCATTTAAAGTTGATAAATCATCAGATTCCGTGGCTTTAGCTTCCCACTCTTTTCTAGTGATAGGATCTTACTTTTGACTTATAATGTATATAACAATAATATCCCACGTCGCAATATTAATGCCTATATTCACTAATGCATTTAAACATTCGTTCATATTGTCTAGAACGCCCTTAATTGCCATCGCCGATTCACCTATTAACGCTCTTTGTCCTATTAATTAATCTAATATTTGATTACATAAAAAATTTTTATTATCATAGCGACTCTCTAGTAAATCCCAACAAACATTATAATTCCCAGAAGTATGTGACGTAACAGCTGTTCGGCTTCTTTTGTAAGATGACCTTTCAGGTAGTGCAATTTCTGCACGTCATCTAACTGCTCATTTTTATGTATACAAGATAAGAAAAGATCTCGAAAGCTAGGCCATTCGGAATAATTACCGGAAAACACTGGTATGGAAATTTTGGGTAACCTGACACTATTCACCTTGTAAATATCATTGCCTTTACTGTCTAACCTATTGTTATTCTCACAATTTTTAAACTTTACATTCTCTATGCACTCTTTTAACTCTGTTTTATAGTCATAGTACAATTCTTCAGTAACTGCATAAATATTATTTTTGTAATAACTCGACTTTATATAATCACTTTTATCTATTTCCAATATAATTTGATTATGTAAAGTAGAAAATGACAACCAACTTTTCTCTAAACTCTCCAATCTAGTTTCACAATAAGGAACAGATATTCTTTCTTTAGGAGATTTCTGAAAATTTACTTTACCTTTCGTTATAATTTCTTTATTCTCATCCTGCAACCTTATGTAAGCTTCCGGTTTTGACTTCGAGCTTTCTGTTGACATTTTACTAAATTTATAATCTATACTCAATGTAAACAAATGTGTCAAAAGACTTATTCAACAGAACTGAATAAACACAATTTTTTCTAAGTATTGTAAAATTGACCAAATTTTACAAGTGTTTGTAACTCTGACAAAAATCGGACATGGATTCCCCGTATGTAACAAATTTAAAAATTATACTAAGTCCAAACTACAATATTGCAAAATTTTCTAAGTCCATAACAAGATCTCTTTTTGCACAGTTAAATATCTACTAATTTAATTTTTAAAATTTTACAAGTGTTTTGAACTTATCACTCCGGGGAAAATCGGGCATAGGTTCCCCGTATGTACCAAATTCTTGAAATTATTCTAAGTCTAAATATAAATTATTTAGCAAAGTTCATATTCAGAATTAATTTTACTATGTTCAAATTCTGCTTCTTTTCACTTGACACAACAACTTGTAAACAAATAAAATGTACTCACGGTTTGACACTTCAACTTACTACAGATGTACACATTAGTATTCTGTCAGTGACGCCAGCCTTTTGCTTCAATATCTTAGACACGTTCAATAAGCTTGTTCTTCCTGCTCCGTCGGTTTCCTTCTATTGTAACCTCCTCTTATTTACTTGCTCTAACCTTTTCACATCTTCATTAACAAAGTTAGTGCTATCTCCTTCACTCCGCTTCAAAATGTAAAGAAGAGGCGGGAGCAAAATATATGCCGCTTGAACACTATCGACGACAATTCATCGCCTCGTCAGCGTCCTTATGAATACTGCCGACAGTCCCAGAGATAATATCCGGCTCGAAGGACCATGTACAGCTTCACACTTTCAAAAATCTTCACCAATACTATATGTGTTCATTAGAAATGAAACTCCAAATGTACGGTGGATGTAGTGCATGTATTTGCTAAAGAGTACAAAAATCGCAAACTTACTTAATGGTCCGGCTGGACACTCTCTACATCGTGAATTAATTTTTACCTTATAAATAAATCGGCGACACCTAGTGTTCAATCATTTACAATACAATAGAAAACAACACAGACTAATAGATGACAACTAAATTAGAATACAACGCTATTAAAGAAACAATGACATAAGTTATTATTGAAATTCATATCATCTGTAAATGAATATTATCTGTATTTTACAGTCACAAGGTTCAATTATCGAAATTAATATTGTAATGAATATTGAATGATAAATAATAAAGAAGTCTGATTCCATTTTATTGTGACTTTACTAGAGCTTAAGAAGATTTTATGGTAAATAATAAAAAGCATTGTTTTACTTTAAAAAAATTGTCATGTTATATACTAAGACTAAAAAATTAAGTGTCCGAACTTTTTAATAAAATGTCCGCCTAAGCTCGCTGGTTTGTCCAGATTTTTGGTTGTAAGATCTGGCAACCCTACCGCCATCTATAACTATATATAAATTATATGGCATTTCCCATAGTCACCTCATACGACAATCAATTGACGAAGTGTGGTGATGGATCCTCTTCTCCTTGGAACAACTCCATAAACAATAGTATTTGCTTTTGTGACCAATTCATTTTTAACTTAAGCAATTTGGATCTAATTAAAATCTTTTGAAATTAAAACATTTTAATTCGAACAGCACAACGTTAACTTTATACAAATACGCCGAGTAATGTACAGGGTAAGTTCTTGCTCGAAACTTCGGTCCTTTGACTCGGGCGGAAAAAATCGACAACGATCGGAAGTCACCCGAGGCGAGGCGAGGTTGCCCGTAGTGAAGCGAAGTGTCCCCGTACACACTCGTCTTTGCCCCTTTTTTAAAATTATTGTTATTTTTACAGATCTCTTCGTACTTAAAAGTGTTAGCTGCATCCATAGCAACAGCATTTGTGTTATACATTCTAGTAGAAGCGCCAATGTACCGGCTAATCAAGAGTTTTGCACAGGAGCAAAACAGTCAGAGAATTAAAAAGCTGCATTAAAACTTAATGATTTCTTATATTTACGCGAATACTACACATGATTAAAACTACTTTTACGGATTTTATCGCGTTTATTTTTACTTTTTATTTTTAATTCCCGACGTTTCGGCGCTTTCCAGCACCCATGGTCACGGGGGACTGAGATGACTGACATCCCGATGTCATTGTTAAACCCGGAGTACCTTCAGCTTTTTTAATTACCATACCATACCATAGACCATAAACAATAATTAAAAAAGCTGAAGGTACTCCGGGTTTAACAATGACATTGGGACGTCAGTCATCTCAGTCCCCCGTGACCATGGGTGCTGGAAAAATAAAAAGTAAAAATAAACGCGATAAAATCCGTAAAAGTAGTTTTAATCATGCATTAAAACTGTTAGTAATAAAAGAATTAACCTTTCAAGCGTTTTATTATTCATAAAGAATTGATTTTGATACTCCTTTTTCTAGAAAGTTTTTTTTAAGTATTAAAAATACTAATTTTGTAATTTTAGTAAATAATACCTATTAATACTTAATTTTAAATTAAAAACAACTCAAAAAAGATTAGTACCTACATATGTAAAGTAGTAACTATCAACAGTTGTCCGATATGGAAAACGAACGTTTAACCCTGAGGTCCAATCTCTTCATCGGATGATCGTGATTATTGATAGTGATAGCCGATTAAAAATATAAATTTGTGATAACAGGTGCATGTAACACGCAACAACACCGTTTTTTTTTTGAATATTCAAAATCAGATATAAAACATATATATATATATATATATATATATATATATATATATATATATATATATATATATATATATATATATATATATATATATATAAAACATATATATATATATATATATATATATATATATAATAAATGAAACAATAAGAAAGTAGATTTGTAATCATGAAAGGATTTGAAAACTTAACATTCAACCAAGATTTTTTTGTTGTATCAACTCCAGACTTAAGGGCCTATACAAACTCAAATGGCTTAGCAAGATCCTCTGTTATGCCTAAAATATTGCAGCATTAATTTGGAAATAAACATATGGTAAAGTTGAGGATTAATGTTAATTACTATGTTAAACAAAACACGATTCTATAGTATTTTCTCGTTAGAAAAATAATCCAAAGTTACCTCCAAACTGACAATAAACCGCTGGTATTCATAAAATACTTTAAATTGGATTATGAAACTTTGAATAATAACTGAACTAACAAAAAAGCAGGGCTTATGATTATTTTTGTTAAATGACCATTATTTTCACTGTAAAAAGAAATTACCTAACTATCGGCGTCTTGAAGCTTGTTCCCTGCCGCCCGATCAGTCTCGCTGCGGTTTTCAAACGGGAAAGCTGTGTCACTTACGATCGGAATTCACATTACGCAACAGGACGACGTAAAATTAGACGACGGGAAATAACCGTAATAAAAATAAGAAGCGACTGGGTTAGCTTAAAGAAACAGGCCTAAATATGATAAACCTAATGTAATAATCTGAATATCTCTAATCTAAATATGATAAACCTAATGAAATAAGTATCTAACGTCCTATCTACTTACAGTATTAGTGATTACAAACATGTCGGTAGATAGCATACGACGCGCGGGAAAGTAGCCCCTACTCAGCCTCCTCTCCTCAGCCTACTCAGCGGCCTATACTACCTCAGCTCAAATTAGAATTTGAGCTGAGGTAGTATAGGCCCTTAAACACAAATGTCTAGAGTGCGTTCTATTTATTTTGCTTACGCAGCTAGAGTCAAAAAGGTAAAGATAGATGAGATAATAATGGTGTTAAGTTATGACCTATATACCATCTATTGCTGGGCACAGATCTCCTGTCACTTCTAAAAGGGGTTAACCCGGACTACATGTCCGCACGCTGGTCTAATCTATGTTGGCGGACTGTACATTTTCTCGAAATTTTTTATACCTCAAACAAGTAGGATTACCCACATTATTTTCCTTCGTTGCACAAATCATGATAAATCATCACTAAAATTTCTATTAACATCATTGGTGCCGGTGATGATCTTACCCAGGTTGCATGCGTACGTTAGACGGGCCTGTTGGTCTAGTGGTTAGTGACCCTGACTGCTAAGCCGGAGGTCGTGGGTTCGATTCCCACCCAGGACAAATGTTTGTGTGATGAGCACGATCATTTGTTCTGTGTCTGGGTGTAATTTATCTATAATATCTATGTATTTAGAAATATATAAAGTATGTTTATCAGTTATCTAGTACCCATAACACAAGCTCTGCTTAGCTTGGGACTAGATGGCGTTGTGTGATAGCTGTGGAATATTATATTATATATTATATTACTGTGAAAATGTTAAACGTACAACCAGCGCTTGGATCATGAGCTATAACGGCTTCCATTCTCTTGTTTAATTTTAAATCAATTTCACTCATGGCGAGAACTTTTGGATAATCAGAAAGTAATACCCGATATTTTGTCGCGGCAAGAATAAAACAAAATATTTTTTATTCAATATAATACATATATTGAAATAACATACATGGTAACACACACACACACACACACGCACGCACACACACGCACGCACGCACGCACGCACGCACGCACGCACGCACGCACGCACGCACGCACGCACGCACGCACGCACGCACTCACGCACGCACGCACGCACGCACGCATGCACGCACACACACGCACACATACGCACACACACGCACACAAACACGCACACACAGACGCAAACACACCCACCCGCGCACCCGCGCACACACGCATACACACGCGCAACACGCGCACACACGTGCACACACGCACACACACGCACACACACACGCACACACGCACACACACACGCACACACACGCACACACGCACGGGTTAAGTGTGATGACCCCTCTAATATATGCTTCACAAGCAATCACAGGAATTAGGCCGTGCGTCATAGCACGGGCTGCTTAGTAAGGGATATTTTAATATAAATACTAGGCTAAGTTAACTGTAAGACGGATTTAGTTTTGGAAGTAATTATAAGCTGTAACTCTGTAATTTTGTATAAATAAATTATTTTTATAAATAAAGTCGTTGTCGTCAACTTAATTGGCGCAGCCGGTAGGATATTCGTAGTTGTCTAGGAAGAGTCTGTATCGTCGGTTATCGTCGTGATCCAGCACCAGCATCCTGACAACGTGCGTTTCAACGCTTGGACGAATATCACCGAACAAATAAATAAATTAAGGACTTCGCGACTTCAGCAGAAACAGCCGAGACTCCAGAACTATCCCAGAGGGACATGGGCAGATCTGCGAGACTGTGAGTAAAACTTTTCACTTCCCATAACCTTCCTTTCGTTCCCTCTTGTATTAGTTATACGTGGGTATTGTCTTGGATTAGAAAACGCCATAACAATACTCTTCTACTAAACAATCAAAATTTTGTTAGTAGATCTTAGCTAAATCAATTTTATTCTTTGTATTTAAAAACTTTGATATTTTTTTTTATTTTTTTCAAAATGGAAAACATTGAAAGAATTCCCGTAGAAATGACGAAAATTATTCCAATTTTTGATGGAGATGCTAGGTTATTACCCTTATTCATAAAAAAATACGAATATATTTTACAAACATTCCAAGGGGGTAACTTACAAAATGAATATTTATTTCACGTCATTACCAGTCGCTTGTCAGGGGAAGCTGCTAGTTTAGTGGGAGAAAGGGAGCAGATAGACTCTTGGGCAGACCTCAAGTCGCTGTTAAACCAACACTTTGGCGACCCAAGGTCTGAAGAATGCTTAGCTATGGAGCTAGAGAGTCTTAGGAAACATAGAAACGAAAGTTATCAAGAATTTTGTCACCGGGTGCAACATTTAAAAAGCATTTTATTTTCAAAAATTAACGAAACCATTAATAATCGGGACTTACGGCAAGCTAAACAAACGATATACGATAACACAGCATTAAACGTTTTTTTATACAATTTACCTGCTTACTTAGTGAGACTAGTACGACTACGTAATGTTACCACCTTAGAATACGCATTAAAAATTGTATTAGAGGAACAGAACTTCCAAACAGTTTACGAAAATAGGAACCCAAGGTCTAATCAAAATTTTAGACCAAGCCATTTCCAAAATCATCCCAATTTTAATCATAATAATAAATATAAAGGCCCAAGTTTTCAATATCAAACGAACGGCCATTCGTCGAATAACCAAAATAATTCTTTTAACTCAAATAATATTTCTCCCCACTTCGTAAGTAATCACACAACGAACAACAGAAATGCGAACTTTGAAACTGGGTCACCAGTACGACCGTCATCGGCGCAACACCGTCAGCATTTTTCGCGAAACAATGGGCAATACCGTGCGTCACAAGTGCCGTCGAACTCTAATACTGACGTCACAATGAGGACAGTTAGTTCAAGACGCGTAAATTATATCGATACAGAAAATAGAATTCAACCTAATACCTCGCAAAACCAAGGTGATTTTAACTCTCATTCGGTCGAAGGAGATGAACACATAGGAAATTTTTTTATAATAGCCTCAACAATAATAGAAAAGATACCTAAAACACCGTCAGTTATGTCAATTTCCGACACGGAAAGCGAGAAATCTATAGTTGTTTTTGATACCGAAGCGGATCCACCGATGGAACTGATGGAATTATCAGTCGATGGTGACACAGCTAACTCACTATCAAACAGGAAACATGAAGGGATTCCTATCCTGAAAAAGGCTATAGATTCTAAACCACGCCAAATTTTAGTTTCTGGATGGTTTAGCGATAAAATATCTGTTAAAGACATTTCAAATAAAAGACAACGTATACCAAAAGTTCACATGCCTTTACTAAGTAATGAAAAACTTGTCAAAGATTTTTTTAAAGAATATATCGATTTTAAACACAAATATTATATCTGTTTCGAAAACAAGATATTACTAAATGTTTTCAAAACAATAAGACAAAATGCACAAACTATTTACCAAGTAACTAAAAATAACCTATTAAAATTAGAACGTAACATTATTCTAAAAAGTTATATAGACAAAGACAAGTTAGTTTTTATCTTAGAAATACCATTAATAGAAAAAGAAACGTATAACTATTATAAGATTATTCCTATCCCTATAAAAACAATGACATAAGTTATTATTGAAATTCATATCATCTGTAAATGAATATTATCTGTATTTTACAGTCACAAGGTTCAATTATCGAAATTAATATTGTAATGAATATTGAATGATAAATAATAAAGAAGTCTGATTCCATTTTATTGTGACTTTACTAGAGCTTAAGAAGATTTTATGGTAAATAATAAAAAGCATTGTTTTACTTTAAAAAAATTGTCATGTTATATACTAAGACTAAAAAATTAAGTGTCCGAACTTTTTAATAAAATGTCCGCCTAAGCTCGCTGGTTTGTCCAGATTTTTGGTTGTAAGATCTGGCAACCCTACCGCCATCTATAACTATATATAAATTATATGGCATTTCCCATAGTCACCTCATACGACAATCAATTGACGAAGTGTGGTGATGGATCCTCTTCTCCTTGGAGCAACTCCATAAACAATAGTATTTGCTTTTGTGACCAATTCATTTTTAACTTAAGCAATTTGGATCTAATTAAAATCTTTTGAAATTAAAACATTTTAATTCGAACAGCACAACGTTAACTTTATACAAATACGCCGAGTAATGTACAGGGTAAGTTCTTGCTCGAAACTTCGGTCCTTTGACTCGGGCGGAAAAAATCGACAACGATCGGAAGTCACCCGAGGCGAGGCGAGGTTGCCCGTAGTGAAGCGAAGTGTCCCCGTACACACTCGTCTTTGCCCCTTTTTTAAAATTATTGTTATTTTTACAGATCTCTTCGTACTTAAAAGTGTTAGCTGCATCCATAGCAACAGCATTTGTGTTATACATTCTAGTAGAAGCGCCAATGTACCGGCTAATCAAGAGTTTTACACAGGAGCAAAACAGTCAGAGAATTAAAAAGCTGCATTAAAACTTAATGATTTCTTATATTTACGCGAATACTACACATGATTAAAACTACTTTTACGGATTTTATCGCGTTTATTTTTACTTTTTATTTTTAATTCCCGACGTTTCGGCGCTTTCCAGCACCCATGGTCACGGGGGACTGAGATGACTGACATCCCGATGTCATTGTTAAACCCCGAGTACCTTCAGCTTTTTTAATTACCATACCATACCATAGACCATAAACAATAATTAAAAAAGCTGAAGGTACTCCGGGTTTAACAATGACATCGGGACGTCAGTCATCTCAGTCCCCCGTGACCATGGGTGCTGGAAAAATAAAAAGTAAAAATAAACGCGATAAAATCCGTAAAAGTAGTTTTAATCATGCATTAAAACTGTTAGTAATAAAAGAATTAACCTTTCAAGCGTTTTATTATTCATAAAGAATTGATTTTGATACTCCTTTTTCTAGAAAGTTTTTTTTAAGTATTAAAAATACTAATTTTGTAATTTTAGTAAATAATACCTATTAATACTTAATTTTAAATTAAAAACAACTCAAAAAAGATTAGTACCTACATATGTAAAGTAGTAACTATCAACAGTTGTCCGATATGGAAAACGAACGTTTAACCCTGAGGTCCAATCTCTTTCATCGGATGATCGTGATTATTGATAGTGATAGCCGATTAAAAATATAAATTTGTGATAACAGGTGCATGTAACACGCAACAACACCGTTTTTTTTTTGAATATTCAAAATCAGATATAAAACATATATATATATATATATATATATATATATATATATATATATATATATATATATATATATATATATATATATATATATATAATAAATGAAACAATAAGAAAGTAGATTTGTAATCATGAAAGGATTTGAAAACTTAACATTTAACCAAGATTTTTTTGTTGTATCAACTCCAGACTTAAGGGCCTATACAAACTCAAATGGCTTAGCAAGATCCTCTGTTATGCCTAAAATATTGCAGCATTAATTTGGAAATAAACATATGGTAAAGTTGAGGATTAATGTTAATTACTATGTTAAACAAAACACGATTCTATAGTATTTTCTCGTTAGAAAAATAATCCAAAATTACCTCCAAACTGACAATAAACCGCTGGTATTCATAAAATACTTTAATGGATTATGAAACTTTGAATAATAACTGAACTAACAAAAAAGCAGGGCTTATGATTATTTTTGTTAAATGACCATTATTTTCACTGTAAAAAGAAATTACCTAACTATCGGCGTCTTTAAGCTTGTTCCCTGCCGCCCGATCAGTCTCGCTGCGGTTTTCAAACGGGAAAGCTGTGTCACTTACGATCGGAATTCACATTACGCAACAGGACGACGTAAAATTAGACGACGGGAAATAACCGTAATAAAAATAAGAAGCGACTGGGTTAGCTTAAAGAAACAGGCCTAAATATGATAAACCTAATGTAATAATCTGAATATCTCTAATCTAAATATGATAAACCTAATGAAATAAGTATCTAACGTCCTATCTACTTACAGTATTAGTGATTACAAACATGTCGGTAGATAGCATACGACGCGCGGGAAAGTAGCCCCTACTCAGCCTCCTCTCCTCAGCCTACTCAGCGGCCTATACTACCTCAGCTCAAATTAGAATTTGAGCTGAGGTAGTATAGGCCCTTAAACACAAATGTCTAGAGTGCGTTCTATTTATTTTGCTTACGCAGCTAGAGTCAAAAAGGTAAAGATAGATGAGATAATAATGGTGTTAAGTTATGACCTATATACCATCTATTGCTGGGCACAGATCTCCTGTCACTTCTAAAAGGGGTTAACCCGGACTACATGTCCGCACGCTGGTCTAATCTATGTTGGCGGACTGTACATTTTCTCGAAATTTTTTATACCTCAAACAAGTAGGATTACCCACATTATTTTCCTTCGTTGCACAAATCATGATAAATCATCACTAAAATTTCTATTAACATCATTGGTGCCGGTGATGATCTTACCCAGGTTGCATGCGTACGTTAGACGGGCCTGTTGGTCTAGTGGTTAGTGACCCTGACTGCTAAGCCGGAGGTCGTGGGTTCGATTCCCACCCAGGACAAATGTTTGTGTGATGAGCACGATCATTTGTTCTGTGTCTGGGTGTAATTTATCTATAATATCTATGTATTTAGAAATATATAAAGTATGTTTATCAGTTATCTAGTACCCATAACACAAGCTCTGCTTAGCTTGGGACTAGATGGCGTTGTGTGATAGCTGTGGAATATTATATTATATATTATATTACTGTGAAAATGTTAAACGTACAACCAGCGCTTGGATCATGAGCTATAACGGCTTCCATTCTCTTGTTTAATTTTAAATCAATTTCACTCATGGCGAGAACTTTTGGATAATCAGAAAGTAATACCCGATATTTTGTCGCGGCAAGAATAAAACAAAATATTTTTTATTCAATATAATACATATATTGAAATAACATACATGGTAACACACACACACACACACACGCACGCACACACACGCACGCACGCACGCACGCACGCACGCACGCACGCACGCACGCACGCACGCACGCACGCACGCATGCACGCACACACACGCACACATACGCACACACACGCACACAAACACGCACACACAGACGCAAACACACCCACCCGCGCACCCGCGCACACACGCATACACACGCGCAACACGCGCACACACGTGCACACACGCACACACACGCACACACACGCACACACGCACACACACACGCACACACACGCACACACGCACGGGTTAAGTGTGATGACCCCTCTAATATATGCTTCACAAGCAATCACAGGAATTAGGCCGTGCGTCATAGCACGGGCTGCTTAGTAAGGGATATTTTAATATAAATACTAGGCTAAGTTAACTGTAAGACGGATTTAGTTTTGGAAGTAATTATAAGCTGTAACTCTGTAATTTTGTATAAATAAATTATTTTTATAAATAAAGTCGTTGTCGTCAACTTAATTGGCGCAGCCGGTAGGATATTCGTAGTTGTCTAGGAAGAGTCTGTATCGTCGGTTATCGTCGTGATCCAGCACCAGCATCCTGACAACGTGCGTTTCAACGCTTGGACGAATATCACCGAACAAATAAATAAATTAAGGACTTCGCGACTTCAGCAGAAACAGCCGAGACTCCAGAACTATCCCAGAGGGACATGGGCAGATCTGCGAGACTGTGAGTAAAACTTTTCACTTCCCATAACCTTCCTTTCGTTCCCTCTTGTATTAGTTATACGTGGGTATTGTCTTGGATTAGAAAACGCCATAACAATACTCTTCTACTAAACAATCAAAATTTTGTTAGTAGATCTTAGCTAAATCAATTTTATTCTTTGTATTTAAAAACTTTGATATTTTTTTTTATTTTTTTCAAAATGGAAAACATTGAAAGAATTCCCGTAGAAATGACGAAAATTATTCCAATTTTTGATGGAGATGCTAGGTTATTACCCTTATTCATAAAAAAATACGAATATATTTTACAAACATTCCAAGGGGGTAACTTACAAAATGAATATTTATTTCACGTCATTACCAGTCGCTTGTCAGGGGAAGCTGCTAGTTTAGTGGGAGAAAGGGAGCAGATAGACTCTTGGGCAGACCTCAAGTCGCTGTTAAACCAACACTTTGGCGACCCAAGGTCTGAAGAATGCTTAGCTATGGAGCTAGAGAGTCTTAGGAAACATAGAAACGAAAGTTATCAAGAATTTTGTCACCGGGTGCAACATTTAAAAAGCATTTTATTTTCAAAAATTAACGAAACCATTAATAATCGGGACTTACGGCAAGCTAAACAAACGATATACGATAACACAGCATTAAACGTTTTTTTATACAATTTACCTGCTTACTTAGTGAGACTAGTACGACTACGTAATGTTACCACCTTAGAATACGCATTAAAAATTGTATTAGAGGAACAGAACTTCCAAACAGTTTACGAAAATAGGAACCCAAGGTCTAATCAAAATTTTAGACCAAGCCATTTCCAAAATCATCCCAATTTTAATCATAATAATAAATATAAAGGCCCAAGTTTTCAATATCAAACGAACGGCCATTCGTCGAATAACCAAAATAATTCTTTTAACTCAAATAATATTTCTCCCCACTTCGTAAGTAATCACACAACGAACAACAGAAATGCGAACTTTGAAACTGGGTCACCAGTACGACCGTCATCGGCGCAACACCGTCAGCATTTTTCGCGAAACAATGGGCAATACCGTGCGTCACAAGTGCCGTCGAACTCTAATACTGACGTCACAATGAGGACAGTTAGTTCAAGACGCGTAAATTATATCGATACAGAAAATAGAATTCAACCTAATACCTCGCAAAACCAAGGTGATTTTAACTCTCATTCGGTCGAAGGAGATGAACACATAGGAAATTTTTTTATAATAGCCTCAACAATAATAGAAAAGATACCTAAAACACCGTCAGTTATGTCAATTTCCGACACGGAAAGCGAGAAATCTATAGTTGTTTTTGATACCGAAGCGGATCCACCGATGGAACTGATGGAATTATCAGTCGATGGTGACACAGCTAACTCACTATCAAACAGGAAACATGAAGGGATTCCTATCCTGAAAAAGGCTATAGATTCTAAACCACGCCAAATTTTAGTTTCTGGATGGTTTAGCGATAAAATATCTGTTAAAGACATTTCAAATAAAAGACAACGTATACCAAAAGTTCACATGCCTTTACTAAGTAATGAAAAACTTGTCAAAGATTTTTTTAAAGAATATATCGATTTTAAACACAAATATTATATCTGTTTCGAAAACAAGATATTACTAAATGTTTTCAAAACAATAAGACAAAATGCACAAACTATTTACCAAGTAACTAAAAATAACCTATTAAAATTAGAACGTAACATTATTCTAAAAAGTTATATAGACAAAGACAAGTTAGTTTTTATCTTAGAAATACCATTAATAGAAAAAGAAACGTATAACTATTATAAGATTATTCCTATCCCTATAAAAACAATGACATAAGTTATTATTGAAATTCATATCATCTGTAAATGAATATTATCTGTATTTTACAGTCACAAGGTTCAATTATCGAAATTAATATTGTAATGAATATTGAATGATAAAGAATAAAGAAGTCTGATTCCATTTTATTGTGACTTTACTAGAGCTTAAGAAGATTTTATGGTAAATAATAAAAAGCATTGTTTTACTTTAAAAAAATTGTCATGTTATATACTAAGACTAAAAAATTAAGTGTCCGAACTTTTTAATAAAATGTCCGCCTAAGCTCGCTGGTTTGTCCAGATTTTTGGTTGTAAGATCTGGCAACCCTACCGCCATCTATAACTATATATAAATTATATGGCATTTCCCATAGTCACCTCATACGACAATCAATTGACGAAGTGTGGTGATGGATCCTCTTCTCCTTGGAGCAACTCCATAAACAATAGTATTTGCTTTTGTGACCAATTCATTTTTAACTTAAGCAATTTGGATCTAATTAAAATCTTTTGAAATTAAAACATTTTAATTCGAACAGCACAACGTTAACTTTATACAAATACGCCGAGTAATGTACATGGTAAGTTCTTGCTCGAAACTTCGGTCCTTTGACTCGGGCGGAAAAAATCGACAACGATCGGAAGTCACCCGAGGCGAGGCGAGGTTGCCCGTAGTGAAGCGAAGTGTCCCCGTACACACTCGTCTTTGCCCCTTTTTTAAAATTATTGTTATTTTTACAGATCTCTTCGTACTTAAAAGTGTTAGCTGCATCCATAGCAACAGCATTTGTGTTATACATTCTAGTAGAAGCGCCAATGTACCGGCTAATCAAGAGTTTTGCACAGGAGCAAAACAGTCAGAGAATTAAAAAGCTGCATTAAAACTTAATGATTTCTTATATTTACGCGAATACTACACATGATTAAAACTACTTTTACGGATTTTATCGCGTTTATTTTTACTTTTTATTTTTAATTCCCGACGTTTCGGCGCTTTCCAGCACCCATGGTCACGGGGGACTGAGATGACTGACATCCCGATGTCATTGTTAAACCTGGAGTACCTTCAGCTTTTTTAATTACCATACCATACCATAGACCATAAACAATAATTAAAAAAGCTGAAGGTACTCCGGGTTTAACAATGACATCGGGACGTCAGTCATCTCAGTCCCCCGTGACCATGGGTGCTGGAAAAATAAAAAGTAAAAATAAACGCGATAAAATCCGTAAAAGTAGTTTTAATCATGCATTAAAACTGTTAGTAATAAAAGAATTAACCTTTCAAGCGTTTTATTATTCATAAAGAATTGATTTTGATACTCCTTTTTCTAGAAAGTTTTTTTTAAGTATTAAAAATACTAATTTTGTAATTTTAGTAAATAATACCTATTAATACTTAATTTTAAATTAAAAACAACTCAAAAAAGATTAGTACCTACATATGTAAAGTAGTAACTATCAACAGTTGTCCGATATGGAAAACGAACGTTTAACCCTGAGGTCCAATCTCTTCATCGGATGATCGTGATTATTGATAGTGATAGCCGATTAAAAATATAAATTTGTGATAACAGGTGCATGTAACACGCAACAACACCGTTTTTTTTTTGAATATTCAAAATCAGATATAAAACATATATATATATATATATATATATATATATATATATATATATATATATATATATATATATATATATATAAATATATATATATATATATATATATATAAAACATATATATATATATATAATAAATGAAACAATAAGAAAGTAGATTTGTAATCATGAAAGGATTTGAAAACTTAACATTCAACCAAGATTTTTTTGTTGTATCAACTCCAGACTTAAGGGCCTATACAAACTCAAATGGCTTAGCAAGATCCTCTGTTATGCCTAAAATATTGCAGCATTAATTTGGAAATAAACACATGGTAAAGTTGAGGATTAATGTTAGTTACTATGTTAAACAAAACACGATTCTATAGTATTTTCTCGTTAGAAAAATAATCCAAAGTTACCTCCAAACTGACAATAAACCGCTGGTATTCATAAAATACTTTAAATTGGATTATGAAACTTTGAATAATAACTGAACTAACAAAAAAGCAGGGCTTATGATTATTTTTGTTAAATGACCATTATTTTCACTGTAAAAAGAAATTACCTAACTATCGGCGTCTTGAAGCTTGTTCCCCGCCGCACGATCAGTCTCGCTGCGGTTTTCAAACGGGAAAGCTGTGTCACTTACGATCGGAATTCACATTACGCAACAGGACGACGTAAAATTAGACGACGGGAAATAACCGTAATAAAAATAAGAAGCGACTGGGTTAGCTTAAAGAAACAGGCCTAAATATGATAAACCTAATGTAATAATCTGAATATCTCTAATCTAAATATGATAAACCTAATGAAATAAGTATCTAACGTCCTATCTACTTACAGTATTAGTGATTACAAACATGTCGGTAGATAGCATACGACGCGCGGGAAAGT
This sequence comes from Parnassius smintheus behrii, assembly GCA_036936625.1. Lineage (NCBI taxonomy): Eukaryota > Metazoa > Arthropoda > Insecta > Lepidoptera > Papilionidae > Parnassius > Parnassius smintheus. The sequence goes on from JAUPFT010000013.1 coordinate 3,069,102, forward strand.
AGCCCCTACTCAGCCTCCTCTCCTCAGCCTACTCAGCGGCCTATACTACCTCAGCTCAAATTAGAATTTGAGCTGAGGTAGTATAGGCCCTTAAACACAAATGTCTAGAGTGCGTTCTATTTATTTTGCTTACGCAGCTAGAGTCAAAAAGGTAAAGATAGATGAGATAATAATGGTGTTAAGTTATGACCTATATACCATCTATTGCTGGGCACAGATCTCCTGTCACTTCTAAAAGGGGTTAACCCGGACTACATGTCCGCACGCTGGTCTAATCTATGTTGGCGGACTGTACATTTTCTCGAAATTTTTTATACCTCAAACAAGTAGGATTACCCACATTATTTTCCTTCGTTGCACAAATCATGATAAATCATCACTAAAATTTCTATTAACATCATTGGTGCCGGTGATGATCTTACCCAGGTTGCATGCGTACGTTAGACGGGCCTGTTGGTCTAGTGGTTAGTGACCCTGACTGCTAAGCCGGAGGTCGTGGGTTCGATTCCCACCCAGGACAAATGTTTGTGTGATGAGCACGATCATTTGTTCTGTGTCTGGGTGTAATTTATCTATAATATCTATGTATTTAGAAATATATAAAGTATGTTTATCAGTTATCTAGTACCCATAACACAAGCTCTGCTTAGCTTGGGACTAGATGGCGTTGTGTGATAGCTGTGGAATATTATATTATATATTATATTACTGTGAAAATGTTAAACGTACAACCAGCGCTTGGATCATGAGCTATAACGGCTTCCATTCTCTTGTTTAATTTTAAATCAATTTCACTCATGGCGAGAACTTTTGGATAATCAGAAAGTAATACCCGATATTTTGTCGCGGCAAGAATAAAACAAAATATTTTTTATTCAATATAATACATATATTGAAATAACATACATGGTAACACACACACACACACACACGCACGCACACACACGCACGCACGCACGCACGCACGCACGCACGCACGCACGCACGCACGCACGCACGCACGCACGCATGCACGCACACACACGCACACATACGCACACACACGCACACAAACACGCACACACAGACGCAAACACACCCACCCGCGCACCCGCGCACACACGCATACACACGCGCAACACGCGCACACACGTGCACACACGCACACACACGCACACACACGCACACACGCACACACACACGCACACACACGCACACACGCACGGGTTAAGTGTGATGACCCCTCTAATATATGCTTCACAAGCAATCACAGGAATTAGGCCGTGCGTCATAGCACGGGCTGCTTAGTAAGGGATATTTTAATATAAATACTAGGCTAAGTTAACTGTAAGACGGATTTAGTTTTGGAAGTAATTATAAGCTGTAACTCTGTAATTTTGTATAAATAAATTATTTTTATAAATAAAGTCGTTGTCGTCAACTTAATTGGCGCAGCCGGTAGGATATTCGTAGTTGTCTAGGAAGAGTCTGTATCGTCGGTTATCGTCGTGATCCAGCACCAGCATCCTGACAACGTGCGTTTCAACGCTTGGACGAATATCACCGAACAAATAAATAAATTAAGGACTTCGCGACTTCAGCAGAAACAGCCGAGACTCCAGAACTATCCCAGAGGGACATGGGCAGATCTGCGAGACTGTGAGTAAAACTTTTCACTTCCCATAACCTTCCTTTCGTTCCCTCTTGTATTAGTTATACGTGGGTATTGTCTTGGATTAGAAAACGCCATAACAATACTCTTCTACTAAACAATCAAAATTTTGTTAGTAGATCTTAGCTAAATCAATTTTATTCTTTGTATTTAAAAACTTTGATATTTTTTTTTTTATTTTTTTCAAAATGGAAAACATTGAAAGAATTCCCGTAGAAACGACGAAAATTATTCCAATTTTTGATGGAGATGCTAGGTTATTACCCTTATTCATAAAAAAATACGAATATATTTTACAAACATTCCAAGGGGGTAACTTACAAAATGAATATTTATTTCACGTCATTACCAGTCGCTTGTCAGGGGAAGCTGCTAGTTTAGTGGGAGAAAGGGAGCAGATAGACTCTTGGGCAGACCTCAAGTCGCTGTTAAACCAACACTTTGGCGACCCAAGGTCTGAAGAATGCTTAGCTATGGAGCTAGAGAGTCTTAGGAAACATAGAAACGAAAGTTATCAAGAATTTTGTCACCGGGTGCAACATTTAAAAAGCATTTTATTTTCAAAAATTAACGAAACCATTAATAATCGGGACTTACGGCAAGCTAAACAAACGATATACGATAACACAGCATTAAACGTTTTTTTATACAATTTACCTGCTTACTTAGTGAGACTAGTACGACTACGTAATGTTACCACCTTAGAATACGCATTAAAAATTGTATTAGAGGAACAGAACTTCCAAACAGTTTACGAAAATAGGAACCCAAGGTCTAATCAAAATTTTAGACCAAGCCATTTCCAAAATCATCCCAATTTTAATCATAATAATAAATATAAAGGCCCAAGTTTTCAATATCAAACGAACGGCCATTCGTCGAATAACCAAAATAATTCTTTTAACTCAAATAATATTTCTCCCCACTTCGTAAGTAATCACACAACGAACAACAGAAATGCGAACTTTGAAACTGGGTCACCAGTACGACCGTCATCGGCGCAACACCGTCAGCATTTTTCGCGAAACAATGGGCAATACCGTGCGTCACAAGTGCCGTCGAACTCTAATACTGACGTCACAATGAGGACAGTTAGTTCAAGACGCGTAAATTATATCGATACAGAAAATAGAATTCAACCTAATACCTCGCAAAACCAAGGTGATTTTAACTCTCATTCGGTCGAAGGAGATGAACACATAGGAAATTTTTTTATAATAGCCTCAACAATAATAGAAAAGATACCTAAAACACCGTCAGTTATGTCAATTTCCGACACGGAAAGCGAGAAATCTATAGTTGTTTTTGATACCGAAGCGGATCCACCGATGGAACTGATGGAATTATCAGTCGATGGTGACACAGCTAACTCACTATCAAACAGGAAACATGAAGGGATTCCTATCCTGAAAAAGGCTATAGATTCTAAACCACGCCAAATTTTAGTTTCTGGATGGTTTAGCGATAAAATATCTGTTAAAGACATTTCAAATAAAAGACAACGTATACCAAAAGTTCACATGCCTTTACTAAGTAATGAAAAACTTGTCAAAGATTTTTTTAAAGAATATATCGATTTTAAACACAAATATTATATCTGTTTCGAAAACAAGATATTACTAAATGTTTTCAAAACAATAAGACAAAATGCACAAACTATTTACCAAGTAACTAAAAATAACCTATTAAAATTAGAACGTAACATTATTCTAAAAAGTTATATAGACAAAGACAAGTTAGTTTTTATCTTAGAAATACCATTAATAGAAAAAGAAACGTATAACTATTATAAGATTATTCCTATCCCTATAAAAACAATGACATAAGTTATTATTGAAATTCATATCATCTGTAAATGAATATTATCTGTATTTTACAGTCACAAGGTTCAATTATCGAAATTAATATTGTAATGAATATTGAATGATAAATAATAAAGAAGTCTGATTCCATTTTATTGTGACTTTACTAGAGCTTAAGAAGATTTTATGGTAAATAATAAAAAGCATTGTTTTACTTTAAAAAAATTGTCATGTTATATACTAAGACTAAAAAATTAAGTGTCCGAACTTTTTAATAAAATGTCCGCCTAAGCTCGCTGGTTTGTCCAGATTTTTGGTTGTAAGATCTGGCAACCCTACCGCCATCTATAACTATATATAAATTATATGGCATTTCCCATAGTCACCTCATACGACAATCAATTGACGAAGTGTGGTGATGGATCCTCTTCTCCTTGGAGCAACTCCATAAACAATAGTATTTGCTTTTGTGACCAATTCATTTTTAACTTAAGCAATTTGGATCTAATTAAAATCTTTTGAAATTAAAACATTTTAATTCGAACAGCACAACGTTAACTTTATACAAATACGCCGAGTAATGTACAGGGTAAGTTCTTGCTCGAAACTTCGGTCCTTTGACTCGGGCGGAAAAAATCGACAACGATCGGAAGTCACCCGAGGCGAGGCGAGGTTGCCCGTAGTGAAGCGAAGTGTCCCCGTACACACTCGTCTTTGCCCCTTTTTTAAAATTATTGTTATTTTTACAGATCTCTTCGTACTTAAAAGTGTTAGCTGCATCCATAGCAACAGCATTTGTGTTATACATTCTAGTAGAAGCGCCAATGTACCGGCTAATCAAGAGTTTTACACAGGAGCAAAACAGTCAGAGAATTAAAAAGCTGCATTAAAACTTAATGATTTCTTATATTTACGCGAATACTACACATGATTAAAACTACTTTTACGGATTTTATCGCGTTTATTTTTACTTTTTATTTTTAATTCCCGACGTTTCGGCGCTTTCCAGCACCCATGGTCACGGGGGACTGAGATGACTGACATCCCGATGTCATTGTTAAACCCCGAGTACCTTCAGCTTTTTTAATTACCATACCATACCATAGACCATAAACAATAATTAAAAAAGCTGAAGGTACTCCGGGTTTAACAATGACATCGGGACGTCAGTCATCTCAGTCCCCCGTGACCATGGGTGCTGGAAAAATAAAAAGTAAAAATAAACGCGATAAAATCCGTAAAAGTAGTTTTAATCATGCATTAAAACTGTTAGTAATAAAAGAATTAACCTTTCAAGCGTTTTATTATTCATAAAGAATTGATTTTGATACTCCTTTTTCTAGAAAGTTTTTTTTAAGTATTAAAAATACTAATTTTGTAATTTCAGTAAATAATACCTATTAATACTTAATTTTAAATTAAAAACAACTCAAAAAAGATTAGTACCTACATATGTAAAGTAGTAACTATCAACAGTTGTCCGATATGGAAAACGAACGTTTAACCCTGAGGTCCAATCTCTTCATCGGATGATCGTGATTATTGATAGTGATAGCCGATTAAAAATATAAATTTGTGATAACAGGTGCATGTAACACGCAACAACACCGTTTTTTTTTTGAATATTCAAAATCAGATATAAAACATATATATATATATATATATATATATATATATATATGTATATATATATATATATATATATATATAAAACATATATATATATATATATATATATATGTATATATATATATATATATATATATATATATATAATAAATGAAACAATAAGAAAGTAGATTTGTAATCATGAAAGGATTTGAAAACTTAACATTCAACCAAGATTTTTTTGTTGTATCAACTCCAGACTTAAGGGCCTATACAAACTCAAATGGCTTAGCAAGATCCTCTGTTATGCCTAAAATATTGCAGCATTAATTTGGAAATAAACATATGGTAAAGTTGAGGATTAATGTTAATTACTATGTTAAACAAAACACGATTCTATAGTATTTTCTCGTTAGAAAAATAATCCAAAGTTACCTCCAAACTGACAATAAACCGCTGGTATTCATAAAATACTTTAAATTGGATTATGAAACTTTGAATAATAACTGAACTAACAAAAAAGCAGGGCTTATGATTATTTTTGTTAAATGACCATTATTTTCACTGTAAAAAGAAATTACCTAACTATCGGCGTCTTTAAGCTTGTTCCCTGCCGCCCGATCAGTCTCGCTGCGGTTTTCAAACGGGAAAGCTGTGTCACTTACGATCGGAATTCACATTACGCAACAGGACGACGTAAAATTAGACGACGGGAAATAACCGTAATAAAAATAAGAAGCGACTGGGTTAGCTTAAAGAAACAGGCCTAAATATGATAAACCTAATGTAATAATCTGAATATCTCTAATCTAAATATGATAAACCTAATGAAATAAGTATCTAACGTCCTATCTACTTACAGTATTAGTGATTACAAACATGTCGGTAGATAGCATACGACGCGCGGGAAAGTAGCCCCTACTCAGCCTCCTCTCCTCAGCCTACTCAGCGGCCTATACTACCTCAGCTCAAATTAGAATTTGAGCTGAGGTAGTATAGGCCCTTAAACACAAATGTCTAGAGTGCGTTCTATTTATTTTGCTTACGCAGCTAGAGTCAAAAAGGTAAAGATAGATGAGATAATAATGGTGTTAAGTTATGACCTATATACCATCTATTGCTGGGCACAGATCTCCTGTCACTTCTAAAAGGGGTTAACCCGGACTACATGTCCGCACGCTGGTCTAATCTATGTTGGCGGACTGTACATTTTCTCGAAATTTTTTATACCTCAAACAAGTAGGATTACCCACATTATTTTCCTTCGTTGCACAAATCATGATAAATCATCACTAAAATTTCTATTAACATCATTGGTGCCGGTGATGATCTTACCCAGGTTGCATGCGTACGTTAGACGGGCCTGTTGGTCTAGTGGTTAGTGACCCTGACTGCTAAGCCGGAGGTCGTGGGTTCGATTCCCACCCAGGACAAATGTTTGTGTGATGAGCACGATCATTTGTTCTGTGTCTGGGTGTAATTTATCTATAATATCTATGTATTTAGAAATATATAAAGTATGTTTATCAGTTATCTAGTACCCATAACACAAGCTCTGCTTAGCTTGGGACTAGATGGCGTTGTGTGATAGCTGTGGAATATTATATTATATATTATATTACTGTGAAAATGTTAAACGTACAACCAGCGCTTGGATCATGAGCTATAACGGCTTCCATTCTCTTGTTTAATTTTAAATCAATTTCACTCATGGCGAGAACTTTTGGATAATCAGAAAGTAATACCCGATATTTTGTCGCGGCAAGAATAAAACAAAATATTTTTTATTCAATATAATACATATATTGAAATAACATACATGGTAACACACACACACACACACACACGCACGCACACACACGCACGCACGCACGCACGCACGCACGCACGCACGCACGCACGCACGCACGCACTCACGCACGCACGCACGCACGCACGCATGCACGCACACACACGCACACATACGCACACACACGCACACAAACACGCACACACAGACGCAAACACACCCACCCGCGCACCCGCGCACACACGCATACACACGCGCAACACGCGCACACACGTGCACACACGCACACACACGCACACACACACGCACACACGCACACACACACGCACACACACGCACACACGCACGGGTTAAGTGTGATGACCCCTCTAATATATGCTTCACAAGCAATCACAGGAATTAGGCCGTGCGTCATAGCACGGGCTGCTTAGTAAGGGATATTTTAATATAAATACTAGGCTAAGTTAACTGTAAGACGGATTTAGTTTTGGAAGTAATTATAAGCTGTAACTCTGTAATTTTGTATAAATAAATTATTTTTATAAATAAAGTCGTTGTCGTCAACTTAATTGGCGCAGCCGGTAGGATATTCTTAGTTGTCTAGGAAGAGTCTGTATCGTCGGTTATCGTCGTGATCCAGCACCAGCATCCTGACAACGTGCGTTTCAACGCTTGGACGAATATCACCGAACAAATAAATAAATTAAGGACTTCGCGACTTCAGCAGAAACAGCCGAGACTCCAGAACTATCCCAGAGGGACATGGGCAGATCTGCGAGACTGTGAGTAAAACTTTTCACTTCCCATAACCTTCCTTTCGTTCCCTCTTGTATTAGTTATACGTGGGTATTGTCTTGGATTAGAAAACGCCATAACAATACTCTTCTACTAAACAATCAAAATTTTGTTAGTAGATCTTAGCTAAATCAATTTTATTCTTTGTATTTAAAAACTTTGATATTTTTTTTTATTTTTTTCAAAATGGAAAACATTGAAAGAATTCCCGTAGAAATGACGAAAATTATTCCAATTTTTGATGGAGATGCTAGGTTATTACCCTTATTCATAAAAAAATACGAATATATTTTACAAACATTCCAAGGGGGTAACTTACAAAATGAATATTTATTTCACGTCATTACCAGTCGCTTGTCAGGGGAAGCTGCTAGTTTAGTGGGAGAAAGGGAGCAGATAGACTCTTGGGCAGACCTCAAGTCGCTGTTAAACCAACACTTTGGCGACCCAAGGTCTGAAGAATGCTTAGCTATGGAGCTAGAGAGTCTTAGGAAACATAGAAACGAAAGTTATCAAGAATTTTGTCACCGGGTGCAACATTTAAAAAGCATTTTATTTTCAAAAATTAACGAAACCATTAATAATCGGGACTTACGGCAAGCTAAACAAACGATATACGATAACACAGCATTAAACGTTTTTTTATACAATTTACCTGCTTACTTAGTGAGACTAGTACGACTACGTAATGTTACCACCTTAGAATACGCATTAAAAATTGTATTAGAGGAACAGAACTTCCAAACAGTTTACGAAAATAGGAACCCAAGGTCTAATCAAAATTTTAGACCAAGCCATTTCCAAAATCATCCCAATTTTAATCATAATAATAAATATAAAGGCCCAAGTTTTCAATATCAAACGAACGGCCATTCGTCGAATAACCAAAATAATTCTTTTAACTCAAATAATATTTCTCCCCACTTCGTAAGTAATCACACAACGAACAACAGAAATGCGAACTTTGAAACTGGGTCACCAGTACGACCGTCATCGGCGCAACACCGTCAGCATTTTTCGCGAAACAATGGGCAATACCGTGCGTCACAAGTGCCGTCGAACTCTAATACTGACGTCACAATGAGGACAGTTAGTTCAAGACGCGTAAATTATATCGATACAGAAAATAGAATTCAACCTAATACCTCGCAAAACCAAGGTGATTTTAACTCTCATTCGGTCGAAGGAGATGAACACATAGGAAATTTTTTTATAATAGCCTCAACAATAATAGAAAAGATACCTAAAACACCGTCAGTTATGTCAATTTCCGACACGGAAAGCGAGAAATCTATAGTTGTTTTTGATACCGAAGCGGATCCACCGATGGAACTGATGGAATTATCAGTCGATGGTGACACAGCTAACTCACTATCAAACAGGAAACATGAAGGGATTCCTATCCTGAAAAAGGCTATAGATTCTAAACCACGCCAAATTTTAGTTTCTGGATGGTTTAGCGATAAAATATCTGTTAAAGACATTTCAAATAAAAGACAACGTATACCAAAAGTTCACATGCCTTTACTAAGTAATGAAAAACTTGTCAAAGATTTTTTTAAAGAATATATCGATTTTAAACACAAATATTATATCTGTTTCGAAAACAAGATATTACTAAATGTTTTCAAAACAATAAGACAAAATGCACAAACTATTTACCAAGTAACTAAAAATAACCTATTAAAATTAGAACGTAACATTATTCTAAAAAGTTATATAGACAAAGACAAGTTAGTTTTTATCTTAGAAATACCATTAATAGAAAAAGAAACGTATAACTATTATAAGATTATTCCTATCCCTATAAAAACAATGACATAAGTTATTATTGAAATTCATATCATCTGTAAATGAATATTATCTGTATTTTACAGTCACAAGGTTCAATTATCGAAATTAATATTGTAATGAATATTGAATGATAAATAATAAAGAAGTCTGATTCCATTTTATTGTGACTTTACTAGAGCTTAAGAAGATTTTATGGTAAATAATAAAAAGCATTGTTTTACTTTAAAAAAATTGTCATGTTATATACTAAGACTAAAAAATTAAGTGTCCGAACTTTTTAATAAAATGTCCGCCTAAGCTCGCTGGTTTGTCCAGATTTTTGGTTGTAAGATCTGGCAACCCTACCGCCATCTATAACTATATATAAATTATATGGCATTTCCCATAGTCACCTCATACGACAATCAATTGACGAAGTGTGGTGATGGATCCTCTTCTCCTTGGAGCAACTCCATAAACAATAGTATTTGCTTTTGTGACCAATTCATTTTTAACTTAAGCAATTTGGATCTAATTAAAATCTTTTGAAATTAAAACATTTTAATTCGAACAGCACAACGTTAACTTTATACAAATACGCCGAGTAATGTACAGGGTAAGTTCTTGCTCGAAACTTCGGTCCTTTGACTCGGGCGGAAAAAATCGACAACGATCGGAAGTCACCCGAGGCGAGGCGAGGTTGCCCGTAGTGAAGCGAAGTGTCCCCGTACACACTCGTCTTTGCCCCTTTTTTAAAATTATTGTTATTTTTACAGATCTCTTCGTACTTAAAAGTGTTAGCTGCATCCATAGCAACAGCATTTGTGTTATACATTCTAGTAGAAGCGCCAATGTACCGGCTAATCAAGAGTTTTGCACAGGAGCAAAACAGTCAGAGAATTAAAAAGCTGCATTAAAACTTAATGATTTCTTATATTTACGCGAATACTACACATGATTAAAACTACTTTTACGGATTTTATCGCGTTTATTTTTACTTTTTATTTTTAATTCCCGACGTTTCGGCGCTTTCCAGCACCCATGGTCACGGGGGACTGAGATGACTGACATCCCGATGTCATTGTTAAACCCCGAGTACCTTCAGCTTTTTTAATTACCATACCATACCATAGACCATAAACAATAATTAAAAAAGCTGAAGGTACTCCGGGTTTAACAATGACATCGGGACGTCAGTCATCTCAGTCCCCCGTGACCATGGGTGCTGGAAAAATAAAAAGTAAAAATAAACGCGATAAAATCCGTAAAAGTAGTTTTAATCATGCATTAAAACTGTTAGTAATAAAAGAATTAACCTTTCAAGCGTTTTATTATTCATAAAGAATTGATTTTGATACTCCTTTTTCTAGAAAGTTTTTTTTAAGTATTAAAAATACTAATTTTGTAATTTTAGTAAATAATACCTATTAATACTTAATTTTAAATTAAAAACAACTCAAAAAAGATTAGTACCTACATATGTAAAGTAGTAACTATCAACAGTTGTCCGATATGGAAAACGAACGTTTAACCCTGAGGTCCAATCTCTTCATCGGATGATCGTGATTATTGATAGTGATAGCCGATTAAAAATATAAATTTGTGATAACAGGTGCATGTAACACGCAACAACACCGTTTTTTTTTGAATATTCAAAATCAGATATAAAACATATATATATATATATATATATATATAAAACATATATATATATATATATGTATATATATATATATATATATATATATATAATGAAACAATAAGAAAGTAGATTTGTAATCATGAAAGGATTTGAAAACTTAACATTCAACCAAGATTTTTTTGTTGTATCAACTCCAGACTTAAGGGCCTATACAAACTCAAATGGCTTAGCAAGATCCTCTGTTATGCCTAAAATATTGCAGCATTAATTTGGAAATAAACATATGGTAAAGTTGAGGATTAATGTTAATTACTATGTTAAACAAAACACGATTCTATAGTATTTTCTCGTTAGAAAAATAATCCAAAGTTACCTCCAAACTGACAATAAACCGCTGGTATTCATAAAATACTTTAAATTGGATTATGAAACTTTGAATAATAACTGAACTAACAAAAAAGCAGGGCTTATGATTATTTTTGTTAAATGACCATTATTTTCACTGTAAAAAGAAATTACCTAACTATCGGCGTCTTTAAGCTTGTTCCCTGCCGCCCGATCAGTCTCGCTGCGGTTTTCAAACGGGAAAGCTGTGTCACTTACGATCGGAATTCACATTACGCAACAGGACGACGTAAAATTAGACGACGGGAAATAACCGTAATAAAAATAAGAAGCGACTGGGTTAGCTTAAAGAAACAGGCCTAAATATGATAAACCTAATGTAATAATCTGAATATCTCTAATCTAAATATGATAAACCTAATGAAATAAGTATCTAACGTCCTATCTACTTACAGTATTAGTGATTACAAACATGTCGGTAGATAGCATACGACGCGCGGGAAAGTAGCCCCTACTCAGCCTCCTCTCCTCAGCCTACTCAGCGGCCTATACTACCTCAGCTCAAATTAGAATTTGAGCTGAGGTAGTATAGGCCCTTAAACACAAATGTCTAGAGTGCGTTCTATTTATTTTGCTTACGCAGCTAGAGTCAAAAAGGTAAAGATAGATGAGATAATAATGGTGTTAAGTTATGACCTATATACCATCTATTGCTGGGCACAGATCTCCTGTCACTTCTAAAAGGGGTTAACCCGGACTACATGTCCGCACGCTGGTCTAATCTATGTTGGCGGACTGTACATTTTCTCGAAATTTTTTATACCTCAAACAAGTAGGATTACCCACATTATTTTCCTTCGTTGCACAAATCATGATAAATCATTACTAAAATTTCTATTAACATCATTGGTGCCGGTGATGATCTTACCCAGGTTGCATGCGTACGTTAGACGGGCCTGTTGGTCTAGTGGTTAGTGACCCTGACTGCTAAGCCGGAGGTCGTGGGTTCGATTCCCACCCAGGACAAATGTTTGTGTGATGAGCACGATCATTTGTTCTGTGTCTGGGTGTAATTTATCTATAATATCTATGTATTTAGAAATATATAAAGTATGTTTATCAGTTATCTAGTACCCATAACACAAGCTCTGCTTAGCTTGGGACTAGATGGCGTTGTGTGATAGCTGTGGAATATTATATTATATATTATATTACTGTGAAAATGTTAAACGTACAACCAGCGCTTGGATCATGAGCTATAACGGCTTCCATTCTCTTGTTTAATTTTAAATCAATTTCACTCATGGCGAGAACTTTTGGATAATCAGAAAGTAATACCCGATATTTTGTCGCGGCAAGAATAAAACAAAATATTTTTTATTCAATATAATACATATATTGAAATAACATACATGGTAACACACACACACACACACACACGCACGCACACACACGCACGCACGCACGCACGCACGCACGCACGCACGCACGCACGCACGCACGCACGCACGCACGCACGCACGCACTCACGCACGCACGCACGCACGCACGCATGCACGCACACACACGCACACACACGCACACAAACACGCACACACAGACGCAAACACACCCACCCGCGCACCCGCGCACACACGCATACACACGCGCAACACGCGCACACACGTGCACACACGCACACACACGCACGCACACACGCACACACACACGCACACACACGCACACACGCACGGGTTAAGTGTGATGACCCCTCTAATATATGCTTCACAAGCAATCACAGGAATTAGGCCGTGCGTCATAGCACGGGCTGCTTAGTAAGGGATATTTTAATATAAATACTAGGCTAAGTTAACTGTAAGACGGATTTAGTTTTGGAAGTAATTATAAGCTGTAACTCTGTAATTTTGTATAAATAAATTATTTTTATAAATAAAGTCGTTGTCGTCAACTTAATTGGCGCAGCCGGTAGGATATTCGTAGTTGTCTAGGAAGAGTCTGTATCGTCGGTTATCGTCGTGATCCAGCACCAGCATCCTGACAACGTGCGTTTCAACGCTTGGACGAATATCACCGAACAAATAAATAAATTAAGGACTTCGCGACTTCAGCAGAAACAGCCGAGACTCCAGAACTATCCCAGAGGGACATGGGCAGATCTGCGAGACTGTGAGTAAAACTTTTCACTTCCCATAACCTTCCTTTCGTTCCCTCTTGTATTAGTTATACGTGGGTATTGTCTTGGATTAGAAAACGCCATAACAATACTCTTCTACTAAACAATCAAAATTTTGTTAGTAGATCTTAGCTAAATCAATTTTATTCTTTGTATTTAAAAACTTTGATATTTTTTTTTATTTTTTTCAAAATGGAAAACATTGAAAGAATTCCCGTAGAAATGACGAAAATTATTCCAATTTTTGATGGAGATGCTAGGTTATTACCCTTATTCATAAAAAAATACGAATATATTTTACAAACATTCCAAGGGGGTAACTTACAAAATGAATATTTATTTCACGTCATTACCAGTCGCTTGTCAGGGGAAGCTGCTAGTTTAGTGGGAGAAAGGGAGCAGATAGACTCTTGGGCAGACCTCAAGTCGCTGTTAAACCAACACTTTGGCGACCCAAGGTCTGAAGAATGCTTAGCTATGGAGCTAGAGAGTCTTAGGAAACATAGAAACGAAAGTTATCAAGAATTTTGTCACCGGGTGCAACATTTAAAAAGCATTTTATTTTCAAAAATTAACGAAACCATTAATAATCGGGACTTACGGCAAGCTAAACAAACGATATACGATAACACAGCATTAAACGTTTTTTTATACAATTTACCTGCTTACTTAGTGAGACTAGTACGACTACGTAATGTTACCACCTTAGAATACGCATTAAAAATTGTATTAGAGGAACAGAACTTCCAAACAGTTTACGAAAATAGGAACCCAAGGTCTAATCAAAATTTTAGACCAAGCCATTTCCAAAATCATCCCAATTTTAATCATAATAATAAATATAAAGGCCCAAGTTTTCAATATCAAACGAACGGCCATTCGTCGAATAACCAAAATAATTCTTTTAACTCAAATAATATTTCTCCCCACTTCGTAAGTAATCACACAACGAACAACAGAAATGCGAACTTTGAAACTGGGTCACCAGTACGACCGTCATCGGCGCAACACCGTCAGCATTTTTCGCGAAACAATGGGCAATACCGTGCGTCACAAGTGCCGTCGAACTCTAATACTGACGTCACAATGAGGACAGTTAGTTCAAGACGCGTAAATTATATCGATACAGAAAATAGAATTCAACCTAATACCTCGCAAAACCAAGGTGATTTTAACTCTCATTCGGTCGAAGGAGATGAACACATAGGAAATTTTTTTATAATAGCCTCAACAATAATAGAAAAGATACCTAAAACACCGTCAGTTATGTCAATTTCCGACACGGAAAGCGAGAAATCTATAGTTGTTTTTGATACCGAAGCGGATCCACCGATGGAACTGATGGAATTATCAGTCGATGGTGACACAGCTAACTCACTATCAAACAGGAAACATGAAGGGATTCCTATCCTGAAAAAGGCTATAGATTCTAAACCACGCCAAATTTTAGTTTCTGGATGGTTTAGCGATAAAATATCTGTTAAAGACATTTCAAATAAAAGACAACGTATACCAAAAGTTCACATGCCTTTACTAAGTAATGAAAAACTTGTCAAAGATTTTTTTAAAGAATATATCGATTTTAAACACAAATATTATATCTGTTTCGAAAACAAGATATTACTAAATGTTTTCAAAACAATAAGACAAAATGCACAAACTATTTACCAAGTAACTAAAAATAACCTATTAAAATTAGAACGTAACATTATTCTAAAAAGTTATATAGACAAAGACAAGTTAGTTTTTATCTTAGAAATACCATTAATAGAAAAAGAAACGTATAACTATTATAAGATTATTCCTATCCCTATAAAAACAATGACATAAGTTATTATTGAAATTCATATCATCTGTAAATGAATATTATCTGTATTTTACAGTCACAAGGTTCAATTATCGAAATTAATATTGTAATGAATATTGAATGATAAATAATAAAGAAGTCTGATTCCATTTTATTGTGACTTTACTAGAGCTTAAGAAGATTTTATGGTAAATAATAAAAAGCATTGTTTTACTTTAAAAAAATTGTCATGTTATATACTAAGACTAAAAAATTAAGTGTCCGAACTTTTTAATAAAATGTCCGCCTAAGCTCGCTGGTTTGTCCAGATTTTTGGTTGTAAGATCTGGCAACCCTACCGCCATCTATAACTATATATAAATTATATGGCATTTCCCATAGTCACCTCATACGACAATCAATTGACGAAGTGTGGTGATGGATCCTCTTCTCCTTGGAGCAACTCCATAAACAATAGTATTTGCTTTTGTGACCAATTCATTTTTAACTTAAGCAATTTGGATCTAATTAAAATCTTTTGAAATTAAAACATTTTAATTCGAACAGCACAACGTTAACTTTATACAAATACGCCGAGTAATGTACAGGGTAAGTTCTTGCTCGAAACTTCGGTCCTTTGACTCGGGCGGAAAAAATCGACAACGATCGGAAGTCACCCGAGGCGAGGCGAGGTTGCCCGTAGTGAAGCGAAGTGTCCCCGTACACACTCGTCTTTGCCCCTTTTTTAAAATTATTGTTATTTTTACAGATCTCTTCGTACTTAAAAGTGTTAGCTGCATCCATAGCAACAGCATTTGTGTTATACATTCTAGTAGAAGCGCCAATGTACCGGCTAATCAAGAGTTTTACACAGGAGCAAAACAGTCAGAGAATTAAAAAGCTGCATTAAAACTTAATGATTTCTTATATTTACGCGAATACTACACATGATTAAAACTACTTTTACGGATTTTATCGCGTTTATTTTTACTTTTTATTTTTAATTCCCGACGTTTCGGCGCTTTCCAGCACCCATGGTCACGGGGGACTGAGATGACTGACATCCCGATGTCATTGTTAAACCCCGAGTACCTTCAGCTTTTTTAATTACCATACCATACCATAGACCATAAACAATAATTAAAAAAGCTGAAGGTACTCCGGGTTTAACAATGACATCGGGACGTCAGTCATCTCAGTCCCCCGTGACCATGGGTGCTGGAAAAATAAAAAGTAAAAATAAACGCGATAAAATCCGTAAAAGTAGTTTTAATCATGCATTAAAACTGTTAGTAATAAAAGAATTAACCTTTCAAGCGTTTTATTATTCATAAAGAATTGATTTTGATACTCCTTTTTCTAGAAAGTTTTTTTTAAGTATTAAAAATACTAATTTTGTAATTTTAGTAAATAATACCTATTAATACTTAATTTTAAATTAAAAACAACTCAAAAAAGATTAGTACCTACATATGTAAAGTAGTAACTATCAACAGTTGTCCGATATGGAAAACGAACGTTTAACCCTGAGGTCCAATCTCTTCATCGGATGATCGTGATTATTGATAGTGATAGCCGATTAAAAATATAAATTTGTGATAACAGGTGCATGTAACACGCAACAACACCGTTTTTTTTTTGAATATTCAAAATCAGATATAAAACATATATATATATATATATATATATATATATATATATATATATATATATATATATATATATAATAAATGAAACAATAAGAAAGTAGATTTGTAATCATGAAAGGATTTGAAAACTTAACATTTAACCAAGATTTTTTTGTTGTATCAACTCCAGACTTAAGGGCCTATACAAACTCAAATGGCTTAGCAAGATCCTCTGTTATGCCTAAAATATTGCAGCATTAATTTGGAAATAAACATATGGTAAAGTTGAGGATTAATGTTAATTACTATGTTAAACAAAACACGATTCTATAGTATTTTCTCGTTAGAAAAATAATCCAAAGTTACCTCCAAACTGACAATAAACCGCTGGTATTCATAAAATACTTTAATGGATTATGAAACTTTGAATAATAACTGAACTAACAAAAAAGCAGGGCTTATGATTATTTTTGTTAAATGACCATTATTTTCACTGTAAAAAGAAATTACCTAACTATCGGCGTCTTTAAGCTTGTTCCCTGCCGCCCGATCAGTCTCGCTGCGGTTTTCAAACGGGAAAGCTGTGTCACTTACGATCGGAATTCACATTACGCAACAGGACGACGTAAAATTAGACGACGGGAAATAACCGTAATAAAAATAAGAAGCGACTGGGTTAGCTTAAAGAAACAGGCCTAAATATGATAAACCTAATGTAATAATCTGAATATCTCTAATCTAAATATGATAAACCTAATGAAATAAGTATCTAACGTCCTATCTACTTACAGTATTAGTGATTACAAACATGTCGGTAGATAGCATACGACGCGCGGGAAAGTAGCCCCTACTCAGCCTCCTCTCCTCAGCCTACTCAGCGGCCTATACTACCTCAGCTCAAATTAGAATTTGAGCTGAGGTAGTATAGGCCCTTAAACACAAATGTCTAGAGTGCGTTCTATTTATTTTGCTTACGCAGCTAGAGTCAAAAAGGTAAAGATAGATGAGATAATAATGGTGTTAAGTTATGACCTATATACCATCTATTGCTGGGCACAGATCTCCTGTCACTTCTAAAAGGGGTTAACCCGGACTACATGTCCGCACGCTGGTCTAATCTATGTTGGCGGACTGTACATTTTCTCGAAATTTTTTATACCTCAAACAAGTAGGATTACCCACATTATTTTCCTTCGTTGCACAAATCATGATAAATCATCACTAAAATTTCTATTAACATCATTGGTGCCGGTGATGATCTTACCCAGGTTGCATGCGTACGTTAGACGGGCCTGTTGGTCTAGTGGTTAGTGACCCTGACTGCTAAGCCGGAGGTCGTGGGTTCGATTCCCACCCAGGACAAATGTTTGTGTGATGAGCACGATCATTTGTTCTGTGTCTGGGTGTAATTTATCTATAATATCTATGTATTTAGAAATATATAAAGTATGTTTATCAGTTATCTAGTACCCATAACACAAGCTCTGCTTAGCTTGGGACTAGATGGCGTTGTGTGATAGCTGTGGAATATTATATTATATATTATATTACTGTGAAAATGTTAAACGTACAACCAGCGCTTGGATCATGAGCTATAACGGCTTCCATTCTCTTGTTTAATTTTAAATCAATTTCACTCATGGCGAGAACTTTTGGATAATCAGAAAGTAATACCCGATATTTTGTCGCGGCAAGAATAAAACAAAATATTTTTTATTCAATATAATACATATATTGAAATAACATACATGGTAACACACACACACACACACACGCACGCACACACACGCACGCACGCACGCACGCACGCACGCACGCACGCACGCACGCACGCACGCACGCACGCACGCACGCACGCACTCACGCACGCACGCACGCACGCACGCATGCACGCACACACACGCACACATACGCACACACACGCACACAAACACGCACACACAGACGCAAACACACCCACCCGCGCACCCGCGCACACACGCATACACACGCGCAACACGCGCACACACGTGCACACACGCACACACACGCACACACACACGCACACACGCACACACACACGCACACACACGCACACACGCACGGGTTAAGTGTGATGACCCCTCTAATATATGCTTCACAAGCAATCACAGGAATTAGGCCGTGCGTCATAGCACGGGCTGCTTAGTAAGGGATATTTTAATATAAATACTAGGCTAAGTTAACTGTAAGACGGATTTAGTTTTGGAAGTAATTATAAGCTGTAACTCTGTAATTTTGTATAAATAAATTATTTTTATAAATAAAGTCGTTGTCGTCAACTTAATTGGCGCAGCCGGTAGGATATTCGTAGTTGTCTAGGAAGAGTCTGTATCGTCGGTTATCGTCGTGATCCAGCACCAGCATCCTGACAACGTGCGTTTCAACGCTTGGACGAATATCACCGAACAAATAAATAAATTAAGGACTTCGCGACTTCAGCAGAAACAGCCGAGACTCCAGAACTATCCCAGAGGGACATGGGCAGATCTGCGAGACTGTGAGTAAAACTTTTCACTTCCCATAACCTTCCTTTCGTTCCCTCTTGTATTAGTTATACGTGGGTATTGTCTTGGATTAGAAAACGCCATAACAATACTCTTCTACTAAACAATCAAAATTTTGTTAGTAGATCTTAGCTAAATCAATTTTATTCTTTGTATTTAAAAACTTTGATATTTTTTTTTATTTTTTTCAAAATGGAAAACATTGAAAGAATTCCCGTAGAAACGACGAAAATTATTCCAATTTTTGATGGAGATGCTAGGTTATTACCCTTATTCATAAAAAAATACGAATATATTTTACAAACATTCCAAGGGGGTAACTTACAAAATGAATATTTATTTCACGTCATTACCAGTCGCTTGTCAGGGGAAGCTGCTAGTTTAGTGGGAGAAAGGGAGCAGATAGACTCTTGGGCAGACCTCAAGTCGCTGTTAAACCAACACTTTGGCGACCCAAGGTCTGAAGAATGCTTAGCTATGGAGCTAGAGAGTCTTAGGAAACATAGAAACGAAAGTTATCAAGAATTTTGTCACCGGGTGCAACATTTAAAAAGCATTTTATTTTCAAAAATTAACGAAACCATTAATAATCGGGACTTACGGCAAGCTAAACAAACGATATACGATAACACAGCATTAAACGTTTTTTTATACAATTTACCTGCTTACTTAGTGAGACTAGTACGACTACGTAATGTTACCACCTTAGAATACGCATTAAAAATTGTATTAGAGGAACAGAACTTCCAAACAGTTTACGAAAATAGGAACCCAAGGTCTAATCAAAATTTTAGACCAAGCCATTTCCAAAATCATCCCAATTTTAATCATAATAATAAATATAAAGGCCCAAGTTTTCAATATCAAACGAACGGCCATTCGTCGAATAACCAAAATAATTCTTTTAACTCAAATAATATTTCTCCCCACTTCGTAAGTAATCACACAACGAACAACAGAAATGCGAACTTTGAAACTGGGTCACCAGTACGACCGTCATCGGCGCAACACCGTCAGCATTTTTCGCGAAACAATGGGCAATACCGTGCGTCACAAGTGCCGTCGAACTCTAATACTGACGTCACAATGAGGACAGTTAGTTCAAGACGCGTAAATTATATCGATACAGAAAATAGAATTCAACCTAATACCTCGCAAAACCAAGGTGATTTTAACTCTCATTCGGTCGAAGGAGATGAACACATAGGAAATTTTTTTATAATAGCCTCAACAATAATAGAAAAGATACCTAAAACACCGTCAGTTATGTCAATTTCCGACACGGAAAGCGAGAAATCTATAGTTGTTTTTGATACCGAAGCGGATCCACCGATGGAACTGATGGAATCATCAGTCGATGGTGACACAGCTAACTCACTATCAAACAGGAAACATGAAGGGATTCCTATCCTGAAAAAGGCTATAGATTCTAAACCACGCCAAATTTTAGTTTCTGGATGGTTTAGCGATAAAATATCTGTTAAAGACATTTCAAATAAAAGACAACGTATACCAAAAGTTCACATGCCTTTACTAAGTAATGAAAAACTTGTCAAAGATTTTTTTAAAGAATATATCGATTTTAAACACAAATATTATATCTGTTTCGAAAACAAGATATTACTAAATGTTTTCAAAACAATAAGACAAAATGCACAAACTATTTACCAAGTAACTAAAAATAACCTATTAAAATTAGAACGTAACATTATTCTAAAAAGTTATATAGACAAAGACAAGTTAGTTTTTATCTTAGAAATACCATTAATAGAAAAAGAAACGTATAACTATTATAAGATTATTCCTATCCCTATAAAGAAATTAACCAACACCTATACCATAATTCCTAAATACCCCTACCTATTAGTGAATGGTTTGAAGTACAGAAACGTAGTAAGCTCGTGTACCCAAATAGAACCAAACACACACTTATGTTCGGAGGAAAATATAGCACCAGTTGATGAAGAAACATGCATCGAAGAAATAATGCTGATTAAAAATAACCTCAGTAATTGCCATCAACATCAAATAAAAATAGAGAAGTTGAAAATACAGAAAATAACTTTTGACCACTGGATGCTCTATGCAGAAGACGATGTTATACTGACGGAGCAGTGCAAAGACGATACCCACAGATATAATATACAAGGAACATACATTTTGACGCCGAGCATAGGTTGCAGCATACAAATGGGAAAAATAACCATTGGCCTATCGAGCAACATGTCGGAAGCCAGTCTACAGATACCACTTGTAAAGATTCCGGAGGTGCATTACGACGTGACGAAAGAAGAAAAGAAGTTGGACTTAACAAACGTAGATTTTAGTGACGTAAAAGAAATTATGAATAGTGTTAGAAATAGTAATAGTGAAATGGTGGTGGAAACCCTAGTGACGAATAAAATAAGTATATGGACTTTAAGTCTTTATGTTGTAGCACTTTTAATTATAATTGTTATCATATTTAAATGGAAATTTCATAGATTAAGTCAGAGACGAAATTCTCCGAAGTCAACTTCATCTCCTTCGGATAATTTTTCTCTTGGGGAGGGAGAGGTTAAGTGTGATGACCCCTCTAATATATGCTTCACAAGCAATCACAGGAATTAGGCCGTACGTCATAGCACGGGCTGCTTAGTAAGGGATATTTTAATATAAATACTAGGCTAAGTTAACTGTAAGACGGATTTAGTTTTGGAAGTAATTATAAGCTGTAACTCTGTAATTTTGTATAAATAAATTATTTTTATAAATAAAGTCGTTGTCGTCAACTTAATTCACGCACACACGCACGCACACACACCCACCCGAGCACACGCGCAACTTGCACACATGCGCATACACGCACGTACACGCACACACACACAGACACAAAAACATGCACACACACGCGCAAACACACGAACGCACGCGCACATAAGCGCACACACGCGCATACACGCGCACACACGCGCACACACGCGCACACACACGCACACACACGCACACACACACACACAAACACACACACACACACAAACATATATATATCTTATTCATTAAAATTCATTGCATCTAGGTTGTGTTACCATAAAAATTGTGTTAGCATAAAAAAATAAACTCTTAAACGATATTTAATTAATTTTTCTGATATACGTATGTACCAAATTAGCTTAATTAAGTGTAAAGCAGTACTACCGCTTCCGAAATTATAATAAAACCTAATTAATATGTGGTATTAGTATTGTATTCTCATCTGGTTGGGCTGAATAAATATATAAAAGGAAATGATAAATATAAACACATATATATTTCATATTCCAGCACAAATAAATAAGTAATACATAAATAAATAAAAGCCCAACCAGATGGAGGCCCTCGGCAGGGGAGATCAAACAGCCGAGGGTTAGGGGGAAAGGGAGAGAAACCGGCGGACGATGCGGGCGGTATCGAGGAACACCGCCTTCTGCATTTGAGCCTGGAGCGGTCCGTCACGGAGTCCCAGCCTCCTCAGATGACCCGAGAGGCTGACTGGTATTAGCCCGTTTGCAGAAACGACTACAGGAACAATTTCAGTCGGCAGACCACCCCACATGTCGGTCACCTCGTGAGCCAGGTCCAGATATTTTGTTCGTTTATTTGTTTTGGCGTTCACAAGGTTCACGTCATACGGAATGGTAATGTCGACCAAAAATATCCTTGACTGTGCCCGGTCCATCAGCACAATATCAGACTTATTCGCAAGAATAGTCCTGTCTGTGATGATGGCGGTCATTTTCGAGCACGGCTTCCGGCAAGTACTTGTAATACGGCAATTTCCGGTCCACGAGACCGTATTTCAGAGCGAGCTCCTGGTGAAGAATTCTGGCTACTAGGTTGTGCCTGTGCAAGTACTCAGAGTTAGAAAGCGCTGAACAACCGGAGATAACATGCCTAAGTGACTCCCGGGGATGGCGACAAGCTCGACAGATATCGACGGTGCCATCCTTTAGGATGTATTTCCGATAATTGTTGGTCTTAATAACCTGATCCTGTATTGCACAGACAAAACCCTCGGTTTCCCCGAAGCGGTCACCAAAGCGTAGCCAGTAGAGGGAGGCTATTGTGTCTACGAAAGTCTCATGTAGAGCCTTGTAGAACCTCCCGTGGAGCTCCTTCTCCTTACATACGGTCTCCCGGTCGGAAATGCTCTGCACTGCCGGGTCTTGCCATTGCTCGTTGGCTAAGGATAGAGGGGTAAGTCCTTTATCACAACAAATGAGGTCCTTATAGAATGGATAATCCGATCTCACCAGAAAGTAATTACGGAGGCTGCACACTTCGCGATTATGCATGGTGAGCGCGCTCAAAAAGCCACGCCCACCATGCTTTCGTGGCAAGTACAGCCTCATTACCAACGATCTCGGATGATGCATCCTATGGGACGTCATTGTAGTGCGGACTTTTCTATCCAGGGCGTTAAGTTTAGTCTGAGTCCACCTGAGTATGCCAAAGGTATACATGAGGACAGGCATGACCCAACCGTTATATGCGAGTGTCTTATTCACACCAGACAAAAGGCTGTTGAGCACTTTGGTCAAGCGCGCATAAAACACGTCGCAAACTGACTGTTTCATACCAGCCTCATCGATACCGATGTTCTGTGACACACCCAGGTATCGGTATGTTTCAGCCTCGGAAAGGGTCCTTAAACTGATGGGCATAGATAAGTCTATGCCCTCAGAGTTAGCAACCCTTCCCCTTTCAACATGGAGGCCGCACACTTATCCGTCCCCAGCTCCATTCCAATAGAATTGCTAAATTCACAAGTGATGTTTAGCAATTCCACAAGATGGGAGCGACTGGAGGCGAATAACTTGAGGTCATCCATATAAAAAGGTGGGTCACTTTTGTACCTCCTTTCCGAAGCTGAATCCTCCAGTAAAGTACTGAGAGGGTTCAAAGAGAGGCAGAACCAGATTGGTTTCAGACAATCGCCCTGGAAGATACCCCTTCTTATCCTTATGTGGTTTTCCGCAGCCATCATTCGCTCGCCCAGATGACAAGGGATCGTACTCCACTGCCCCGTACATTGCTCGAGGAAGTCTCTAACTGTATAGTCTATCTTGTACAGCTTGAGGACTCTCTTTAGCCATGTATGGGGCACCGAGTCGAATGCCTTTCTGTAGTCTATCCAGGCGGCGAAGAAGTTCCGACGGTTGCGTTTCACCACTTTGCCAATGAGCGCGTCAATGAGAAGTGGTTCCTTGGTTCCACGACCACCGCCCCGACATCCATTTTGAGCGCGTGACACCACCTGATTTGAGTCCAGGTGACGAGTGATTCTCGCGCTCAAAATGGATGTTAGTGTCTTGTATATGGTAGGTAGAAACGTGATAGGGCGGTATTTATATGGAAAGTAGCTCGAACCTTGGTCATGACCACTGACATCTCAGGAGTACGTGTGCTGAACCTTTGCGACCGGGAACAGATTATAGAAAAAGGCACACTGGTTGGTACTTGTAAGGAAGTGGATTGGTTACGTCGGTGCCAATATGTATCGAGTGGGACCCCCAGCAAGGATTCAGAAACGAGAGTGACCACACTTTTGGAAGACTGTCGCAGTGTTCTCTCCCCGAATGAATTGGTCAAGGCGAAGAAGTTGTTACTCAAGTACGCCGATGTATTCTCATCAAGCGATGCTGACGTAGGAAAGACTGGCTTAGTTCAACACAAAATAAACACAGGAGAAGAATTGCCTATCCGTCAGCGGCCAAGAAGATTGCCGGTAGCACGTGAAAAGGAAGTGGAAACCATGATTGAAGGAACGGTGAAGGATGGTGTTATTGAACCTTCCTCTAGTCCATGGTGTTCACCAGTGGTGCTGGTGAAGAAGAAGGATGGCAGCATGCGGTTTTGTGTTGACTACCGCCGTCTGAACGACGTTACGAAGAAGGACAGCTATCCCTTGCCAAGAATTGATGACACGCTGGACATGCTTACAAGAGTAAAGTGGTTTAGCACGCTGGATCTAAAAAGTGGCTACTGGCAAGTTGAAATTGACTCTAAGGACAAGGAGAAAACCGCGTTCTCGACGGGAAAGGGTCTGTGGCAATTTAAAGTAATGCCGTTTGGGTTGTGCAATGCTCCAGCAACGTTTGAAAGGCTGATGGAACTTGTACTTACCGGGCTAATTGGCGATGCCTGTCTGGTCTACTTGGATGACATCATCATCGTAGGCCGGACGTTTGAGGAACACCTTCAAAACCTGGAACGCGTGCTCATGAAGATTCGGAGTGCCAACCTCAAGTTGATTCCGAAGAAATGTTCACTATTCAAACGGCAAGTTAACTTTTTGGGGTATGTAGTATCGGAAGAAGGTATCCGCACGGATCCAGAGAAAATCGCCGCTGTCAAGGATTGGCCGGTTCCAAAAGACAAGACGCAGGCATTTTTGGGTTTGTGCTCCTATTACCGGCGATTTGTGAAGAACTTTGCAGATATAGCCAAACCTCTGCACAAGCTAACCGAGGAGAAGCGACATTTTTGCTGGGATGAAAGTTGCAATATCGCATTCCAGGAGCTCAAGGACCGTCTGTGCAAAATACCTATTTTGGGATACCCTGATGCAAGCAAAAAATTTATAGTCGACACAGACGCAAGTGATATAGGACTTGGCGGTGTGTTGTCTCATCGGAATGGTGACCAAGAGGTCGTGATAGCGTACTTCAGCAAGTCGTTGTCAAAACCGGAAAGAACTATTGTGTCACAAGACGCGAATTGCTAGCTGTGGTAAAGTCGTTGCAGCATTTTAGCAAATATCTTCTGGGACGAAAATTTCACTTAGGAACTGACCATGCTGCACTAAAATGGCTATTGCAGTTTAAAAATCCAGAAGGACAAGTTGCGAGGTGGATTGAACTACTGCAGGAATACGACTTTGAGATCGAACATCACAGCGGAAAATCTCACGGCAACGCAGATGCATTGTCAAGAAGACCTTGTCCTGAAGATTGCAACCATTGTACCAGGCAAGAGAGTAAGGAAGAGGTATCCGTGAGGATGCTCAGGACAGACCACCTCAGCAACGAGTGGAAGGACAGCTTACAACGTGCACAGCAGGAAGGTCCGGACATCAAGCCGATTCTGGAATTGATAGAGGCCAGTGCTCCCAAGCCCAAGTGGAGCGACGTCTCAGCGATGAGTTCGACTACTAAAAGCTATTGGACCCAATGGGACAGCTTGCTGCTTCAGGATGGAGTTCTGTGCCGTAAATGGGTAAATGTTCGGGGAAACAGCTGTTATTTGCAAATGGTCGTCCCTAAAGCTAGAGTACCAAATGTTCTACAGCTGTACCATAATGATTGTTCAGGAGGCCATCTGGGAGTTAAACGAACTCTACTGAAGATCCGAGAACGGTTTTATTGGGTCCACTGTCGAAACGATGTCGAGGACTGGTGTCGCAAATGTACAAGTTGTGCGGCTGTAAAGGGGCCTCAGGCTCGTAGTAGAGGTGCATTGAAGTTGTACAATGTTGGTGAACCATGGGAGAGAATAGCCATTGACGTGGCGGGGCCGTTTCCGGAGAGTGAAAGCGGTAACAAGTATTTCATGGTTGTGATGGATTACTTCACTAAGTGGCCAGAAGTCTTCGCTATTCCAAATCAAGAAGCTTCAACAGTTGCAGATAAACTAGTTCATGAAGTATTCTGTCGTTTTTGAGTACCTTTAGAGATTCACAGCGATCAAGGAAGGAATTTTGAGTCTCAAATAATCCAGGAAACTTGCCGAGTTATGGGTACTCATAAAACAAGAACGACTTCTTATCACCAGCAATCTGATGGAATGGTAGAACGATTTAATCAGACATTGGAGAGGTACCTAGCAAAAGTAGTAGACAACCGGCAACGAGATTGGGACAAGCACATACAACCGTTTTTGTTGTCATATCGAAGCGCTGTTCACGAAAGTACATCAGTGACACCAGCTTTCGTAAACTTTGGAAGAGAATTACGGCTGCCTGCAGACCTGATCACCGGGATACCACCTGATGCACCACTAAGTATAACCGATTATGCAAATGACTTGCGGAACAAAATGAATGACATTTATGAGCACGTCAGACAATCGGGCTAGCAAATGTCTGAAAAGATGAAAACCCGGTATGACCGCAAAATGAACAACAAAGGGTTCGACGAAGGTTCACTAGTGTGGTTGCACAATCCAGTCCGCAGCAAAGGGAAATCTCCTAAGCTTCAAGCTAAATGGGACGGCCCGTACCGGATTGTGACCAGGATCAACGATGTAACCTACCGGATACAGAAAGGTGCAACAGGGACTCCTAAGATCGTCCATGTGGATCGCCTGGCGCGTTATTATGGGGCCGATAATGCTCGGGACGAGCATGTCTTAGGAGGGGGCAGTGTTGCGCGGCTAAGTTGACATCTGGCACTAGCGCCATCTAGTGTCGGGGACCAGAGAGAAGAGGGCTTCCTAAAAAATGTCAATCTTGATCTTTCGACCAACATGGCCTTCTAGTATCGAACAGAAGAATTAAGCTTTCTAGAAGCCCCACACTCGAACTTTCTGCGTCTGGTCGTTCGGTGCCCGTATTTACTGGAATATTCTGAATGTTTCGGTGTAAAAGATGTATTTAAAGCCGCTGCAACCCGCTATCGGGGCAGTATTGAATTCGGCGAGACAAGCGAAGCTTCAGATCGAAATAAAGTGAATCAGTGTGATTAATTGTTAGTGTCTTTTAAGTTTTAATAGGTGTTCGGTATTTAAAGTGTAAATTTTGGTAATTCAATCGGCAGTTTTTATTGTCACTCACCCTAAGCTCGTAACAATATTTTATTTGTTCGTTTGAATTACGGATACGAGTCCGCAAATCCATTGCGATCACAGTCCCTCTCTCTCACTCATATTGACCTGGTAATTAAACACTGAGGCGTCTTTTAAACTAAAAGACGCCTCGCTTCCGACCGGTTTCAGAATGCCAATCCGCGTTCACTATGGTTGTCAGATCATGATACTGCACAGGTATTAAAGTTTACTGCAAAAAAATAAGGTTTGAGATATCTTTATTTCTCATAAAAATTTACAATAATTCACTTACATGATGAAGTTTAAAACACATACAAATAAACAATAGTCTTATCCTAGGCGTACACTAATATAACGAATCAATTTCACTCAAACACATTCAGTTGTAATTATAGATATATTAGCAATTTTTATTTCTAGAACAAACAAAATACTATTAAACAGGGTACTTTTAAAGACCTTCTACCTTCTTCCGATACTACATACCCCAAAAAGTTAACTTGCCGTTTGAATAGTGAACATTTCTTCGGACTCAACTTGAGGTTGGCACTCTGAATCTTCATGAGCACGCGTTCCAGGTTTTAAAGTGAATCAGTGTGATTATTTGTTAGTGTCTTTTAAGTTTTAATTGGTGTTCGGTATTTAAAGTGTAAATTTTGGTAATTCAATCGGCAGTTTTTATTGTCACTCACCCTAAGCTCGTAACAATATTTTATTTGTTCGTTTGAATTACGGGTACGAGTCCGCAAATCCATTGCGATCACAGTCCCTCTCTCTCACTCATATTGCCCTGGTAATTAAATCACCTCAAACATCCGGCCTACGATGATGATGTCATCCAAGTAGACCAGACAGGTATCGCCAATTAGCCCGGTAAGTACAACTTCAATCAGCCTTTCAAACGTTACTGGAGCATTGCACAAACCAAACGGCATTAGTTTAAATTGCCACAGACCCTTTCCCGTCCAGAACGCAGTTTTCTCCTTGTCCTTAGGGTCAATTTCAACTTGCCAAATCCACTTTTTAGATCCAGCGTGCTGAACCACTTTACTCTTGTAAGCATGTCCAGCGTGTCATCAATTCTTGGCAAGGGATAGCTGTCCTTCTTCGTAACGTCGTTCAGACGGCGGTAGTCAACACAAAACCGCATGCTGCCATTCTTCTCCTTTACCAGCACCACGGGTGAACACCATGGAATAGAGGAAAGTTCAATAACACCGTCCTTCACCATCCCCCCCAATCATGGTTTCCACTTCTTTTTCACGTGCTACCGGCAATATTCTTGGTCGCAGGCGGATAGGCAGTTCTTCTCCTGTGTTTATTTTGTGTTGAACTAAGCCAGTCTTTCCTACGTCAGCATCGTTTGATGAGAATACATCGGCATACTTGAGTAACAACTTCTTCGCCTTGACCATTTAGTTCGGGGAGAGAATGCTGCGACAGTCTTCCAAAAGTGTGGACTCGATGGATATTGGCACCGACGTAACCAATCCACTTCCTCATAGGTATCAACCAGTGTGCCTTTTTCTGTAATCTGTTCCTGGTCACAAAGGTTTCCTCACACGTACTCCTGAGATGTCAGTGGTTCTGACCAAGGTTCGAGCTACTTTCCATGGAAGGTCATTCCACAAGTACACAACGGTGAGCTTGCCCAGAGTCCCGAAGAAGACTAACCGCTAACCGGCACAATCGTTTCCGATCTCGGCGGAAGAACAATCTTCTTAATGCTGTACACGTTCCCTGGTAACGCAACTTCCATAAAAAGTTCCTCCTGTCCACATTTCAAAACACCTTGCTTAACGTCGATCTCACAACAATTATTCCTCATAAAGTCTAGGCCCAGGATGCAGTCGTCCTTTATATCAGCCACGATGACATTATGCAGGTAGATCACGTACACGTTTGATATTGTCACAAACTCTTTCAGAAATCCCATTTTTGTATCTTAATAGGAAGCTCTGCACAAAATCCAATCCTGGAAAATTATTTTTAATTCTTTTATTGGCCATTCCTATCCTATCAAGATACATTTTTATTATGTATCTGAGATCCATAGTATCTAGGGGATAACCCCATTCTTACGTTTTCTATTCAGAACATATCAGTATCTTTGGATAAAGTTCTTTGACCTCCTGGTCACTTCATATCACGGGTACTCTGACGATACAACACCGATTTATGTATGCCATATTTTTTAGTAGCAAATTCTTCTAATTTAACATTTCGAGAAGTTACATACTCTTCCACAGCTTCTTTTATTATTTCCGTGTCATATTTTTTATACATTTGCCTTGTAGGATCAGGTCTGTATACACGCGGCATGTCAAATATACGTACAGCGGTATTTATCTGTAAATAAAAATGATCACTTTAAAGCGATTATTTATTTATCAATCATTAAATCCACACCTCTCAGATACTACTTTTATATTATGAACTTACTACTTATCAATACAGAAACTATGAAAGTAGTAATTTAGTTATGCTAACAGTTTTTGACAACCCTATTTATTTATCTCTATTGACCTCTCATTGGTTTCTTTTCACACATTAAGCGTTTTTATTATTCCCTTCTAGGTTTCCATTAAACCCATACTAGATTTCTGTTCCCCCTTCAATATATTCTATTAACCCCGTTTCCAACAATAAACTTACACCATTAAGAGTTGCGGTAGTCAAATTAAACGCGTTCACAGAAGGTAGACTTTGAATTAAATTTTTAAGGATAAATATGGAGTGTAGAAGTAAAGAGAACAGACTGTGTATTAAAAAGTGTCCATAGAAAACCGTTAAATAAGGGTGGCGCCCCTATAGCTACGGGGTAAATTTTAAAGAACGCACCGAAAAATATTACGAGTAGTAGTATAGACGACTTTTTCGAGGTTATATTTACAAAAAAAAATTATTTTAGATTTTAGAGCTACTGAGCAGTTTAGCAGCATACTTAAATCGTCGACAACTACTAAGTTCATTTCATCCCAGTAGCTACTCCAGCGCTGCTGTGAAGAGTTTTTGAACTGTTATTTACTGCTTACAAATGACCACTTTTTCAACTATTCTACTATGGGATATACTCCTTACTTTTACAATCCATAAAGGATAAATGTCCATTTTGACATTTCAAAATTGTTGCCAACGCAAATAAAAATTGTAATGTGTAACACATTAAAATTCCACCAAAATCGTTCAACGAAAAACATGTTCAAATATGAACCTTGAAAACTTTCTTCATTTTTTTCTATTCACTCCGCAATTTCTATATTAAAAAACAAAATACTTCTTTATCAACAATCGTACAAATATTTTAATATCATTTAGCGAATTACAAAAACAACAGTTAATCTAAATCTTTGTAACTGGTCACCCTAAAAACAAACCGGTGATGGCGGCAACTCGGGCACGAATATGTTGCAATGGCAAAGTCAGCTTGTTTACAGCCTTTTCTTTGTCACAAAAAGCGTAAATTTGAAGAATAGTTTTCCTTTTAGCACTTTTAACTACTTTCGGAATTTTTAAAACTGAGATTAAATTATTAAAAAGAAAAATAGCAAACAGATAGCAACCAATCAAACTAAAATTAAGATGGCGACTGAGGAAACAGTGCTACCAATCACTCACGCGTCAAGTTAAGATGAACGGACTATACACCCCGTTTTAAGGTAGATAATGTATTCGGGTATCTTTTTGCCAGTTTTAACCAAGTATTTCTTATATTTAAGTCAGTTGGCACTTGAATCCATTTCCGGCAACTTTCCCGACGTTCAGATCGTTTTGCATTTAGGCACAACACAACAATGATATAAATGATAACTCATTATTAAACATTAAAAAGTATCTTGTTTCTTTACAAAATCGGCAGAATTCTGGGATAGTGACGTCATGAGTAGAACTATATTGCGGCTAGCGTTTACATGCGAAAATTCGAATCGATAGATTAAAAGTAACTTTTTATGGCACGATTCGGTTTTAAAAAAATACATGAAAATTATAGTGGTTCATTATCATTCTAGGATTCATTTAAAGCACTTATTGAAAATGGGTGTAATACCCTATTAAGCGACTGACGCTAGTGGGGCCACGGATTTATAAAAACGTAGATATGCCAACGCAGCGTCGATCTTGGTTTTATATGAGGTATAAAGCTTGGGTCTAAGGCCTAGGTTTTAATTGATACATTTGTTTATTGTATGGCATTATTTTAATATGATGCATAAATAGAATGGATATTGATAATAATTCTATACCTGTGACAGTGTGACAAAATATATAGATGTTTCATCGATATATTTTGTCACACTGGTTTGGTCATGTGGAAAGAATGGATGAGGAAAGACTGACAAAGAAAATTTATGTTGCAGAAGTGAATGGCAGAGTCGGAAAGGGACGTCCTAGGCGAAAATTTATCGACCAAATTGGCGATTTATTAAAAACGGGCCAAATTAGGAGTACCGTTAACCGACGAGCATGTATGCGTAGGTGTATGGATGTGAAGGAGGCGAGAGAGGTGTGTCAGGATCGTGCCAAATGGAAGTCTGTAGTCTCTGCCTACCCCTCTGGGTGACAGGCGTGAGTGTTTATGTTTATGTTATATTTTGTCACACTGTCTGATCTTTATTAATACTTTCGTGGACGTTCACTTCTGCTGTCAGCGACAAAATGGCGAAAATCAAATTGCCTTATTATGTCACGGTGTATAGCCAGTCCATATACTTATTACTTATTATGTTTTATATACGTCTATGATATATACAGGTCATAGCGGTGGGTAGTAGCGGCTTTTTTGAGTAACGAAACGAAACTATCTATCGAATATCAATAGCGGCTTTTGAAACACTCTATTTTAATAGAGAGGTTTGAAACACTCTATTTTAATAGCGGCTTCAATAGAGTGTTCCACGACGCGTTCAATTGAAAAACGTTGCGACTGTTGTTACCGTTTCGTATAGAAGTAGACATGGTGTTAATGGTTAAATTTATTTATTTGTTAAATAGGTTCACACGGTTTGATAAAAGAAAAGTACACTGGCATTACTTCGAGACATTTTTGATAACTATCACATAAAGTATTAGTATTATTTTTACACTTAGTTACTTACACTAATTACTGTACAATTATTATTAGTGTTATACAATTGTATTTAGTTCTTATTTTACTAAAAATATTATTATTGTTGCACAAAAAATATTAACAAAATCGCCTAAAAAGTAAAAACAAACCGTGTCCTTAAATTTAAACACAAGACTAGTTTAAACCTGGCCAAGGCCACTAAAATTATGGTATTTAAACTATTTTTTGTTAAAAACATGTACTTACACATACTTTCTCATTTCTAATATCGCATCTATACGAAGGGAATAGTTATAGGTCAAATGCAAAAGCACCCGCGCTCACTCAACTTTCGACGACCGGTGGTACTTCTACCACAACGTAAAGAGTCGGTTTCTATACTCATGTGCTTCTACTTCAACAGCCGAAGCCGTCACCGATGCGTCGTGAAAATAGCCGAATAAATGTTTTGCACAAAAAAATATTAACAAAATCGCCTAAAAAGTAAAAACAAACCGTGTCCTTAAATTTAAACACAAGACTAGTTTAAACCGGGCCAAGGCCATTAAAATTATGGTATTTAAACTATTTTTTGTTAAAAACATGTACTTACACTTACTTTCTCATTTCTAATATCGCATCTATACGAAGGGAATAGTCATAGGTAAAATACAAAAGCACCCGCGCTCACTCGAATTTCGACGACCGGTGGTACTTCTACCACAGCGTAAAGAGTCGGTTTCTTTACTCATGTGCTTCTACTTCAACAGCCGAAGCCGTCGCCGATGCGTCGCGAAAATAGCCGAATAAATGTTTTGTTACTGATCGCTCGTTCGTGATTCGTGAAACGTGAATCGTGTTACTGAGTGAAACGTCTACTATAATAGATAGTTTCGTTGCACTGCAATAACCCGCTACCCGCTATTGTGTGAATAGATAGTTCAGTAACTAGTTACGTTTTGTAACGACCACTCCTAACAGGTCAGTGCTCGATGTCAGACAATCATCTACAGCTACACCGTCTTTAAGATTATGGTACTACTACGTAATACTATTATTTAATCTGTGGTACTACTCTATGACCATTTTAATTGCATTTCATTCGCTAATCACTATTCACTTTCGTCTCTGACTAGTATATAGTTATCTGTGGTCCTATCTGTCTCTGACTAGTATATAGTTATCTGTGCACTTTCGTTTCGTTCATAGTTTCCATTCGTTGTTTCGTTCAGTTTCACATGAATAATTTTACTGACGTCTTGTCAACTTGTCATTTTCATGGCGCGTTTTAGGATGTATTAAAATGTAGTGTATCCATGTAGTTAGTAACTAAACGAATTATATATCTTAATTTCTTTTGTAGCATTCAATCATTTATGTGATTACAGTGTAGTATTGACTGGTCTTAACTTGCATGGTATTTGCTTTGTTTAGAGGTTATGTCCATATCGATACAATATTTTGTAACAAAACTTAAAGGAGAATGACAGACGGAGACGCTAGTAGTCATAGCCGCGTGGTGGCAATACCATGGCCGTTTATAAAAAGAAAAGTAGAATGTGCAGGGGCTGCATTCCTAAGATATCATAACATTAAATGTCATGGTGAAGATACCCAATCGCTAACGTTGACATCAAAAGAAAACGTTAAAGAAGTGGTCTTTGAAGACGATGTGGAATATCTGCGAAGTTTGGACCCTAAGGAATGGAAGCGGCAAGATCACTATGCTGTACTGGGTATGAAAGATTTGCGTTATAAAGCTACTGAGGATGATATAAAGAGAGCTTATCGTCAAAAAGTTCTTAAGCATCATCCAGATAAGCGGAAGGCACAAGGGGAGGAGGTGCGAAGTGATGATGACTATTTCACATGTATTACCAAAGCTTACGAGACTCTTGGAACACCAAACAAGCGGAAATCATATGATTCCATAGACCCTATGTTTGATGACTCCATACCTACATTGGCTGATATAAAAAAGGAGGGTTTCTTTAAAGCCTTTGCTAAATATTTTGAAATGAATGCTCGATGGTCTGAAAAAAGAAATGTACCATTATTAGGTGATGATAAGAGTTCACGTGAAAATGTTGAAAGATTTTATGCATTCTGGTATGAGTTTGAGTCTTGGCGTGAATTCTCTTATTTGGATGAGGAAGAAAAAGAGAAAGGTGCAGACAGAGAGGAGAGGCGATGGATAGAAAAACAAAATAAAGCAGCAAGAGCAAAATTAAAGAAGGAGGAAATGGCAAGGATACGTAGCTTGGTAGATTTAGCATATGCAAATGATCCAAGAATCCAGCGGTTTAAGCAGGAAGATAAGGACAAGAAGTTAGCAGCTAAACGTGCCAGACAGGTATATAGTTTTGAAAATCTAACTACTCTGATAAGTTTTTATATAATAATAATGTCCTCCAGACCAAATTTCGGCCACCGTGGCCTGCCTCAACGGAGGCTAGCCATCGGCACAGGACAGGTTTATAGTGCCCAAGTGTACGCGCAAGCACAGGTGTAATCTCTATTGCCTCACTCTCATAATCCAATAGGATGGTAAACCGACACGACCGGAGAGAGATCAGATGCAGGACCAATGGCTTTATGTGCTTTCCGAGGCATGAGGGTGAGACACCACCAACTTCCTGAATCTGGGCAGCTACTGAGAATTTCTTCTTTATTTGATATTGATTATTAATTGATTTTTTGGCCCGACCTGGGATTCGAACCCAGGACCTCATGATCAGCAGTCACACTAATACAACCACAAGACCAATGAGGCAGTCGTTTTATATAATATTATAGTAGCAGACATGCTATAAGTCCAGCTGATGGTATGTGGCTACAGCAGCACATGTACAACTCCACAGGACTAAGATGGAATACCTCAAAGTCTGTTATTATACTTCTTTACCTTTCAAATAGGAACACAGGAGTGCACAGCTGTTTAATGACATAAATAGTGGATGGATAAGATAGTGATGGCAATGGGCAAATTAAAGTCTTGGTGTACTTATCCCTGTGGTTGATGCGATTAAAAGCTTTTTCCTTGTTAATAATTTTAATCAATATTCAGGACAATTATGCATTGAAAGGAAAACAATTACTGAATAACCACTCTAGCATCCTAGCCATGCGAGTGACTCGCCCCACCTGTCAACAAAAACGATTACTTCTGTCAAACTACTATAGCTACATTCAAATAAAAAATATTCACAAAAACTCAAAAAAATCAGAATTCCATTTTGTTAACACAAAATTGCTCAAATTATGGTATATCAAAAAAAAAATTTATTTCGAGTTTTACAAGAAAAGTATAATAGTTACTGGAGACTATTATTTTAAATTATAATAGTACATGATATACCCTTTAAAATAACACTAATATCTTAATATTATTTGCTCAATGATTTCTTATATTTACGCGAACACTACACATTGATTAAAACTACTTTTATGGATTTTATCGTTTTTAATTTTAATTATTTATTATGTGAGGCATCAACATTCCGGGAAGTCTGCAGTGTGTCATATCCTAGACAGCCCCAACCATTTCATCAGATTTGATAGACCACAAATCCTCATGAAAGAACACCGATTCCTACCTAGGATGATACGTGTGGCTATTGAAATTAAAAAACATCCTAATTTGAAAAGAGGAGGAGTCTGGGTACTACCACCCGCTTGGGAACCTATAATAAATAAAATTAAAACTAAATCCAAGCATACCACTGCAAGACTTCAAGACACAGTCAATTCATTTTGCATAGATGGGACCATAAACGATAATTAAAAAAGCTGAAGGTACTCCGGGTTTAACAATAACATCGGAACGTCAGTCATCTCAGTCCCCCATGACTATGGGTGCTGGATAGCACCAGAAACGATGGGAATTAAAAATAATTAGAATGAAACGTAATTAAATCCCTTAAAGTAGTTTTAATTAATTATTTACTCAGTTTAGATAAATATATAACATTTACTCAATATAAATATTCACTCCCCAACGCAATCATGAATTACATGAGTTGCATTTTAGTAATTTCTAGACACATCTCAATATATTTGTTTAATATAATAATAATAATCTTTCTTGATAAACATATTACATACACAAAATTTACAGTGGTCATTAGCCCCTAAACTAGGATATAATACCTGTATTTCAGGGGCTAGTTTCCTTCCCTATTCTTAGTTCTAGTACTATAATTTGTTTAACAAGTATTGTTAAAAATGTAAAAATGACAATATAAAAGGGGAATGAAAAATGTGCGTGTGTGAGTGGGCGCGTGAGTGTGGGCGTGCGTGAGTGTGGGCGAGCGTGAGTGTGGGCGAGCGTGAGTGTGGGCGTGCGTGAGTGTGGGCGTGCGTGCGTGCGTGCGTGCGTGAGTGCGTGCGTGAGTGCGTGCGTGCGTGCGTGCGTGCGTCTATACGTGTGTGTATGTGTGTGTGTGTGTGTGTCTGTCTGTGTATCTCTCTCTCTCTCTCTGTGTGTGTGTGTGTGTGTGTGTGTGCATGTGTATGTCTGTATTAGCGTGTGTTGTTTACATGTCCAAAGAAAGAAGGCTCTCAGTACCTTCATAATTAAAAAAATTACAGCCAGTCTGTTATTTTGCTTTTCACTTCAAAGTTATTTAGTGATCTTATGTTATGACATCTGTTAAATTTATTATATAGGGGCTAAAAAGTTAAAATGTCTTCTAAACACAGCACTATTGGGTTTCGGAACAGGACATCATTCTTTTCTCTTATTTCTTTGTATTAGTTTAGGGACAGTGACGGAATGATATCTCCTTAAACATAGAAAAATAAAAGTAAATGGCTATTATCGTCTTAATAGTGAAGCATTATTTTATATTTAGCATTTATTTAACAAAAACGACTGATTAGAATACATTTTAAACAACATATAAAAAACGAAAATCGTATATAGTGATTAAAATTTCGAGCTAAATTATTATATGTAAACATTTTGGAACTGTCGTAATGATACATATACTCCCTAAAGGAAATATCTGCACATTTAATTTGATGTACAATGACATTAGAAATAACATATAAAAACAGAAAACTAATCACATCTTTGATTAAGCTCCACACACTAACTTTCCACAAACTAGAATGGTGAACTATGATTTTCACATTTTTTTTCTGAATATTTTGTTGGCATTGCAAAGATAAAATTCACTTAATGGATGACAAATTTCAAATAGCACCATCTCTTATTTTTCTACTGTATTATTAACATCGGTCGTTAGCGCTGTACACATTTAAAGGGAACAATGTCGTTTGGGGACTGTAGTAACCATGGACAGTTGATGCAAGAATTTTTTGGGACTACAGTCACCGTAGATGCTTGAGTGATATATTATTTTCAAGTCTTATTTAAAACATCGTAGAACAAGTCAGAATAATAAAGTTATATTTAAATGTATATAATATATACATAGGCCACACTCAATATTTTTCAAAACTAATAATCCGTCTATATGAATCTATAACAACCCCTTTCATCTATTTCCTAGAGTAGGGTAAAACCTATTTTAGCTATATCATCCACTTTGCCTTTAAGTTAATTTGCTGTATGTATCATTAACTTACAAATTATTATAATATGCATTATTACTATAATTACAATTTTTATTCTTAGTTTATTTTCTTATCTCATTCCTGGGGTTGACTAATACAACTGAATAATTTTGCTTATTGCATAATATAAAAAACTAAAATTTGATATAATTTCTGTAATAAAAATTGTTAACACTAGCAAGATGGGGAAAACCAGCTTACCTGCAAAAGCAGTCAAGGGTCATAAATTACAATTTTGACATATGAAAATTTTTGGTTGATTTCATCTGCTACATAGTAGTTTTTACATAAGTCACATGCTTTATTGGTTTTATTTTTACCATAAGCACCATATTTGAATCATGAAACATTACAGTTTCAGTGTTTTTGGCGTTACCACTGTTTATACGAACACTATCATATTATAATGTATTCAATAACAAAACATTTTTGATTCTCTCTGTTTTGTAAACATATTATGCAATATCACCTCTCCCTTTATTTATAGTACCAACCAAAGATGCTACTATAATTGCCTGTAGTCACATTCTACCTTTAGTTCTCACGGGTTCAGAAATGGTTCCGTAACGCATGATGAAGTGATCAAAAGGAAAGGCTGTCGCACATTTCTCTTTTACTTACCTTCGTGCATAGGCAGTAAGTTCTAGCTATTTGCCACCTCTGAGCCATTCTCAAGTATAGATTTCCACAATTATTCCACCTGGTGACATCTTATTATTATGAGATGTATTACCATAAAATGATATTCGAACACCACACACTCATGGTCACCGAGATGATCTGGCTGTAGTTTGTTGTTGAATGACAGCCAATGATATGTTGCTGCCTAAACCATTAGAACTTTACACAGAGGTACACCTTCACCATGACTGTCCGATTGATCTTCTGACAAAAATTGTAATAATGTCAATATTTCACCGATACTCTTAGACATTTTTATGAAATATCAACCAAAAAAATAAAATTGATTCAGTGAGAACATGTTAAATAATTAACGTCTAAGCAAAAATATGTATAGTTCATAAAAGATAGCTTGATCTCTGCGACAGCTGTCAGTAAAAATCACGCCTATGAAGTCCTGAGTTTCTTAGTAGTACAGACAGTACCTGTCAATGTCATACCTTATGGGCATGCTCTAATTAGGTCGGCAGCATCGTATTAAATGCTTAGAGTACAAAAAGAAGTAGAAATAAATTCAATATCTTTTTTTAATGTATAAATCTAATTGCGGATTTTATCATGTTTAAATAAATTTTTTAATTTACTACCTACCTAACCTACATTTTTGTGGGTAGTGTAGTGTAGATGTAGATGTAATAGCGTGGGCCAGCTATTAGATTTGATAGACAACCTGCTTGATAACCTGTTAATAAAAATAAAACTAAACCCAAGCATATCACTGCAGGACTTTAAGATACAGTTAGCTTATTCTGTGTAGATTGGACTAAAATTAGTAACTAAAAAGCGCTTGGTGGATTTGTTAATCATGACATCTAGATGTCAAACACCTCAGCCCCCCATAACCATGGGTACTGCAAAACACTCCAAAATATTATAAGTTAATAACAAACAAAATAAAATATTTTGTGTTTTCATCTGTAAAATGCCTGTCTGTTCCTAGTTTCAGTTTTCTTCTGTAGCAACCACATAACATGGTTGTGGATTTCTTAACATAACCACACACCATGTAATCATACTTCTAAATGGTAGAACATTAGTACAACAATATTCGTACAGCTTAGTTTACGAGGGGCTGTTTCTTCAAAATTTTATTTTTTATATGATAAGGGTGACAAATAAACATACAGTCCACCTGGTGGTAAATGTTGCTGTGGCCTATAGACATCAAAATCTATTCTCGATTAGGGATCAAAATGCAGATGCGCTGTCACCCGTGAGGACTTAGATGGAGTACCTCGTTTCCACTGGAATGTGTCTCCGGTCCTCTATACTCACCATATGAAACGCGTTTTAGTTGCTATTTTATGCTGGTATTCTGTGAGAGCGTGGTTCTTGCCCGGTCGACCCATTCATGCTACAACTATTTAGTTTAGTTTACGACGGGCTGTTTTTCGCAACTCCACGTCCAAGGGCGTATTTTAAGTGTGTTGTTATGTTGTTGCTATCTTGATCTGTGGCTTGTTCAATCTCATTAAGACCTATTATATTCTTTTTACAGGATGCTGTTCAAGCCAAAAAGGCTGAAGAAGAGCGTCTGATGAAGGAAGCCCTTCTTGCCAAACAAAAAGCAGAGGAAGCTGAAAAGGCACGTCTCGAAGCAGCTAGGGCGGAAAGAGAACAAATGAAGAAGAACCTACGTAAAGAACGCAAATCCTTTAGGGATTTATGTAAATCAAACAATTACTATGCCCAAAATGACAATGAAAACGTTGCGCATTTGGCTGCAGTGGAGAAGATCTGTGAAATGATGAAAGTTGTGGAGTTGCAGGATTTTATGAAAGAGCTGGAAACAAATGGTAGGGAAGCGTTCTTGAAAGTTGTGAAAGAAACAGAAGAAAAATTGGAAGCAGAACGTAGGGCTTTGTTTGAAACAAAGAAAGTAGAGGACCAGAAGGCTAAAAAGAATGCCATCTTAAAAGCACCGATTGATTGGACACCAGAATTAACACAGCTTCTTATCAAAGCTGTTAATTTGTTCCCCGCAGGAACAAACCAGAGGTGGGAAGTGGTAGCCAACTTCCTCAACCAGCACGGGACATTTGTTGACGAAAGACGGTTTAATGCTAAAGAAGTTCTCAACAAAGCTAAGGATCTGCAGAGCTCTGACTTCTCTAAAAGTAGCCTTAAAAAAGCTGCAAATGAGGAAGCATTTGACCAGTTTGAGAAAGATAAAAAGAAAGCCATTAATAATGTTGATGACAGTAGTAT
Organism: Parnassius smintheus behrii; assembly: GCA_036936625.1. Classification (NCBI taxonomy): domain Eukaryota; kingdom Metazoa; phylum Arthropoda; class Insecta; order Lepidoptera; family Papilionidae; genus Parnassius; species Parnassius smintheus. Next base: position 3,110,919 of record JAUPFT010000013.1, read on the forward strand.
ATCAAAAAGTGATACAAAATTAGTTAATGGCACTGCAAAGCCGAAAATGAATGGTGATGTTGGCAAGGAACCGGGGAAAGAAGAAAGACCCTGGACAAAAACTGAACAAGAACTGTTGGAACAAGCTATTAAGACATTCCCTGTGAGTACGCCCGAGAGGTGGGACAAAATTGCCGACTGCATCCCCAATCGCACTAAGAAAGACTGCATGAAGAGATACAAGGAATTAGTCGAGTTAGTTAAAGCCAAGAAACAAGCAGCTAATATTGGTTAATAAATTAAAGCTATTTAGCTGATGCTGTAAAAATGGTTATTGAATTGTAAATTAACAAATTTAAAAATTTGTGGAAGAATTGTAAGGCTTGCACAGTTAATTGTATAAAAATAGTATCTTATTCAAAAATCACACTACCTTCCAAACTTTGGTATAAATCTAAACTTTGGTATTAAAAAATATACATATTTATCAAGTGCATTAGTGTTTTATGTATTTATTTATTTAAAATATGTTATATAACTACAGTTATGAATATAGTCTCACTGAAAAAATATGGCGGCAAAATTAACGTGTGATAACGAAAGTTTAAACAGGAAAAGTGTTGCTATATTTTAAATTTCCTCCTTAGTCTAGTGTTTTTTTTTCTATTTTGAAATCCCTAAATCGGACAATTTGTTATAAAGTAAAAGCTCCTTTCATACGACACTTCTAAATCTCGTGTCATATTTTTGTATTTATTTGTTTAATGTGATGGATGAACATAGTCAATTTGAAAAGAAATAAAATGTGTTTTATTTTTGTATCTAAATAAACAGAATAATATAGGACATATGGGCTGCATTTGGTCTTTATAGAATTTTTCTGTTTTCTCCCTGGATAAACAATTTCATACAGAAAAGGCTACAGCTGCGTTGTTGGGATTTCAACGCTCATACTGGTTTCAATGCGACGTACGGGACGAGGGGACATGGCAGCGAGCGACCGGCTGACTGCCACATTAACGCCGCTTCAGATTGGGCCACCGACGAGTTTGCGCACTATACAAATACTCTTCCATTCAGACTGTACAATTGGGCTAATAATTAATATACAGTCCACTTCGATCTTTAAATACGAATGTACATTTTAATGTTGGCGGAATAGGGTAAGGAATAGAAATAAAAATCCAAATTAATTTTTTCTTTTCAATATATTCACCTGCTACCCTAATACATTTTTCCGATCTTTCATTTAACTTACGTATACCCTCAAAAAAAAATGATTTGTCTTTGTTTAAAAAATACGCCGAAACTGCTCCCTTAACTTCATCACTTAAAATCTTTTTCCCACGAAGTTCTTTTTTAAGTTTGGAAATAGATAATAATCACTAGGGGCCAGGTCCGGACTATAGGGTGGTTGTGGCAAAATTTCGAAGTCCACCTTCTGCAGGGCAGCCATCGCGACATGGCACTTGTGAAGGAAAAAAAATTAACCAAAAGAAGGATTTTTTTTGGTCAATTTTCCTCTTCTTTTCTCCTTTATGGCTTCCTTCAATTGTTTCTTCCTGTCAATAGGATTGAAGCGCAATAATTTCCGGTTATGGATACACCTTTATCTTTATAATTAATCAACACGATTCCTTCTGAGTACCAAAAGACTGTCGCCATGATTTTCCCAGCCGATTGTGCCACCTTAAATTTCTTGGGTGGTGGTGTGCTTTTTTTGTGCTACCGCATAGAATCCTGTTTGGACTCAGGTTCATATTAGTCATAGCCATAGTCATTTATTCCTTAGAACAATATTACATTGTATTGGAAAATTAATTAAACAAAATCAGAAATTACGTTTACATGCAATTGACTTAAATAAAACAAAAATCGAATAAAATTTAAATATCATTTGACAATCATTCTATATACTTATATACATTCAATACTTTTCGTGTCATAATTAAATATTTTTCATGTCATAATAGATTAAAATATAGTACATAAAAAAAAATTAACATTCATTAAGTTTATTTTTGTCATTTAGGTATTCGTCAACTGAGTAGTAGCTTTTCTTAATTAATAATGATTTGAGTTTATTTTGGAATTTTCGGTGGCAATAAATAACTTTAAATGAGATAGGTAAGGAATTAAATAGTGCAATGACTTGATGCCTTGTGCTGTGGCGTACAACATTCAAAGTTGGTGTAATTGAAGTTTTTAAATCTTTTCGACGTGTCATTTCTCTCTTTTTCCTTTCTTCGTTTGTTTCATATTTGTAAAAAATTTTTACTAAGTATGTAAGTGAAACTAAGATATACAGAGAGGGAACCGTAAGTATGTCAAGTTTTCGAAAATGTTCTTTACACGACTCAATTTGTGGAATACGTAACATGGTGCGGATCGCTCTTTTTTGTAATACAAACGCTTTCTTAATATTATATTTATAACTGTTGCCCCAGAATTGTATGCTATAACGAAGTTGTGATTCTACTAGAGCAAAATAAACCAACTTAAGCTGCTTTAACGTAACTTCGTCTCGTAAACTTCTTAAGGCATAGCATGCTGAACTGATAGTAGATTCTAGTGCTGTCATTTCCTTTTTCCAGTTCAAGTACATGTCAATGTGGATTCCTAGAAATTTTACTGTTTGAACACATTCAATATTTTTACCGTCAATGTTAATGTTTATTGAGTCCTTTTGCCTTGCTGTAGATTTGAAAAGCATTGCGTACGTTTTATTTGTATTTAGTAGTAGATCGTTAGTAGCAAACCAATTTCTAAAGTCATACAGTGTGCTTTTCATTTTGGTATTTAGTTCGTCTATCGAGTTAGCAGATACAATCGCGTTTGTATCATCCGCATAAATAGTTAACTTTACGTCTTGCTGTTTGGTATTTATGTAAGCAGTTAAATCATTAATGAATATTATAAATAATATGGGTCCCAAAATGGAGCCTTGTGGAACACCCTTCTTTAAGGTTTTCAATTTAGATTTGTATATCGTTTCAACGCCGTCTATTATTGTTTTAATCTCAACAAATTGTTTTATATTTGATAAGTAGGATTCAAATAACCTTAAGATTGAGCCTCTAACTCCGTAATGTTCCAATTTCAGTAGTAGTATATTATGATTTATCGTGTCAAAAGCCGAACTCAAGTCTAAAAATAGACCTCCTACCTTATATTTATCATTGAGTCTACATACTACATCATCGACTAGCGTATTTATAGCATCTATAGTACCTACACGCGTTTGATAACCAAATTGCCTCTCACTTAATATATTATTTTGTCGCAAATGTGCTACTAGTCTTACCTTTATCAGCTTTTCATAAATTTTAGATAAAATTGGTAGCAAGGAAATCGGTCTATAGTTTTTGGGGTCCATTTTACTTCCCTTTTTATGTACCGGAAATACTCTTGCAACCTTAAGCTGATCAGGACACTTATTGAAAAGATAAGCTAAAGATTCAGCCAATATATCAATATTATCTTTAATAATCTTGATGGGTATTTCATCATAACCATGTGATCTTTTATTTTCCATTTCCTTAACTGTTTTTAAAATTTCATGGCTAGTAATAATCTTAAAAGGCATGTCTGTTACAATTTTCTGCACACTTTGTTTGAGAATCAATTGTGCGGAGATTGTATCACTAGCATTTTTGCTTAATGAATTAGTTTCACTAAAATGACTTGAGAAAACATTTGCTACATCCTGTTTATTACTTACGATGTTATTGTTTACCTTTAGTAGTATATTCTCTTCTTTTTTACGAAACGAATTTTTCCTACTTCCATTTACAATATTCCAGATTTCTTTATTAGAATTTAACGCCGACTCAATTTTTCTTTGTATAGCTATTTGTTTTGCTTTTCTCAATATTCTTCTATATATCTGTATATATGACCTTTTATATTTATCTGCAAACACTCCATTACATATTTTAACATTTAATGTCAGAAACCTTTTCATTTTACTTGAAACCCTAATACCTTTAGTGATCCACTGTAATGTATTTTTTTTAGGATGTATTTTTCTCGTCCTTTTCTTATAACAAGTTTTGAAAGTGTAACTTAATTTATTGAGAAAAGAATTTATTCCTAAATTGTGCCAATTTATTTTGCTAATTTGCTTTCTAAATTCTGCTGAGTTGTGGTCACTTAAAACTCTACGACTAATTTTTATACTTTCATTCATGTTACGACTCATTTTATTTTCCAATTCTACTGTACAAAATAAACCAGCGTGACCGTCTGCGAGACCATTATGCTCTACTCTACTGTCAATATTTGTTGTATCTATATTAGTAATTACATTGTCAAGACAAGATGATACATCATTGCGCAAAAAGGTTGCTGAGTCAATTAAATATTTGAAATTATAACAAGTCAACAAGTTCAAAAATTCATTTTTTTGTTTATCATTGTTCAATAAATTAACGTTGAAGTCACCGCACAATATAGATTTCTTATTAAAAAAATGTTCAGAAAATCGCTCTAATCTTTCCATAAAAAGATCAAAATTTTTCTGTATAGGATTTCGATAGCAACAACAAACATAAATATGTGAGTTTAGGTCTTTAACACCACAAATTTCAAAATGTTCAGATTTATATAGTTTTTTGCAGAAGGCATCTTCCTCACATTTAACATCATTTAAACCCAATATCTTCGAACCACCTCGTATAATACGGCCGACGTATCTTGGCGAGTCCGACCTTCGCGCAGAAGGTTGCGCAATAGCTTTTTTAAGGAACAAAATGGTGGCATGAGGCGACGTACGGGGGGCGGTGGTCTAGGCTAGAGATTGACCATAAGTAAACACAATCGACCCTTTAGTCATAAAATATCGCAATCGATTAGTTTTATTTAGAAGTTATTGATTTTTGTTTATATAAGATATTAAACGAAATAGATTTACAAATATAGTGAATTTTGTTGATAATAAACAAGATTTCGACTTAAATAAAAAAAAAAACTAAAAACATATTATTTTCTCAGCTGAAAGACATAATGTACTTAAATATCAATTATCTATTAACGTCTTCTTGAGTAACGACTATTTGAGAAAATTTAGAACCTCCTTATAAATTGCAAATAAATATATTTTTATGTCTTAATTTTAATCGATTTGAATAAAAATCGATTAAACAACACCCTCAGGCACGCGTGTTGGACATCCCTTTCTGGTTACTTCGTAAAGCTTCGTGCTTATTCGGCAATGCTCGGTACACGGTAATATTTCTCAGTCACACGTTAGCATTGGTGTCGTGTTCGTGTCGCTATCTCTGTCTTGAGCACAGTCGGTTACAAAAGTTTTCGTTGTTATTGTTGTTTGTTTTTATTAATAGTGTTAAGTTTGTTTTGTTTGTTTTATTTGCAAGTGTCAGTTAGCACTTATATTATTCGCCAAACATGCCACCAAAACATAACAGTGTGTTAAATCGCCAGGCGAGAAAAATTATTTACGATTTAACGCAATATATGAAAAAAGAAAAAGAAGAAGGCGTAAAAGATGTCGATAAAGTTTATTTAAGAGTTGCTAACGCAACTGGTGTGTCCCAACGCACAGTACAGCGGATCGCAACTGAAGGCAATATTTCGGGCTTACTTTCAGTATTCCGCACGCCTGGTAAAAAAAGGTCTAGATCAAAACCTATTACTGATATGGATAATTTTGACCAGGGAGTAGTAAAAAGATGCATACACAACTTCCACAAAACTGAAAAAGAAATGCCGACGATAAACAAATTACTAGCGAAACTCAAACGGGATATAAATTTTCAAGGTGGTAAAACGAGCTTAAAGACAATTATCAAAAACTTGTGTTTCAAGTGGCGAAAGACCGAAACCAATAGAATGTTTCTTATAGAGAAGACCGACATTCGCCTGAAAAGGATCTTGTACTTGAAGGCAATGAAAAAATACAGGGACGAAGGGCGACCAATTGTATTCACTGACGAGTCGTATGCCCACTCATCACATACAAAAGGTAAGCCGTGGTCAGATGGTTCCGCTCAAGGACTAAAGCGCCCGATATCAAAAGGTCAGCGGATAGTGATGGTACACGCTGGGTCAGAAGCAGGGTTTGTTCCGAACGCGCTACTAATGTTCAAATCTGGCAGCAAAACCGGAGACTATCATGATGACATGAATTTCAAAAATTATGAGAAATGGTTACGGACCCAACTGATTCCAAATTTGAGCCCTAACTCGGTGGTGGTTATCGATAATGCTCCGTACCATAACAAATTAATGGATCCTGCCCCTACATCTAATGACAAGAAGGCAAAAATGGAATCGTGGTTATTAGAAAAGGGTATACCATATGAAAAGGACATGCGTAAACCACAACTTTACGATCTAATAAAAAAAAACAAAGACGTGAATAAAAAATACGTAATAGATGAAATGTTTAAACAAAACAACCACGATGTCCTTCGTTTACCCCCATATCATCCCGATTTAAACCCCATCGAGATGGTGTGGGCTGCCATTAAAGGGCACGTAGCCGCTAAAAACGTCGACTGGAACGTAACCCGGACAATGGAGCTCATACAAGAAAAAGTAAATTTAATGGGTCAGAATGAATGGAGTGCTTTATGCAGAAAAGTGCAAGAGGTCGAACATGACTATAGGAAGAGCGACCATATTATTGACGAAATGACGGATCAATTATTCATCATTAATACAGCTTCAGATTCAGAAAGTGAGTCTGAAAGTGAGAGCGACGATTACGAAGATGAACCTATGCCAAGTACCTCACATGGTACACAAGGGGCCGACGACTTTATGTTAGGAATTTCCCCCCTCAGCGACAGTGATTAAATAATAATAAGTGTAAATAAATAAAAAGTATTAAATGTAAATAATATTGTATGTGTTTGTGATAAAATCTGCCCCTATCGAAAGGTGAGGTATCAAAATTGAATCTTTAATTTATAATGTCTCCAAAGTGTTTTGATATTTTTGGTCACTGTATTAGGGAAATTTTATTTGTACATTGGTATATATAAAAAAATGACAATAACAGTTTTCTTCACGAGTGTTCATGCGCTAAACTTCGCAGAGCCTATATTCAGACTCGCCAAGATACGTCGGCCGTATTGTATTTTGTTTGTTCGGAAATTGTAAGCTACTAATTTATAACCTTCTAATTTAAATATAGGAGCTGAAACCTCATTTAAGAAATGTTCACAAAAACAAACGTATTGTACCTCAGATTTTACAGAATTGATATACAATTCTATCTCATATTTTTATTTGTTACACCACAGACGTTTTGATAGAAAACATTCATTGTTTTTTTTTGGGCAGCTGACTTATTGTATTATTATTGACGAAAAAGCGAAATGCAACTCTGAGGCGGAATATCCTCAGTTTGAGTGCCTGCAGTGCACTTCATATTATTAGCTGTTTGAATTACAATGCAAGGAGCATTTGCCCTCATAGTATTATTATTATTATTATTCGAGCTGCGTAGTTTGGTTATAAAGTTAATATAGTTTATTTTATATGTCACTCTCAATATTTCACGAAGAATTAGTTTTGCAGCAGTATTTAAATTTTTATACCCACGACCATCATTATGAGCATTATTATACATCAAGGGCACAAAAGACGCATGACTGAAGCTTTTACAAATCCACTGAACTAGGTTATTTAGCTTTGTTTCATTAAAATAATAATTTTTTTGAATTTCACATACAACAACATTTGTACATTTAATTTGGTGTAACGTATAATACAAAAATGATTGCAATTCCATTAGATCATTATCATTTCAACCACCAAGTATAATTACATAATCCTCCTTAGTAAAGTCCATGCAGAGAGTATTACATGAATTTAATAATTCATTCAGCTTTGCATTCGGCTTTAAAAAACGTGTAACATGATAATCATTCCCTAGTAAACTTTGTAATTTGCTTCTCAAACCGCGACCTGCTTGATCTGACAATATCATGACTCGATGTTTGACGTTTTGTTGAGTGTGTGAAGTTCGAGTTTCGTTGAGCGAACTTGCTATAGCGCCACGTGACCTCACGCAAGGTGTATCTAGACGTGGGTCGTTACGTCATTTTCAAGAAACGTAACGAAACCAGTGACTTGACGGCGTCACCTATTTCAAAACTAGTGATTTTTGTAACTGGCTATTTTTATTCGACTACTGTGATTGTTTGCATAAATATCACCACCACCTATACAGTTACACACGAAACGAAAATAAATTTAATCACAATCTATGTTTGTAGCTATACAGTAACTGCATACTGTTAAATCAATAAATTAACTTCCCTTCATACTTTATTCGGGTTTAGGACTGACTGCATTAAATATATTTATGATTGATTTGCGTTTACTATAACACTAATATTTTCATAAAATTATTAATGCAGGCACATTTACAAGTCAATTTGATTGTATATACAATGATTATTGATATTTACAGTTTATTTACACTTTTTCAACGTTTTCACTACCATTTGTTTTTGCACTTTTATTTACACTGTACTATTAATTTGTTTGTTTGTTTGGCTATTTACACACAGTTTTTAAGTTTTATAATATTATAAACATTTAAATTTTTAAAGTTTTTATACACATTTTTTAGTTTTATTTTAATTTTATGAATAAACGAGTTCATGAATCATGACTCCGTCAAAAATGTTTTAAAAATTATTTTAGTTAAACTCAATGTGACTCGCTTCCCGGAATCGCAAACCGTTGAAATTATTTACAAACAGAGATTACTCTATTTTATTGTCTATGTCTATAGTCTTACGTATGAAAATTAAACGTACAATAATACTGTCACGATGTTTTGTTTATTGTTGTATGCCACATGTGCCCTTTGTGCTCGAGCGACCGACAGTCGGATCCCGCAATAATCATGGTTAACAGTAATCATAATCACGCATTTACAAAAATCACTACTTGTAACATGACTCGAAACTAGTGATTCGGTTACATGCCGCGTAGCCAGTTACTGCATCTAGTGACGTGAAATAACGCCCACGTCTAGGTGTATCATTTATACCCGAAGCAGTGTTCTTAATCGGTGTGCTGTTTCGTGTATTTGAGATAGATGCCATCCCTTCAATCGGTTTGTAACAGCTTTGAAGGTTATCGAAACTTTTCGAGAAAGTACTATTAAGCTGCAACTTAATAGGTTTTGCGGATTTAATCAACTGGGGAGAAGCTAAACCTCCTAAAGATTTATATACTGAGTTTATTTTTCTATATTGTGGTGAGTAAAATCTTTTTGCTAAACCAGTTGAATTTCTTCTTAGGCCTTCTATCCCAATAGTTTTGTAGAATTGTAATTTATTTTCATAGTTCTGCAACTTTTTTTTAACGAATTATTTTCAAGATTTAAGTTATCAATCTCATTGTTTGCCGTTATTAACTCCTGAGTCAATTTTTCTATAGTAGATTTTAAATGTTCAACTTCCGTAGAATCTAATGTACCAATACAGGGCAGGCTTTGATATGTGTTATCGAGGAAGGATTCATCACTCATTTGATTATATAATCTGGTTTTATTTCTTTGTGTTATGTTGTCATAGTCTTCCTCCATTTTTGTGTGTAGTTATTTTTTTTATTTGCGCCCTCTAGTGTCAAAACGTCGTGAGACCGTCGTATAAGTATTATTTATGTCAATTTATTCATGGAGTCGTTTGTTTAATAACAGATGGCGTTCGTATTGTATATATATTGTATTTGTAATTAACTCGTCTCGTCTTACATATTATTTCACAAAGCTAAACAAAATTTTGCGATGATGAGGATCGAACTTACGTTATTCGTGGTGTCTGACTGCGCGACACCAGCTATTATCCAAATGCGCCAGCGCGGTTATTAGTTACTGGTTGAATTTTTCGATATTAATGCTTTGCTTTTTATAAATATGACATTGAGTGCGAGTTTTCTGTTATGAATGGTCAAATTCAAACTGCAGTCATTTCACAAACACCCACTTTTAGTTTTTTTTTTATAGTTAATGTTATTTATGAATTTTAAACAATGAGGATTATATTTATTTCGTTTAATTTGTTTCTATCTAAGTTTTTAGCACCTTTTTTGTGTATTCACACTTCACTCAACCATAAAAATCCTTCATAATTATAGCAAGCAACTGTTATACTGTCACTGGTCAACAAATTTTTAATTTACACTTTTAACTATGCTTATACTTTGTTATAGTTTTGGATAACATTCACTGAGCTTATTTATGATGTAATTTTATTGTTTACACTAAAATTATTATTTACACACTGTATAGTATTTAAACGTAAATATATTCGTACGGAGCGTTTGTTTACTCAACGGAGCACGTGAACCCAAGTTTCGTCACCAGTAACCATAGATTACTGACTATATACTAGAGACAGTTGCCAGTAACAATTCGAGCCTACACTCCATCTTTGTCTTCCGTACAGAGGTCCAAAAATGCACGAGAACACTCCACGCGTGTTGCTTTTGAGGCGGCGTGAGCATTCTAAGCACCTAGGGTCAATGTTCTATTGGCTGACCATGCACCAATAGTTGACCAAAACAAATAAAAACCAATTCTTACGTACATTGCTAGGATTTAAAAGCTGTTTTATTTTTTGCATATTGGCATCATTATTATAGTCACTTGGTATACGAGTCAGTTCGATATTGGTTGACCAATCAGTTCTTTGCAAGTGAAGATGGCACCCGGTAAGTACGCGTCTGAATCACTAAGAATGTTTATTATGGGTTTATTGGTAAATCTTATTTAATCTAGTTGATTTATTGTAGATTTTTTGGTTGAATGATAAATGGATTAAGAATAATAGTTTGTTTAAGTGCCAAAAGTAATATTTCTGCTGTTTTATGTGGATAAGGGTTTCTCGTGGGCGTGGTTATCCTTTGGCTCCGAAATTTTAATCTGTTCCTAAAGCTGTCCACGGTGGTCAAGTATTGGCTAAAAGATATATTCAAGAATGTAAAGTTTTTTTTATTTAACGCATTTATTTTATTGCTTCGTTAAATATAACCTAAAGCATGATTACGATGTGGTTGTCCAATAGTTGACCAGTGTTATGTTTTGTGCCGTTTGCTGTGGTTAGCCTTAGGAACGAGGTTTCCTAATGCCTGTCCAGTTAATCTATTCGGTATCTATTACTGAAAACAAATTAGTACAATCAGCCCAGGAGGCATCAATTTCAACACCCACCCTAGAAGCTTGCGATTGGCCTAACAATGCGGCGCCTGTGGACGTTTTAGATGGCAAACCTGTCGATATGACTCCGTCACTCTTTCAAACTACGCTAGGCGCTCCAGTAATTCGGTGTTCATCTACTGCTCCAGAGGCAGAGATTGCAAGTAATGAACAAGGTAGCAACACAGTTTCCACTTCTAAAAACAAATTAGTCCAGCTTTTATCTCAAAAACAAAAACTAATAAGCCCTGCATTTGGTAACCATATTTTGTGGCCATCAGACTCCAATAAAGAAAAAAAAAACAAAGGAACGCCTGCCACTTGCGGTGACATCAAAATATTTCATTGATTACTTTATTTATTTATTTGCTTTTTCAGGGAAACATACAGTACAATAAAAAATACTTTATAAAACATATAAAAGTAATCCTAAAACCAATGAAGTTTCCACAGATATCTAAAACATATTAAAAGCTTGCAACCACAATTTTAAAGATTGAAAAAAAAAATAACTAAATGGTATTTATAATTAAACATTAAGTACTAAGCATAAAATAAAAGTAATACAATACACACAACCTATAGTGAAGCTACCAATTATAAATTAAGTTTTACTATATTTTTTATAACTATTATATTTAAGGTGAAAAATATCTAGTTCACAATATTTTAAGTTAAAATTTTTACATGTACGAGATACAAAATTATTAGAAGCATACTTCGTTTTTAGTCGATGATATTATGTAGCAATTTGTACTACAACATTTGATCTCTTATATCACGGCGTTTTTCGAGTGTATAACTGTGTAAGCTATCAATAAAGGAGTCTACGGAAGAATCATATCGCTTTTATGTTAAAATGATTGAAACAATCAATAATAAGTGACGCAGAAACTTATTATTGATTGTTTCAATCATTTTAACATAAACTTTGTATTGAGGATTCCAACATGCAAGCATGAAGAGCAATATTCAAGAATAGATCGCACCAGAGTATTAAATAGTATAACTAATGTTGTAGAGTTTTTAAAATCTTTTGAGATACGCATCACAAAACCTAGCATTTTATAAGCTCTTTGAGTTATTAATATGTGACCTCAGTAACAACTTACTATCCAACTGAACACCAAGATCACGCCGTTCATTTACTCTCTTTAGTAAATTATCGTCGAGCTTATAGTTAAAGAGGATTGGATTATTTTTCCTAGTAAATGAGGTACATGCTCTAGAGCATGTATGAAGGGAATAATGAAAGTGGACGAAGCGAAACAAGTATGTAAGGATCGCAGCAAGTGGAAAGAAGTGGTCTCTGCCTACCCCTACGGGAAAGAGGCGTGATTATATGTATGTATGTATGTATGTATGTATGTATGTAAATGAGGTAATATTTCATTTCTTGATGTTCAAGTAAATATGATTTGCTTGGCAATATGAGCTAAGCCTACACAGATCCTCTTGAAGTAGATTACAGTCTTCCATAGATTTAATAGATCTGAAAATTTTCATATCATCTGCAAAAAGGAGAATTTTGGAATTATGGAAGCAGGATATTACATCATTTATAAATATTATAAACAGTAGTGGACCAAGATGCGAACCCTGAGGAACACCTGAACAAACTGGGAGAAATGATGAACAGTGTTCTTTTATTGCAACTGCCTGACTATGATTTCTAAGATAAGTAAAAGATAATAAAGTAAATCACCACGTACACCGATTTGATCTAATTTGTGTATCAGAATACTATGTGAAAATTTGTCAAATGCTTTTGTAAAATCGGTGTACACTGCATCTACCTGCAGTCCACTATCCATTGCAATATAGAGGTGATCAAGAAACTCGCAAAGATTACTTTCTGTAGACTTTCGACCTATAAAACCATGTTCAGTAATTATAATTGGTCGAGCTATTTGGGAGAGTGTGTCATAAATAATTTTCTCAAATAGTTTTGGAATCGAGCTTAATTTTGAAATTGGACGGTAATTTGAAATATCGTGCTTATTACCACTTTAAATATGGGAGTTATGAACGATTTTTTCCATTCTAAAGGCTTTTCACCCAACTTCATGGAAGTTCTAAACAAAATTGCTAATGATTTAGCTAATTGATGGTAACATCTTTGTAAAAAAACAAGGGTGGAATGCCATCAGGTCCTGGTCCCTTACTGACATCTAAGCGTTTTAAATACATTAAAACTTGAGGGACTGTAAAAGTGACCGAATTTATACTAATCGAGTGAGCGAAGTTAGAAATCTGAGTATTATGATTTGGACTATTAACACTAAAAGCTGAGCTAAAATGAGTATTGAATAAATCACATATTTTCACAGGATCTGAAGTCGTATTATCATCTAGAAACATTATGTCAGGAAGATCATTACATTTTCGTTTTGATTTTACAAAAGACCAAAAGAATTTACTATTAATACCAATCTTATATTCAGCATTATTGATAAACTTGTTATAACAGTCGTCCTCCATTAATTTTTGTCTCTCTCTTAGTACGGCAAAAGACTTGTAATCACAATCCTGTTTATACACCTTCCACTGGCGATGAAATTTTAATTTTTCATTTATAATTTTAATCAATGCGCTATTATACCAAATCGGGTACTTAGTGTTAAATTTAATCGTTTTAGTATGTACGTGTTTTTCTATTATATTATTTAAAATGTTATAAAAATTCGACAAAGAGACATCGATATTAGGTACCGTCACTCAAATTAGATTCCCAGTCTATTTGCGAAAGATTTATATTGTTACGAGCTTGAGGTTCGTGACAATAAAATTGCCGATAAAATTACCTATATTAACACTTTAATTTACTTTACACAAATTAAAACTTAAAACACTAATAATTAAACACACTAATTCACTTTATTCCGCTCCGAAGCTTCGCTTGTCTCGCCCAAATCCAATACTGCTCCGATCACATCTTGCAGCGCCTATATTATATACAAATTAGCAATGAATCATCCGGAATATTCAAGTAAATGCGCGCAAAGCGACGAGTGTTTGAGTGTAGATTTTCTAGAAACTTAGTTCTTCGGATGGCGCTGTCGGTTGAAAGATTTGTGATGTCATTTTCTGCAAAGCTCCCCTCGCTCTCGTTCCTGACACTAGATGGCGCTAGTGTATGGCGTTGACTTATTCACGCAACACTGCCCCCTCCTAAGACATGCTCGTCTCGAGCATTATCGGTCCCATAATAACGCGCCAAGCGATCCACATGGACGATCATAGGAGTCCCCTTTGCGCCTTTCTTTAACGGCTCCGCAATCTCAAGGGATGTACTATCCCGTGGTGCACCAACATTGTACAATTTCGATGCTCCTCTACTCCGTGTCTGAGGTCCCCTCACAGCCGCACAACTTGTACATGTACGACACCAATCCTCGACATCGTCACGATAATGGACCCAGTAAAACTGTTCTCGGACTTTCAGTAGAGTTCGTTTAACTCCCAGATGGACTCTTGAACGACCATTATGGCACAGCTGTAGAACATTCGGCACTTTAGCTTTAGGGACAACCATTTGTGAACGACAGCTGTCTCCTCCACCATTGTCCCATTTACGGAACAGGACTCCATCCTGAAGCAGCAAGCTGTTCCATTGGGCCCAATAGCTTTTCGTGGTTGAACTCATCGCTGAGACGTCCCTCCACTTAGGCTTGGTAGCACGGGCCTTCATCCATCCCAGAATCGGCTTGATGTCCGGATCTTCCTGCTGTGCATGTCGTAGGCTGTCCTTCCACCCGTTGCTGAGGTGGTCTGTCCTGAGCATCCTCACGGATACCATTTCCTTACTCTCTTGCCTACTACAATGGTTGCAATCTTCAGGAAAAGGTCTTCTTGACAATGCATCTGCGTTGCCGTGAGATTTCCCGCTGCAGTGTCTGATAGGAAAGTCGTATTCCTGCTGCTGCTGGGCAGTGCTGTTAGCTGCACTTCCTTTCTGAGACCGTTCACCTTCCCTTCCTAGGGTGTGCTTAGGGCAGCTGGACCGAAGCTGGCCCCTTTCCCCACAGCCATAGCACCTAGGGCTGTATCCTTTATTGTGGTCGCGAACCGTAACTGCTGCAACCTCCCTAGCGTGAGGTGAACGACGATCCTGCCGCCGCCAGGCATTGCCGTTAGCTGCAGTACCCTCCTGATATCGTTCACTTTCCCTTTCTGCGGTTCGCTTAGGGCAGCTGGATCGAAGATGGCCCCTTTCCCCACAGCCATAGCACCTAGGGCTGTATCCTTTGTTGCGGTCGCGAACTGTAGCTGCTGCAACCTCACTGACGTGATGGGAACGATGATCCTGCCGCACAGCTTCCACCTCCAGTGCATGGGCCAAGGCGTCCTTAAGCGTCTCGTGGTGCCCGGGCCTCACAGCAGCTCTGACTTCCAGGTCGCGGATGCCGTCGATGAATGTCTGCACTAGGTTCCCTTCAATGAGCGCAGGTACAGACCGGTATGCTTTTCGCACCAGCTTCTCCACTTCTAGAGCCCACTGCTGCAGGTTTTCGTTGATGCGCTGCACACGATCTTTAAGCTGCGCACAAAAGACGTGTTCCAGGTGAGCGTCGCCATATCTCGCCTCCAATGCCTCAAGGAGTTGCTCATAAGTCACTTCGTCACCGAGAGCTTCCAGAACTGTTAAGGCCTGATCGCGCAGGCCTAGTGTGAGAGCAGTCATGGCCTGACTTTTATTCCAGCCGTTCGTCTTCATAACAGCCTCGAACTGGATCTTGTAGGCTGACCAGGAAGAGATACCGTCAAACGGCGGCACTTTGAATCCACGTAGCGAAGGTGTTGTAGCTACTACGGGAGCTGTTGTTCCATCCCCAAGTTTGAGTTGAGGTCGTCCAGCGCTTTCTTCACGTCAGCCATTACGTTGTCAACCCGATTGTTTACTTGGTCGATTCGGGTTTCGGCCTCCGACTGGCGGTTGTCATGTTGAGCAACCTTATCCTTCACCTCCCGTATCTCTTTTCCGAAGATAGCGTGAAGGTCCTTCATGAGGAGCATCTGCTCTTCCTTATCGCGTTGCAGTGGCTCTTCTAAACGACGGGCCTGTTCCTCCTGCCGGTGGGCCTGTTCCTCTTGTCCGCTCTGCAGCTGCTCTTTCAACTGACGGGCCTGCTCCTCCTGTCGGCGAGCCTGCTCCTCCTGTCCACCTAAGTCAGGTGCAGCAGATGTAGGAGCTACCGACGGGCCTGCAGCCGGTGGCTGGCCCTCCGACGTCTGCGGCGTTGCACCACCAAATCTTCGTTGGTCCGTCTCTTGCTGGCGTTGACTTCGGGTACGGACACCCTCCGTTTCCTCCTTAGGTAAAATCGGCATGATTTTATCCCACTTCTGACACCAATTGTTACGAGCTTGAGGTTCGTGACAATAAAATTGCCGATAAAATTACCTAAATTAACACTTTAATTTACTTTACACAAATTAAAACTTAAAACACTAATAATTAAACACACTAATTCACTTTATTCCGCTCCGAAGCTTCGCTTGTCTCGCCCAAATCCAATACTGCTCCGATCGCATCTTGCAGCGCCTATATTATATACAAATTAGCAATGAAGCATCCGGAATATTCAAGTAAATGCGCGCAAAGCGGCGAGTGTTCGAGTGTAGATTTTCTAGAAACTTAGTTCTTCGGATGGCGCTGTCGGTTGAAAGATTTGTGATGTCATTTTCTGCAAAGCTCCCCTCGCTCTCGTTCCTGACACTAGATGGCGCTAGTGTATGGCGTTGACTTATTCACGCAACAATATTTATTTCCTCATAATCGGCATCTCTATATAACTTGACTGTGTGAGTCCGAGCCTCGAGTAGTTTCTCATGTGATTTTAAAATTGTAAACTCAAAAGCTGGATGATGCGGATCCTCTGAAACTATTGGAGTAGTTACTAAACTGACTTTGCAATTAATGTTGGCTATTAAGAGATCCAAAATACGATCATTAAAACTTTTAAATATATTATACTGACTAAAATTATTAAAAGAAAGAAAATTTGCTAGTTCATTAACTGTATCCGATGAAAAAAGGTCACATCAGCATTACTATTTTTCGACCAGATTGCGTTAGGTATGTTAAAATCTTCTAATATAATGAAGTAGTCATCAGGGTAAGAGAGAACTTCATCAGAGATATGTTCATATAAGTTTGACAACACATCTTTATGAATTCGACATTGTGGAAAATAACAACAGTATATGTTACATCGTGTATGTCGTTCAAATGAAATAGAAACACGAATCACGTCAGCAGCTGAATCCATTGACGGGATGCATTCAACGTTAGTTGCCTTTAGCTTACGTCTCATTGCAATCAGAACTCCTCCACCCATTGTATCACCTCTGACTTTGTAGTTACGATCGCTTCTATATACGTAATACCGTACGTCAAAAAGTTCTAAGTCGAATATACCCGAATGTAACCAAGTTTCAGTGAAACAGATTATATCGTACTCATGACATAACACCTTTCTGAAAAGCAAGTCAGTCTTTGTATACGTAAACCCCTTACGTTTTGATAGTAAATTTTTAAATTAGAACCGATTTTTATACAGATGTAAATATATATATATATATATATATATATATATATATATATATATATATATATATATATATATATATATATATATGTCGTACTTACTTTAGAAAGAAGTGTATAAACAAAAATATATTTAAATGTTGTAGTAACTGTATAAATTAAATAATATGAAATTAAAACTATCACCGAATGTGTCAAGGTCTCGTGCACAATGAAAATAAGCCTATCATACATTACGTTTAAAACGAAAAAGAGAAGAACCATAAAAATAAAAATAAGTTTATCATATATATAACATTTAAAACAAATTGGACAACTACCAACAGTAATGCAAATAACATATTGTTACGAGCTTAGGGTTCGTGACACTAAAAATTGCCGATAGAATTACCAAAATTAACATTTTAATTCACTTTACACTAATTAAGCTTAAAACACCAATAACTAATCACACTGATTCACTTTATTCCGCTCCGAAGCTTCGCTTGTCTCGCCAACTTCAATACTTCCCCGATCGCGTCTTGCAGCGCCTTTATATAGGGCTCTTCCACGAAAACATCCAGAATATTCAAGTAAATACGCGCACCGATCGACAAAGCGCCGAAAGTTTGAGAGTCAGCTTCCAGAAGCTTAGTTCTTCTGTTCGATACTAGATGGCGCTAGTGCCGTCGACTTCGGCGCGTAACACTGCCCCCTCCTAAGACATGCTCGCATTATCGGCCCCATAATATCGCGCCAGGCGATCCACATGGACGATCTTAAGAGTCCCTCTTGCACCTTTCTGTAACGGCTCCCCAATGTCAAGGGCTGTCCTATCCCATGGTGCACCAACATTGTACAGTTTCGGTGCTCCTCTACTACGTGTCTGAGGTCCCCGCACGGCCGCACAACTTGTACATGTACGACACCAAGCCTCGACATCGTCACGATAATGGACCCAGTAAAACTGTTCTCGGACTTTCAGTAGAGTTCGTTTAACTCCCAGATGGACTCTTGAACGACCATTATGGCACAGCTGTAGAACATTCGGCACTTTAGCCTTAGGGACAACCATTTGCAAACGACAGCTATCTCCTCGACCACTGTCCCATTTACGACACAGGACTCCATCCTGAATCAGCAAGCTGTCCCATTGGGCCCAATAGCTTTTCGTGGTTGAACTCATCGCTGAGACGTCCCTCCACTTAGGCTTGGTAGTCCGGGCCTTCATCTCTTCCAGAATCGGCTTGATGTCCGGATCTTCCTGCTGTGCATGTCGTAGGCTGTCCTTCCACCCGTTGCTGAGGTGGTCTGTCCTGAGCATCCTCACAGATACCACTTCCTTACTCTCTTGCCTATTACAATGGTTGCAATCTTCAGGAAAAGGTCTTCTTGACAATGCATCTGCGTTGCAATGAGAAGCCGAAAGTTCGAGAGTCAGCTTCCAGAAGCTTAGTTCTTCTGTTCGATACTAGATGGCGCTAGTGCCGTCGACTTCGGCGCGTAACAATATCATAAGCCATAATATAGTTAAAATAACAATTAATTACAGTAATTAATATAATAATTCCTATTTTATTTGGAATAAATCCGTCATATTATTTATGTGTAAAATAGGACTAGATTCAGATTTTCTAACCATAATACTACAGTTTTTAACCCATACAAATCTATAGTTATTATCCTTAGCCTTAATTTTCACCTGGCGCAATAAAGATTTATTTAAACTGGTCAAGTGGTCGTTGAAAAATATCGAAGATTGAGTACCAGGAAAACCAAGATCACATGCTTTTAAGCTTTTAAGTATCTTTGCCTTACACAGAAAGTCATCTTTATTATACCTCGATATAGATCGCACTATAATTGGTTTAGGTTTTTTGGAGTCCTTGGTAGATGGTGCAACGCGGGTTATAAAATCAATATCCGATTTGGTAAAAGAAAAATTAACGTGCTTCGATATATTCTCAATAATTTACTTTGAAAAAAAAAGAAGAAGAAAAGCAAAAGAAGTTAGAAGATATAGAAATAAGAAAAAGAAAGTGAGATGAGAAGAAAACAAGCAAAAGTAAAGTAAAGAAACTAATTCGTCTACTCTCCAGTGACTCACTAGAGAGAAAAAAAATGTAAAGTCCAAGACATAAAATTAAATAAGAAACAAAACAGACTCATTATACGGAGTGATAGTGAGACGGTAACACAACTAATATAAATAAATAAAGAAAATGAAAACAAACGAATAGAGAAACCCAAATCGAATTTCGAAGACGAAATCTTAAGAGTTTTATCTGCTAAGAAAAAAGAAATATGTAAAGGAAATCATATAATTATTACATATGAAGGAGAATATTTTCCAGGGCTTATTGAAAATGTTGAAAAAGATTTATTTGAAGTAAGCACTATGACTTTTTACATGGGAAATATGTTTAAATGGCCAGAAAAGCCTGATAAAATCTGGTATCATCAAAAAGATGTAGTGGAAGTAATAAATGCCCCTGTGCTCTCTAATAAAAGAGGTTTTTATGTAGTAAAGGAAATGGACAAATACCTACCATTTACTGTTTAAAATATTAGATTAGATTTTGTTGATCTTCTTTTCAAAGGTTTTATTAATTAAAATTTTAACTATAAAACATCATTTTCTTTGTAAATTTCGTTTTACTTACATGTCTCTATATGGTCAACTAATGGTACATTGGCGGTCAGGCATTGGAGTTTGCTGGTCAACTAGTGGCACATACTATTTTACGACTTGATATTCTGATAAATGCTTTTAGTAAAAAAATATTTTGTATATATCTATAAACACACTAAAGGTTACACAATCATTTACTATATTTAAATTTGAAGTAAGCGATAAACCAAGTCAGCTGTACAGCTCATAGTAATAAAAAGCGCTTAACTGGTCAACTATTAGCACTTCAACCTTATCTTGCGCTGGCCTTAGTCATACCAAGATGCTCATGAAGAATTTTGAAAATGGTTGTATCTGATACTCCAACCATTCCTGTGAGCTGTTTTTTCTCTAGGCTTGTTCTAATATTAGTTTTTCGACTTTTTGAAAAATTTCTGAATTGATCACCTCGATCTGCCTTCGTGGCCGTGGGTCGTCTTCAAGTGACTCTCTGCCTAGTTTAAAAAGCGTATGCCACTTGTAAACCATAGTTTTACTTGGAAAAGAGTCTCCGTAAACGGATGACATTTCTTCCAGTTTCCAGTATAGTCTGACCTGATTATCCGTGCTTGGTAAGGAACTTTATAACGGTACGGAACTTAATTTTCTCCATATTTCACAATTTCTTCCCGATTGACTTGTTTGGTTGACGATAACTCAAAGACTAATGATCTAATTACAATAAAATCCGGTATTTATACTAATAATGAGTTGCTCAATTAGCACGTAATTCAGCAACGTCCACACTTATTACCTACCTACCCATTCCACGAACTTAAAAACGCACTCTCGTAAGTAAAGATCACCAACAGCGTTGTCACCTTTGAGGCTCTTGAGATGGAATGCCTCCACAGTTCTTAATATGCAGTTGGTTTAGAGGCATATTTAACAGAAGTACCTATTAGCATACATCATTTACAACTGAATTTTTATTTTATGAGAAAACGCGACTGGCATCCAAAACTTAGCATGGATCCCTCCTGACTCATATTTATTGGTTGGCCTCATCGGTTTATTGGTTGTGGGCACGATGGCTGATCATGAGGTCCACGGGTCGGCCAAAATCAGTTATTGGGTTGTCTGTCGAGAAATACTCATTAGTAGCCATAAGTCAAGAAATTGAGGGTGTTTCACCCCCTGTGTTTTGAAATGCACGTAAGGCGTTGATCCTGCGCCTGATCTCCGGTCGTGTCGTATTACTATACTGTCTGACGCCTCCACTGAAGGACACCAGAAGGGCCCAGCACGTTAACATTTCTTTATGCGTGTATGGCCTAGCGGGCGTTCATTATTTATTGTTTAGGTATTCGTTGTGGATCACATGATTATTTTATATTTGATATGTAATTTGTCTGACTACAAGGTACTCTTTTTTTAAAAGTTCCGTATTACCCAGGAGGCTGTGGCAGTTTACGGCAGTACTCTATAGTCCGACAAATTTGATAATCCAACAATGCCTTGCAAAACGTTTGTGGGAGTATTGTAACCACCAAGTTTATCAGATTACGTTTTGATTTTTGATGGAATTAGGTTTTCAGGGTAGTCGTCAACCCCGCGCAATATCCTTGCTACGTTCATGATGATGATCGTGCCTACAGAAGCTGAGAATGATGAAATATGAATTATAGGTGGTAGAGCCATTCTGAGTTATATTAGAAGTATAGTTGCAGCACCAATAGGTCGGCTCGACCGGGGAAGGACCACGCTTTCACACATAGGTAGTCATATAGGTCTTTGCTCTCACAGAATACCAGCGTAAAAAAGTAGCTTAATGCTCCTGTTTCGTATGGTAAGTGTAGAGATCCGGAGACCCTTTTTACTGGAAACGAGGCATTCCAACTTAGGGGTGACAACGCATCTGCATTTTGATTCGTATTCGAGGATAGATGTAGATGTTTATGGGCCACAGCAACCACTTACCATCAGGTGGACTGTGTGCTCGTTAGTCACCCTATCCTACAAAAAAAATGAAGAGAAACATGAAACGTGACTAATTCAATGAAGTGTAAAGAACGCTTTGTCATATGTCCCTCCAGTGACAAAGATTTCTTTTTACAGAATAAGGTTGACGAGCGAGCACACAGTTCTCGTGATGATAAGTAGATGCTAAGGCCAATGGACAATTTCATCTATCCGAGAATCAAAATGCAGATGCGTTGTCACCCCTGATGATTGAGATGGAATTCCTCGTTACCAGTAAAATGGGTCTCTGGTAGTACCGAACCAGTACTCATCACTCACCATACGAAATGCAACAATATTCTGCTGTTTCACGCTGGTATTCTGTTCTACCCTGGTCGAGTCGAACCATTCGTACTACAACCTAAATGTAGCTGCGGTTTGGCTCTACGATCTTTATATCTTCTTATATATAAAAACTATTGCTGTCCGTTAGTCTCGTTAAAACTCGAAAACACTCTCGGACCCGATAGATGGCGCTGTGTCGAGATTCAGAAATCACCCGTGCGAAGCCGGGCGGATCGCTAGTAATAGGTATATAATTCTACTGTATGTGTGTTTGTCACTAAACTACTCAACGGCTGGACTAATTTTGATGAAATTTTTCGTCTGAGTGGGTGGATTTTCAGTTTATACAAAGGTACTCTGTGGGGTGGATGTTCCTGGATATTTTAGATTCACATTTGAACCCGGTAGGTGGCGTTATATTCAATATATAGAATTCACCCGTACGAATCTAGGGCGGGTTGCTAGTGTAAAAATAAAATTTAACTTACACAGGTACACCAGGGGTATATTAGAATAAAAATCAGGGGATTGAGTACTTATCGAAAACTTTTATTAAAATAATAATTATAAATAATACACGACTGATTCGTTATAATTAACTTAAACTTGCGTTTTCTCTGACATTTGAAAATCCTCATCGCATACAAAATAATTTTCTTAAACTCGTAACTAAACAATAGATAAATATTCGAGTTTGGTTCCGTTTCATTATTAAGGCACTATTAAAGGCCGTACATTATAGTTAACTAAAATTAATAATTATATTTGCATCCACACTGCTCTTATTTTATGGTTAATAAAAAGCATTCAAGAAAGATAACGCGAAGTAATAAAATTGAGGTTGTTTTTTTTTTACATAAATGCAGATATCAAATTATAGGGAATTATGCTTTGCCACTATTATATCTAAAAATAACAGAACACGGGCAATTGTGCAAAACGCCGTGCCAAATTATTTATGGCATTCAACACACGTTCCCTTTCAGATTACTAATTAATCATCCGTGATCACGACTGCATAATAAAGTCATAGGTTAGAATCCGAGCCTTGGTATCAAATGGCGTCTATAAATTTATCTGAGAGTGCCTGTTAAAGCAGACGAGGTTGCAATATGTCAATTTAATAGTTTCTGTGGAGTTGTGCAGGTTTAGAAGAGTTGCATAATAACAACCTAAAACGTAGGGCCCTCCTCTTACAAACGGTGTTCCCCTACCAGAAACGGGGCCTCTGTGGTTGCAGACGCTCGGGGCGGGGGCCCTAGAGATGTAACCCCCGAGGAGGACGATGTCTCGGAAGTGGTCCTGAGAAATGTTGCGAACACTGCGAGGGTGCTGGGGGCAGAAAGAACTGCCCTCGGTACGTGCTTCCAATATGGCAAAGCGAGAGAGGGGCCCCGGTTACGTTCCGAACTGAGATCCCGAGACCCCTCATATATACGCTGATGGTGACCACCTTGGGGTTTTGGCCGGTAAGAGTCCGGCGTAACCTTTTTGTGCCCCCGCAGCAGAAGGTTTCCGTGAGGATTTCCCCCACGATAAAAAAAGGTTGGATCTATGTGCCGATTAAACCCCTAACATGTAATCCTCTAATCCGCAGACAATTTATATTTTTATAAAACAACGAATGATAATATTACTTTACCTAGCGACTCATTAAAATCTTAATTTGAATAATAAACATTCGCAAATAGCTTTCTACTCTTACAATGTAACCCTGTCTAATAATTAAAATTAAAATAGTTCTTATGTCCACTACATACGGTATATGATTTGAATTCTGTGGTCCACAGCCCGTAGTGAACGCAAATATATGCGCTAGCATCCTAATATCGTGGCAAATGTTTTTTTATGTGCGTTCACTGGTTCGTATATCATTACTGTTAAATATTTGAACATAGGTATTTCCGCTCACTTAACAATACTTCGTAAACCTACTTTGGTCTAACAATTTGATTGTCACTATACATGTACATTTATGCTAATATTTGTAAATTCAATTTACACGTTTCTGCGTCAAAAATATAGGTAGGTACAGTGCGGTTACTCTAAAATAATGACATGAAAATTACATATAGGTACAAAGATTACATTTAACATTTTAAGTCTAGATTACACGGAAATATTATCTGGCACACACCAACAATAATTAAAAACGAAGAACGAGCTGCTCTATCGTTTGTTTGACGGATTGTTAGTTAGGTTTTATTATATTTCTCTTCTCACTCATTAGACAATATACCAAAAATTATATTATATTCATGAATGCAAAGTTAAATTGTCGAGAAGCAGATATGCTACATCATATATAAAATACAAAATTATTGGTCCACTATAATATATTGAATAAAACTAATTGTACGAATTCGTTCTCTTATTATTTTTATTTATTATTGTTATTTATTTTACTTATTTTTAAGAGGTTTGTGAAGTACCGATACGCGGCGCGAGTAGGTATTTTAAAAAATGCTATCTATTTCACATCGTTCGCTCCATATCGCCGTCGCGCGATAGAGAGTTGCCAATGTTGATAGTAATTGCCTACATTTTCTATTTAAAATATTGTTTTGAGCGATAACGTTTTCACCCCCAAAACCTTTACGAAATGAGACAATTTTGGTCTCATTAGATTCAGTATACCATTATTTAGGTCTGTACGTTTTTCTTTTGTAGTATGTAATTCAGTTTAGTTTAATTTAAAAAAAAATATATAAACGCTGGAGGAAGTTTTTAAGACAAAAACAAAGATATTTAGTTGCTAATAACTTATATCGTACGCAATATTTCCATATAATAAAAACGTACTGGCCTAGTTTTTCATTATATCTACTATCTATTATAGTCTACCAATAAAAATTATGAAAATTAGACTATTTTTATTATCTATTTTATTAGGCTTTTTGTATGAAAATTAACAGCTTCACAATCCTCTTAATTCCACACTTTACTGTGGCAGCACACATGGTCAGAGTAAAGTGTAAATAAATTAAAATAAGTTAAATGCGAAAGAAATCATAAAATTAGTTTTAATCAATGTCAAGAATGTAAGAAATGATTAACGTATAATTTTGGCTTTTTAAATAATTTATATCAAAATTTTCAAATACTAAAACGCTTAAAAACATTACATAATTGTTAATTACGGTGTACTAATGGTCTTATTCACAAAAAAATCTCAAAAACTTATTTTATACCAATAAGTATGAAACTAGAAATTAATGTTAGGTATGGGGACAGTAAACAATTATGCAAATTTTGGCTCCAATGAGCAAGGGTTGTGGACATAATTTTTTTACAAGATAATTTTAATATTAGAATCGGGTAAATGTGGAATTAAATTTTCAGTGGCTTTTGTAGGACTATACCGAGGTTTCCATGACGGTTGTACGCCACAATAATTAGCACTGCAATAGGCATATTACGAATTTATAAACTTTTTTAACTATTTATAAATAAGAGGGAAGAATATGATTTTTATAGTTAGGAAAATTGACAGATAATAAAAGTTCAATAATTTTTAAAATTGTTACAAAACTACAATGAAAATTGAATGTAGGTCAAAACAAACTATAAGTAGGTCAGATGACTATAAGACATTGGAAAATCTATAAGGAATTGTGTATGAATGTTACACTAGGGGCTTTGGAACAATACTATTGGCTTGTGCCCAATTATAAAATAATGTTGTTATAAAATCAGTCTTTGTAATGATTAAACAACGTATTTAAAATTGAGCAGTACGTGCGTACTTTATATTAGATACTATAAAATAAAAAATATGATTAAATTGGCAGTGTTTTAAATTACTGTCATATACTTTCACACTACTAGAGAGCTAAAATACATTGAAGCGACAATTATATAACAGTATATTAGTTTATGTTGAGTTGCTTTTAAGTTATATTTATAAATGTATGGTTTGTTGTATTTACATAAGAAAAGGGGTTAAATGGTGAACAATACCTTTAGGTATTCTTTCCCGATTAATTTTAAAGGTGGTGAGATCATTGATTTAAAAAAAGTAATAAAGTCAATGAATGAGGTAATATCATAGGTAAGTATGTGTCATTTTTTATTTAGAATAAGGGTGACAAAAGAGCATACAGTCCACCTGATGAAGTGGAGGGTGTGGCTTATAGACATCTACATCTATACTAAACTAAGAATAAAAATGCAGATGCATTGTCACCCCTGAGGACTAACATTGAATGCCTTATGTCTATTAAAAATAGTCTCTGGTTCTCTACACTCACTATACGAAAAACTATTTTACGCTGGCATTCTGTGAGAGCTGAGCCTTGATGTTACATTTTATAGTATAACTTGAAAGCAACTCTCATTTGATGAATGTTAAGCAATAAGGTCAAGACCACTACCCAAAATGAGATTGTCTTGAATACAAATTTAAAATTTTTCCAAAATCATAAGGTTGGCCGTATAATACAGTAACATTTTACAGCCTACACAAATTATGGTAATTTAGACACACTTTGCATTTCAATTTTTTTAGAGCTAAGAGACATATTGCTTTAATTTTTGTATTGCTACCTCAGGCCAATAAAGAAAGAAAGTCCGAGTGCTATGTACATTTCAAGTGACGCAAAAACAAAGTGAAAACCATGCTCAACTTATCTTGAAAACACACTCACTCACATATGCATATAAAATTATTTACAACCAACCACATGGTTTAAGGTGCTTATGTGTTTGTCCAGCAGAAAATAATTTAAAAAAAAGAGAAGGTAGATAATGAATGAGTGTCATTTCATTGTCATTCTCTGTTGGTTAAGATTGCTACTTGATCCCTCTGCTGTAGACTACAAAATGTTAAACACTCCTTAGAAACTCAATTAAAAAATCTAAAAATTTATAATGTAATCGACATAAGTACTTCAGATTAGAAATGAGAACCATAGATTAGTTACCTCCAGCACCCACAAAGGCACTAAAATCAAAGATGCAACATTCTGAAAATATCCGTGCATTTCAGTTTCGCAATGTCATTTTACACTTCACTCTCATATTTTATTGTTCAAGGTGAAGTCTTAATTGCTGTTACTCATATGCTCAAATATCCAAAATATTTTTATGTGAGTTGTAAAAAGAAGTTAAAAATCATCTATAATACATGATTAATCTTTCATCAATATCATTTGCATTCAAAAGAGTTGTTTGCAATGTCTCATATGCCAGCACTCGTTATATATGCCACAGCAAACAAGCGCCTTTTAGTTTTAACAGACTAGACTTTCTACAAGCAGCCCAAATTATATTCATCCGATGCATCAAATTCAACATAACACCTATCTTATAATATCATTATATCAGTGACAGTAGATTGAGATTTTGACTTTGACTTGTGACGTTGTGACTAATTTAATTTAACGAGACAGTCGCTGGTCTTTGAGTTAAACAATTAGTAAAAAGACTAGGCTGTTAACCAAAGGTCTAATTATGCTAGCTGTGACATATACATTTATTTATTTTTTCAATAACACTTTAACCGGATGATGAGAAAAAATTTATTCAGTCTTGTTTTAAAAGAGATTATTAACTTCTATCTAACAGAAACAATGTGTATCAGATTATGGCTTAATTTGCCCCTATGTAGTGTCATTGAAAATATGACAAGTTTATATTTCTATTTAGTCTAAATTAATTAATAAACTAGACATTATAAAATGAGATTTAATAACAAGAATGTTTGATATGTTTAAATCTAAGTACAATAAAAAGCAATATCAACTTACACACAAGTTTACTGTAAAGTATAACCCTGTATATATAAATACTATAATTTACTATTAAGAGTATACTGATTATGAGCTATATTAAATATTTAACATATTGTTCCAATATACAATTTCTTCCTATAGTCTTCTCCTATTTATGATTAATTAAGCTCCCATTTGAGACTAATTGAACTGGACTGTATCAATAGGCCCTTACACTTAAAGCCCCTAAGCCTTTGTTGCGAAAATGGAGAGGTCTGACTTGCTATTCCTCTAGCTTAATCTAAATCTTAGATTTATATACATGTGTATATTAAGTACGGTGGACCCCCAGTAATCCGGCCTCTGGTTAATCTGACCCCCCCTCTTGTAATCTGACATGCCTTTAACATGCAGATAAAACCGAGTTGCATTAGTTTGCACCACCATGAATCTAGATTGACACATATTGTCTCAATTTAAATGTGACTATGGTATCGCCCTAGCAGTCATTATTCGCTGTTGAGATATTCATTGTCCATCACATAACTATTTTAATTTTATATTTGATATGTAACTTTTCAGATTACAAAACATTTTCAAAAAAATTGGATAATCCGAGACCGTCTTGCAAAATATTTTTCAGATTAATGCGGGTAACCTATATTCAATATAATAATATTACCTCTATTGTACATTCATATTGCTTTCTTTAAATATGGACATATTGTCTTGATATGTAATTAGGATGATCATAATATAATCACAATTTGGAATGCTTGAGTAAATAACTTATAACTAGATTAAGGCACATAAAAACCTTAGTTTACAAACAAACAATGGCTCATTGGTTCCTACAGGTACTTCCACAGATTAAATAGATAATAAATAGCGCTTAAATAACTTTCACATGGACAGAAATACTTTTTAGCCTTTGATTACTATAGGATCTATAACATTGTCAAAATTCTCTACTATATCCGTTTTGCTTACAACTGTAAATCTGAAGACTGAACGAAAATTGTAGTTTGATAAAAAGGTATTTTTAATATTGTGTATAGATAGTGGTGTCAGTCATGATCATTATGCATTAAGTGAGCTTGTGATTAAGTGAGTGAACAAGCTTCCACATGTACATTTCCTGGCCAATATACTGTAATTTAATAATATGTTAATATCCAATAGGTCACAATGATTATTTGATGGACTGATCATGCAGAAGAATGTTCAGTTTTCAACCGACTTCAAAAAAAGAAGGTTCTTAATTCAACTGCATTTTCTTTTTATGTGTGTTACCTTAGAACTTCTTTCTAGGAGAAGCAATTTTGATGATTCTTGAAAGCTGGTGCTTCTCATGTGGTCCCACATAAATTTTATCAAGATTTGACCAATAGTTTTTGACTTATCCTTAATAATTATTAGTGTATTATCCTTAATAAATGTGAGTTATCTTTAATTTGAATTATCCTTAATTAATTGACTTCAACTACATTGATGATGTTCTCATTTTATTTATATTGAAGTCGGTTGTACCAAATTTTTAATTTTATGACTTGTTCCACCCTACATTTTTTGCCCATAGACAAACTAATGCACTTGTCAAGTTGTCTTGACTCAACCACTATCTATACTACTAAATTAATATGGTTTGTTCCAATAATAATTTGTGAGACTCTGTTATTGTATCCTACATCCCTTACCCTTTTTTGCCCTCTTCCTTTTCTTTTTTTCCAATCCCTCTGCCGTTATATCAGAGATGACAGACAATCGTTTGGCTGGATCACCCCTTTCGTAACTCAAATGCTGAATACTTGTCTCATTTTGACTTGGGAATGTAGATTCATATAAATTATTGTTTTCGCTGAAACTGTGAGGTATGGGGTTGTGTTGGGTATCAGTACCGGACAATATATTATCAGTGGGATAGTGTGAAGCCGGCCTTATACTTACTGGATCAGGAAATCTTGGTTTTTTACCTGTAGCAGGTGGAGGAGGAGGTTGTCTATGCTGAATCGATGAGTTTGTGCTTGCTAAAGGCTTCTCTGCAAGGGATAAGTGCATATGGGAAGTGTTTAGCTTGGAGCTAGTAGATCCAGTGTCTTGTGAGTAGTATTGCTTGGAAATTTCTTTGGATAATATAGCACTTGCCTTTGATTGTATAATTTCCTTTTCAAATGGCTCTACATAATTAAGATCAGAATCTACAGATTTACATAGTCGAAGTCTGTTTTCTTGAATCACATCGCGAGGATTACTGTATGCTTCACAAAGTGTTGCTTGAGGTATTTCTGGTAGAGGTTCCTGTTGTAGCTGAGCTAGACGTTGTTGTTTCTTCAACAATGCTTTTTGTTTTGCTTTCTCCTTGGCCCGTTGTAGCTTTTTATATTCTCGTTCTTGCAGCAAGCGGGCCAGTTCACTGTCTTGAGCTTCAACGGCACATCTCATATCAGCAAGTAGAACATCTTCACTGCCTGCTTCATGACTTAATTCTCTTGCCAATCGAGCATCTTTTTCTTCCTGCTCTAAACGTCTTCTCATCTCCTCTAACTCTGAGGAAGAGAGACCTAGCTCTTCAGGATCGATGTCGGGCGGTGGCGCTGGAGGCAGCGCGCGAGACGAGCTCGGTTGCTGCAGTACATCACTATGTTGTCTTCTCTGCTTCCGTAGATTAATTTCGGCCATTTCTCGCGCAATTTCAGCGTCAATTTCGGCTTGACGACGTCGCGCAAGTTCCTTTAAACGCACTTCGTGTTCTATACCTCTTTGCTCGCTTAAAGCTACCGGAAAATCTTCGCGTATTTGCTGATTGCGATACCTGTTTTCACAGAGATGGGATGAGATCTCGCGGTCTTGCAAACGGTGGGCAAGGGCACCATCGGTACGTACCAACCACTGTTCCCGTAAATCCGTGACATGCCCCATTTTAGGCATTGTGTCGCTTGCATGGAAACCCGCCATTCGTTAATTGATAGGAAAAAACTTTTTAATCGCTTTAATCGATCACGTTACGCAAGTTACGATCAGACAACGTAATTATTATTGATCAATGATCACTGGCAATAACTAGCGACAACATAGATTGAGGCAACTGGAAACCTTTTACAGAAAGTACACTTTCCTTGGACGCCGTGGGAGCATGCGGTCACTTTTTACGCAGTGATGTTCGTGAACAATGGTTTTGATAATCTACATAATTAATTACAGTGAACTTGCTTCCAAACCACACAATCACATATTGTTTTACCCCACCACCGCAATCCACAACAAATCACAGTACAAATTCCAAAGTATTTGACAAGAAAAATTGTGACAGGTGAATTCCTGGTAGTGACGTGACGTTCCGTGCACCAACGTCAATGATAAAGTTGTCTTTGGTCTAAGGCACATTTCGATTTTTAATTCGATAGTAGATACTATCGCGGTTGAAATTTAGAATCGTTTGGCAGGAATTTGGGGGAGTATTATTATTTATTATGTGCGAGCAGCTATGCAGGTCTAGGGAAGAGACCAGTATCACTGCGACCTAGAAGATCTATTGTGATCGCTGCTATGGCTATATAGTTCACGGCTAAGCCCTATGTCTTCAATGAATGCGGAGTACATAGTTTTCCAGATGAGTGTTACGTTTGGGCATTAAGGGTCCGCAATCAGTTAGGATGTGTACAGGCTTTTCTTCCGTTGCGGAACAACGAACAACAGAACCGATACATCCTTGAGTTGCTTAGTCCCGGGATGGACATGTGTTTTTTAAGACAACAGTGTCCAGTTAGGGCCAGAATACGCAATTTATTTTTACTTAATCCCCCTGGGATTCTTCTGAAGCGAAAGAAGTGGAGCTTCAAAAGCCCGGATTAAGGTTTTACAATGTTTTAAGCATTGATGATAAGAACAGAAAACAAGCTGCATTATAATATTGTAATGTTATTGTAAATTCTAAGATATAAACATTTTATGAAGAAATCGACACTACTATAGGTTTACTTTTTCATTTGTGAGATAGGCAGGGAAAATCTTTCCTACTTAATTACTACTTTCGCTTATTTTTTAGTTGGTAGTTATTGTAGGTATCGTTCAAAGTATATTCATACAATAATACAGCCTCATACAGTTTCATTCGTCATACTTTTGGTTTACGCGGGTGACTCTCAGTATAATTTAGGACAGTGGTGGTTTATGGGAATGTTCATTACGGTCATATAGTCGCACTGCCGGGAATATATATATAGTCAACTATGACCATCTTTGCATCACCAGCACTATGCTCAATGACCTCAATAGTGCCTCCCAACGGATAGGTCTTAAGATGAACATGGACAAAACAAAGATCATGTTCAATGTCCATGTCACACCTATGCCGGTAGTTGTTGGGAGCACTATGCTCGAAGTTGTTGACGAGTACGTTTACCTGGGACAAATAGTCCGACTAGGTAAGTCCAACTTCGACCGAGAGGTCAATCGACGGATTCAACTCGGCTGGGCAGCGTTCGGGAAATTACGACATATCTTTTCGTCAGGTATACCTCAATCTCTAAAAACTAGATTGTACAACCAGTGCGTGTTGCCAGTGATGACTTATGGATCTGAGACGTGGTCCTTCACTGCTGGCCGTATGAGGACGCTTAAGGTCGCTCAGCGAGCTATGGAGAGGGCTATGCTCGGAGTTTCTCTGCGTGATAGACTCAGAAATGAGGATATCCGCAGTAAAACCAGAGTGACCGACATAGCCCAACGGATTAGTAAGCTGAAGTGGCAATGGGCCGGCCATATAGCTCGAAGAACCGATAACCGATGGCGAAGAAAGGTTCTCGAGTGGCAGCCTCGTACCGGTAGGCGTAGTGTAGGGCGACCCCCCACTAGATGGAGTGACGACCTGGTAAGACATGCAGGAAGTCGATGGATGCAGGTGGCTCAGGACCGTGCTTTGTGGCATTACTTGGGGGAGGCCTATGTTCAGCAGTGGACTTGTGAAAGGCTGTAATGATGATGATGATGATGATGACCATCTTTGTACGGATCTGGCATGTGAATGATTTGATGTAAATTGTATTATTTTCAAAATCGAAAAGTTCTTTTATTCTTTTTTGAATATCACTCCCTACTATAAATCTGATTTTAAAATAAATCCTTTAGTTACAATCTTCATTTTGGGTTAATTTTTAGTCTTTATAGCGGTCAAACCTCACTTAGTATGCTCATTATCAAGAAAGCCCACGTATTGTGACGAGCAACTACGGAACTAAACCTCTCCATTGTGCGTGGCCCGTCACGTACTTGGCCATTTCTTTTTTAGTTTGGAGATGGCGTTCTTCTCTCGGTAGAGAGTATTAGTGTTCTGTGATAGCGACAGTATGCGAGCGAGAGGTGAATAGAGGCGACGCTATTTTGGATGCAATTTCTTAACCGCACGGGTAGTACATAAATTATATTACATAAAAATATACTTACGACTTAAATATATTACATTACTTACTCGTATTTTATGAATAGTAACATTATTATTAAATATTGTTTAAAACTCTACAAATTGACGTTTGATATTGAACATAGGTATATACTGATTACTATAGTCATATTATAGAAACAGTGGTCATGGTTTTATCCTAGCCCCACTACGCTTTTCTAATATTTAGAAAGAAAGAGAGTAAAATGAAGGAGAGAGGGTCTTCACTTTTTATTAACGCTTGATTTTTACTACCCATCTATTTAGTAAACTCCAAAAAGGAGGAACGGAGTAAACTCGAAAAACTTCCTATGACCGTATTCTTTAACACTCACTGTTCATTTGTAAAACCGTGCTGTAATAAAAAATATAAAATAGAATAATATGCATCGAAAACTTTAAGTGACAGAAGATAAAGTACAAGACAGACAGAAGTAAAGTGGACCATTTTGTTTTAAACTACACAATAAAAACTAAAAATGTTTAGCTCGAAGCTTTTATACATTTAGTAAAGTTTCTAAGATAATCATTTAAAAATTGAAAACATTATATAAATTGATATACACAAAAAAAACCTGCATGTTGCTTTTTCGGCATTGCTCTCTATCTGTTGAAGAATAATCACAATCACTTCATTCCGATGATTAGCCTGGATGGACTAACAGACAAAAATCTTAAAAATGGTACATCATCTTAACAGCGTGCAAATAATCCCATCAGCTATTAAGCTGATGAGATTATTTGCAGTTATTTTCATCATCATAATCATCATCATCATTACAGCCCTTCACAAGTCCACTGCTGAACATAGGCCTCCCCCAAAGAATGCCACAAAGCACGGTCCTGAGTCACCCGCATCCATCGACTTCCTGCATGTCTTACCAGGTTATCGCTACCGGTACGAGGCTGCCACTCGAGAACCTTTTTTCCCCATCGGTTGTCGTTCTTCGAGCTATATGGCCGGCGGATATCCTCATTCCTAAGCTTATCACGCAGAAAAACCCCAAACATAGCCTCTCCATAGCTCGCTGAACAATCTTGAGCGTCGGCCAGCAGTGAAGGACCACGTCTCAGATCCATAAAAGACTGGTAAAAGACACTGGTTGTACAATCTAATTTTCAGACTTTGAGGTATACCCGACGAGAAGATGTGTCGTGATTTACCGAACGCTCCCCAGCCGAGTTGAATCAACTCGTTGAGTCCATCGTTGTGTGTGTTGAGAACATTCATACACAAACAAAACTCAAACTGTTTAATAAAATTATACGTTTAATAATTAAATCACATATTTACTCTACACACACATATTCACATTACACAACCTAATACAAATTCTATGCTAATGACCCAACAGTTCTCTTACTTCGTCCATGAATAGTTCTCTGAATACACTACAGGAATTAGACGACACAGAAATTTCACAGTCAATAAAATGTTCAATAGATGATTTGTCTTCAAACGCTGTTTTTAAATATGGAAATCTGAATATTATGGCTCAAAACATAACAAGTATATATTGTAATTTTGACAGTCTATTAATACACTTAGCGCAACTTAAACCTTGCATTGATATAATAATTTTGACGGAGTGCTGGTTAGATAAAAATAAATCAATTCCCACTTTACATAGCTACTGTTCCTATTCGACAAATACTCAGTTAAATCAAAACGATGGTGTGGTAGTTTACATAAAGAATGTTTACAGAGCACTTGTCAAGGAAATAAATTTATACAAAGCTTCATGTTTACAAATAACTATAAATCAATACACAATTTTAGGTATATATCATTCCCCTTCCGTCACAAAAGCTGACGAATTTATTCACTCTATTGATTCAGTCAAAACTAGTCATATTATTATAGTGGGTGACATTAATATAAATTTATTACCTATTGTGTGTGAGCAAAGCTATGAAAGAAATAACAGAAATCTTTATCTGACCGCTTTGGCTACACAAGGTATACTTCCAGGCCACCATTTTCCTACCAGAGGATTGCGTTGTTTGGACGATTTTATGCTAAAAATTGATAAAAAAAGAACAACTGCTTTCGTCGCAATTCTCGATACAACTATAACAGACCACAATATGACTCTACTTATCCTAGTGGGCAACAATAGTTTAAGCAAATCTAATAAAACAAAATCTGTAACTGACTTTAATGCCGCCTTAAACAGTCTACATTTAAACGTTTTTGACGATTTATATTTATGTACAGACCCAAATACTCTAACTAATATATTGATGGATAAA
Source organism: Parnassius smintheus behrii (assembly GCA_036936625.1). Taxonomy (NCBI): domain Eukaryota; kingdom Metazoa; phylum Arthropoda; class Insecta; order Lepidoptera; family Papilionidae; genus Parnassius; species Parnassius smintheus. Next base: position 3,146,928 of record JAUPFT010000013.1, read on the forward strand.
ATATCTGTGCCGGACGGGCGAAACTCTCCGGAGTAAATGTTGTCGAAGATACTTCGCGAGTCGCTCACGTCCTACACCTATAGGTTCCGGTGGGTACTTTCACCGCCGTCTTTGTGGGTGCCGCTGAGGTATTGTGGACTGTGGTTCAAATCAAAATGCACGATTAACAAATACAAATAGCAAGGTAGTGGCCAGCGGTTCGACTGATTGATTAGTCGCGAAATTTTATAACTATAACTATCGATCACGGTTGTTAAACTACGGTTGTTCACTATTGGTTGGTCACTGTATATTTCGAAAGATTTCTTTAAATTGTACGGTGGTATCAAAGATCTATTGGTAGTAGCTGGTTTTCTAACACTACTGACTAGCAGCTATTATCAACTAAACTAGTTGATTTTATCACTTGTGTAACGGCGGATATCAGTTACGACCTTTTTAGGCCAGCTAACACTTTCACTATGTGTAACTGCGAATATCAGTTACGACCTTTTTAGGCTAGCTAACACTATCACTATGTGTAACTGCGAATATCAGTCACGACCTTTTTCGGCTAGCTAACACTTTCACGATATGTAACTGCGAATGTCAGTTACGACCTTTTTCGGCTAGCTAACACTTTCACTATTCACTATATACTGCTACTAGTCACTTTAGCTACCACCGAATACCACTCACTTCACTTCACTGTCACTGGTAGTTCTTCACACTACTACTGGTACTGGGTCCCGAGCCCCTAAGGTAGACTTGGGCAATACTTTGCAGTGAGCCGCTTGCCATTTTCCGTTTGCCTCTTTATTGCATAAACTTTTCACTATACAAATGGCATAAATTGCAATATTTTCTATACAAAACTAATTGCTACACTAACATGCTATAGATCATTAAATCGGTAGTCTGGTACTTTATTAGTAGATCATAAAGGTTACTCAAAATATTAACAATGTAAAAAGTTATTAAACGAAATGTCCAAAATTTTCATAATATTTGGGTACATTGATTCTTTGATTTTTCTATAACTACGAAATGCGTTTAATTATACAAAAATATCCCTATACTTCTTTAATCTATAAGCCATATGCTAATTCAATGTCATATTTATAACTCTTTTAGAACATAAAATTATTTTCCTTATTTTTAGTATGAACTATTACGCAGTTAATTAAAAACTTTTAGAGAGTTCCACGATAAGACGCGCTGTGATTGGTCGATTTTTTGGTATATAATAAAAGTTGTTTATATCACTTGTTATCAAAACGACATTCTATACAAATATACTAAGAGTTATAAATATGCTACACAACTATATTAATACATGTTTTCATCCAGTTTTGTTGGTAATTTCATTATTAATACAAAAAAACAATATTCTTTATAACTTCGTTTCTTAGCGTTGTTAGGCCGTCGCGAACATGTCTCCCGCCGTGCAGCGTCGCGACGATTTTCTCACAGCGGCGCTGCATCCATTTCGGTGAGCGACGTTGCTTCTACTTCGGCAGCGGCACGAGTTTCCTGGTTGGCCTCTTGATTAGGCCGTTTGCTGTGCGTACCTCCACAGTGCGGATCTGTCCGTCCGCACCGGGGTAAATAGCTTCCACCGTCCCTCGTGGCCAGGTGTTACGAGGTAACTGGCCGTCAGCTATGAGGACTGGATCGCCCACCTGGAGATTGGGACCTCGCCCATGGGCCTCCCACCGGTTTTGAAGTTCCGGTAAATACTCTCTGACCCAACGCTGCCAGAACATGTCAGCGAGTATCTGGGAGCGTCGCCAGTGTCTTTTGCTATTCATATCCTTTTCATCAAATACTCCAGGTGTCGGCAGTCTCGCAGATCCTCTTAAAAGGAAGTGATGTGGAGTGATGAATTCGTCATCGTTGCTGTCTACAGAGATGTGAGTCAATGGTCTACTATTTACTGTGTACTCCACCTTGCAGAGCAGCGTGGCTAATACTTCCTCATGCGGATGTCTCTCATGAAGGACGGTGTATAGTGCCGTCTTCACGCACCGTATGAGACGTTCCCTTTTAGTTGGTGTTTTATGCAGCAAATTGATTGGAAGTCGAGTGAGCTTTAGGTTGAAGCTCAGCTGATCGGTACCCGGTTTCCAGATTAATCCGAGTATCTTTTCCTTGGTTCCTTTGTTTCCCAGATCGACTGACTCAGATGCTTCATGGTCAGGTTCTAATTCTTTTACAACATCTGGTGCGTTGGAAACCCATTTTCTTAAGGTGAAGTGCGCGTTTTTGTGTATGTCGAGTACTTCCTTCGATATTCGCATTGCCTCTTCCAGAGACTGGAAACTGTCGAGATAGTCATCCATATAGTGGTTTTGAATGATAGCTTCTACGGCTTCTGGATACTTGTCTATGTGTTTTTTAGCGTTCCAGTTTTTCGCGAATATGGCTGTGCAGGGTGAACTGGCTGCACCGAATATGATCGACGTCATTCTATATTCTTGTGGAGCTTCATTACGTCGATCCCCTCTCCAGAGATATCTTAAGGCATCTCTGACTTTAACCTGCATGAACATTTCGGCTATGTCCGCGGAGACAGCGATTTTATGGCGGCGAAAACGCATCATGACCCCTGGTAGTGATTGCAGTAGGTCTGGACCCGTGAGCAGGAAGTCGTTCAACGACACCCCCTTTGTTTTGGCTGCGGCATCGTGTACTATTCGAAACTTCTCCGGCTTCATTGGGTTATGGACGTCGAAATGGGGTAGGTACCATGTTCTTCCCGGTGTGCTAGTTTTCGGTGCTATCTCGGCGTATCCTTTTTGTAAAAGGGAATTCATTTGTTCATCATACTTCCTTTTTAGATCTTCGTCTTGATCTAATTTTCTTTCAATGGAAACGAGCCGTTTTATTGCTGTTTCATAATTACCAGGCATCTCGATATCCTTTTTCTTCCAGAGAAGCGCTGTTTCTATGTGCCCGTCTTGTAACTGACGGGTGCTGCTATTTAGTATATCTTCAGCTTTCTTTTCTGGGTCGGAGTCTGGTCTTCTCGGATTGATAATGAGAGATTCCAGCGCGAAATATTCGCGGAGTTGGTCATCTATAGTAACCTCGCTCTTGTGCATCTCATTGGCCGCGTGGAGGCGCTGATACGGGGCTTTAGTGTGTGCCCCGTGTAGCACCCATCCTAATTCTGTGAGCGAGTCGATTGGCTGGTGCGGTGGACCTCTACGGATTTGAGTGGCTATCAGAAGTCTCCAATTGTCCTGTCCTATTAGGATCCTTGGGTTGCCGGAGTCATATATTAGCTGCTCCTTTAGGTCTTTCAAGTGTTTGCACTTGGCTATGTCTACTGCACGCACATTCTGTGGCCCCAAGTTTAGGCTTGCGACCGTGCGTGCTCTGAATGGCACCCTTTTGCTGTGGAGACTCCTCAGCGATACTTTGATTCTTCGGGATTCCGGTGAATCGAGGGTAGTGTCCCCGATAGCGGTGATCTTAAACGGGTCGAACCGGCCTTTAGCTCCAATTTGTTTGGCGATCTCTTCATCCATTAGTGAAACTGTTGACCCATCATCCAGCAGGGCGTGTGTGTTTACAGCTCCCGCCGGTCCAATTACTCGCACTGGAATTATTTTTAAATAGGCTTGATGCTTTGGCACACCGAATGAGTTAGCAACAGTTTCTTGAGGTTCTTTTTGTTTGACCTCAGTCTTCTCCTTTGTATTGTTATGGAGAAGTCGATTGTGTGTCACGGTGCATCCTTCTATTCCACACTTATTTGTTTTGCATTTGTGTGTATGATTTCTATAGCGTAAACAGCGGAAACATAAATTATTTTGCTTTGCGAGTTCCCATCTTTTGTTGATATCCGCTTCCTTAAATTTTTTACATTCGGATCCGTAGTGACCCTCCTTTTCGCACACTCTGCATTTCGGAGACGGCTTAGTAGTAGCCGCGTGTGCTCTATGTACTGAACGATTGCTTTGTGCTTCGTTTATAATTTCTGGAGGCGCAAATGCACTGCAGAAGCGAGCTTGCTCGGTAATAAAATCGCTGAAGCAGCCGAGGTCTGGTCTAGAGTCATATTTTTCAGTGTAGATTCTATACCACTGGGCACGTATAGAGTTTGGCAGTTTGTCGGTGAGGTGTCGTAGCAGCTCTGCGTTGACGAGGTAATGATCTCGCTTTAGGGCTCGAAGAGTGACGACGCTTCCCCTCACTTTGCTCGCGAATGTGCAGATGTCTCTGGGCGCTTTTGTACAGCGTGCTAATCCTCGTAACTTCTCGGTTTCTGCTTGCGCAATTGAATCTGGGCGCCCAAATTGTAGCTCCAGTTCTCGCATAATCTCATCTGGCTTAGCATGCCCGATGAGTTCTGAACTGACTGTTTCCAAGGCTCTTCCTTGTAGACTTCGTCTTAGTCTAGCAGTGTTTTCAATGTCATTGAAGTAGCCTCGGGTTGTTTCGTAAATGGCACGGAATGAAAGCCACTCGGTATGTGCTCCGCTAAAGCTTGGCAGTGTCATTATAGCTTTCGACGCTGCGAAAGTATGCGATGATAGTGGCGCACTCTCTAACTTTGATTTGTCAGCGAGCGCGGCTATAGCGGACGTGAGCTCCGATATAAATGGACGGAGCCCCCTGTCTTCACTTATGACAGGTTCCTGGCTAGGTTTATTTGGCTTGGGATCCTTTTGTACATCTTCTGGATAGGAATCCTGGTATGTGAGCTCTGATACAATCGGTAGGAGCCGCCTGTCTTCACTAACGGTGTGTTCCTGGCTGAGCTTCTGTGGCATGGGATCCTTTTGTACGTCTTCTGGATAGGAATCCTGGTTCGTGAGCTCCTTTTGGGGCTCACTGAGGTCGACAACGTCCGGGGTTGGCTTTGTGACGGTTTTATTAAATGGGGCCTTCCCTCCGGTGGTTGCGCCTTGATTTGACTTTTGTTTGGCTACAGAATTGTCGAGCCAAGATCGAACGTACTCACTTTTGGAGTGACCATCTTCATCATAGTCGTCTGATTCGTCTTCTCCTTCAGCCATCTGTAAGGAGATCTGCGCAAGTTCTAGTTTGATCTTCAATACTTCTTCACGAGCCTTCAAAATTCTTCTATTGGGCCGAACAGTCTTCTTTGACTTCGTACTGCAATCGGTGTGGCCCCTCGGTGGCTCTTTGGTGTGGGTGTCTTCCCGGGCTGTTGGCGATGATGCACGGCTAAAGTCATCGTTGCCTTCTAGATGTTCCCTCTGCTTCGTTGTGCGGGCCGTATTGGTCGGCGCGGGCAGGGGTATCCCCCCCTCGGGGGGGCAGCATGGCGCCTCAGCGCCCTCTACCGTTGAAGGTGAGCGTGGTGGCATCTGGTAGTGGACGGCGGCGTTACTGGCCGACGAACCTCCTTCCAGACCGACGGTCCACGCCTTGGCTTCGCTTCCTTGCGAACGGGTGATCGGCATCTTGAATCTGAAAAATTCTGCAGTTTTAATACGGTGGTGACTATTTACCCGGTTCCGAAATACAAACGGATATATCCGGCTCGAAGGACCAACGAATGTGCCGGACGGGCGAAACTCTCCGGAGTAAATGTTGTCGAAGATACTTCGCGAGTCGCTCACGTCCTACACCTATAGGTTCCGGTGGGTACTTTCACCGCCGTCTTTGTGGGTGCCGCTGAGGTATTGTGGACTGTGGTTCAAATCAAAATGCACGATTAACAAATACAAATAGCAAGGTAGTGGCCAGCGGTTCGACTGATTGATTAGTCGCGAAATTTTATAACTATAACTATCGATCACGGTTGTTAAACTACGGTTGTTCACTATTGGTTGGTCACTGTATATTTCGAAAGATTTCTTTAAATTGTACGGTGGTATCAAAGATCTATTGGTAGTAGCTGGTTTTCTAACACTACTGACTAGCAGCTATTATCAACTAAACTAGTTGATTTTATCACTTGTGTAACTGCGGATATCAGTTACGACCTTTTTAGGCTAGCTAACACTTTCACTATGTGTAACTGCGAATATCAGTTACGACCTTTTTAGGCTAGCTAACACTATCACTATGTGTAACTGCGAATATCAGTTACGACCTTTTCGGCTAGCTAACACTTTCACGATATGTAACTGCGAATGTCAGTTACGACCTTTTTCGGCTAGCTAACACTTTCACTATTCACTATATACTGCTACTAGTCACTTTAGCTACCACCGGATACCACTCACTTCACTTCACTGTCACTGGTAGTTCTTCACACTACTACTGGTACTGGGTCCCGAGCCCCTAAGGTAGACTTGGGCAATACTTTGCAGTGAGCCGCTTGCCATTTTCCGTTTGCCTCTTTATTGCATAAACTTTTCACTATACAAATGGCATAAATTGCAATATTTTCTATACAAAACTAATTGCTACACTAACATGCTATACATCATTAAATCGGTAGTCTGGTACTTTATTAGTAGATCATAAAGGTTACTCAAAATATTAACAATGTAAAAAGTAATTAAACGAAATGTCCAAAATTTTCATAATATTTGGGTACATTGATTCTTTGATTTTTCTATAACTACGAAATGCGTTTAATTATACAAAAATATCCCTATACTTCTTTAATCTATAAGCCATATGCTAATTCAATGTCATATTTATAACTCTTTTAGAACATAAAATTATTTTCCTTATTTTTAGTATGAACTATTACGCAGTTAATTAAAAACTTTTAGAGAGTTCCACGATAAGACGCGCTGTGATTGGTCGATTTTTTGGTATATAATAAAAGTTGTTTATATCACTTGTTATCAAAACGACATTCTATACAAATATACTAAGAGTTATAAATATGCTACACAACTATATTAATACATGTTTTCATCCAGTTTTGTTGGTAATTTCATTATTAATACAAAAAACAATATTCTTTATAACTTCGTTTCTTAGCGTTGTTAGGCCGTCGCGAACAATATCTATTGCATTAGTTAAAAACACCAAAATTTTAGCTGTTCCTGGGACAAAGAGATTTATCAAGCCCTGGATGACAGAAGGTATACTTCGATGCATAAGAAACAGAAATGCTATCCAAAAAAACTAAAACAAGACCCAACTAATGATATATTAAAGATCACTTACAGTCGCTACCGAAATTTTTGTAATAAACTTATTAAAAAACAAAAACGTAAACATGATTGTAGCGTCATTTTTAAATCTTGTAAAAATAATAAAGTTCTCTGGAAAAATATAAATGAAGTTCCACAATTTAAAAAAAAGATTGTTTCAAATTCGTGTTTATTAAACATAAAACCTACACCCCAGGATTCAGTTAATTATATTAATAAATTTTTCTCCCCAATAGGTAGTTGCCTGGCTGAAGAAATTAAGTTTAAGATGCTATACAGCTCGATTCCTAAATCCACTTCTACTACTGTACTCTTAAACTCTTTTGTTTTGCTCGAAACAGATAATGCTGAAGTAGAGTGGGTGTTGATGAGTCTTGACTCTGATAGCGCTCCAGGGTGGGATAAAATTCCAAGCAGGTTTTTGAAGTTGGGAAAGGATTTGTTTGTGCCCGTATTCACTTACCTTATAAATCTCTGTTTTACGAGTGGTATATTTCCTTACGCACTTAAACAATCATTAGTAGCACCTGTTTATAAAAGTGGAAACAGAGACGATATAAATAACTACCGCCCTATTTCTGTCCTACCAGCTTTGTCCAAAATTGTAGAGAAAATCTTAAATACTAGGATATTAAACTACTTAAATAAATATAATATTTTATCAAATCAACAATTTGGCTTTAGAAAACAACTTGCCATAGTAGACGCTATTCTCACATTAAGCTCTTTAATCGTAAAGAATTTACATAATGGCAAAAAGTGTATTACAGTATTTTTAGACCTGAGAAAGGCTTTTGAAACGGTCTCTATTCCTGATCTTTTAAATTTTTTGGAGCTTATCGGCTTCAGGGAGACTTTGCTAAACCTGATGTTCAGCTACCTACATGAGCGCACTCAGCGTGTTCATGTGGACGCTGTGTTGAGTGACGAAGAAAATGTTATTTTCGGCGTCCCTCAGGGTAGCGTCTTAGGGCCTACGCTGTTTTTGGTCTATATTAATGAGCTGTGTAAACTTTCTATTCCTCACGGTCACATCTCCTATGCTGACGATACAGCTGTTACTTTTTCGGGAGACACTTGGGAGGAAGTGAAAATGCGTACAGAATCGGGGCTTAAAACTATAGCAGTCTGGTTAAGTAACAACCTACTCTCATTAAACACGCATAAAACAAATTATATTTGTTTTGCTATTTGCAATTACACTCAACCACCAGCCAACTTCAGCATTAAAATACACACTTGCCAAGACAGCCTATTTTTTAATTGTGACTGTGCTGTTATTGATAGAGTAGACAAAACAAAATATTTAGGTGTTATTATTGACCAGAGACTGTCTTGGTATAACCATATTGAATTAATAACTGGCCGCATAAGAAAATTAATGTGGATTTTCAAAAAGTTAAGACATGTAACAACCAACGAGTTATTGATCAAAGTATATACAGCACTGGCTCAATCTGTTCTTACTTATTGTATCCCAGTATGGGGAGGAGCTTTAAAAACAAGATTCATTGAGGTTGAGCGAGCTCTCAATCTGTTCTTACTTATTGTATCCCAGTATGGGGAGGAGCTTTAAAAACAAGATTCATTGAGGTTGAGCGAGCTCAAAGAGCCCTGCTTATGGTCTGCTATTTCAAACTATACCGATTCCCCACTACTGACCTTTATAGTTTGTCTGGTGTCTTGTCAGTTCGAAAGTTATATATTTTATTCTTATTGCTTAAAATTCGCAAATCTACTAGGTATGAACGTGACAAGACAAACAAAAGAAGAAACGACTTAGTTCTATATACCGATCGCTGTAAAACGACATTTGCTTCAGTACAATATGAGAAAAGGGCAGTATACTTATTGTTGACGACGCTCACGTTGCTTCTCGAACACCTGAAATATAAATAATATTAATCAATAAAAAATAAAATATGTAAAAATTATACTCATAAAACATTGTTACTTACCTAATGTACTTGCTGTTTTTCTATAATAAATAAGTACGTGTGCATACGGGGACGGTGGCACTTACCGCGATTTTTATCAGTAGGGTGAAGGTATATTTGCAACAACGGTGTTGCACCGCTGAGTACATGATCCCGCGTTTCGAGTTAGTTGCACTAGAACATCATACGAGGTGACACCTATGTCTCCCTCCCCGCGGATGTACACGCGCTCACCAAATTTTTTTTGTATATTTTTCTCCCAGACGACACCAGCGGCCTACATCATCAACATAGTGGTCCTTCGGCCGAATCCTTACGTCGTCTGCAAAAAATATAATAATAATAAGTACCAGTTATGTTCCACGCGCCGGCTACGCCGCAAAAAAAGCGACGACCACGTGGCACCGCTGCAAAATCGGAGTGCAAGAACAACCAAGATGTGTTACCATCGTTCAGCTTAAAGGATGAAGTGCTGGAAAAACCTGGAAATGCGCTAAGTACCTCTAGTAAGAGTAAAAAGTCATCAAAGACCGCAGGCACGTCGTCAAGTACGGCACGCAAACGGCAATTGGAATACGAAACCGCTAAAGCTATGGCTCTCGTGGAAATACAAGCAGCGGAAGCTGAAGTGCAAGCAGCTGAAGCTGAAGCAGAAGCCAAAGTTAAGAGTGCTCAGGCAGAAGCTGCCAAGCTTAAGGCAAATATTCAGTCGAAGCTGCTAAACAAACAGCTTGCAGCTGAGATGGCAGAATTGGAGTCTCATTCACGCTCTTCCCACAAGTCGGCTAGGAAATCTTCGACCAGCAAAGTTGAAAATTGGCTGAATGCTCCAGGAAACCAGCATGAGGAGAACCGAGAAGAGTACTCTTGTGAAAAAATCGGCCTAGAAAAGCTGGCACATGCCTTGAATGATGCAGTGGCTGCCTCATCATATAAAATACAGAACCAGGAGCTCTTAACAAGATTAGCAACGTCTAAAGACCTGCCTTTATTTTTTGGAGATCCAATGGAGTGGTTGCAGTTTAAACAGGCGTACCAAGAATCTACCCAATTATGCAAATATAGTGACACAGAGAATTTATGGCGGCTACGTAAGTGTCTTCGTGGCGATGCTAAAGAAGCAGTGACTTCACTCTTGATTGGTGGAACTACACCCGATTTAATAATTGACACCTTAGAACTTCGATTTGGCAAACCAGAAACAATTATGAGTAAAATAGTTTTACAGCTTAAAAAACTATGTCCGTTGCCGTTAACTTATCATAATGATATCATTAATTTTGCAATAAAAATAAAGAACTATGTGGCTGCTGCCAAAGCAATGCAACAAAGTGATTATCTTCGCAGCCCGGAGTTAGTATCGATTGTCGTATCTAAGCTTCCAACTTTGCTTGTCGCAAAATGGACCGACTATGTTTATGAACAGCGAGAGTGTAATTTACCGAAGCTAGAATTGCTTAGTGATTTTTTATATGAGGAAGCCACTAAAACAGCTGCATCAGGGGTAGGTCATATTCACGCTCAATATAATTTAAAGAAGCCCGATGAACGTAAACACCGTTCACACTCGTTGTTGTACACAAATAGTAATCAATTACAAAACGCGGAAAAGTGTACATTTTGCCGAAAATGGGCTCATGGTGTCGCAGATTGTTCACGGTTTAAGCGCGCCTTACGCAAAGATCGCTGGCAATTTGTACGCGTAAATAAACTTTGCTTCAAATGTCTTGCCCCCCGCCATACGAATGGTATGTCTTGTATTGGCAGTAATTGCGACATTGACGGCTGCAATCAACCGCATCATCGTTTACTGCACTGGATAAAACCATTGGAAGAAAGCTTAAAAACTGTGGAGCGAAGTGAGGATGAGCACCCCAGCACCAATGAAACAGTGACTCATACGGTGGCATCCCACTGTCACAAGGTGTTTTTGAAAGTGGTGCCGCTCACTCTTCACGGACCGAATGGCAGTTTGCATACGCATGCACTACTGGATGATGGAGCTACCGTGACGGTGATATCCTCTGATATCGCAGATGAGCTCGGATTATACGGTGCAAACGTGATATTGCGCGCGCGCAGCGCATGGGACTCGGGCGAGCTTGTGTGTGAATCTCAAGTAGTGAGTGTTAGTGTTACCAATTCGTATAACGAAATGTTTACTTTCCGTGCGCGTAAAATTAAAGAATTAAATTTACCAACACAAAAAGTGCCGAATATGGACTTTAATAATTATGGATTGTTAAGTGAAGATCTTATGTTATGTAATTGTAACGCTAAGCCAAAATTATTAATAGGTCAGGACAACCATCATTTAATTTCTCCCATTCGTTGTGTTCGTGGTAAGCAGCGTGAGCCGTACATAACTCAAACTGCGCTTGGATGGTGTGTGCACGGACATATGGTAAGTGATGTTAATTGCACTGATCGCTTTGTCTCTTTCATTAATAGTTGCACCGAAAAGGCGGGACAGTCGCAGTGTATCTTTCACTTACACACGGTAGAATCGATTGCTAGCGATCTCTCTCTCGATAACGATAACGGTGAATGCACCTGCGCGCAGTTGCACGATGCGGTTCGTAGATCCTTCGCGTTAGAGTCTATTGGTGTAGGTTCGAAGCCGCGCCGCAACCCAGACGAAATACGCGCTTTACAAATTTTAGATGACACTGCAGAATTAGTAAATGGTCAATGGAATGTCGGCTTACCGTGGAAATACGATGAATTACATTTACCCGACTCTTACCCTAACGCTTTTAATCGTCTAAAGTCAATAGAAAGAAAATTTTTGCTCAACAAAGAGTATGCAACTCGTTATTGTGAAAGAATGAGATACTTATTTTCTAATGGTTATGCTAGAGAACTTAATGAGACCGATGAAAACTCTAATAAACGTATAATATGGTATTTGCCGCACTTTGGTGTAGATAATCCAAATAAGAAAAAACTGCGTTTAGTTTATGACGCGGCAGCAAAGTCGAACGGTTATTCTTTAAATGATTTTCTTTTACAAGGCCCTGATTTGTTACAATCGTTATTAGGAATAATGTTACGATTTAGAGAAAACCGCGTAGGTATCATAGGGGACATAAAAGATATGTTTTTAAGGATTAATGTACGAAAAGAAGATGTTAATTCTTTGCGTTTTTTGTGGAAAGATATCTATTTAAGCAATGAAAATGAACAATTAGGCTTCGGAAGTAGTAACAAAGGTTCAAAATTACCTATACAACATCCTGTTAAGAAATATGTTATGACGTCATTAATTTTTGGCGCTAACTGCTCCCCATTTATAGCACAATATATTAACCAAAATAAAAACACATTGCGCTTTCAGAATAAAATGCCGGATGCAGTTAATGCAATTAGGAAAAATCAATATATGGACGATTTTATCGATAGTTTACCAGACGTCGCTACTGCTACAAAAATGATAAAAGATGTTTCATATATTAATCAGCAAGGTGGTTTCGTGATGCGTAACTGGTTAAGTAACAAGTCAGATGTTCTTAATGATATGCCAAAAGAGACTTTAAATGACATGGCGATACGGTTTAATGTTGAATCCCAGCCGGAACGAACGCTTGGGCTTTTGTGGTTTCCCGTGAGTGATATGTTCGGGTTCGATCTTTCGTTAAAGCGTATACCGAGTGATATTTTACAACTATCACGAAAACCGACTAAGCGTGAAGTTCTTCGTATTATAATGTCTGTATATGATATTCATGGTTTTTTAGCACCTTTTACGATAAAATCCAAAATTTTAATGCGCGAAATATGGAATGTAGGTATAAAGTGGGATCAGGAAATAACAGATAGTTTATTTGTTTTATTTAAAGATTGGATTTCGCAGTTACAAGAAATGAGTTACGTTCGAATCCCGCGGTGGTATTTCTATAGCAACGATTCTGTCGGTGTGAATGAGAAGAGCGGCCACACCGTAAACGACGATAAGACGTCGTTGCAATTGCATATTTTTTGTGATGCATCTCCATGCGCATACGCATGTGTTGCTTATTGGCGTAAACAAGACAGCAACGGCGTGCATGTGTTATTCATTGCGAGTAAAAGTCGCGTTGCGCCGTTAAAACCGTTAACTATGCCTAAACTCGAACTTCAAGGCGCGCTATTAGCATGTCGCTTGGCAGAGACTATAAAAAAGGAGCACAGAATTAAACCGTCACGTGTTTTTTATTGGACTGATTCAATGATTGTTATTTATTGGATACGTAACGAGCATAGAAATTACAAAGTTTTTATTGCAAATAGGTTAGGTGAAATTGATGAGTTAAGTAAAATTGATGAGTGGCATTATGTGCCGACAAATTTAAATATAGCGGATTTAGCTACAAAAAATAATGATTACGACTTCAACAAGGACTCCTCTTGGTTAACGGGTCCGTCTTTTCTGTACACGGAAGAAAAGTATTGGCCCCGAGAGCCTGAAAATAACGAAAAGAGCAACAATGAGCTGTTAGATAAAATATATGTAGTAATAAAATCACCAAAGGAGAATTGTAATAGTATTTATGATTTACCTATTCCGGATCCAAACCGTTTCTCCGTGTGGCTGCGCTTGCTTCGCTGCACCGCATCTGTACTATTATTTATAGAAAAATGTAGAAAAACCGGTACTCGGCGTATTAATAATTTGTTAATGAATAGAGCCGAAGTACTTTTGTTACGCTATTCACAATCACAATCATTTCAGACTGAAATTGATTTGCTGAAACAAAATAAAGAAATTAATCGTGATAGTCGTTTACGTTCATTGACACCATTTTTAGATAAAGACGGCTTATTGCGTGTAGGAGGGCGTATAAACGCGGCTGCAAACGTCACTGAAACTATGAAAAACCCGGTGATTCTGGATGGTAAACATCGCATAGCAAGGCTGGTGGTTTTGGACTTCCACGTACGTGCTGCTCATTCGTATAATGAACTTGTAATAAACGAGCTACGACAAAAATATTGGGTTGTAAATCTGAGACCTACAGTTCGCTCCGTAGCTTCACAGTGTTTAGTTTGCCGAATACGAAAAGCAGCACCAAGACCGCCTCGCCTCGGGGACTTGCCATCTCAAAGATTGGTTCATCATCAAAGACCTTTTACCGTTTGTGGTGTAGACTTATTCGGTCCGATCGAAGTAACTGTGGGCAGGCAGAGACCCAAAAGATATGGTGTTCTTTTTACATGTTTAACAATACGAGCTGTTCATATTGAAATAGTATCGACGCTTATCGCAGACTCACTTATAATGGCACTTAGGAGGATGGCTGCACGCCGTGGGTGGCCTCATACTGTCATATCTGACAACGGAACTAACATGCGAGGTGCTGATGCTGAACTTCGAAAATCTTTTGAAGAAATTAAGCAGCAGCAAGTTATAGCCGAAGCATTAAACAAAGGAGTTTCCTGGCAGTTTATACCACCAGCCAGTCCTCATATGGGGGGAGCTTGGGAGCGTCTGATTAGAAGTGTGAAAACGGCACTGAAAGTCGTTCTTAGAGAGAGGGCTCCTCGAGAAGAAGTTTTATTAACGCTTCTCGCTGAAGTCGAAAATATAATTAATAGTAGACCGCTTACCCATGTTTCGGTGGACCCTCAAAGTAAAGAGGCATTAACTCCAAATCATTTTTTACTAGGATCTTCGTTGAACTTACCTGTACCTGGGGTCTTTGATGATGGCGACATGTATGTTAGACGACAGTGGCGTATTGCCCAACGGTTGACAGACTTATTTTGGAGCAGATGGGTAAAAGAGTTTTTGCCAGAGCTAATTCCTCGTCGTAAATGGGATAGGGAAGGTCCGCAATTAAAAGTAGGAGATCTTGTTGTAGTAGTCGATCCATCATTATTTCGAAACTGTTGGCCAATAGGTATTATTGAAAAGGTTTATCCAGGTTCAGACGGCAGAGTCAGAGTAGTTGACGTTAGGACTAAGTCAGGAGTGATGAAGCGATCAGCTGCTCGCGTGGCCTTTCTCCAGCTTGATGATGAGTGTCGGCGAACCGACACTTGGGGGGAGGATGTTGACGACGCTCACGTTGCTTCTCGAACACCTGAAATATAAATAATATTAATCAATAAAAAATAAAATATGTAAAAAATATACTCATAAAACATTGTTACTTAACTAATGTACTTGCTGTTTTTCTATAATAAATAAGTACGTGTGCATACGGGGACGGTGGCACTTACCGCGATTTTTATCAGTAGGGTGAAGGTATATTTGCAACAACGGTGTTGCACCGCTGAGTACATGATCCCGCGTTTCGAGTTAGTTGCACTAGAACATCATACGAGGTGACACCTATGTCTCCCTCCCCGCGGATGTACACGCGCTCACCAAATTTTTTTTGTATATTTTTCTCCCAGACGACACCAGCGGCCTACATCATCAACACTTATATAATAGAATAAATAAAATCTTAAGCATATATCATATAATAATAATATTCCACAACTACGAGTGTTGAATAGGAATGTGGAGGGACACACGGGCAGAGGAAGGCCGAATAAAAGATGGATCGATTGTGTGAAGAGTGATATGAGAATGAAAGGAGTAAGTATGGAAATGACGGCTGATAGAGAGGAATGGAACAAGAAGGTTTACTGCGCCGACCCCAGATAATGGGAAATGGTTTAGAGAATGATGAATGATGAATAATATTCCACAACTAGCACACAACACCATCTAGTCCCAAGCTAAGCAGAGCTTGTGTTATGGGTACTAGACAACTGATAAACATACTTATATATTTCTAAATATATAAATATTATAGATAAATTACACCCAGACACAGAACAAATGATCGTGCTCATCACACAAACATTTGTCCTGGGTGGGAATCGAACCCACGACCTCCGGCATAGCAGTCAGGGTCACTAACCACTAGACCAACAGGCCTGTCAAATTTATAAAGAAGATATAAGAAGATAAGAGATAGAAGTCAAAAAGAAAACAATAGAATGGTTGAAAACCTTAAATTACAACGAAACCGAAACACTTTAAAAAAATTACTTAACTTGTACATAATTAATAATTAATAATTTACTAAATATACCATACCTCAACATGCACACACCACATACACATACACTACACAATCACACAACTAACACCAACGGATATTTTATTGTAAAAATCTATGTGTTACCCAAGCTCTAAACACTAATTTATATAAATGAAGGACGGGAAGAGCGGAGCCTCCTAACACAAGTTTCCGAACTTAAAAGGAGTGTTCCAATAATGTATTTAATTTTAATATATTACTGGTTTGAGAATAAAGATTTTTGATTTTTTGATTGATCGATTGACCTCTCATTGTGACATAGACATTAAACATGATCTTTGTTTTATCCGTGTTAATCTTAAGACCTATCCGTTGGAGATACTATTAAGGATATTGAGCATAGTGATTCTGCCATAAGGACTATATCGTCGGCAAATCGAAGGTGAGTGATGTAATCGCCATTGATGTTAATACCGTATCCTTTCCAGTCTAGTTGCTTGAAAACGTCTTCCGATGCAGCGGTGAAGAGTTTCGGGGATATAACGTCACCCTGTCTTACACCTCTCTGCAGTTGGATAGGTTTCGTACTCTGGTTCTGTACTCGGATAGCCATCGTAGCCCTACTTTACAAACAATTCAGCACTTCGATATGCCGACAATCAACTTGGCACCGCTGAAGAGACTGCAGCACCGCCCGAATTTCGACGGATTCAAAGGCTTTTTCATAGTCTGCATACGCAAGACAAAGTGGCAGATTGTACTCTTCGGACTTCTGTACAACCTGCCGCTGAGTATGTATGTGGTCCATGGTAAAAGTAAAGTAAAGTAAAGTTACAGCCTAAATACGTCCCACTGCTGGGCTCAGGCCTCCCCTCATTTCTGAGAGGGTTTAGGGCAAGGAAGTGTCCGCCGCGCTGCCCAAATGCGTGTTGACGAACTTCACATGTTTTAGAAATATTTTTTTTTCTTATTCCTCAGACATGCAGGTTTCCTCACGATGTTTTCCTTCACCGCCGAGCACGTGGTAAATCAGCACTTAAAATTGCAATTAACAATTTCATTGGTGCCGGCGGGGATCGAACCCGGGTTACTCGCGTTCTGTTATATTTACAGCGAGCGTTAACCACTAAGCTACCACGGCTCATGTGGTCCATGGTACTAAAGCCTTTTCGGAAACCGGCTTGTTCGGGAGGCTGGAAGTCGTCGAGTCTGCGTGCGAGACGATTCGTAATGACTCTCGAAAACAGCACGTAGACGAAGCTCAGAAGGGAAATCAGTCTGTAGTTCTTCAAGAGAACGTTGTTGCCTTTCTTGAAGAACAAGACAGATCAGAATAAGAGTAGTGCCACCATGGACGTAGAGATTTGTTAACTCTACAGTCGTTTTTAAGGACGGAATTGAAGAGCTTCTGAAGGACTTTAAGTACCGGTTTTCCACCCGCTTCCAGAAGTTGCGCTGTAATTTCATCCTCACCTCGGGCCTTGCCGTTTTCAAGGTGATGGAGAGTCATTCTAATCTCGCTCAGACTGAAGTCCAGGATATCATCGGAATAGTGTTGGATAAGACTTGCTCTTGGATCGTTACTCACGCTTGCTCTTACTCACATTGCTCACGCACACTCACACTTTAGAACCTCTCAAAATCACTCAAAATCTCAAGTGTCCCGGAAACGTTGCTGCCACACTCGGTCCTGAGCTTTGACAGTTGGCTCTTTCTGGCAGACAGATCTCTGGCAAAAACCTTGGAGCCCTGGTTCGCATTCATTTGGAGATCTATCTGTTCAGTTGCCTGTATGCTGTCAAATCTATTAAAGACTGCGATTTCAAGTCTACGTCTAACATCCATGAGATTAAGAGTGTTCTTCTGCGGTGGATATTGCAGAACTAATCTCCAACCGCATGGACAGTTTCCATGAGCTTGTTATTTATATCGTCCATTGCAGTCTTCTAGGTACTGAAAACGGTTTTGTAACTCGAACTGAAAGGTTTCGGGACTTGGGATTAGAGCACGAGGGTGACGAAGTCTCATTTGAAGAGACCTCTCCAACTTAACGTTGAGGTTCAGTTTGCCTCCCTAACCATTCGGGGATTGCTGCCAGTTTTCACCCTTGCGATCATTGAGACATCACTGAACAGTTGCCGTCTAATCGTCATAATGAAGTCAATCTCATTTTTTGTCGAACCGTCGGAGCTCGACCAGGTTCACTTTCTGTGAGAAAGCCGCTTCTGAAAGAAAGAATTCATCTTAAAGAGTCAATGACGTCTTTCTCCATGAAGTCTTTCTCCATAAAGTTGGCCAGCTGCTGGCCCCTTGGGTTCCCCTATCCCAAACTTCCCTACCTACAGCTCACTGTTCTTTCTTGTGCCTAGTTTTGCGTTGAAGTCTCCCACTAACACCTTATAGTGGGTTTTGGAGGAATGCATGGGCCTAGAAATATCCTCATTAATTTCTTCCACCTCTGTTGGTGCGTAAACCTGTATGACCTTCAGCGAATACCGTTTGGCGATTCTATGTATAAGGTACGCAAACCTCGTCGCCACACTCCCAATCTTTACAACGTTGTCAACGAGAAACTAGTGGACTATAAATTCAATACCTCCTTGGGACAGATAGTCGCTATCCCGGTGATAGAACAAGTTACCGGATTTGAGAACCATCGTATCCTCCCCCTCTCTTTGGACCTCGGATAATCCTATAATAATCCAGCGCAACTTTTCTATCTCTTCTTCCAGCTCCAGGATCTTCTCATCAGTCCTCAGGGTGCGTGCGTTGTATGTAGCCAGGACATACCGTCTTAGGTGGCAGCTGAACCTCCACCGTAGATTCTTAGCACCCCCTGCCCCACCGTTACCATGGTCGCCACCGTAGTCAGGAATAGCGAGGCCGTCGGAGAATGGGGACCGTTTATTTCTGTCGTTGCTCATGGCGCGTATATTGCCATAGTTACCACGCTAGGCGAACGGGTTGGCAACTGCAGTTTTTTGTTGTACAATTGCTGTTATCAGGAAGATGCTGCTGCCCAACTCCTGCCTTTTACGATAATCACGGGAAGATATGGGGTAGTTAGTGGATATTCTTAACCGCCACTACACGCCATATTTTAATTATATTTTTATGTACCTAGATTACCGTTGTTCCGCTTGTTTTTGCGAAAAAAATAATGTTAGAAAAATTAGTTGATCGATCGGTTGACCGAGCTTTGCCCGGTATTTTTCGCTCGGTTTTTTTAATTCGTATGTTTTGGAAATTATATTTAGATATAAATTACAAACTGATGAAATACGAATAATATTTTTTGATCTTAGCGATATAATAGAAAAAACTGAACTGGTTATTTGAATAAAAAATCATGAGTGCAATTAGTTTAATTTAAATTTTCGTGTTTTTAAAAAATACTAAAAAAGGGCTCGTGAAAATAGATTTTCTCAAAAAAGAATGGAACTTGAAAAAAAAATTTAAAAAAGTCGGTCGGTCGGTCTGGGATCGAACCATGGTATTACGATTTTGTGACCGCCCAATATACCAATTAAGCTAATTGTAATCCTATACTATTAAACGAGCAATTCTTGTATATATGTATATATATATAATCGGGATCTCGGAAACGGCTCCAACGATTTTCATAAAATTTAGTGTCCAGGGAGTTTCGGGGATAATAAATCGATCTAGCTAAGATTTATTTTTAGAAAATGTCTTTTTGTCCGTGTTTTTAGGCAATTAAAAACTGCTACAATATAGTTAGAATAAGAAGGTAAATTTTGACAGTTTGGTAATGATTATAAATAGCTTATTGGTATAATGGGCGGTCACAAAATCGTAAAACCCCGGTTCGAGCCCAGACCGACCGACCGACTTTTTTATTTTTTTTTCAAGTTTCTTTCTTTTTTGAGAAAATATATTTTTTTCGAGCCCTTTTTTAGTATTTTTTAAAAACACGAAAATTTAAATAAAAATAATTGCACTCATGATTTTTTATTCAAATAACCAGTTCAGTTTTTTCTGTTATGTCGCTAAGATCAAAAAATATTATTTATAATTCATCAGTATGTAATTTGTATCTAAATATAATTTCCAAAACACACGAATTAAAAAAATCGAGCGAAAAATACCGAGCAAAGCTCGGTCAACCGGGTACTCATTAATAAACTGTCAAAATCTACCTTCTTATTCTAACGATATTGTAGCAGTTTTTCATTGCCTAAAAACACGGACAGAAAGACATTTTCTAAAAATAAATCCTAGCTAGATCGATTTATTGCCCCCGAAACTCCCTGCACACAAAATTATATATCCTATACTATTAAACGAGCAATTCTTGTATATATGTATATATATATATAATCGGGATCTCGGAAACGGCTCCAACGATTTTCATAAAATTTAGTGTCCAGGGAGTTTCGGGGATAATAAATCGATCTAGCTAAGATTTATTTTTAGAAAATGTCTTTTTGTCCGTGTTTTTAGGCAATTAAAAACTGCTACAATATAGTTAGAATAAGAAGGTAAATTTTGACAGTTTAGTAATGATTATAAATAGCTTATTGGTATAATGGGCGGTCACAAAATCGTAAAACCCCGGTTCGAGCCCAGACCGACCGACCGACTTTTTTATTTTTTTTTTCAAGTTTCTTTCTTTTTTGAGAAAATATATTTTTTTCGAGCCCTTTTTTTAGTATTTTTTAAAAACACGAAAATTTAAATAAAAATAATTGCACTCATGATTTTTTATTCAAATAACCAGTTCAGTTTTTTCTGTTATGTCGCTAAGATCAAAAAATATTATTTATAATTCATCAGTATGTAATTTGTATCTAAATATAATTTCCAAAACACACGAATTAAAAAAATCGAGCGAAAAATACCGAGCAAAGCTCGGTCAACCGGGTACTATATATATATATATATATATATATATATATATATATATATATATATATATATATATATTGTGATGATAATTGAGATGGGACTTGTTTCCGAACTTGATAAAAGGATCGGAGGGTAGGAACTGTGGACAAACGGCTGAGGGCCGAGTTCGCGACGAGTCGTGAGAGTAAAGAATAATACGACGTAGCGGTAATACTTGTCAGACATTTAAAGTTTAAAGGCGTATAAGTTTGCTTAAATATATTAAAACTGTGTATCAGTGAACCTTATATATTTTAAATAGAAGCTTATATTCGTGGAACGTTAATTTTATAAGTGCAACGGGGTAAGTCTTTAATACTATACGTTGTTTGGTAGTCTGAGTAATCCTACCAACGTTGAAACAGCTAGAATAGTTTACTTTAGTTATTTCCATAGCATTATGTCGTATGGTATTTTGCTATGGGGACACGCGACTGACACTGAAATTATATTTATTTTACAGAAGAGGGCCATTAGAGCAATAATATATAATTTAAAACCAAAAGAGTCACTGAGACAAAAATTTAAGGAAATTAATATTTTAACTCTGGCCTCTCAATACATTTATGAAAATGTAATGTACGTACACAAAAATTAAAGTAGTTTTGAAAAAATAGGTGATATTCATTCTGTAAATACTAGGAACACACACAAGCTAGTGGTACCAGTTACTCGACTCCACCGAGTCAGTAATTCGTTTTTGGGGCGATGTATACGCTTTTATAACAAAATCCCAGAAAATATACAAAATTTATCATACACAAAGTTCAAAAATGTTATTAAACTAAGTTTGTATAAAAAGGGTTATTATAATATCAAGGAATTTATGGATGATAATAACCCCGGGGAAGGGTGATCGCTACCAAGCTATTTCTAATTTGTCTTGTGTTGCTAATTGTAAACATGATTGTAAGCTATTATTGGAAAAAAAAACAGTCCCGCTGGGTTTCTTGCTGGTTCTTCCCAGGACAGAGGTTTTTTTTGCGAACCAGTGGTAAATGAAAAAAGTGACTTTCAATAAGTATTTGTTATAATCTACATTGAATAAAAAAGTTTCTGTTTCTGTTTCCTGGAACAGTATTCTTAGATTGTGCAATTATTTCAGTCTATGGAAACGCCCATCAAGTTAATTGTGACTATTACGCCTTCCTGCATCTCTGATATGAAGTGTTATCAATAAAATTTATTTGTTTTAAGAGATGAGGACAGTGAAAGACAATACTATATCCTTATTTGAGATGGATCGTTGTCGACAAGTGAGTATAGCCTATTACTTAGAGCGGCAAGACATGCATCGGGCGACTTCCTAAGGTTCCTGGTTCGAGCCTCGAGTAGAAATTCGTTTTTTTAATTTGTTTTCCCTTTTTCTTTTGTATTTAGTTTTATTGTTTTCCCCTTTTACTTTTATAATTAATAAAATTTTATAATGATTTTATGCTCTCGTGTGCGTAATAAAAGAACTAATAATTCATTTTATGTTTCGTTGCTTGTAATTTTATTTTGCAGTTAATGTGTGGCTTTAGATGGTGCTAAGTATTAAGTGCTTACCTATTTTAGTGCTAAGAGTAATGTAGATTATGCTTACGAATTATCTAGTTGTTTGCTTTGTAGTGTCTTTATTGTAGCCTTACATACATATAATACATATAATCACGCCTCTTTCCCGTAGGGGTAGGCAGAGACCACTTCTTTCCACTTGCTACGATCCTTACATACTTGTTTCGCTTCGTCCACTTTCATTATTCCCTTCATACATGCTCTACGGTTTAGGGTACTCTTAACCTGGCCTTTTTTCAAGACGTCCCTAATTTGGTCTAGAAAAGTCCGCCTAGGTCTACCCCTTCCAGCACTTCCATTCACACTCGCCTTATACACTTTTTTCGTCAATCGTTCTTCATTCATTCTCTCGATGTGGCCAAACCATCTCAGCATACCTTTCTCAATTTTTGTCACTACATCTTCTTTCAAGCCACAACGTTTCCTTATCTCACTATTTCTTACCCTGTCACTCAGTTTAACTCCTATCATACTTCTTAATGCTCTCATCTCAACTGCATTTATTCTACTTTCATGTTTCTTCTGCCATACCCAACTTTCACTTCCGTACATGAGTGTCGGAACCAACACCCCCTCATGCACAGCCAAACGAGCCTTGTTAGACACCTTCCGACTGTTCATAAAGGAGTGCAAAGCTCCATTCACCATGTTTCCTGCATTCACTCTTCTTTCGATATCACTCTCACACTTTCCATCTCTTGTAAACTTTGACCCCAGATACACAAACTCTTTCACCTGTTCAATTTGTTCATCTTCAATCACGATATTGCAGTCTGTCACTGCCTCATCTTTTTCAAACACCATCACTTTCGTTTTCCTTACATTCATCTTCATTCCCTTTCTAACAAATGCTCCACTCATAGCAGTTACCATCTCCTGCAACTCCTCGGCCGAAGACGCAAGTAATACTTGGTCATCAGCATAGAGAAGACATTTGACGAGTAACTCATTCATTCTCAACCCACTTTCATTCACTTTTAAATCTGTCAAACAATTGTCCATGAACAGATTAAACAGCCACGGTGACGCTACACATCCCTGTCTAACACCTTTTTCGATATTAAACCATTCAGTGTATGCCCCGTTTATCCTTACACAAGCACTAGAATCCCTATAAAGAGATTGCAATGCTCGTATGAGGACACTGCTCACACCGTACACGGACAGTGCTGACCACAATTCATTCCTCACCACTCTATCATAGGCCTTTTCTAGATCTACGAAGGCGCAGTAGACTTTCTTGTTTTTAGCCAAACACTTTTCGGCTATGCACCGCAAAGAAAAGACCTGATCCGTACATCCCATTCCCTTTCTAAATCCCGTTTGTACATCCCATATTTTCTCGTCTGTTTCATTCACAACCCTTTCAATCAACACTTTCGCATACAATTTACCGACGACGCTAAGAAGGCTTATACCACGGTAATTTATGCAGTCCTGCCGTGACCCTTTTCCCTTATACAATGGCACGATTACGGCTTTGCACCAGTCTCCCGGCACTTGCCCATTTCGCCAGCACAGATTGAAAAGGCGGTACAGCTGACTAGCCACCAGGCCCTGTCCAGCCCTCAGCATCTCGCCGGTAATCCTGTCATACCCTGCAGCCTTACCTAATCTCATACTTTTCAACGCTTTCACTATTTCATCCATGCTTATCTCATTTTCATCAACATTTATATTCGTTTCCGTGGAAGGTGGCAGATGCTGTACCTGCACTTCCTCTCTTTCAAACAAACTTTCAAAATACTCTTTCCATCTCTTTAACACACATTCTTCTCCTTTTATAATGCTCCCATCTTGACTCCTGATTGTACTCAGCTCCGAGGTAGAAGTTTTTCCTCTGACTGTTTTGATAGTTTTCCAGAAAAACTTAATGTTTGACTGGAAATCTTCAGTGAGCCTCCTATCGCAATCATCTTTTCGTTCTTCTTTCTTTCTAGACACAGTTTCTTTCGCTGCTGTTTTCAATCTTTTATACTTCGTTCTTGCTTCCTTTATCTCGTCATCCGTTGCCTTTTGAACTTTTTGGTTAGCTTTTGTTGCTAACCAATCCAACCACGCTTTCTTCTTTTCTTGCACAACCCTTTGTACATCTTTATCCATCCACACGTTATCATTCTTTCTCCCTTTCCTTCTTTTAGCTACCCCGCATACCTCAATTGCAACATTTACAACCCCTTTCTTAAATGTCTCCCACAAATCTTCAATCATTCCTGTCTCTTCTATCCCTTTAAAACTTTCTTTCAGTTTCTCTACATACTCGTCTTTCTTTTCTTTTTCTTGTAGATTTTCCACTTTTACTCTGTCCAAAACACTCGTAGGCTCGGCCCCTCGGTGTCGCCACCGTTTAAAGAGGCCACGCATTCGGGCTATGACCAAGAAGTGGTCTGTGTCGAGGCCTACACCGCGATATGCCCGAGTGTCTAGCACTTTCTTCTTCAGTCTTTCATCCACAATTACAAAATCAATCATACTTCTAGACTCACCCTCATCTCTTGTATACAAATGGATCTTTTTGTGGTCAAACATTGTGTTGGCCACGCACAGATTCCATTCCAAGCATACTTCAAGCAGGCTTCTCCCATTGTCATTCACTCTCTCGTCCCCAAACATACCCAGAACTCCTTCATACCCATCACGCTTTACTCCAACCCATCCATTAAAGTCCCCTAACATCACGATCCGTTCATTTTCTCCGCATTTATTCAAGACCTCTCTCATGCTATCCCAAAATTCCTCTCTCTCTTGTTGTGATTTTAGTGACCCACCTCCACTCAAATCCGTCGGTGCATAGACCCCAAGGATAAACAAGCGGGTGAGTCCGACTTTTAACCTAATCCAGAGGAGTCTTGGGCTTACATATTCATGCTCCATCACACATTCAACCATTCGAGATGAAAGAATCACACCAACTCCCTGACAGCCTCGGCTGGTTTGGGGGACTCCCGACCAGTATGCCGTGTAGGGGCCATGAACCGTGGTGTCACATCCTTTCCTCTTGGTTTCGTTCACGCACAGAATATCAATGCAACGTTCATCCATCATCTGACACACTCCATCTACCTTTCCATCCATCCCTCCTCTTACATTCAACGTAGCGAAGCGGCTCTCCGTGGGCCGCTTTTCGCCCCCGCGAGAAACGAGACGTGATGGGTGGCGAACCACATCGCCGCCGTTTTGGTTAATTTTTTGATTACCCATTGCGTTCCCACGAATAGCGAAGGAAAGGTTTGTCCCCCCCAGCAGAGCCCCGCATGCCAGGGTAAGGCTAGCCTAATTCTGGGGTCGCCCGGTCCCAGGGCAGTGTGGCACGCTAACGACTAGGCTCGCCCCTAGCCATGCATCCATCCGCACGGCCGACGTTGGATTGGCGGAGGGTAGGAATAGGAAAACGGGAAGGATAGGTGGTGTGAAAAGGAAGAGTAAGGTAAGTTAGGGTAGGAAATAGGAAATGTAGGATATTACCGTCCATGAGGGCAAGGGATAGGACAGTAATAGCTAGGGTAGCCGGGGTCGCATACCCGTATACCATACCACAACTACCGGACAGGTAAATTGGGATGAGTATCCCTCGACTCTCCTTACATGTTTCTTATAAATATCATACACATTCACACATGTGTTTCTTGTCTTACCCATGGCTTGAGCATCCATGACAATATATATATATATATATATATATATATATATATATATATATATATATATATATATATATATATATATATATATATATATATATATATATATATATACAAGAATTGCTCGTTTAAAGGTATAGGATATTGTTTACTCAAATAAAGAAATTGTATTTAGGAGAAATTATTTTTTAAAGAATTTATATATAGCAGAAATTGTGTCATAGCATTAATACTGTTAGGAGCTTGAGGTTCGTGATAATAAAAACTGCCGATTGAAATACCAAAATTTACACTTTTATTACCGAACACCAATTAAAACTTAAAAGACACTAATAACTAATCACACTGATTCACTTTATTTCGCTCCGAAGCTTCGCTTATCTCGCCAAATTCAATACTGCCCCGATCGCGGCTATCAACGGCTTTATATAGGGCCCTTCCACCGAAACATCCAGAATATTCCAGCAAATACGGGCGGCGAACGACCAGGCACAGAAAGTTAGATTGTGGGGCCTTCTAGAAAGCTTAGTTCTTCTGTTCGATACTAAATGGCGCTGTTGATAAAAAGTTCAGGAATGGCATTTTCTAGAAAGCCCTCCTCGCTCTGTTCCCCAACACTAGATGGCGCTAGTGCCAGGTACCAGACGTTAACTTAGGCGCGCAACAATACATTTTAAATTTATTCTTATTTCTTCTACTTTACTTTTAGGTTTTAACGGACTTTCTCGATATGAACAGTTTTTTTTATTTTACATCCTCCATCTTACACATATAGATTTTTACTGTCACGTTATTCTAGTGAAGTCCACTGCTTAATTACCCCAAAAATGACGCCTAATTACCATACTGGCTATCCTACATTACGATAACCGCTACGAGGTTGCCTTTCGAAAACTTACCTTCCACATCGGTTGTCGGTTCTTATACATCCAAAATAATTGTCCAGAGGTTGGCATAAGTTACACGCAAACCCTGCTTCCCGAGCTACCCCTGTCACCCACGTTTGCTTAACAATGCTTTAAATGTTACAAATCCAATATCTACGTCCCATTACTTAACCAGAACCTTAATTAATAGACTTGTTACAAGTTAATGGGTGACGGAAATTTTCTTGGAACATCTTATAGCAAGCTGAGTTTAATAAAATGCTTATCAAACGTGGAAACTATGGTAAACATCTCGTCATGAGTGACAATATACAATGGTCCCAAGTCCTCGGCGGCTCCGCTATTTTTGGCTTCGGTGGCGACGACACGATAATCGCAGAATCTCCAACGGAGGTACGGATGCCACCACGCCTCTTTAATAAATCCAATTTAGCACTGATATCAGAAGCAGCATCTAAAGCCGAACTAGAAGACCTGTGCATCAGCTGTCAGTGCCATACTCTCACGGTAAATATTTTTTTATAGGACAAGGGTGGCAAACGAGCACACAGTCCATCTGATGGTGAGTGGTTGTTTTGGGCCATAGACATCTACATCTATCCTCGATTAAGAATCAAAATGTAGGTGCATTGTCACACGCGAGGACTAAGATGGAATACCTCGTTTCCAGTAAAATGGATCGCGGGTTCTCTACACTCACCATACGAAACACATTATTTTATGGTATTCTGTGAGAGCGAGGTCCTTCCCCGGTCGAGCTGACTCATTCGAGCTACATCTACACTAGATACTAATATAGCTGCTCTACCACGTAACAAAATCTAAGTGAATATTAGAATGCAAGCAAAATATAAATAATTAAATATCGTTTAAAGGTTTTTTATTTTGCGTTCAGCGTTCAGCATCAGCGTTGAGCTACAATTTTACGCCGGTATTCTGTGAGAGCGTGGTCCTTCCCCGGTCGAGCTGACTCATTCGTGCTACATCTGTACTACTAATATAACTGCAGCATGGCTCTACAACGTAAAAAAATCTTAGTAAATATTAGAATGCAAGCAAAATATAATTAATTAAATATCGTTCAAAGATTTTGTATTTTATGCTAACATAACCTACGTGTAATGAATTTTAATGAATCACATATTATGTTTTATATACTAAGGTACAAGCAAAATAATAGTTAATATTAATAATATCGTTCCTCTCTCTTAAGATGTGTTATGCATGACTTTATAAGAAGTATTTTTTGTAAAGAATGTATAGTCTGCAAATAAAGAAGAGAAGTGTGCAAAATGTGTGTTGTACTTGTTTTTGATTTACAAGACCAATTTTTTATTTTTAAATTATAAAAACAAATCATAATTTTAAATATATGATTTATTATTTTTATTACATTTTTATGTAGGAATATAATTTTTATTTCCAAACATAAACTTTTTTTAATTTTATTAAAATTAGAATTTATTGTATTAAGAGTATTTTTTAATATCCACTTATTTAAATTAAATTGAATATGAAATATATATATTAATTTTTATATTATTTACTGTTTGTGAAGGTGCATTAGGTTTATTTCTGAATAATAATAATAAGTAGTCTGAATAATTAATATTTTTATATGAATATTGTTACAGGTGCAAGGTTTATAATTAAGTCCGAGTGCTAAGTAGGTTTTCGGTTTCAATATAAGTACATTTTTGCAGGTAAGTAAATACAGTTCTTTTACAGTCTACTTTATAAAGGTGGTAAATGTCTAATTTTTTATTTAGTTAACTATATAAGTATGGTCCTAAAAATAGAAAGAATCTTCTTATAAAAGTTATTTTAAAATTAGTTGTATGATACAACAAAGAAAATTTCCTGCGTTCATTTAAGTTCATTGAATTGTATAGCAATAAACTATGTGGTTTCTGTATTATTGTTATATAAACAGTTGTCTTACCATAACGACCTAACAGCTATCATAAAGTTGTGATGTAGGGTATTGGAATGGTTTAAATATTGCTACTTAGAGAAAGGTTTAAAGCACATTGAGAGAGTTCGATCTTTTGCAATATCGTTTTAGAAACATCACCCCACGTAGATATGTCGTACGTTTTAATAGAATATATGACATAAAGCTAAGTAAACATAACATAACATAAACACTCACGCCTGTCACCCAGAGGGGTAGGCAGAGACTACAGACTTCCATTAGGCATGATCCTGACACACCTCGCCTCCGTCACA
Source organism: Parnassius smintheus behrii (assembly GCA_036936625.1). Lineage (NCBI taxonomy): Eukaryota > Metazoa > Arthropoda > Insecta > Lepidoptera > Papilionidae > Parnassius > Parnassius smintheus. The sequence continues at coordinate 3,176,176 of JAUPFT010000013.1, forward strand.
TCCATACACCTACGCATACATGCTCGTCGGTTAAGGGTACTCCTAATTTGGCCCGTTTTCAATAAATCGCCAATTGTCGATAAATTTTCGCCTAGGACGTCCCTTTCCGACTCTGCATTTTACTTCTGCAACATAAATTTTCTTTGTCACTCTTTCCTCATTCATTCTTTCCACATGACCAAACCACCGAAGCATTCCTTTCTTAATCCTGGTCACAACATCATCTTGCAAACCACACTCTTCTCTTATTACACAATTTCTTACCCTGTCATTCAGATTCAGCCCTAACATACTCCTTAACGACCGCATTTCTGCTGCGTTCATTCTGCTCTCGTGCTTCTTCTGCCACACCCAACTTTCACTACCATACGTTAAAGTAGGGACCAACACAGCATTGTGAATTGTCATACGTGCCTTTTTCGACACATTTTGACTCTTCACAATAGAGTGCAGGGCCCCATTTAGTCTATTTCCCGCATTCACTCGTTCTATATCCTTATCATATCTCCCATCCCTGCTAAATACGCAGCCAAAGCTAAGTAAACTGGTTTAATATATATCTGGATCTAAAACGTGTCTAATGGTTATAATCATATATATTAATTTATGAATTTTTCTGCTAACTGTGTCAATATGTTGTTTAACATTTAAATTACTATCTATGTTATCCCATGAAAGGTACAAACAGCTATTGTCCTTTGTTGAACAATTATTATAAAGTTAGTATATTGTAATGTTCTCACATAGAGGGTAAGACGAAGAACATTCACTCGGTAGTTCGAGCATTACACGAAGCATATACGTTAGCAAATTACTTGCATTTTATTCTAAATAATATCACAAATACAACAATAAACAATCACTACGTTAAAATTTTCAAGGTTGCCAATTGGTTTCCTTAATGAAAAAGCTATATATTTTGTTTTCTTAATATTTAATGAGAGTTTATTACTGTAAAGCCAATTAGTAATTGCATTTATACCTGTCTGTGCAAACGAGAATACATTTGTCTACAAATCCGCAGCAAATATCAATGTGTCATCTGTATCAATATGTCAAAGTGTCATCTGAGATCAAATTTTGTTAAATAATCTATATAAATAAGATACAAGGTTGGCCCGAGTATACTCCCTTGGAGCACGCCATGTGTTACTAATAGATCACATCTGTTAATATTATTGACATTGCATTGACACCTCTCAGAGAGGCAACTTTTGAATAATTTGAGTAGAGTGCCTCTGATACCAATGTTTTCTAGTGATTTTAATGGTATTGTTACGAGCTTGAGGTTCGTGACAATAAAAATTGCCGATAGAATTACCTAAATTAACACTTTAATTTACTTTATACAAATTAAAGTTAAAAACACTAATAATTAAACACACTAATTCACTTAATTCCGCTCCGAAGCTTCGCTTGTGTCGCTGAGTTCAACTCTGTCTCGATCGCATCTTGCGCCACCTATTTATTTAAATTAGCAAAATATCCGGAATGTTCAAGTAAACACGCGTAAGGTACCGAGAGTTCGAGTATAGATTTTCTAGAAACTTAGTTCTTCGGGTGGCGCTGTCGGTCGAGAGATCGGTGATGTCATTCTCTGCAAAGCTCCCCTCGCTCTCGTTCCTGACACTAGATGGCGCTAGTTGACTTATTCACACAACAGTATTTTTATTGACACGGTATCGAATACTTTAATCAAATCTAAGAAAACTGCAATGCACTTTTTTCGCTATCAAAACAACAAAATTTATGAGAGTATGAACGGCGTACTCTGCTGATTTGCCATGTCTTAAACCGAACTGTATACTTGACAATAAATTATTTTATAGTTTGTAACTCTATTATTTAATATTATGACTTTAAGATTGTTATTGTAGCAGCGCTGTCACCGCACCACGAACGTAAACGAATCGAATAATAAAACACTTTATATAACTTTCCGAACGATTTTGAATACAAAAAAAAAAACAGGCTCCAAGCTACATACTGATGACTGCATTGGCTATTAATTGGGTTGAACGTCTTGCCTGGTGGAAGATCTCCAATATTCTTTTGACGGTAAAATCATTAAAAATATTATGAACTAGTCGACGTACAAAAAGTGTTGGCTATAATTATAATTTGTTAAGTCTGTCCAACTGTCCATTGTCTTGTTTTTGTTTTATTTTTTATTTTACAATTCATATAAAGTTTAATTTAGAAAGTTTAGAAAATACCTATATGCTAACATTTGTAGTCAAATTATTCAATCATATCGACTTTTCATGTAGATTTATTTTTCAAGAAGCGGCAGCGTAGCACTGTATAAAACCTTTGTATGTTGTTATTTGACTAACAAATTACTGTCTCGAGGCCACAAAATGTGTCATTTGACTTTTATAAATGAGTTTCAGGATATATGATTTCAGGTTTGTAACATTGTTAAAACATAATCCCAGTCGTGGACAACATTTTTGTGTAAGAACTAAATCCGTTTGTTTTCATGTCCGATTTAGTTGCGGTTGCGATGGGTATCTGGCCACCATTCCCATCCTTTCTTTTGTACGTGAGGAAATCTTTATGGATACCTATCAAGCCCACGGTATTCATCAACTCGCCCTTTACCAAGACTACGGGGACGCTTTCGCACACCACCGTAGCCCCGATGAAGTAAGCCGTAAGAAGTAAGTGGGCTTCTTCTCGTGGAGGGAGTGGAGTTGGAATTCTCCATCCCTTCTTAATATGGTACACACACATACACACACACACACAAACACACACACACACACACACACACACACACACACACACACACACACACACACACTATACAAGTCAATTATTCTTTTAATTATACTTTTTGGTAACCTGTACTTGTCAACCCGACATTGCTTTTGTGAAGAGCGCTGACATTTATGATGCACAGGCTCTCCCTAGTTTGGAAATCACAGAGTCTAACAAAAAAATAGATGTGTATTATTAGTAAGTACATGTGTGTTGAGAGTAATTTAATTTTTAATTTTTATGCAAATTTTAAGGACAACCATGCCGCAATCTGCGCGACCATCGCAATATATGTTGTGATCACGATTGCAACAATTATTAAAACACTCCCGCAAAACACTTATTACGTACCACATGTTTCGCATTCCTCAATTATTTGGGTTATAAATTCATTCATAGATTTGCAAGTCATTGGTTAGACTAGGTATACTAAAACTGCGGCGCGCGGGTCGCATGCGGCCCACCGGTCCTTTCAAATTTCGCGCCCATCATAGAATGGATGATTCTGAATGGGAATGTGAGCCGAGCGCTATCAGGGATTTTGGCGTGAATCGGATCGCAGCCTATTATTAGTGATCTGTGGTTGCAAGAGCGAGACGGAACGCGCGGCGGTATCCACGAACCCATAGATTGCTGTATATACACGAACCTGTGCGTGTCGCTTTGTTTGCCGATCGTAACTTGTTTTCAATTTGTTTACATACCTAGTTATAACGTCTGATGAAAACCCGTTGGTCTCAAATTGCTCTGACTAAGCTTTTGGCATTAGATTACTCGTAAACACTTTCAACTACCCATAATTTTACAATAAAGTGTTGTTTTTAATATTAGATTACTGAAAACTTGTTATGAAGTATAACGTTACAGAAGAATCTGCCTCCGTTGTATAATTGTAATTGCTGGTCAAACAAAGGCGTCATTCTTTCAGTCAACGGACATTGTTTTGACCATGCTATATAAGCCGTTGCATTTAGAATAAAATGCAGCCGGCGCCTCCCTTTCTCCCAAGGGGGGTCGCGTTCGATACGGCTCAGAAGATCTCTCGCCAGATCATTAAGCCAATCTTAAAAGGTGGTGTTTAGTGGGCAAAAGTCTCCACATAACCACGCGGCCTGCTGCGGTGTATGCTATGAGCATTCACCACCTCCCTCCCCCGTTTACCGGAGGGTAGCCCTTATTTGCTTCGGGTGCAAAAAAATAAAAAAATAAAATGCATTATAGAACTGATCATAGTCACGTAATCACTTAGTTAGGTAAGTCAGTATTGCACTGAATTAGTTTTAATACATAATTGTAATTTAATAGATATTAAATGTCATCGAGACATATTTTGTAGTTTTTAAAAAAGCTTTAGTACCGCTCCCGAAACTTAACTGCCTACGCTACGGTGGAATGGTATAAGGTGGTAACAGATAGATAAATAGAGTGAGCCGTGTAGTGGCGGTTGAGAATATCCACTACCCCATATCTTCCCGTGGGTGTCGTAAGATTCGACAGAGGGAGACAGGCAGGAGATGGGCAGCAGCATCTTCCTAATAACAACACTAATATAATAAAAAAACTGCGGTTGCCAACACGCTCGCCAAGCGTGGCAACTATGGCAAATATCCCCCCATGAATAACGACGCAAACAAACGGCCCCCAGTCCCCGGCGGCTCCGCTATTCCTGGCTACGGTGGTGACCATGGTAAAGGCGAGGCAGGGGGTGCTTAGAATCCGGTGGAGGTTCGGTTGCTACCTACGACAACTCGACCTGGCAACATTATAACGCACGCACCCCGAGGTTGACGAGAAGCTACTGGAGTTGGAAGAAGAGGTAGACAAGTTGCGCTGGCATATTATTGGATTATCCCAGGTCCGAAGAGAGGGGGAGGACACGGTAATCCTCGAGTCTGGCAACTTGTTCTATCACCGGGAGGGCGACCATCTGTCCCAAGGAGGTGTCGGATATATCGTCCACAAGTCTCTCGTCAACAACGTTGTAAAGATTGGAAGTGTGTCGACGGTGATCGCGTACCTGATACTCAGAATCACCAAACGGTATTTGCTGAAGGTCAAACAGGTTTACGCACCAACCTCGGCACATCCCAATGAGGAGGTGGAGAAAATGTATGAGGATATTTCCAGAGCCATGCATTCCTCCAAAACTCACTACAAAGCGGTGAGCTGAAGTTAGGGAAATTTGGAGTAGGACAACGGAACCGTAGGGGCCAGCACCTGGCCGACTTTATGGAGAAAGAGGGACTCTTTATGATGAACTCTTTCTTCCAGAAGTGGCCCCACAGGAAGTGGACCTGGTCGAGCCCCGACGGTTCGACAAAAAATGAGATTGACTTCATTATGACGACCAGATGCCAACTGTTCAGTGATGTCTCAGTGATGGCAAGGTTGAAAACTGGCAACGACTACCGAATGGTTAGAGGCACACTGAACATAAACGTTAAGTTTGAGAGGAGACCTCTCCGTAATCTAATCTAATGAAGTCAACGCTCCGTCCCACTCGTGCTCTAATCCAGAATCCCGAAACCTTTCAGCTCGAGTTACGTAGCCGCTTTCTGTGCCTAGAAGATTGCAATGCAGTGGACGATATGAATGACAAGCTCGTGGAAACTGCCCATGCGGTCGGAGCTAAGTTCTGCAAGACCCGCCGCAGAAGAACACAAAAACTCTCCGATCACACTCTTAATCTCATGGCTGTTAGACCATGATGAGGCTGCAATCGTCAACAGATTTGACAGCATAGAGGCAACTGAACAGACAGATCTTCAAATGCACGCGACGAGACTTACGCAACTTTAATACTGCTCGTATTAAAGAAGCGATCGAGCGGAACCAGGGCTCCAAAATCTGCCAGAGATCTGTCTGCCAGAAAGAGCCAACTGTCAAAGCTGAAGACTGAGTGTGGCAGCATCGTTTCCGGGACTCCTGAGATTTTGAGTTAGATTGAGAGGTTCTATGGGCAGCTGTATACATCATCGTTGGAGCCACACAAAAGTGTGAGTAACGATCCAAGAGCAAGTCTTATCCGACACTATTCCGATGATATACCGGACTTCAGTCTGAGCGAGATTAGAATGGCTCTCTAGCACCTTAAAAACAGCAGGGCCACAGGCGAGGATGGAATTACAGCGGAGCTTCTGAAAGCGGGTGGAACACCGGTACTTGAAGTCCTCCATCTCCGACTATCGCACGTCCTCGTGCGCTTGGCAGCAAACCGTTAGCATCCGGTCTATCAGTTATCCCAACCTGCAAACAGATATCGACACTTGTTAGATATTACAACGCTCGACCATCGTGACTTTGAATATTCAAATACTCAAAGATCCCCGACTTCATTTAGGTCGTAGACAGCAGATCTATCCGGGCGCACAAAGCTCTTTCAATCGATAATTGTTGTAGAGACTTCTACCCAATTCCTTGATAGCAAACACCAATCTTGTCGACTACATAATATTCGGAGTAAGCTGCTACGCTTATCAACATACAATACAAAAGGCCACTTATTATTTTCAATTCATAGCACGTGGAGGTTAATTCTTTATTTTGGCACATCGCTTAAAGACTTCAGATTACAATATGTAACCCATGTAAATCATATTTCGCATGAACTATCAAATTATAACAAATCTCGAATAAGTCACCGAACGTAAACTATAACGCATCTAGAAAGCTCCCAACATTTCCTTCAACATTTGACATAATATATTAGGTACGTTAAGAAATTATAAAACTACTTGCGGGTATTTTTAGCGTAAATCGAACAAAAATATTTAACCTTTGACTTACCATTTTTTCATATTTACTCTACACTGATATGTTTATGTCGTAATTAAGATAGCGAATTTCATTAAACATTTAAGATAAAAAAATGCAACTACGCGTAGCGTATTATAATCTTTCACAAAGGTAATTACCATTTTACTAATTAAAAATTACATGTGAGTAATAACGGGGACTTTATCCCATGTGAGCGATAACAGGTAATTTATAACATATAAATTAAACGTGGGCAATAACGGGGACTTTATCTCATGAAAATTAAATGTGGGCTATAACGGGGACTTTGTCCCACTTCTGATGTAGGAAGATATTACAATCTGACCTAGATTATGGAAAACCTTATTATCACTTCATAAAATCATGAAATACACAGATCAGAGATAATCAACTATAAATTGTACTGAGACTAATTTAATAGCTGAGAATAGTAATTAATTCGTTTCCACGAATTAATTATCCAAAAAGTCGAGGTTGACCGCGTCAAAACAGCCCCGTCCTTTTTATACTAGCAAAACAAGTAGCTACACGAGCACCGCTGCAGGCCCCGAAGCAATGCCATAAAAGATGATCCTTACCTTACCTTACTTTTACCAGGTTGCTCCATGTATTGAAATATAAGTATTATATTGGCTATCTATTATATTTTTACATGCCTAAATATTATAGCTATATGTAGCTTGCTAGCTAGCTACATATATGTGACTGGTTTTACCTAGCGATTGAACCCCTGATGCTAAATGAACTAAGAATATTATGGTGGCCACTCACGGTCAGTTAAAGTCATCAGTCGAACTGATATCAGTTCGAACGGATTCAAGCCAAAGAAATTTCCACACACACGATCAGTTCAACTGAACATTCCAAGTGATCAGTCCAAACTAGGACTGTGATATTTTTTTAAAATATGATATTTTTGATATATACTTAATTAAAAATATTTCAATGTTAGAGTTTTATACATCGTAAGTTAATATACAGTAAGTCAACATCGGAGTTTTATAAATCGAAACAAAATATCGATATATCGGCTTTATTAAAAAAAAACAACATTAAGTCATTTTAGTTTAGTTCATTTATTATATTTATTAAGCAAATTAAATTACAAATGTATAAAAATTTTAGGTTATAGTTCCTATTAATTATTGTTTAATTTAAATAAGACGATTATGTGTACCAATATATTTCCGTAAGAGTTTTAAAAAATACTCGTTTTATATGTTCTGCTGTTAAAGGGTTAAATATGTACAGAAGCACATGTGCCACAGGTGTAGCTGAGGAAATCAAATATTTAACAGCTACGAGGGCGGCACTGAAAATTTCGGGAATCAAGGAAGTGACACAACATTACTATTTAAAAATGTATTTATTGCGTTTCGAAGTATTCTCCGCGAAATTTGACACATTTTTCCATACGATGGAACCACAGAACACCTAATATAGTGAATAGAAATGCCTTTGTTTCAATTTACTTGCGGTACCACTGCCGCCGCTAGTCTCCCCACTCCTTGCAGGTAGTTAACACACTCAATTCATATACGCTAGTGCTTGACAAAAAACTATCGATAAAATATCGACACGGAATAATGTAGGTAATAAATATGTGATAAAATAAAACAGTATAATGATATAATATGAAACGTAAATTTTATGAAATAAACTTAATGCTATAAAAAAAACGTAAAGTAGAAAAAATAATTAATTACAAGGAGTAAAACTTATACAGTAAAATAGAAAAAATAAAATAAGACATTTTCATCATTTCAAAAACAAAATATTTATTGAAATATTTATTTATTTATTGTCCTGTAAAATGCAAATATTTATTTAAAAGTTGTCTTTTTGATACTTTTTGTGCTGAGGTTTCCATTAAATGGTGAAGGCTTATACAGCAACAGCAACAGCAAGATCTGTATACATTTCTATAATGCAAAAGACCTAAAAACCCGGTTTTTTAGGTGATTTAATTATATTCGTTTTGTTATACATTTTTAGGTTTTTTATATATGCTTCCATATTGTTTAAAAAATGAAAAGCTTATCTTTGTTTTTGAAATTTATGGGTTCCTTATAGTTTAACTGATTAATATTTCGTGAATTTAAAATATCAAACAAGTCATTAAAATTTTGCAAAAAATCTACTGTGCCTTGAACCCCGGTTGGTTAGTTTTGGAACAAAAAATTAAAGCTCTAGCCACACTACTGCTCATCAGTTGTGTCGCCATCTTAAATTTCATTTTTTGGTTGTAGAAATAAATATGGCGACGGATGAATGCCTCATTTCCAGTAAAAAGGGCCTCCGGCCACCTGCACTCACCAAGCGAAACGCAGAAGTAAACCACTCACGCACCAATCACGCTGGTTTTCTGTGAGGTCGTGGTACCACCCCGGTTCGAGCCGGCCCATCCGTGCGACAGCAAGACTGACGTCATTTCAGTATAATTACACAGAATGTCGTAAAGCGTTTAGTTTCCGAATTTTTTTTTAAATTCTTTATTAATGAGCTTATTCACAATATGAATATGTCGCTCCGTTAATTCATCACCAAAAAAAAAACAATTACATAAGGTATACTTAAACTTATTACATTATAAAGTTCTCAAATCAATAATTAATTAGAGAAAGTTGAAGAAGATATGCAATTAGTTACAAAAAGTAAAATGAAAAGTTCCCAGATCAATCACATTGAGAAGTGAGTGATCGATCCGAGAACTTCACCTTGTAAAGCTTGACTAATATTTTTATATCGTCAGAATGTGGCTTAGCTAAAATTATATTACAATCAGCGAAATCTTTTAAAATGTGGTGGCATTTCTCATTACGAAAGGCAGCGTTGTGGGCACAATCCATCAAGACATGCATTAGGTCGTCTGGAACACCGCATTGATCACAGTTCGGTGACTGGACCTTTTTCATAAGGAATGCAAACTTTCTAGATGGAATGTGTCCAGTACGCAGCCTCATTATCACTACTGCATCCTGTTTCCGAATTATAAAGTATCAAAAATATACTAGTGGCGCCACATAATTTCTTTACCGTTTTGCATAATATAGCCACGGGATAGTTTGTATTTTACTAAAATACTTTATTTATTTAGAAGATACTTAAATTTTCAGAAGTTGTCCAAACGTGAATAGTCGGATAAGCACGATGCAAAAGAACACGGCGTTTTCTTGTAGGATTAAAATCCTTTTCTTGAAAATCTGCTGAACATATTTTGCTATGTTTAGAAGAAAACCAATTTTTTTCCCTGCCGCCAAAATCCATTTTTCCTTAACTCCTGGGTTTATCGGAAAACTAAAAAAATATAAGAATATTGATTGAATAAGAAAAAATATTTATTGTTAAATAAAAAGTTACGCTTTTTATTTAACAGCAAAATTTATTTCTAAAAATAACCTGCTAGAATTGATTATACAAGGCGTAGAATATCGATAGCGTCGATAAACTAAAATCTAAGCACATCCTTAATTGGCATCTGGGACCAGCGGCCATACTACGATGCGTTGAAGGGCAAAGTATCGTTCAATAAAATCGACTTAAAAATGTATTATTTTACTCACCAATGATAAAAAATTCCTTTAGAAGAACAATAACCCTTTCCTGAACAGGTTGAACAGTTCGAAACACTGCAATAGACCATTTTTAACCACGTGCACCACGACTAACACGTGACGACGGTTTGTTTCGAACTGAGCCACGAAATTCTAGTATTTTTTTTTTTTTTTTTTTGCGCCCGAAGCAAATATGGGCAACCCTCCGGAAAGCGGGGGAGGGAGGTGGTGAATGCTCATAGCATACCACGCAGCCGGCTGCGTGGTTATGTGGCGACTTTTACCCACTAAACACCACCTTTTAGGAAATGGCTTAACGATCTGACTGGAGATCTCTAAGCCGTATACGAACGCGACCCTCCTTGGCAGAAAGGAGGGCGCGAGCGGCGAAAAGCCGCTTAGAAGAATGCCTAACTAAGGCAGATTAATGGATGTGTTATGTAGGCTCGGCCCGAGCCGCCAGGAGGCAGTTCAGGTCAGCCGAAAGCTTGTTGGGGGGGTCCGAGAGAGAGTTTCTCGGTCTGCGCACACTATAGCGAGTGTGGATAGGGGCTGCATAGGCAGCTGTCTCACGAATGAGATGATTTGGGTGGGACTCTGAGGCTTTGAAAAATCTCTCAGAGAGTGATTTGAGGAACTGCTGGATTGTTGGGAGCTCTAGGTCTCGATGGAGGTCGGCATTACGGACATAATAGGGCGAGTTAGTGGCCCTACGACAGAATAGATTTTGAACTATTTGTAGTTCATTGATGGCTTTGGGTTTAGCATGTGCGAAAATGGGGGCCGCGTAGGTCATGACTGGTCGTATGCAGACCTTATATAGGGTTCGCTTGTTGCGGAGGGACATTTTACTGTGTCTGCCCAACATGCTGTTGAGCCTACCCATGTAAAAACGTGCGGTGCGAGTAACCTTCTTGATATGGGGCTCGAAAGTGAGCCTTGCATCAAGGGTGACGCCTAGGTATTTGGCTTTAGTTTGCCATGGGACAGGGGTTCCTAACATCCTGATTGGCGGAGTGGTGGTGAGACGACGTCGTTTATATTCGAAGCAAACGGCGGAGCTTTTCTCCGGGTTTACGTCGATACGCCATTTTTGGAACCAAGCTCCTAGGTCGCTTACTGACTTTTGGATCTTGTTCCGAATCTGTGGTAATGAGTTGCCTTTGGAGTAAAGGGCTGTGCCATCTGCAAAGAGGGCTAGTTTGACACCATTCGACGGGATAGGGATGTCGTTGGTGAATAGTATGTATAGGAGGGGAGCAAGCACAGAGCCTTGAGGGACACCGGCTTTTATTTGACGGGTAGAGGATAGCGTGCCTTCGTGTCTAAAACGAAAGGTACGATCCTTCAGATAAGAGGCTACAAGGCGAACGAGACGATCTGGGAGGCCTAAGTCGTACAGTTTGTAGATAAGGCCCTCGTGCCAGACTCTGTCGAATGCCTTGGCAATGTCAAAGAAGACCGCGATGGTTTTTTGACGGCGAGGGTAAAAACCGCTGAGGATGTATTCCACTATGCGGTGAACTTGTTGGGGGCACGAGTGTTTGGCTCGAAACCCGAATTGTTGTGGGATGACAAGAGGGTCGCCGTCTGTGGGAAACAAATGGCGCCTCAAGCGCACGAGAATGACTCGTTCGAAAAGTTTGCCCATGGCCTTGAGGAGGCTGATGGGACGGTGATTGGAGGGGAGGTGGAGAGGTTTGCCTGGCTTGGGAATGCCAATGACAGTTGCCTCTTTCCAAGAGGTGGGAAAATAACTGAATTCGAAGCAGGCGTTAAAGATAATGGCCAGTAAGGCGATTACCTGCTCCGGGAAGTGTTTGAGGGCTTGGTTGGAGATACCATCCGCGCCCGGTGCTTTTTTGGGCTTAAGTCCTTTGATGGTAGATGAAATCTCATCTTTGGACACAGTGATAGGGTCAGAGGCGGTAGGGGGCGAGTTCCTGCGTCGGACCTCGTCCTCCACTTGTTGAATGTGTAAGGGGTCAGTGGGTTGTGAGCTAGGAGAGCATTGAGCGGCAACGCTGTCCGCGAAGCACTCAGCCTTTTCTTCGTCTTCGAAGGCAATGGAGCCGTCGGGACGAGACAGAGGGGGAGTATGGGTTATAGCGTCTATCCGGAGGGCTCTCGCCATCCGGTGGTACGCTGTGTGAGAGGGAGAGATTTTCTCCATGAGATTGCCCTTTTCGTGGTCTCTGTAGTCTTGGAGGCGGTAACGCAGTTTGCGTTGAAGGCGGTGGGCCGCGAGTCTATATTCGGGAGTGGGATAGCGTGCAGCTCTACGGAGGGCAGCTTTTTTGGCTTTTAACAGGTTGCTAATATCTAGGGGAAGACTAGTTTTAGCAACCGGGACAACTTTTTCATTCTCTTTAAGAGAGGATGTTATAAGTGAGGTGAGATTTTCGACCGCTGTGTCTATTTTCCCCGCACTGTCGAGGGCGTCAGAGGAAAGGGTTATGGGAGGGTCCGGAGAGTCTATAGCCGAGGCTAGAGACTTTTTGAAGCCCTTCCAGTTGGTGTAGGTTTTGGAAGTGGGAGTTGGAGATGGCTGATGGCCAAGAAGGAGGGATACAGGACGGTGGTCGGATCCTAGATCGTCGAGAGGCTCGATTGCTCTAAGGTTAAGGGAAACTCCTTTAACTAGAGCAAAATCTAGCACGTCAGGAGCGTAAGTAACAATGTCGGGATAGTGTGTGGCAGTGAGGGGGCTATAGACAGTCAGGTCGAGAGACTGAGTGATATTAAGCAGCACCCTGCCACTACTGGTAGTAGTGCGGCAGGCCCATTCAGTATGCTTGGAGTTAAAGTCTCCAAACATAATGACTGAGTCGCCTAATGCAAGGATGGCTTCAAAGTCACTCTTGACGGGGAGGGTTCCGCTAGGGATGTAGCAGGAGGCTATAACGATTGACTGGTGTCCAGTCATGGCTAGTCTAGTGATAGTGGCTTCCATACTGGTAAGCGACGGAGTAGATATGTGGGAGCAATGAAGGGACTTTTTGTGATAGATGGCAGTACCGCCGCCTTTGCGGTCGGGTCTATCGTTACGTATGAGTGAATAATTTTTAATAGTAAGGCCTTTAGAGACCTTGGGGCTGAGATGGGTCTCCTGTAGGAGTAAGAGATCGGCTTCGCGATCTCGTAGAAAAAGCCTAAGCTCTGGGAGGTTATTTCGCAGACCGCGGATATTGAATGAAACAAGCGATAAACCCTTTGGTTTGATACGACCGTGAGATATTGCGGGAGCAGAGGGCTCCGGCATAGTTAACTTACAAGGACCTTAGAAGGTTGATGTGCTCGGTAAGAGCAAGGAAGCGGGCCTGAGGTGACTGAGCTGTGCTCAGTTTATCCGCAAGGATGAGGATTTCGTCCAAATTGATTCTATTGAGTGTGTTATACACTAGGTTTAGGGACTCTACAACGGAGTCTGTCTGTTTTTTGGGGTCGGCGGAGGGCCGCGGGATATTTGATTCCTTTTGGAACCAGGGGTTTATTGGGAGCGGCGCTGGCTGAGAGAGCGGGAGGCTCATAAGGGGCCGAGGAGGGCCCTGAGGTGGCCGATAGGGGCCCTGTGGGGCCCGATAGATGCCCTGTGTGGGCTGAGATGAGCCCTGAGGGGGCTGAGGTAGGGGCTGGCCCTGGCTGGGCTTGCGGCTTACAAGAGCCGGGAAGGTTCGGTCATTGACCTGTGGTGGAGCTTTGCGGCTCGGAGGTGGGCGAGGGGCGCGAGGGCAACCTCTATAATTGGCCGGATGGCCTGTTTGTCCGCAGAGGACACATGAGGGTGGGGATTCGGCGTTTTTGGACCGTGGGCACTCTTTCGAGTGATGGGGTTCTAGGCACTTAATGCACCTGGGTGGAGCTGAGCAGTTGGCTGCCGCGTGTCCATAAAGTTGGCAGCGGTGGCACTGCGCTGGGTAACCGCGCCGGTGAGGGGCTTCGACCTTAACACGCGACAGGCCGCACACAGTGCGTACCTCGCGGAAAATGGCCTTCGCCTCCGGCACATTGGTGAGAACGAGGAGGGCGAGGTTAAACCTTTCGCCCCTGCTGCTGTGCATTTTATGCACACCTTCAATGGGGAAGCCTTGGGATTTGAGGTCTTCCAGAATGTCTTCGTTTGCGAGTTCATAGGGAACTCCGCGGAGGACTGCCTTGACTTTCCTTTCTTCGGCAAGGGCGTATGTGTGGTAGGACACACGCTCGGCCGTGAATAGGCGGGTTATGTTTCGGAAGTCTTCTATAGACGCCGGTATAATTTTGATGGCCTCGCCGACATTAGTGGCTTGGTCATATTTGAAACCCTTATCGTAGAGGGTTTTGGACAGTTGAGTAAATTTCGCCTTGTCTCTGAGAAAGACAGGGGGCGGGACTTGGTTTTTGGCCAGTTCGGGAGCGCAGCGGGTTGCTGGCTTGGCGGTATTGTCTTTCGACTGTGAGGTGGCAGCGTTTGGGGCTGCGGAAGTAGGGGCGACGGTGGGAGCTGCGGAGGTAGAGGCAGCGGCGGAGGGAGTGTGGGCGGCGGCGGCCGCTGAGGCGGGGGGAGTGCGAGAAGTGGCAGCGCGTTTCGGGCCGCGCTTTGATTTCACTAACGTGAATTCGGCTTGGGAGTCGGTTATGGTTCCTTCAGAATCGGAAGAATCCGAGGAGCCGGTGGAGCTGAGGGCGGTCCTCTTCCGGGAGGATGAGGTAACGGACGTGGTGTCCGAGTGCTCCATTTCGGAGTCGGGGGACGCGGGCGAGTCGGACTGCGGGGCAGCCGCTTGGGGGTGAGATTGATCGAAAAGCTATCAAGGTCTACGCCTTGGGTTTTTAAGAATTGGTGGAAAAGAGCCAAAATTTGGCTAGCATCCATGGACGACATGTTGATCGGGACGGGGGGTGACGTTTTATTCTAAGAAAACTGGAGGTCCCTGTTCTGAGAAGAACAGGGCCTTGGGGGCAGATTGGGAGGACTGACGATCTATTCCAGAAACTGGGGTCCCTATGTTCTGAAAAGAACAAGGGCTTGCTCTGAGAAGAGCAAGAGACGATCTTCTAAGGATAGTATACACAACAAATAACAGTATAACAAAAACAATAACAATAACAGAAAAATTAACAAATAAAACAAAACAAGCAAAGCGCGCTCAAGCCTCCCCGCCGGAGCAAGGGGGCAGGAACGATGCGAAAACAAAGTGACTCACCAACGGCGTCCGCTCGGCCGGTGTTAGCCGGGGAGAGCGGGGCGCGCGGGCAAGCGGTTGCGCTACCGAAAGGTCGGAGGCGCGAAAGAACTGTGTGCACGACCGCTCGGGGGCGGCGCGCAAACGGAACTGTGACACACGAATTCTAGTAGTTGGGTTTTAAGCCATATACACGGCGCGCATTCCCGGTACGTATAACATTTCTACTAGCTGTATTAAGTGTTCTGTGGATGGAACCAATCATTGAAGCAACCATTCCATTCGGAAGTTGGGGTCTCCAAAATGGCCGTTTTGTAGGCGTCCACAGCTTCTTCAGGTAATGAAAATCTCTGTCCACGCAATTTATTCTTTATTTTAGGGAATGTATAGATCATTAGGGCTTAGGTAAGGGCTGTACGGCAGATGGTCTAATATTTGTATGTTTTCTTGCTCTAAAAACTCTTTTGTTCTGTGTGCGGTGTGAGAACTCGCATTGTCGTGATGGAGGATGATGCGGCGGTTGCAGTTCTCTTTACGGAGTTCAGAAACGACTTCTGGCAAACAAATGGTAGCATACCATTCTGCATTAACCGTTCTTTGTCCCTCAAGAGGAATAGTCGTAACATGGCCGGTTTCGGAGACAAACGTGGCCACCATTTTTTTTTTTTTGGAACACTCCGTGAACGAACAATTTTTGTTGGCTTTAACTCATTTTCGAACACCCAAACTCGTGACTGGTTTTTTACGATGTTGTATACAGCATTTGAGGATCCTGCGTGGAATCTCTCGAGAGTTCTGACGCACCAAGTAACGCGAGCCGGTTTTTGCTCTTCACAGAGCGAATGCGGTATCCATCGGGAAAATAACTTTTTTATACCTAATTGTTCATGCAAGATTATTTGTATTTGACTCATGCCAATGTCTAAAGTTGCCTGAATTTCGCGGTATGTCACATGTCGATCTTCCTCAATCAGCTTACGCACAGCATCAATGTTTTCTTGGGTGACCAGACCAGCAGTTTTTGGACGACCTTAATAAGTAAATAACCACAAACAAGCCTTTTCGATTTTGAGCCTTTACAAAAAGAATCTAGCGTGTGTTTAAGAAACATGATTGATGTCACCAACAAAAACTTGAGGGCCCTTGCTACTCTGGGTGAGCCCACCGACCATTGGGATACGCTTATTATTTTTATGATGTCTCGCAAGTTAGATGGTATATCGTGTCGCGAATGGGAGGAGTATCATAATATTCTTATCGGTTCTCCAACATTACAACAATTTTTAAAATTTTTAAACAATAGAGCAGACTTACTTGAAACATTGTTTAATAATAACAAACATAATGTACAAAAACAATAAACACTTGAACCGCCTAAGTCTAAGAGCTTCATTACCACTACAGATCACACAAACAGTAAAAATGCAGTGAATGAGATTAGCTATCCCATGTGTAGTGATAAACATTATTTATACTTATGTCCCTCTTTTAGAAGCTTAAGCGTTGATTCACGTATAAAACAAGCTACAGCTGCTCATGTATGCCTTAACTGTTTGCGCCCAGGTCATTCCCAAAAAGGTTGCCGTTTATCTCATTGTAAGTATTGCAATATTAAGCATAATACCTTGCTACATAAGGAACCTGACGCAGAAAATGTATCATCTTCTGCCTTTGAGAACAGTGTTGCCCTTTCCACAGACATTGTTTTAGCAAACATAAATACTAATCAAGGCCATGTCCTGCTTTCCACAGCACTAGTGAAAGTGAAGTATATTCATGGTCACCTACACACGGCTCGTTTGCTTCTTGACAATGGAAGCACTGCGAACTTTATAACTCAGAGCTTGTGTGGAAAGCTGAGTCTGGTAAGACGTGCAACGAACTCTACAGTCTCAGGTATTAATAACCAGTCTTCTAGTACGTCAGAGTCATGTGATCTTACTATCCAATCGTACTGCGGTAGCTTTACGACCAACATAAATTGTTATGTTTTACCGCAGATCTCTCAGTCGTTACCATCATGTTATATAAATAATATTCATATACCGAAAGGAATACATTTAGCGGATCCTTCCTCCAACGTTCCTTCCGCAATTGACATCCTGGTTGGAGCAGAGGTCTTCTGGGATGTTTTAGGTTTCACCCATATTAGCTTAGGAAAAAACCAGCCAAGGCTACATGAATCGAAACTTGGTTGGATCGTATCTGGCTGTATTCCTCAGCCTACTCAGGCAACATCTTCTATCTGTCATTTTACTCACACTCAAACAGATGACTCTCTTCTTACTCGCTTCTGAGAACTGGATTCTGTACCTGCAAAGTATCACATGTCTTCCGAAGAGGGACTATGTGAACAGAGCTTTGAGGAAAATACAAGAAGATGCAAAAACGGTCAATTTATTGTAAAAATACCGTTGAGAGATTCACGCAATGTGCTTGGTGACTCGTACACTATGGCAAAAAACCGTTTTTTGTGCTTGGAACGCAGACTCGAGAAGGATTTTAATTTTAAAGAACAATATTTAGAATTCATGAAAGAGTACAATGAGTTCGGTCATATGACTTAAAACAAAATAAAAACAGTGTTCACACAACCTTCTTATTTCTTACCTCATCATGGTGTCGTACGTGAGTCAAGCACAACTACGATATTACGCGTAGTCTTCGACGCTTCGGCTTCGAGCACCTCGGGTAAATCTTTCAACTCTATCCAAATGGTAGGCCCAACCGTACAAGATGATCTTATGTCCATCTTGCTTCGCTTTAGAGAGCATAAATATGTTGTTACAGCTGACATAGAGAAAATGTATCGTGCTGTCTTAGTCGAGCCTTCTCAACGCACACTCCAGCAAATCGTCTTTAGGTTTGACCCCTCAGAACCACTAAAGACGTAATACTCTTAATACAATTACATATGGGACTGCATCGGGGCCTTATTTAGTCACAAAATGCTTAACTTCCCTCGCTGATCAATCCCCAGATATCAATGTTCAAAATGCTATCAAGCATAATTTTTACGTTGATGATTTTTTGTACAGTGGCTCATCTGTAGAATCCGTAACAAAGACTTGCAGAGGTGTCATTAAAACCTTGGAATCTGCGAAGTTTAATCTACGTAAATGGCAGTCAAATTTCGGTGAAATTTTGGAATCAATTTCTTCCATTAAAGGCGATTCAGAGAAGACTCTAAATCTTGATCATTCGTTGAGCAAAACTTTAGGTTTATATTGGCGTACTGAGCCAGACAATATTTTTACACCATTAATATAAACAGCAATATAAGAATCACTAAACGCAGCATCTTGTCTCTTATTAGCCAAGTGTTTGACCCATTGGGGTTAGTAGGACCTTGCATATTACTTGTTAAAATATTGCTTCAACAATTATGGATTAATAAAAGTAACTGGGACGAAGAAGTTGGTACGGACATAAAAGAACAGTTTAACGATGCCATGCAATCAATTTCTTCTTTAAACCCCCTTGAAATACCTCGTTGGATATGCCATATTACAACCCCTATTAAAATGGAAGTCCACGTATTCACAGATGCTTCAGAGAGCGCATATGGAGCGTGTGTCTACATCAGATCAATCGGACGAGATGGATCTGTGTGCGTTCGCCTTTTGACATCTAAAAATAAGGTGGCTTTTTTTGTATAGGATAGAATGACAAACGAGCACACAGTCCACCTGATGGTAAGTGGTTGCTGTGGCCCATAGACATCTACATCTATCCTCGATTACGAATCAATATGCAGATGCGTTGTTATCCATGAGGACTTAGGTGGAATGCAGTTAAAAGGGCTCCTCTCAAACCAACCACAGTACCACGTTTGGAGCTTTGTGGTGTTTTGTTGGGTACGAGACTCTTTAGAAAGGTACTGGAGTCACTTACTATACCTATACATTGTTGCTATTTCTGGTCAGATTCGAAAATAGTCCTGGCATGGCTATCGACTTCTCCGAGTCGACTAAAGGATTTTGTTCGGAACAGGATATGTGAGATACCTACAAGACAGTATAACTGGCTATAAATGGAACTACGTACAGTCCAAAGATAATCCAGCGAACGTAGTTTCGAGCGGGATGAAGGCTGATGTCCTCAGGATTTCCTCTTGTGGTGGTCCGGGCCCGATTTTCTACAATATGACCCAATCAAGTTTCCGAAAATTCCCTCCATTCAAACAAATCAACTTCCAGAAATATCCTTACATACAGACATAAATACGCAAACAGACAATGTCATTTCAAACATAATCAATAAATCATCCAATTTCACAAAATTAATTAGAATAATAACTTATATACAAAAGTTCATTAACAATTGTAGAAGAAGTAGGTAATATTCATAACACCAATTATTTTTCATGTTCAGAATTAAATTCTTCGAAATCAATACTAATACGTATAGCTCAAATGTTTCCTAAAGACTATGCTATTCTGAAGTCGGGTAATTCCCTGCCAAAGAAAAATAGACTATTATCCCTCTCACCTTTCATGGATAATAGCAGTGTTATACGTGTGGGAGGTCGTCTTAGCAATTCAAGCTACACTTATGATATTAAGCACCCTATTATTATATGTAGCAAGCATCATTTAACCAAAATCACATTTGAATGAAACACAAACGCGACCTGCGTGCATTAACACGCAGGTCCTCAACAGCTGTTGGCGGACATCAGGCAAACTTACTGGCCTTTAGGCGGTAGAAATCTAGCGAAGGCTATTATATAGTATATAGTATTGTTCATGGTTGTATACGTTGTAATAGATTTAAAGCAACTTTCGTGCAGCCTGCTTTGGGTACCTACCGATAGGACTCACTTAGAATTCCCATTTTTGAGCACCGGTGTAGATTATTGCGGGCCTGTACTGATAGTCAATCGTAAGAGTAGAGGCAGTACCTTAATAAAATCTTACATTTGTATTTTTGTTTGTTCAGCAGTGAAGGCTGTCCACTTAGAACTCGTCACGGATCTCACGAAGGAGGCATATCTCGCAGCCTTAAGTCGGTTTGTGGCTCGACGAGGAAAGCCGCAGCGCATTTATTCAGATAATGGTACCAACTTCGTAGGTGCCTGCAATGAACACTCTTCCTTTCTTAGGCACACGTCAGATCACATAACTTCATATACCGCAGAACAAGGTATAGATTTAAATTTATCCAAGCCTATTCTCCTCATTTTGGCGGATTGTGGGAAGCTGCCGTAAAGTCCGTCAAACATCATCTGAGACGCATTATGAGCCTCAATCACTTCAAATTTGAAGAGCTTTCAACTTGTCTGACTCAGATTGAAGCTGTCCTAAATTCCAGACCTCTTACACCCTTATCATCCGATCACACTGATCTAACATATTTAACTCCTTCCCATTTTCTTATTGGACGGACAACTACCTCAGTTCCGTATCCACAAATCGAAGACAGGCATATCCACTCACTATCTAGATTTGCGCGAGTGGAGAAGCTAAAACAACATTTTTGGAAGCGTTTTGTTAATGATTATATTCATCTCCTACAGCAAAAGAAGAAATGGCGCATCTCTTGCGGGGACCTGACTATAGGACAAATGGTTTTGGTGAAGGAAAACAATCTTCCTCCACTGTTATGGCTTCTGGGGCGCGTCACTAAACTCATTCCGGTAAAGGGAAAGGGCATCTTCTTCGGGCCTATAATCGCCTCGTCACATTACAAATTGAAGCGGACTAGACCACTTCAACGCCGGGGAGCATGTTGCGTTTTATCGTAAATCGAAACGCAACAATGACAAATAGCCCGGGCCAATCAAAAAATTTGAATTAAATATATAACGGTTCTAGACTTCTTCAAGACACGATAGCATAGTTTAACTTAAGACAGTAGTTCACCTTTTCTACACATTTGTAATTGTCTTTCAATATAGAAATCTTGTTTTCATCCTTTAATTCTTGAAATCTATGCATTTAATACAATTAAAGTCAAGATTTTTATTTTGGGAATTCGACGACATCAATTTATTATATACATCACCCAAGAGCTCCTGCCGCATCCAGGAACAGGATCTTGGGCAAACACCTTCGCCCACTAGGGCCCCGACATCAGGCGGAACCCTCTTACGCCGAGAACGTGGATAGTATACACTGCTATCCGCAATATCGACGTAAGAGAGATTGCAATTTCAGCACGCAAACTGCGCGCTTCTCAGTCCCCTAAGGACCGTCTGCTCGCGCTTACCGAACACCAACACCTTCTAAACTCAATATAATTAGTCATCCCATTCCTAAGCTGCCTTAATTAGGCAGCAATTCTTCCCAGCGGCTACTCGCCGCTAGCGCCCTCCTTTCACCCAAGGGGGGTCGCGTTCGATACGGCTTAAAGATCTCTAGCTAGATTATTAAGCCAGTCCCTAAAGGCGATGTTTAGTGGGTAAAGGTCTCCACATAACCACGCAGCCGGCTTCGTGGTATGCCATGAGCATTCACCGCCTCCCTCCCCCGCTTTCCGGAGGGTTGCCCATATTGCTTTGGGCGCAAAAAAAGAGTTAATGCCAGGCTTTAGGAATGAAGTTGTCGAGAGCGGAGGCGCGCGGGCAATACGATTGCAAGTTCATTTCACATTTCGATGTTTGTTTACTCTGTGTGTTTAGCGTAAGCGATTTTAATATAGCGAGTTGAAAATTTATGCCTTTTTAAAGATTTTTTGTGAAAATATTTCATCAGAAGAATAAGAGTGTTCCTTATGATGAATTGAAGTGTGTTAAAGTGCTAATCGGAGAGGAAAAGGTAAAATCTTTAAACTTTTTTGAGATAATACACAAGGTCAAGAGTGTATTTCAGACTTGTCAATTATCGCAATTAAAAAACAGTTATTGGTATAATTAAGACGTTCACCAACATTTTTTTGTTACGTGTTGTTACGTGGACGTAATTAAATCTTTCCTTAAGAAAGAGAGACGATTTAGAATGTACTGAGTTAATTTGTTTTTTTTTTATTTTGTACATCATTGATTTATATATTAGTGTTGTATAACTCAATGTTGTACATAGTTTGTTTGTACTTTGTTCATGTTTTACTTTTGTTCATGTATTGTATTGTATATAAATATCTTTTTCTCTCGATCAAACAAACCCAAACGGCTTTCTTCAAAGCCACTGAAGCTATGCAATTACTGATATGTAATACAATCATGTAGCAGTAGTATGCCTTCTGTGTGCTTTGTTAAACACGTCCTTGACAGCACTGAATATGAAACTGAAGAGTGGAGACAGATCAAGATTGGTGTATTTTTATAAAACTGCTAAAAACAACAATCTAAATTTTTATCAATTTATATCTTGGGCTTGCCCTAGTTTGGAGCTCTGGCTTCGCTACTGCCAGCAGACAGTCGATGACGACAGTAACCCAAGTTCGTTAGATGCCTAACCGATCAAAATAACTTGAGGTTTATATTAACATCGAAGCACTTGTTTCGTGCTTTTCTCTAATAGTTTACTTAATAGTTAACTAGTTTACACTTAAGGCCGAATAAGACGCGTATGACCTTGCTCGTTTTGCAGCAAACCACGCGCCGCCAGTACCTACGCTTTGTTTATATAGACATGTATAATACCTATAATCAAAGCCGTACTGGCTTTGATTATATTTGACTGAGCTAGCTCAGATGCATAGTATAGAACAAGACAGAAAGCATTGCTTACTTCTTAAATAAATTTTTCTTATTTATAATATTAGTTCCTATAGATTATAAATTCTGTACTTTATTCGTTATAAAATATTGTTTGAAAAGTTATTGAATTGATAACGATTTTTTTTCTTAATTGGTGCATCATACGTAAAGAACCTCAAATAACTGAAAATGTTTGTTCTTGTGAGTCTTACAAGATGCCGTAATGCAAATTGCATAAATAATAAAGAAAAAAAAACTAAAAAGTCGGCGATTGCCCCATAGTGGGGATAGGTACTGTGTATGTAAATTCTCACAAGACTACTCCGACTGGTCAATCACTTCACATCCGAAGTATTTCGGTTTTTCTTAATTATGTACTTACCCCATGCTTTCGGACAATACATTGACTATGACATTATTTGCCGTCTCTGTGCTTGCACTACTCTGTACATTCTTTTCCGACTGGGTCTTATTTACATTTTTAGTGTTTCTCACTTGAAACTAGAAAAGTAAAAATGATCAGTTTGGCTAATGTAAATGAGTAAAAATGCAACCTATTAGGCAGCCTCAAACAAAAAATTACCTTACAAAAATATAAGTATTAACCTCAAAATACAACATTCGAGCAGCGTTCATGCGATAAACTCTCTTTGTTTTACCACTTAGGTAACATTTATTTCTTTTCCTACCCATATTTACATTTATATACACTTAAACGCGTATAGAACACTAAATTAACGTTTTTCGCTACAGACACATCGACTGTTGTTACCTTACGTCACACGTCGAAACGCCTGGTAATTTATTACGGCAAACTTTTATCTGGCAATATACGATATTATTATTAGGTGTTTTTAATTAAAACGAATTATGTTAATAAATAATATTTTATATCGAAAATAAAGATAGCAGGTACCTTCGGAATCACAATACAAACATTTTTACGTAAAATAATTTTTCCTAAATTAAAATTCACATTTTTTCTTAACATTTTTTTATTTGTTGGTATATTTATTTATTTTAAAATTTTAAAATGACGGTGACCTTGTGAAGGACCCGAACAAACCTACAAAAATGTTTTAAAGCTTAGAATTACTTCAGGTCAAATTTCTAGTCAAGAGAAATACATTAATTTTCGCCAGTTCTCTTCGTATTCGGCCTTAAATCACAAAATCGCATCACATTTACGAATCAAAATCCACTTCAAACCATTGTTTAAGCGATAAAACAGAAGCAACAATTCGTCGACGGTCAAGTTCCCGCCAAAACACACAGTTATAGTTATAGTCAACCAAATCTAAGAAATACATTTTGACAGCTATCAGACTTATTGCACCAAGCATGCCAACCATTGAGTTATAATGTACTACGTACTAGAGAAGCTATTCCAAACAAAAATTGTGCACTACTCGTATGTCTTCGCGCATGCGCGGTAATAGTAGAGTCGCGCATGCGCAGTTGGTATAAACGCGCATTGCGCTTGCGCGGTCAGTTTTTGTTATTATAGATTATACGTAAGTAGAATGGTCAGTATGTAATAATTGTTTATTTATATTGTATTGTTAATTATATCGAGTACAATTTTTTAAATTGTTTTTTATTTTGTATATGTGCTAATTTAATATAATATTACATAATATTATGTCAGAATTACATTTTAATGATATTTTTATCTGAATATTGTATCTATGTCAAATGTAAAAAAACGTACTAAATGTATGTTTAACAAAACTTATTAACATAAAATTTAAATTACAAATATATTTATTTAAATTAGAATCATAAATGTTGTAAATAATCGTTCATAAATGCTGGGCACGCGAGAGTTAAAAATGGACGAATTTATTCCACTTTGACTTTGATGTGGAAACTTAAAAATAAAATAAAAGAATAATAAGCGGATTTAAACATGGAAATTTTTGCCAAATCATAATAACTTATATATGTTTCTATAAAAAAAATGTGTATAATAATATATTCGTCCTATACTTAAGTACCCACGGAAATGTCGCATCTGAACATATTAATTTCATAATCTATATTCAGTGACACGAGATGGCGTCTTAGGAATAATTTGTTTTATTATTAATTTATAATACTTTTTTATTGAATAAGTATCTTATTAACCGATGAAAAGTAATTCCTTGGTTTTTACTGACATTTCTTGAATTATTTGTGCAATATCTAAGTACACAAGACGGAATATTTTTATCAAGAGATTTTTTTTAAATCAACACAACACGTGACAACTCTACAAGCGCCTAGCGAGTGACTGATTAAAGTGCAGTGCATGAACCGCAGTTGAGTGGAACAGAGTAGCTGAATGCGGTGTCTCCTCTAGTACATAGTACATAATAGCTCAATGATGCCAACCAAAAAATTGCACGTACAATATTCGATTCTTAAAAAAATCGATATCGATTATTTACAGTTGGTAATCATTTACAGTTTGGTTTGAATAATAGAATAAATAAGAAACGGATAATTCAAAACACAAGATTTATCAGTTTCTTCGTATTTGTTGTAACTGCTTATTTCTAGGGGCAAAGTTATAAAAAATTAAGATTAAAACTGGATTAAAAATAAATTTATTTAATCACTTTCAGTACAACTAGTTGAGCTGTCGTTGTTTCGATTAATTATTAATTGATTTTCAATAATGAAGTCAAAACTAATGTCTCTTTCAAAGTCATCCATAGGCATTTTCTTGTTTTTTCTACCACTTTTGCCCAATCATCCTTTGTGACATGGGCACATGCTCCAACGAGTATAAAAGAAACAGTCCAAAAAGTTAAAGCCAAGTCACAAAATAAGAATACAAACACACAAGCACAAAACTACGCACAGTAAGATCCCGAAATTGCGGGAGATTGAAATTACGTAATGTTTTTTTCAGCACGGCCTTGTATACGAGTTTTTTTGCCTACACAAATTTACGTTGACAAAGTAAAAAAAAATAAACTTGTTTTATTCATGATTCATGTAATTTAAGGAATTTTAAAAATAAAAATTTAATTATATAAATAATACATTAGAAAAGTTAATGATTCGATTATTTGAATATTCTTACCGATTATTTAATATTTTTTCCGATTATTCATATACCAATGAATTTTAATTACACTACAATACACTACGGTAAGGTATATAGCGACATATCATTGAAACGACGTCAAGTAAAAAAGTTGATACTGATTATTTTTTTAATGATTAATGTGAAACGTCAAAGATATTTCTTAGATTTGGGTGACTATAGTAAAGTAATAATAATAATAATAAGGCGTAGGGAAGCGACGACCCCATCGCCCGCTGACGTAACAGTTATGTGACAAAACTGCGACGTCGGCGCAGTCAGTCAGCATCCTGCCAAGTGGTGTGAGCGCCGTGCCTAGGCAAAATTGTAGATGCAAAGGTCCGTTTGTGCATAATACCCAACCACGAAACGGTGCCGGGCTTGGGCGTCTCCCGTTATTTGGCGCCCATAAAATGGATGATGGAAAAAACACGGAAAGGAACACGCATAGTGCCGCTGCCTGGGGGTGGCCGGGGCGCGTCTGGAGCTGGCGCTGGACGCGGCAGCATGCGGGCCGCCCGCCGAGCGCGAGGAGCTGCACGATCACCTAGCAGCCCCTCGCATCCATCATCCCCACCAGAAGGCTTGGTGTCGGCTGGGTCTTCTCGGACCCAGCAAGCAGCACCCGCCGCTGGTGGAGCACGTCGCATGCGTTGGACGAAATCCATGAACGAAAACGCAATGCGGGCGTACTATAGGGCGAAAGGGGAAGAAACTGTGGGAGTAGCGTATAGGTCTCGGATGCATTGCTTTTTTGCTGAGCTGGAGCCGTCTATCCCCGTCACGGAACAAAACCTGGCAGACCGAGTTCGGTACATCATGCGCTCGAAAATATTTGATGATGCCGAACTCGAACGACTACGACGTGAGGCTATTCCGTCGTCGAATGAATCGGCTATGGCTGGAGATGCAGCTCCACATTCGACAGACCAGCATCCACACGTGGAAGCCGCCATGGATCTTCCGGTTGTGGTTGATTCGAACGACGATGAAATAGTCTCCAACGAACTAGAGCAAATGAGGAGTATATTGGAAGAGGCGATTTTGGAAACGCGCAGCACCCCTCTCGAAAATCGACCGCGACTTCCCCGCATACCCCTAAGCAAGCGAAATCGGGCTGTCGTGAGGGCTCTTAACCCAATGCTGGTGACCTATTTGGAAGCCAGCCGGGACCTTTGCGAGACGGACTCGATTCTCTTTGGCGCCGCAGTGGCAGTTTGCCGTATTATTGGTGCCAAACTTCCCATGGCTGGACGCGCTACTACACAAAGTAGCGCCATCCCAGCCTCGAGAAAAAGAATCGAGGACCGTATCGCAAAGGCCCTTATCGGCAGACTGACAAGCTTCAGGTTGGGTAATAATAGACCGAGGATTATGCGCACCGTTAGGATGGCGTTTGCTGGGACAAATATCAGTTTGTCCCAGCCGGATATCACGCAGAAACTAACGGAGCACATAGACGACCTGAAGCAAAAGATCGCTGCTTGGGGGAAGCGGATTCGACGATTTTCCGAGAGGTCAAGGCAGTTCAACCAGAATCGTCTCTTCCAGAGTGATCAGAAGAGGCTCTATAAATCATTGGAGCGGCCAAAGGTATGTGGAGCGGGCCAAGGACCGGATCAGGCTGACATTATCACATTCTGACGTGGCCTGTGGTCAGAGCCCGTAAACCACAGCGAGGGCCCTTGTATGGAAGTTGTGGCGAGCCAGGGTGCGAGTGTTGCGCCTATGGACCCCATCACCATAACGCCAGAAGACGTGGCTGAGGCGGTCCGTAGGGCCCCGAACTGGAAAAGTCCGGGGCTCGACGGGCTGCATCATTACTGGCTGAAGGGGTTCATAGTGTGTCACGCTGTGCTCGCCCGACAGTTTCAAGAGGCTCTCGACCAGAAGTCACTCCCGAGCCTCTTCACTACTGGGATCACTCACTTGGTTCCTAAAGATCAGGATACCACAGACCCGAGCAAATACCGCCCCATCACGTGTCTACCTACCATATATAAGACACTGACATCCATTTTGAGCGCGAGAATCACTCGTCACCTGGAGCTAAACCAGGTGATGTCACGCGCTCAAAATGGATGTCGGGGCGGTGGTCGCGGAACTAAGGAACCACTCCTCGTTGACGCGGTCATAGGCAAAGTGGTGAAACGCAACCGTCGGAACTTCTCTGCCGCCTGGATAGACTACAGAAAGGCGTTCGACTCGGTGCCCCATACATGGCTAAAGAGTTGATGTCAGTTAGAGACTTCCTCGAGCAGTGTATGGGGCAGTGGAGTACGATCCTTTGTCATCTGGGTGAGCGGATGACGGCTGCGGAGAACCACATAAGGATAAGGAGGGGTATCTTCCAGGGCGATTTTCTGAGTCCAATCTGGTTCTGCCTCTCTCTGAACCCTCTCAGTACCTTACTGGAGGGCTCCGGGAGGGGATTTCAGCTACGGAAAGGAGAGACAAAAGTGACCCACCTTTTATATATGGATAACCTCAAGTTATTCGCCTCCAGTCGCCCCCATCTTATGGAACTGCTAAACATCACTTGTGAATTTAGCAGTTCTATTGGAATGGAGCTGGGGACGGATAAGTGTGCGGTCCTCCATGTTGAAAGGGGAAGGGTTGCTAACTCTGAAGGCATAGACTTGTCTATGCCCGT
This sequence comes from Parnassius smintheus behrii, assembly GCA_036936625.1. Taxonomy (NCBI): domain Eukaryota; kingdom Metazoa; phylum Arthropoda; class Insecta; order Lepidoptera; family Papilionidae; genus Parnassius; species Parnassius smintheus. The sequence goes on from JAUPFT010000013.1 coordinate 3,204,803, forward strand.
CAACTTAAGGACCCTTTCCGAGGCTGAAACATACCGATACCTGGGTATGTCACAGAACATCGGTATCGACGAGGCTGGTATGAAACAGTCAGTTTGCGACGTGTTTTATGCACGCTTGGCCAAAGTGCTTAACAGCCTTTTGTCCGGTGTGAATAAGTCACACGCATATAACTGATGGGTCATGCCTGTCCTCATGTATACCTTTGGCATACTCAGGTGGACTCAGACTGAGCTTAACGCCCTGGATAGAAAAGTCCGCACTGCCATGACGTCCAATAGGATGCATCGTCCGAGATCGTCGGTGATGAGGCTGTACTTGCCGCGAAAGTATGGTGGGCGTGGCTTTCTGAGCGCGCTCACCATGCATAATCGCGAAGTGTGCAGTCTCCGTCAATACTTCTTGGCGAGATCGGATGATCCATTCTATAATGACGTCATTTCTAGTGATAAAGGGCTTACCCCTCTATCCTTAGTCAACGAGCAATGGCAGGACCCAGCAGTGCTTAGCATTTCCGACCGGTAGACCGTATGGAAGGAGAAGGAGCTCCACGGGAGGTACTACAAGGCTCTACATGAGCCCTTCGTAGATACAGTCGCCTCCCTCAACTGGCTGCGTTTCGGTGAACTCTTCGGGGAAACCGAGGGTTTTGTCTGTGCAATACAGGATCAGGTTATTAAGACCAACAACTATCGGCGATACATCCTAAAGGATGGCACCGTCGACGTCTGTCGAGCTTGTCGCCATCCCGGGGAGTCACTCAGGCATGTCATCTTCGGTTGTTCGGCGCTTTCTAACTCTGAGTACTTGAAAAGGGTCACAGCAGGACTGCAAAAACTACCGCGGTATCAGCTTGCTTAGTATTGTGGGTAAACTGTATGCTAAGGTGTTAATTGAAAGAGTTATGAAAGAAACTGATGGAAAAATTTGGGATGTGCAAGCGGGTTTTAGAAAGGGAATGGGGTGTATAGATCAAGTCTTTTCCATGCGCATCATTGCGGAGAAGTTTTTGGCCAAAAACCGGAAAGTCTTTTGTGCGTTCATGAGCTTGGAAAAGGCTTAAGACAGAATGGACAGGACTGTGTTGTGGCAAACACTGAACTCATATGGGTTGAGCGATGGTTTGATACAGGCATTAAGGTCTCTTTATAGGGACTCTAGTGCTTGTGTCAGGATCAATGGGGTCTACTCGGACTGGTTTGGCATCCAAAAAGGTGTCAGACAGGGCTGTGTAGCTTCCCCTTGGCTGTTCAACCTATTTATGGACCGGTGTTTGCAAACTTTGAAAGATGAAGAATGTGGGTTAAGAATGGGCGAGTTAACCGACAAATGCCTTTTGTATGCCGATGATCAAGTCATATTTGCGTCATCGGCGGCTGAGTTGCAAATGATGGTTACATTAATGAACTGGGAATTAAAAGAAAGGGGAATGAAGGTGAACACATGTAAAACGAAAGTGATGGTTTTTGAAAGAGAAGAAAGCAAAACGGTATGTGAAATAAGAATAGAAGGAGAGTTAATTGAGCAAGTGGATGAGTTTGTGTATTTGGGATGGGTATTTAGCAGGGATGGTAGATATGATAGGGATATAGAACGACGAGTAAATGCAGGGAATAGAGTGAATGGGGCACTACACTCTATTATGAAGAACCAGAATGTGTCAAAACAGGCACGTATGGTAATTCATAATGCTGTGTTAGTCCCTACTTTAATGTATGGTAGTGAAAGCTGGGTGTGGCAGAAGAAGCACGAAAGTAGAATAAATGCTGTAGAAATGCGGTCTTTAAGAAATATGCTAGGGTTGAATCTGAATGACAGGATGAGAAATTGCGTGATTAGAGATAAATGTGGTATGCAAGATGATGTTGTGACCAGGATTAAGAAAGGAATGCTTCGGTCGTTTGGTCATGTGGAAAGAATGAATGAGGAAAGAGTGACAAAGCAAATTTATATGGCAGATGTGAACGGCCGAGTCGGGAAGGGACGCCCTAGGAAAAAGTTTATCGACCAAATTGGCGATATTTTGAAAATCGGCCACGTTAGAAGTACCCTTAACCGACGAGCATGTATGCGTAGATATATGGATGTAAAAGAGGCGAAAGAGGTATGTCAGGATCGTGCCAAATGGAAGTCCGTAGTCTCTGCCTACCCCTCTGGGTGACAGGCGTGAGTGTTTATGTATATGTACTTCTCTTTCTAAAACCCGCTTGCACATCCCAAATTTTTCCATCAGTTTCTTTCATAACTCTTTCAATTAACACCTTAGCATACAGTTTACCCACAATAATAATAAAAGATAACAAAAAATTAGAACATTTTCATATAGAAAAAAATGATTGTTTTGCTCATATTCGCCTAGTAAAATATAATGATTACCTAGTTAGAAGAGCACCTACCTACTCCCAGCACCACTGCTCTAGGAAAAACACACCATTGTCGATAATACGACACGTGCTTTGCCTCTACATTTTCATATAGAAAAAAATGATTGTTTTGCTCATATTCGCCTAGTAAAATATAATGATTACCTAGTTAGAAGAGCACCTACCTACTCCCAGCACCACTGCTCTAGGAAAAACACACCATTGTCGATAATACGACACGTGCTTTGCCTCTACATTTTCATATAGAAAAAAATGATTGTTTTGCTCATATTCGCCTAGTAAAATATAATGATTACCTAGTTAGAAGAGCACCTACCTACTCCCAGCACCACTGCTCTAGGAAAAACACACCATTGTCGATAATACGACACGTGCTTTGCCTCTACATTTTCATATAGAAAAAAATGATTGTTTTGCTCATATTCGCCTAGTAAAATATAATGATTACCTAGTTAGAAGAGCACCTACCTACTCCCAGCACCACTGCTCTAGGAAAAACACACCATTGTCGATAATACGACACGTGCTTTGCCTCTACATTTTCATATAGAAAAAAATGATTGTTTTGCTCATATTCGCCTAGTAAAATATAATGATTACCTAGTTAGAAGAGCACCTACCTACTCCCAGCACCACTGCTCTAGGAAAAACACACCATTGTCGATAATACGACACGTGCTTTGCCTCTACACAAGGTACCCTCAGGCGAAGTAGACTCGTCTACTTGGATCTAAGCAAATTAATTAATTTTTAATTTTTTTCCCGCAGCGACTGATTCTATTAATTATTAGAGATGGGCCGCATATTCGTTTCATATTCCGTATTCGACATATTCGCCAGCTTTGCCAATGTTCGTTAAAGTGGTACTTAAAGTGTCAACTATATTGAAATGTACGAATTAAGTAATGCCATGTCTTTCATAATTTTACTGTTGAAAGTATATTTTATTTATGGGTTAAATCTAGCGTTATGTTCTTGAGGCACTGTAGATGTATTTCTAATGATAGCAAATAGAAAGCTTGTTAAAATGTTTTTGGAATCAAACAAAGAAACATTACCTACATTAAAATAGCAATTTGCTCAGTACTAGATGATGCAATAAGAACTCTGGTGTCGCGGAGTAGCGAGAGGCAGGGTTCACGCTAATCCCGCGCCTATTACGGTAACAAGTTTCTACAGAAATTGGTTAGGTACGGAGGTGATCCTGCCGAATAGTGTTCGGCCAAATATTCGGTTCCATAAAAGTTTTACCGAACTTTCAGCCGACTATTCGTATTCGGTGAAATCCATATTCGGCCTATCTCTATTAAGTAATTATCATTTCATTTACATCAGACGTATAAATATCTAGACCGGCGACGGGTTGTAGCGTCAGTGGTACGTCTGCGATCGATAATCCGTCTGCAAGGAGTGGCAATTAAGGCAAATCCTCCCCGCAATGGCAGAGATCCATGGCCAGTAATAAAATTTTACGGACTAATGACGAAAATTCACATTGTGCCATCAAAACCCTCATAGGAGAATTAAAAAGAACAGTAACAAACATAAAAGTCCCACTTAATTGGACCATAGGCCTCCCACATAACTGGATCATAGGGGAATTTTACCATATTTTCCATGCTTGCCACACGGGTTGACAAACGCAGTTTTTAATTCTTTTGATTATGGGGTATGGGTATGACATGGGGTGGTACGGTTTCTATTCTGGATCGTTTATGTAGATTTTTTCATAGAAGTCACCTTAGGGTGAAAAATAAGCATACAGTTCACTTGAGCTCCTTGAATAAGAATCAAAATGCTAATGCGTTGTCAGCCCTGAGTAATACTGAGTGCTTTGTCACCAGTAAAACGGATCTTCATTTCCCTACATAAACCATACCACCATCACATAATTTATGATGGTAATGTGAAAACCTAGTTCCTGGTTGAGCTGAGCCATTCAAGCTGCAGCAATAGTAGACTACAGTGCCTAGCTACCGCATATATTGTCAATTATTCCCCTTTTTCCTATGCTAAGTATTGTTACTATTACACCAATACACACTTCATCGTCGTCGCCTTTTCCCATGGCGCCGTTGGCTTTTCTAATCCCGTGGCGCTATTTGCTTGTCTGACAAACGTCGTCAACAGACAGACCTAACAACAGTAACCTTCTTGACTATCTGGACCTTGAACGAATTAACCACTGGACCCGACATAAAACACATATGTATGAAAACTCGTTCAACCAAGTGGAGAATAACGCACACAAAGATTTTATTACGTTATATAAACACAGATACGAAATTCGTAGAAGTTCACTACATTTCTAGTGCTTGAACGTAGTCCATAAAATATATCGATGAACGACTAAGAAAGAAAAGGCGTATCGTAAATAAGCTGTAAGACAAAGGAAATAAAGGGATAATGAAGGTGAAGTAAGCTTCCGGTATTTAAATTTTAATTAAAATAAAAGAAGCAGGACATTGTTATGGACTTTTTATTTAATTATTTATGATAAACGTTTAAATTATTTGAATAGGTTTACTGACTTTTATTATGTATCATCTTACTTAAAATGTGTTTCTTAGAATTTGTTTTGTTCGCTTGTTTTCTTATATAGGTAATTCTAATATTTATATACTTTTCAGCAACGGTTTTTTTTCTTTCGGCTTTCGAATTCTTCGACGTGATTCACGTCGTGGTTTTCAAATTGTTTCAAATTGGTAAAAAATATGGAAATGAATGTCTTCGTACAACGGTATTTGCAGCAATGTTTCTGTTACTTTCGACAGGGGAAAGTCTGTTGTGTAATCTTTTTTTAGTCTTTTATTCTGAACACCCTTCGTAAGTTCGAGTTAGCAGTGCTGACAAATAGCTATGGTATCACTTGAGGGAAGTATCAGTTTTCCTTTGTCTTTATGGGCAATGAGACTGCCTTCATTGGTGTCATTTTGTGTTTCTTTGCATTAGTATTAAAACAGGCAGTATCGAAATGTACACTGCATATGGCGCTGTGTTTCGTCGGAATTCAGGTTTCACCTCTACGAACTGCTTCTAACCACTTATCTCTTCTCTATTCCGAGAAGGGTCACTAGGAAATCTGAAAATTCGTGCATTTATGTGTTTAAATATTTTAAGTACAGATACTAATTATAATTTTTGCATTTACAATATTTTTATTTAATTATAAAAAATACTATTATAAATTTAATAACATCAGATTGTAGGATACTGTTATATAAGTATTTTAAGTGTTATTGTATTGTACAAATAACATCATCATTCATTCGGTCATATCGTCAAATATCGATATATTTTTCGACATGGTCAAGCACTAATCGATGTCAAATTGACCCACTCCGCAGTTTTAGTCATTCGTTCTGAATGGTATAATCCACCCATTTTGTGATGGTTGTCAGATGTCAACAATACATAGAAATATCGACTATATTTAACATAGTTGGATAATACAGCAATTTATTTTGCATTTGATTAAATTGTGTGATAAATAACAATAAATGTAATAAAATAATGTACTTACAAGTGAAAAGAAATAGTGCTGCTTCCGCTGCTATAGTTTTTATACTATTTAACTGAAGATTTAGTCATTTTTGGGAGATGTTTTGTTGACAAGTAAGTGCTTGAGACTGACGCAAAAACAAACGACCAAGGCTAGAATTTCCTGGTTACTGACAAGACTGGTATAGGTAAGTCTGATTATGTGTCGGGTCCAGTGGTTAGTTCGTTCAAGATCTGGACATTCGTCATCCAGATCGTTAGCATTCTATCTCTCTAGCTATGGAAAGGCTTTTCTTCATTTGATGATGTGGGGTGTTTACATATGTGCATACTATCTTAGGCTGGACTCAAGTCTCTCGGTACTGAGGCTGGGCTGTAGGTACTTTATATAACCACATTGTATTACAATCTTTATATTATTCTATTATTTATAATAAATGCTGTAAAAATGACAATGTGTTAATTATGAAGATCATATTCAGTTTCTAAGCTTATGAAAGTAATAAATGGAATCCTAAATGGATCTACTCACATTTCACATCGTAAACCATTTCTTCGTTGATATTGCCATAAAAAACGGGTTACGTTACAAATTATGTAAATAATAAACAGGTATCTTGGCTGTTGGTTCATCGCACCACAGCTCAATAACCTAACAAAATACCTATATCCTTTACTAGCGTTCCCGCCATTCAGTGTAAGCTTGGTCGCGGTTTAGCTCGGCAGCCATGTTGAATTTGAAAACTCTAAATAATGCAATAAAAATCACACGCAACATTTCCGTACGCTACAATTCATCGGAAAATAAGTGAGTATTTATTAATAATAAGTTTTAAATATCTTAATATTTTTCACCATTTCAAAAAATCATTAAATTTTTCTGCAACAATTTCTTCAAAATAGTCTAAGTATTCTCATACAGTAAGCCACGCCGCAGCCATATGGTTGTGGCATGAATAGGTCGGCTCGACCGGGGAAGGCCACGCTCTCGCTGATTACCAGCATGTAATAGCATCTTGCTGCTGCGTCTCGTATGGTGAGTAAAGTGTAGTAGTTTTATAGAAGTCAAACTAGTATAATATACGGTCCATTTGACGGTAAGTAAATGCTATGGTCCATAGATATCTACATTTATCTTCGATTAATAATTAAAATGCAGATGGACTGCCACCCCTGAGGACTAAGGTGGAATGCCTCGTTTCCAGTAAAACAGGCCTCCGGTTCTCTGCACTTACTTTTAGAACGTGGTAGAGCCACGCTGCAGCTATATTAAAGTTGTAGTACAAATGGGTCGGCTCGACCGGGGCAGGAACACGATATCACAGAATACCAGCGTAAAATAGAAGCGTAATGCTGCTGTGTTTCGTATGGTAAGTGTTGAGAATCGGAGACCCTTTTTAAAGGAATCGAGACATTCCATCTTAGTCCCCAGGGGTGATAACGCATTTGCATTTTAATTCTTGATTGAAGATAATAGTGGATATCTATGGGCCACAGCATCCACTTACCATCAAGTGGACTGTGTTCTCGTTTGTCACCTAATGTTATAAAAAAACTCACCATACGAAGCACAACACCATTAAGTTGCTATTTTACGTTATTTAAAAAAATACCCATACCCGAATTTAATTAATGTAACGATCGTATTTATCTTATCGTGGTGAAGATTATAGAGAGCATGTATTATTAGTTATTACAGTCTGAGAGACATTTCATCTTGGTCCTCAGAGGTGACAATGCATATGAAGTCTTCTTTGTTTAAAGTTGGCTGCAGGTGACCATAGACCGCAGTAACCACTTACCATCAGGTGGACTGTAAGTATGTTTGTCCCTTCAGTTTTATAGAAGATACCCTGTGAAAGGAGTTAAAAACAATGCTATGTTCTAACTTTCTTACAAAATTTAAAAATCGAAATGGAGGTTTAAAAAGTTAAAGTTTTTAATAGAATAAGAGTGACAAACGAGCATGCAGTCCACCTGATGGTATATGGATTTCTTATCCCATAGACATCTACATTTATCCTCGTTTCAAAATGTTCGAAACGAATCAATATGCAGATGCGTTGTCATTATGGAGTAAAATGGAACGCCTCGTTTCCACTAAATAGGGTCTCCGGTTATACACTCACCATACGATATACGCACCATAAGAGCATTAAGCTGCTATTTTACGCTGGTATTCTGTGAGAGCGTGGTTCTACCTCGGTGGAACCGACCCATTCATGCTGCAACTAAAATTGCTGCAGCGTGGCTCTATCACGTAAAACAATAAGCCTATATAGATGCCCCACTTGCTGGGCACAGGCCTCCTCTCATTTCTGAGAAGTTTTAGGGCAAGGATGTATCCGCCGCGCTGCGCTGCCCCAATACATGTTAGCGAACTTCACATGTCTTCGAAATATTTTTTTCTTATTTCTCAGACATGCAGGTTCTTCCTCATGATGTTTTTCTTCACCGCCGAGCACGTAGTAAATCAGCACTTGACATTGCAATTCAAAATTTCATTGGTGTGACGCCGGCGGGGATCGAACCCGGGCTACTCGCGTACTGTAAAATTTACAACGAGCGTTATCTATCTCTGCTACCACAGCTTTAAAATTCGGCTCTACATATTGGTTTGGTCAATCATAATAATGTTTTGGTGGTATCTTCATCTAGTTTTTATTTTACTACGTTTTTATTAACTTGGTTTATGTTTTTAGCCGATTTTAAACTGTATTCCCAAAGAGATAGGGACTTTAAATCAGGAATTCTATTATTTTTTATATTATTCTAACTATTTTGAGCAAGAGACTCCTTTTCCAAAACGAACTGATACCTCAGATCAGACCTGACCATAGCCAAATTACTTTAAAATACTATCTCTAGTTTTTTTCCTTTTGATACAAAGTACTCACCAACTTAAAAACTTTGCGGTTGGTTTAAGTGACTAAGCTTGACATCATTTTCTCATCAAAATTTAATAAAATAAAAGGATATAAAATTCAGTAAATATCAAGTGTAATTAATAATTATTAGTACAAATTACCTAAAAATACTTACCTAAGTAGGTAAATATTTTTGAAAAAAAAAACATTAAAATATTAGTCATTCTTATAACAAGTTGGTACACGTAAAATAACTTACACAATATCTTGAAAGTTTCAAATAAAAACTTGTGTAATTAATAGGGGTCGATTCTTAAACCTCGTCGACCCCCAAAATCAGTTTCCATTTATGTCGACCCCTGGGAAACCGGTATCGACCTCTTGGGGTCGACCATTTTAGGAATCCCTGCTTTAAATATAACTCAGAGCTGCATAATAATGCAATATAAACTGTTTGTTTGTTTGCCCGTTCCGTACAAATTTAGTAATCTATTTGAAACTAACTTCCCGATAAGTTAGATTTCAAAATTTTAAATATAGCCAAAGACTAGAAACGTAGTAAAGATGGTTGCACTTTTTTGATTATAATTATTTAATAATTTGATTACAGGTATCTCACAACGACTCAAAAGATGACTTTATACGGTGATGAAGTGGCACCACCAGTCCGCTTTGCTTTGATGACAGCTTCCATTTTAGGCGTTGAGTTGGATTTCCGTAGGATTGACCTTTTCGCTTCTGAAAACAAAACCGAATCATACAAAAAAGTTAGTTGAATTCAAATTTGAGACAACGGGAAAGTGAAAAATAAGTAACTTTATAATATATTATCTATGAAAATAATATATTTCATCATCATGATCAGCAGCCTGCAGCAGTTCACGGCTGGACATCAGACCGCTACTTCAGTTTTGTATACATTATATCATTATATTTACCGTGTAGTGTTGGTGTAAAAATGTCCAATGCTCCGTATCCTCCTGTGGGTGTCGTAAGAGGTCATAAAGGGAAACTGAATAAGGATATGGGCAGCAACAATTCCCAGATAACAATTCAAAATAGTAAAAGACTGTGGTTGCCAACCCGATTGCCAAGCGAGGCTGCAGTTGACTTTTATAGGCCGTAATGGATGGTTAAATATACCTACTAGAATACGTTGATGATTTTTACACACGGCAAAATATTTTTTTAATAAAGATATTAATATTTAAATTCTATCAATTATATATTTTTAAGTTATCTAGTTCTTACGTGTATTCTTTTCTAGATTAACCCACTTCAAAAGGTGCCAGCGTTAGTAATAGGAAACAAAAGTATTTGCGACAGTCACGTTATATCGCTTTACTTTTGCCGGAATTGGGATAAAAATAATATATTATACCCCAAAGACGCTCTCACAAGTGCCAAAGTTGATGAAATATTGTTCTTCAATTCATCTACGCTTTTCCCGATCGACAGCGAAATTTTCGTAAGAAATACTTTCGTTATACTATACGTTTTATCTACCCACTCCTTAGAGTAATTACGCTGCAGCTATATTATGGTTGTAACTCGAATGGGTTGGCTCGATCGGGAAAGGACCACGCTCTCACAGAGTATCAGCGTAAAACAGCAGTTTAATGCTGCTGTGTTTCGTACGGTGAGTGTGGAGATCCGAAGACCCTTTTTTACTGCAAACGAGGCGTTCCATCTTAGTCCTTAGGGGCAACAACCTTCAACGCATCTGCGTTTTGAAACTTAATCGAGGATAAATGTAGATGTCTACGAGCCACAGCATCCACTTACCATCGGGCAAACTGTGTGCTCGTTTGTCACCCTTATTCTATAAAAATTACGTAACCTACCCCTATAAAAAATAACATTTTAAAATTAGCGATAGTGTTACTGCTTGACAGGCTGTTGACTGTACTTGATTTGATATATGGTAGTCGTCGGCAAACTTTCTGCGAGCGGTTAGTAAGTGCATGGCTGCTATCTCACCTGATAGTAATTGGTGATGCAACCGAAAATACAATTTACGGCTGAATCACCACTTGATGCACTATCGAAAATCCGATATTTTAAAAAATATCAACAGTCCTAGTTTGAACTGACCTCTAAATGTACATGTATATATAGGGGTCAGTGGAATGATCAGTCGAACTGACCGTGTGTGTCGTCCATTATGCTTTTTTTTTCATATACCGTAAACTGCTACTTCGAAAGATTCAGCAAAGTACGTGATATGGAATTGACATTCAGATGTTTAATCACCTAGTGATATAAGATAATAAATAAGTGCTCAATTAGTGCTGCAAGCACGTGCGGTAAAAAGCGCTAAGTTTTTTTTTCATATACCGTAAATTGCTACGTTGACTGGTTCAGCAAAATACGTGTTACAAAATTGATATCCGGGTGGGTATCCTAGTGATATAGAATCATTATTCAGTGCTGTCGATATACGAAAAAGGATTTGGGAAATAACTTTTTTTAATACTCTCAACTGCTACTATGTTATCTTTAGCAGAGTATGTACTGAAAAAATTGACCTCGAAGTTGATGCTCTCCATATATAAACACAGATATAAAACGATATTTCTTTTCTAATTTACAAATACCGGAAGTTGTTATTTCGACAGTTTTAGCAGAGCGCAAGGTAGAAATACGATTTCTGAATAATCAAAAATGGTTGGTACTTAATGATGCAATTTAAGGAGCTTAATTTGTCGATTGAAATTCATTTTTTTTTTCAACTACTTTTTATCGTTCTACTCTTGTAAGTTCATGAAAACAACATTATTTATATAATTAATTCTGTAACAAATACAAAACTCGTAACATTACCGTAAAACCTGGCAACTTTGCCCTTGGGATTTGACTTTGCCCAGTTGGGTATTTTTTGGTAAACTTGATACACAGCGAATTTTACAAAACTTAGGAGTATTTTTTTGTCTGTAGTATAAAATTCATTATTTTTCTAGCAACACTAAGTGATGTCATGTCATCTATGTAACTTCAGTTGCCTGTCAGAACTTGTATAAGTTGGTAGTGTTTTTTGGTGGGCAAAAACCAGCACAAAAACTTTACCGAAAAGTGATAGTTGCAGTAACAGCAGGTAAGTAATTTTTTTACAACCGTAAATATATTTAAAATGGAGGCTAATATTTCCAATATGGACCATAGATTTCAAAGCCCATATTTTTTTTTGTAGATAGTACTCACTAAAAGAAAGCGTTTTGCAAAGTTGTAGGTTGCGGAAACTTACGGTTCATGAGATATATTTTTTTAAGCTTTTCATACAAATTGGTAAATAACACGCAATTACAAAATAAATTTGACAAATGATTGATGTCAAACGTCAGTTAGTGTAGGGTTCCGAATATTTTGAAAGTATCGATACGTACTCGATACCAAGTATCGTATCAAAAGTATCAATACTACTTGGTATCGAGTACATATCGTTAATTTTGGAGACGAAAAATTATGACAAACCAATTAGATGCATAGGAAGAGCTGATAAGTGCAATTATATATGTATATAAAGTAGAATAAAGTTTACTCTATTTAAGTTCCACCTTAGTACTTGTATTTCATTGTTTGCAACTTGTTTGTATTTCTTAATTAGTACAGCTTTTGTACTTTTATTTTATTGTTTGCAACTTTCTGTATTATCTAATTCTTACTACAATAAAGTGTTTACTTACTTATTGTCTTACTTATTTAATATCCAAAAAGTACCCAAAACCGAATCAGAGCATCCCACTATCCACGTGGTCTTGTCTGCCGTACCCCTAGAGTGTATATAAGAGCCCGGAGGCGCCGAGGGAGAGCACCGCCCGCCCGCCTTCGCAGCTTCGGCTTTTTGGTCGCCTTCGGCGACCAGCCTCAGCCGCTGCGGCGATCTCGGTGCCTGTGCTTCTCTACGCTAGGGCGGGCGGAGGCACTGCTCATCCCGCAGCGCCGGAGCTGCTGCGGAGTGCCGGAGCACAACTTCCCGGCTTCTTACCCCCTAGTCTCCAAAATTAACGAAATGTACTCGATACCAAGTAGTATTGGTACTTTTGATACGATACTTGGTATCGAGTACGTATCGATACTTTCAAAATATTCGGAACCCTACACTAACTGACGTTTGACATCAATCATTTGTCAAATTTATTTTGTAATTGGTGTAATTGCGTGTTATTTGCCAATTTGTATGAAAAGTTTAAAAAAATATATCTCATGAACCGTAAGTTTCCGCAACCTAAAACTTTGCAAAACGCTTTCTTTTAGTGAGTACTATCTACAAAAAAAATATGGGCTTTGAAACCGATGGTCCGTATTGGAAATATTAACCAAAATGGATAATATAGACGACTATTTACGCAAAAAATTTCATAAATTCACCTAATATGTTGGTGGGCAAAGTCACACACTTCTTTTTTGAGCATTGTTGACAACATTGCCCATCAATTTATTACCCGTAGGGTTGTCATCTGTAACTTTTTCATTTGCTGTAATTTTTGTTAGTAGCACAAATGAAAGATCTCTGTTCAATTCGTGTTTGGATGAATTTTGATGGCTATTTTATGTTGGAGGTATTTTCTACATATAGTATTCTACGCTTCTGCGTAATTCCGCATTTTGTAACCTTTTTATTATTTGTTTTTATAGTTTCTCAGATATATTGTTTTTGTTTTTATAGGATGAACAGTAATAATAAATCAAATACATGTACAAAAAGAAAAAGAAATAGAAGGAAACTAGGATCCAGAAATTACAAAAACTACTCTAAGGAAATGTTGGATATAGCAGTAGACCTAGTAAAAAAAAATGTTATTTCTAGTAGACAAGCCGAACAAAACAATTTGGGATACCACGGAGGACCATAATAAATAAGGCAAAAGAAGTGCACATGAAAATGGTTGGGGGACAAAAACAACTAACAGAAATCGAAGAAGAAAATCTTGTAAATGTATTGGTAGCTGTCAGTGACTATGGTTCTCCAATGACCAAGTTAGACCTGAAAATGCTTGTTTTTAATTATTTAGAAAATAATTCACGCAGTCATATTTTAATGGAAAAATGCCCGAAAACACTTGGGTAGATTTTTTTTTAAATAGACATTCATCAAAATTATCAGTTCGCACTACACAAAATATAAAAAAGGTCCGGGCCGAGAAAGGTCTGCTAGAAATGCAAAATTTCTTCGATAATTTACAAGCGACGCTGAAGGATATTCCACCTAGTAACATCGTAATTTAAAATGCATTTTTAGAAGGGGCATAAAATATCCCGAAAGAATTTTAAACAGTTCTAAGAGTTGTGTTTCGATTAGGTTTACGGTGTCTGCAGCTGGTGACTGTCTTCCAACATATGTAGTATATAAAGCTACAAATCTATATTCCGAATGGGTTGACGGAGGTCATGATGGAACTCGTTATAATTGCACGAAATCGCGTTGGTTTGACTCTGCCTGTTTTGAAGATCATTTTAGAACAATTATACTAAAGTGGGCAAAGAATCTATCAGGACCAAAAGTCATAATAGGTGACAATTTGTCTAGTCACCTAAATATCGAAGTTGTGGAGCTATGCCAAAAATATGATATTAGGTTTGTGTTTCTTCCACCTAACTCCACACATCTGACCCAACCTCTAGATGTAGCGTTTTTTGCCCCTTTAAAAAGAGAATGGAGGAAGGTACTCACAAATTACAAAATTCAAAATCCGGAACAGTCAACTATTAATAAAAAGCACTTTCCTAAACTCTTGAATGAATTATTAAAAAATATTAATCTCAGAGAAAGTAATAATATTAAAAGTGGATTTAGAGCCGCGGGAATATGGCCAGTTAATGCCCGAAATGTTTTGAAACGAATATCTGAGTATTTTGACGAAGAAGTGTACAGAATAGATTCCGCTTTATTAGATTACCTACAAAAAACAAGGTGTTCTAAACCAATGGCAATGAAAAAGAGTAAGAAATTACGTACAGAACCAGGCAAGTCAGTTTGTGCCGCCGATATTTTAATAAAAACAACTAGTAACAAAAGTGTTCAAAATAAGAAATCCAAAAGATTTGAAAACTATCAGGATAATTTTAATGATATAGAAAGCAGCAGGCAAGATTGTGAGATAAATATATTAGAAGAAGTGACTACTGAAAGAGAAATAGAAGAAAATGAGCTCGTATTGGATGATAAAATAGGATTTTTTTTTAAAAACACACCTGAACATATTGAAACTACCCAGAAGATAGAACATGAAGGTATAGTTTTTCCGTCCAATAAATCTAACGAAATGCCTTCGACGTCAAATGAAAATGTTTATAGAAATAATTTACAAATGTTCCTATGGTCAAATATATCCCATGTGCTTTATAATCCAGATAGTCTCAGTAAAATCTGTATAACAGTTATAAATAATAATATGATTTCCTTAATAAATTACACTACTCCTCTATCACCAAATGATGTGCATTTATTAAGCAAAAATCGAAAAGGTGACAAAGAGAACTTGCCATTTATAGTGATAAATGATAATGATTTGCCACCATGTTTGCAATCAACAAATCAAACAAATGTTACAATAACTTCCAATGTAAAATTAGACTGTAAGGAAAGAAAAACACAGAAAAACTTAAGGATCCAAATAGATGCTGGTGCTGAAGTTATTACGCAATCAGCACTGAAAATGAAATTATTTACAAGGGATAAAATAAATAAAATAAACAATGATTCAAGCGTAACGGACAAAAATAATGAATACATAAATATGCAAGAAGAAGAAAATACAACACGAAAACGAAAAAGTATGACTAGAACCACATGCGTAAAGCGTGAAAAAAGGAGTAAAATTAATAAAATCAAAACAAAATCAAGGAAAACAACATCTGTAAATAAGAAGAAATTTAAAAAAAAATTTGTGAATCAAGCTCTGAAATTTCCGACTTTCAATTGAGTATAGCAGAATCAGATGATTCGGTATATGAAACATTAAATGACTACATAAAAATCTGTTTACAAGATCAGTCGGAAAAAGAAAACTTGGAGCCGGACATCCCGTTTGGGATCAGTGATATTGAGTATTTCACAGGCAATGTTGATAATTTAAACGAAGGTGACTGGCTCATAGCTAAATTTGCTACGAAAAAAAGCGTCAAGCACTTTGTTGGACGGATTTTATTTATTAGAAATAATATCCCTACAATAGAATTTCTAAGGAAAGTTAAAAATACTGCAAATAGCAAAAGATTAACCTTTACGTATCCGCCTGTCAAAGATATTCATGAAATGCATCACGTAGATGACGTTGTTCTCGTCTTACCGCGACCAATAATTACTAGAAGGGGCCAAGTTATTTTCGAAGTTGATTTTTCTAGTTATAATATACAATAAACTTATTATAAAATATTAAGTTACTAGCTGTTCCCCGCAACTTCGCCTGCGTGGATTATTTTCCGTGAAACCCTAAAATAAAAGTAGCTTAAGTTGCTCCTTATAACATCAGTTATCCGCCAGTGAAAGTCTTATCTAAATCAGATCACTGGTTTTTGCGTGATGCGTGTCCAAACAGATGTTGTGTTAGAGTTTTAGTATAGTATAGAAGAATAGATAAATAGATGTTGTAAACTAAAGTTATTTTGTTAAGTGCAAAACTTACCTGTTAAATTGTTATGTTATTATTATAATATAATGCAAATTCAGTCTGAAGTAAAATAAGAAACTCTTTGTTTATCTATGCTTAAGTTTTACTCGATTTCAATTGTAACAATTGTTCCTATTAGACTGGGAATAAGTTTGTATAATAATTAAAACATTAAGAATAGCTGCTATTATATTTACGTAATTAAAATACTAATTATAGATGACATATTTGATTTGTTTTTGTAATCATCTTTTAAAAATCCCTTAGGTGTTTTTGATATTATATTACGTTGAAGATTATTATCTTTAAGCTGGACCTATAATATAAGCTAGTTTGATTATAGTCGCAAGTAAAACTATTGGGTACACACTACACCTATGTTTAAGTGTTCCTTGATTTCGATTTTAAATCGAAATCTAAAAATACCCAAAGAACCTGTGCTCAATAATATAAGTTTAGGTACTTTTAGTTTATTCTATTACATGTTGTACTTTTATTCCTTTTATTCTTTATTGTTAATCGCTACATAACTCAAACAAACAGTATATGTAGGTACACCGTTGTTCCTTACTTTGTATCCATTATGATTGCACTTTTTGAATTTATTATGTCAATAAATATTTTATATATAAAAAGTTTTCATTTATTATTGGAATGAAGCATTTTTTTAATGGTGACAGCCCTTAGACGTTGATCGTTATTGTAAGAAAAATGTTCTAGGTGGGTTTTTAACTTTGCCCACTCAATTTTAAAGGACAATGAATATGACTATTAAACTGATATTTTAATATAATACTGCATTGCTCTACATTTATGTTAGCTATTTTAAGATTTTTGATACGGTTTATAATATCGGCAATATTTAAAGTTGGCAAAGTTGCCAAAAATCTATGAATTTTGCCCACCACATATGAATGTGTTTTTTACAAATATACATACAACTTTCTGGATATTTTAAGAAATAAATATCGAGACATGAACTTAAAGTACTGTGTGGTACAAATATGGTATGAAACATATAACGGGTTTTCAAAATAACTCAAAAAATGCAAGAATATTCTCATTTTTAGAGCAAAGTAGGCATGTTTTACGGTATCTATGTAATTAATTCTGGAATAAATAATTCTGTTACTTTCAAAAATCGATTTGAAAAATATTAAAATATGCTTAAAATTTTGCCAATCACTAAAATTACGTTTCAGCTTAAAATATCGTGGTACTTAAGAATACTTTTGTTTATAGACTCGTCTTGAGCTTAAAGTATTTGGGATCTTAAATGGCCTTTTAACTCGGTGTCGTTTAATTATAATTAATTAAAAAAGAAACTTGGATTTTTTATTGTAGATTTTTAAAATATTTATCATACAAAATGTGGAGTTTATCCAACTCCTGGCATAGACCACTATGAACTTTGTAATAATGCCATTGTATTATTGTATACGATTACTAACCCTCTTAACATTTCACATTTCGTCTTATTTTTTTATAAAAAAGGGTGACAAACGAGCACACAGTCCACCTGATGTCTATATTTATCTCTAATGAAGAATCAAAATGCAGATGCGTTGTCACTCTTGAGGACTGAGATGGAATGGCTCGTTTAAAGTAAAAAAACGTATAGATTTTCTGAAGTTCGTAGACCTTGCATTTGCGTGATAGAGCCACGCTGCAGCTATATTGTGGTTACAGCACGAATGGGTCGACTTGATCGAGGAAGGACCACGCTCTCACAGAATATCAGCGTAATTATAATAGCAGCTTAATACTGCTGTGTTTCGTATGGTGAGTGTAGAGATCCGGAGACCCGTTTTTACTGAAAATGAGGCATTCCATCTTAGTCCTCAGCGTGACAATGCATCTGCATTTTTATTCATAATCGAGGATAAATGGAGATGTCTACGGGCCACAGCATCCACTTACCATCGGGTGGACTGTGAACTCGTTTGTTACCGTTACTCTATAAAAACGTACCTCTTTTACGTGCATATGGCTAAAACAACTTTGGCAAAGGCTTCGCCGCTCTAAAGGCTAACCGCTTATAACTTCATGTTATATAATTCTGATTGTCTTCTTAATTTATTGGGTTACAATCAACCAGTCACAGCCTGCTTCACTGCATACATACTAATTTCACATTGTTGAGATCACTAAGGTAAAATACCTAGTTATTGACCGTGGTCCTGTTTCTGATTCTTTCAGGTTTAATCCATACTAAAAAAATACTTAAATAATGAAATAAATTATACAAAAATATATAAATGAATCAAATATAACAGCTGGATAAAAACATTCTTAAAGATTAGAGACACTAAGAGAGTCATTTTTCACTTGTAGCTTAAGTTATTTATTTATTTATTTAAGAAATTTATGATTACAAAGATGAATAGTTTTAGTGTAAACATAAACTCATTAGAGTTTTTCCGTACACCATTGCTGTCGACACATTGTTCTAATTAACAGTTTATAATACATTACATTACCAAAGTTACATTAATATTATTACCAACTTAAATTAGGTGCATTAAATGTTATGTTTCTAATTGACAAAACTATTTATGGGTACAAAAATACAAAATAGTCTTAGGCGATGGGCGTAAAATCACATGGTGAACTTATTACATTCTGTGAATAATCGTGACACAAATTGATTATAACATATATTTTTATAAATTTATAATAAGATAATATGTTGGTAAAGTAAACCAATAATATAGAACGAGAAGTTGTTTTAAGGTTACGAGTATTTAGTAAGAGTCAATTGTATATAAAAAAAATTTAGTTTATATTTTATGTTTTTACGTGTAATGACGTCTTTCAAAGATTTAGGTAACTGATTGATTAGATTAGGTATAACATAGTTTAATGTTCTTTTTCCGTATAAGTTATTATATCTAGGTAATTGCAGTTTTAGATGATCAGTTCTGCGTGTGGAGTATAATAACTTATCTACCTTTTTAAAATTTTCAGTAAAGTAATTTTCAGTTAGTAATGTTAGTTCAAATTTGTCGTGAATAGCTATAATTTTACAAAATGCAAATAGTTTTCGATAATCATCTTTAAAATTAATTTTGAGATTATTAGCGACTATTTGTTTTAAAATGCGCAGCTGAAGTGAGTATATTCGATCTAGATATGTTTTGTAGGTTCTACCATAGCTTGACAAGCCATATTGTATAACAGATTCAGCTAAGGATTTATGGAGCATTAAAGAGGTTTTGTAAGGTATTTTTTGTTTGATTAATGTAAATTTCGCTAATATTCCTCTTAATATATCACAAACACGATTTACATACTCTTTCCAGTTTAGCCGATCGTCAATTATTAGACCAACATAGGTGTGCTTATTTACAATTTCTATGGCATTGCAATTACAGGGTGTCGAATTGTTAGTATTTTGTATATGAAGGCAGTGATGTGTGTGCGCTATTAGTTTAGGTATAAAATAACTTCTGTTGTGGCTTGTACTTATATACATAAGTTTAGTTTTGGCAGCATTGAGTACTAAACCGACGTCGTGTGACCACTTCGTCAGTGTGTCGAACTCTTTTTGAAGTTTCATTAGTACCTCCTGTATACTACGCCCAGCAGCTACTAAACAGGTATCATCTGCAAACTGATAGATCTCACACTGTTTAATTAAATTAGAAAGATTGTTTACGTAGGTGAGAAAGTGTAAAGGTCCAAGAACTGAGCCCTGTGCTGTGCCTTCAGTTACCTGGACAGGGAAACTAAGAGCGTCACAAACTTTTAGTCGATAGGATCTTTCATGGAGATAATTTTCACACCACGCTAGTAATTTTCCTCTAATTCCGCTAGCATTTAAGCTTTCAATTAATTTGTTGTGTCTTAGCGTGTCAAAAGCTTTGCTATAATCAATGAAAACGACTAAAATGTGCTCTTTAGAGTCAATATGCGTGTACAAACTGTCTGTGAATGCAGAAAGTAGTTGTGAGGTATTCTTTTGAGGTTGGAAACCATATTGTTTGCTAGTTAATATATTATTACTTTCATAATACCTATGAATTTGTGCGCTTATATATTTTTCGACTATTTTGTCTATGGTAGGTAATATCGTTATTGGTCTATAATTCTCATACTCAGTCCTACTACCTTTTTTGTATATTGGTCGAACGATTCCATTTTTTAGTATGGGAGGATATTTGCTCGTAATAACGCTTGCATTTATTAATTTAGCAATAACTGTTTTGATTTTTCCGCACAGCAGCTTTATATCAATGGCTCTTATCCTGTCTGCCCCAGGGGCTTTGTTACTGCTTATTGATTTAATTATATTTTCCACAGCTTTAGAATCGGCAGGGATAAATCGCATGGTTACATTTGCAGTAGATTCATAGATTGCTTTGTCAAGCAATAGAAATAGAAACTTTTTTATTCAATGTAGATTATAAAAATACTTATTGAAAGTCACTTTTTTAATTTACCACTGGTTCGCAAAAGAAACCTCTGTCCTGGGAAGAACCAGCAAGAAACCCAGCGGGACTATTTTTTTTTAATAATAGCTTACAATCATGTTTACAATCAACAACACAAGACAAATTAGAAATAGCTTGGTAGCGATCACCCTTCCCAGGGGTTATTTATTGTTTTTTTATTTCCCAGGGGTTATATTACAAACTTAGTTTAATAACATTTTTGAACTTTGTGTATGACAAATTTTGTATATTTTCTGGGATTTTGTTGTAAAAGCGTATACATCGCCCCAAGAATGAATTACTGACTCGGTGGAGTCGAGTAACTGGTACTACCAGCTTGTGTCTGCTCCTAGTATTTACAGAATGAATATCACTTATTTTCGCAAAACTACTTTTATTTTTGTGTACGTACATTACATTTTCATAAATGTATTGAGAGGCCAGAGTTAAATTAATTTCCTTAAATTTTTGTCTCAGTGACTCTTAAATTTTTAAATTATATATTGCTCTAATGGCCCTCTTCTGTAAAATAAATATAATTTCAGTGTCAGTCGCGTGTCCCCATAGCAAAATACCATACGACATAATGCTATGGAAATAACTAAAGTAAACTATTCTAGCTGTTTCAACACTGGTAAGAGTTCTAATCTTTTTTACAGCATATGCTGCAGAACTAAGTCTGCTAGCTAGTTTTGATATATGGGGGAGCCATTGAAGCTTTGCGTCCAGTGTGATTCCAAGAAAAATGGTGGTATCAAAAAGACTCAGTTCCTCCCCGAACCTTTCCTCTTCCGAACATTGCGGAATTATTTGTTTCACACTATTGTTGAATGTACTAGCAAATTTGTTCGCAATGTCTTTACTAGTGCAGCCATTATTACCAAAATAATTATGAAGTGCATCATCAATTGAAGACTTAATCTTGCCCGTCAGCCTATTTAAAATCTCCCAAAGATTTTTAGAGCTTTGTTTATTTGAAATAATATCAGATTTTTATTTTTAGATTTGTTAATTAGCTTATTTGCGTAGTTTCTAGCCTTATTATATTGTAGTTTATTTACTGAATTACTAGTGTTTTTTATCCATTTTAAAAATAACTCGTCCCTATACTCACATGCTCTAATAATTTTCTTATTTATCCAGTACGTTGTGTAAGAGTGTACAAAGTAAGAATTGAAAGCTTTTTGTTATATAAACATAAAAATGGGCTAAGTCAATCACTGGTCCCAAATTTATACAGCTGTTGCAGTTGTTGAATTTTATCATGTATATCATTAGGAGATAAGATATTCAAATGTGAATTTTTCATCACATACTCTACTAAAAATGTCAAAGTAGCAGTTTATGGTATTTAAAAAAAATTACTTTTTTCGCATGTGCTAGCAGCACTAATTGAGCACTCATTTATTATTTTATTTCAATAAGTGATAATCCACTTCGAAGTCAGTTTTTTTAGTACATACTCTGCTTCAGATGTCAAAGTAGCAGTTTATGAAATTTTAAAGAAAAATATTTTCTCATTTTTTTCATATATCGCTAACATAACATAAATGAGCACTGAATTATGATCCTATATTACAAGGTGCTAGTTCACCTGGACTGGACACAGAATAAATAATAGTACTACGTATAGAAGTTCTCCTTTGATGTTGACTGCTTGCCGACGTTTAATAGCCTATATTATTATTATTAATTAGGTAAATCACGCACTCAAGCTAAATAAAACTTTATTGCTGCGCGCGTGTGTCCATACTACGTTGTATCTTTTCCTTCCTAAGTCACGGCGGACTTTCCGTGGTTACTAAAGGATGTCAATAAAGAGTAAAAAAAATCATTGCGATGAACATTAAGTTACTTAGGTGAAGTACCTATTCTGATTATGATCGACTGATCATATTTTCGCACCTATGTGAGTTCTGCGATACCCAACGCATGCAACTTGCAAGGCAAGGAAACAACAAATAAAGTACACTTACCGCAAATACGATTTCTAACAGAAATGTGGCAGTATTCTACTTATTTAAAATATTTTAAATTATAATAACACAAAATACTGAAATTAAAACAAAGTATTAATTTCAGTATTTTCTGTTATTATAATTTAAAATATTTTAATTACAAAAGACAAGCATAGGTATGTAAGTAGATGCTTGGATAGTGAAGTAAATTTCAACTAAGTTTTGTGATAAAGTACGTAGGTATTACATCTGTAGATAAATTATTACTTAATTCTTTTTTGCTATAAGTACCTAAGAATAAAATAAATCCTTCTGTAACTTAAAGTCTGATATATCTGAATCTCTAAATGATTAAAAAGGTAATATACAATATATATATATATATATATATATATATATATATATATATATATATATATATATATATATACTTATACATAATTTTTTAATTACACAAAAACTTTTTCTACTATTTTATTCTACAATTAAATATACTGAACACTAAACAAAACGTATTTCACAAGTATTTGTAAAATGTATTAAAAAAAACTTTAACATTCAATCGCCAACAACGCGCTAGCCCCGACAGCGTATGTAACCCTGGGTGCCTTGCGATTGTAGGTAATTATTTCACTGGCTGAACTGAATGTCAATTTTTCAGCATATACTTTGCGGACCCTGCTTGTTTGCTTGCTGCTAAGGTAACAGTTTACGGTATATGCCAAAAAAAACATTTAGCGCTTTTTTCCGCATGTGCTTGCAGCACTAAATGAGCACTTATTACTTACTTACACTTACTTACTACTACTACTTACTTACTTGCAATTATGACTTATTATCTTACATTACATACTTTGCTTAACCTGTCAAACTTATTAAACCTGTCAAAAAACCCGGCAATGAAAATAACATTTTGCATAGCTCTAATTTTTTCCATGCGCTTGCAACACTAATTGAGCACTAGCTTATTATCTTATATTATTAGGTGATAACCCACACAAATGTCAATAATTTCATTACAAGCTCTTCTAAAGATTCAAAGTAGCAGTTTACGCAGTTATGAAATTAAAAAAAAACATATTTTCCTAATTTTTTTGCGTATATTGACAGCACTATAAGAGCACTAAGTTATTGATGCTTCTATGTGGTGTTGTACTAAGCGGTTATCGTTTTAGAAGGTAGAACACTGCTAGCTTAATTAAAAGCTTTCTAATTTTTGATCATGCTATTTAGGCGTGAAATTTAATTTTGAGCACTAAATTAGCACTAAATTCGTAAGTAGTGATTTCGCCCAAATAACCATTCCAGGTTATAAGCCTTGAGTGGTCATGTCTCTTCACAGTTCCACTAATTTAATCAATACTAATAATTTTCTTAAGACTTTTCCTTTAACCTATTATAACAAAGCATCCTAAGAGGTAGCTAATACATCGTGTAATAATATTATTATTTATGGTATGTTTGCAGACTAAGTTTTTTTCTGGTAATCAAATCAACGAGCAGAAAATTAATGATTGGTTGAATGCGCTTGATTTTTTAGAGAATCGTTTGATTGAACATCAATGGCTTGCTGGTGACAGAGTAAGTACTTGTATTTTGTTGATATCATAGAATAAGTATCTACAAAACACCTACACTGTGTAGTGGTAGCGTAATAGTAGGGGAGCTCATGATGCTAAATAGGGGAATTACTCGAGCGTCGTGGGAACTTATTAGATTTTGCAGATTAGTTGATAGGAAGAAAAAAAATTATATAGTGTTTCCTCTTCCAGTGGTGGGGGAAGCATCTACAGATTTTTAAAAATGTTAAAACTACTACGAACTACTACAGATGTTCAAAAATTAATTCCAGTGCGTCATATATTCAAAGGGGATCTTAAGTGAACCTTAAAAATGCTCCCATTCAAAAGACTGGTGATTCGGAAGTGATGCGAGCTCGTTGTAAACTTTTGAAAGGTTGAAAAAATCGCCACATTGAAATACTCGAGCGAGTTCGATTATTATACAGAAGGTTCAAATTGAGGTTTCAGTTATGGTAGTTTAAAATCTGACGATTATTTTCAGGGATAATAATAATCTGACTGCTAGAAATATGTTTCTACGGATTTATTATGAACTTTTTTTCTCAATAACCATGAAATGGGACTGTGGATGGGTTAAAATGGCACTTGAGAGTCAGTGATAAGGAAAAAGTTAAAGGGAAGAGGGGCGGACTGGTACATACTTGCTTTACTGCAGCTGCACGCTCTTATCTTCATAGGCGATTTTTAGTATTTCGGCTTGTGGAAATACTAAAAATCGTGTGTCATTGTGTTTAGTTTTTGTTATGTTTTCATTATTTTAGTTAATTTAAGGCAACGTTTTTTTACAACTTTGTATCCCTCCTAATCCCCTATGTGACGCTCAAATAGTCAGATTTTCTAAATACACTCTTTTTAGCTCCTAATAAACAACTCACTATACCTTAATCTGATGAGCTTGATTAAATCCAAAAAATCCCCTCTTGGGCTCCTCTACTATAAGAATATTCACTACTCCATATCATCACGTGGTTGTAAGAGGTGAGCAGTAGCTTCTTTTGAATAACAAAAAGCTATCTTAGTTGCCAACCCGCCGACTAAGCTTGATAAACAATCTATGAGTATAATTATGGCAAATATTTTTCCTATAAAGCAGTCTCTAGTGGCCTACGTTCAATACTTAGGTTCAGCAGTAGACTTTAGGTAGGCTGTACGTTTTAATTATGTACTTTATTTTTAGAAAAGGACACCAAATGACATAAAACTTAGAGTAAGGGTACATAATAAATTTCATTCTTTCATCAACAGCCTATAAAAAGACCACAGCTCAAATGGCTTCTGTGTAGATTGCGTCACAGGGATATTTGCTATAGTTGTTTCGCTTTTCAGTTGGATTGATGGCGGATGTGTATTATTGTTTTGAGTTGTTACCAGGAAGAACTGTTTCATTTTCTCTGTCTGTGCTATGACACCCAAGAGACGATATACTCTTACGCCACCAATACATATTATTATCATCATAGAATACTGTAATACACAATAGAATGGCTGTCAACCTTATTTTGTACGAGGATCGGCGTCGCTGGGAGCACACATACAAGCAATTACGTCGTATTATCACTTCTACAAATCCGATTTGTTGTATTGACAGACTGAGTAAAATAACACATTTTAAACTTTTGATTAATGTTCAAGGTCATCATCAAAAAAATCGTTCATTACCCCATATCATCTCGTGGATGTTATAAGAGGCGACAGAGGGAAACAAATCAGGAGATGGGCAGCAGTATTTTCGATTACCAAAAATAAAAACTACGGTTGCCAACGCTCTTGCCAAGCGTGATAACTATGGCAAATATCTCCCTTATGAGGCAATCTATGAGGGAAGCCTTTGTTCAGTAATGGAGCTTAATAGGCTGTAACGGTAACGTAATGCAGTAATACAGACAATATAAAATATCTGGGTATCACGCTTGACACAAATTTAAATCACATCACATCGATTTACTTTGTATTTGAGTTCTTAAATTAATATATATTTTTAAATATCTTCAAATTGATAAGACAGGTCTATTTAGCTTTGTGTCAATCCATACTCACTTATGGCATTTCTTCCTGGGGTGGAGCTTCTAAAACAATATTGCTCCCACTAGAACATGCTCAGAGAGCAGTTTTAAAGGTAGCCACTTTCCGTCCATTCATGTTTTCTACACATCAACTTTACTTGGCATGTAGTGTACTAACTGTCCGTCAGTTGTTTATCCTGAACATCATATTAAAACAGCATACCAAACTTCCATTTAACTTAAAATCCATAGACAGGAGAAGAATGGACTTAGTTTGTGTAAACCCTCAAACCAAACACGCATTTGTGAACAAATTTTACATATTTTTAGGACCATTTCTATATAACAAGCTCAACAAGTCACTAAAGGTATATAGTCTAAGTTATAAGAACTGTAATATAAGTGTAAGAGAATTTCAAAATAAATTAAATTACGAAGACACAGAGAAGTTGTTAGAAATTCTAAAATAGTTTGTATGAATTGTAGGTAACAATTAATTGTTATTTTGTTATTTAGTTATTTTATTTATTATACAATATAGTTTAATTATTTAAATATCCAGTGTCCTACATTATTAAACCCATTGTGTAAGTGATGTCTGAAACACAGGTACTCAACCTAGTTCAGGCAGGTAGCTAATATTATAAATTTGACTTTTTCTTATCTTTCTTTTGTATATTCTACATTATTAAGCTAAACATAGTTTTAATTTTATCATAGTATGTTATTTTTGTTAGACTTATTGTTACTTTAATTAATTGTAATTATATTTATTCCTTTATGTAAACATGTTTAATTGGAAATGAAATAAATATTTATTATTATTATTATAATGATATATAAACATCACAGTAATTTATCATCTTTCACATTGATACTCCATCAAAAGTCCACTGCTGAATACAGGTTTCCTCCAAAGACTGTCTCAAATCCCGGTCCTGAGTTATTTGCATCTACCTCTTAGAGAATCAAGGAAAAATATATCTAGGAAAGATGTAAATGTTTTGAGCCACAACAAACCATCAGGTGTACTTTGTGCTCGTTTGTCATCCTTATTCTATAAACAAATATATCATGGATGTTTGACAATGTGCAATATATCTAAAACTCCCTCACGATACAGTCAAAATTCTTTTATGGGTTCAAAAAAAAAACAGGATGTGACCCACAAACGGTGGGTGCAGTAAGATGATTCGGGATCGTGCTTCGTGGTAATACAGGGGAGACCTTTGTTTAACAATGGACTTGTGATGGAATGTTATCATGATGAAACTACTTTGGTTTGAAATAATAGCAGTTATTGTGTTATTTCAGGTAATGCTATGTGATATATGTGCTATGTCGACAATAACTTCGGTGCTGTGTTTAATTGCTTTAGCAGACCGTCACGTAAGGTTGAAACAATGGTTAAATGAAATCGAAAAACTATCTTTTATTCATATAAATAAAAGAGGTTTGGAACGTTTGAATAAGTTTATTGAATTTGCGAAAAAACAAATGTCAGAACACTACTGAGAGCTTTTATCACATTTAAATCCCAAAGTATGTATATACTTATGAAGAAAATATTGTAGTGGAAATAACCATTGCTCTATTTTTCTTCAAACTTTAATCTGTTTATTACGTTGGATCTAGGGGTATAATTCAAAGAAGAAAGAAGCTACACATCCGTCCATCCACCCACCCATCCATTCATTACTGCTTATTAAAGTCCATATCTGAACATAGGCTTCCCGTATACGTTGCCTGGGATTTTGCCATTGTAGCTATGTTTGACAACCGCAGTTTTTTTTAACTATTTTGAGTCGTTACCGGGAAGAAGTTAAAGCGCAGAGAATGAACCACTTCGTCTTTAAGCTAAAGTTTGATAACGATTGTTAATTAAATATTCTGAATCTTTTTTTTAATAAGAAAATAAAATTGTTTTAAAATAACTTCGTATTATTACTCCGTAAATAAACGCACTACTGGCACAAGGTTATGCATTATAGCATGCGATAAGATCGAAGTCATGCTCTATAGTCTGTACTAAACTTGACCGACGAATCCTACTACAGAGAAAACTGAACCATGTGGTGTAAAGAAACAATCACCTCATCGTAATTTGAAAATTACAGAAAAGAATGATTTTTATTAAATATAGATTATCACATAATACTTATTGAAAGTTATTTTTATTTATCACTGGTTCGGAAAATGCTTTTGTCCTGGGAAGAACCAGCAAGAAATCCAGCGGTACTTTTTTTAAAAATTATTTTAAATATTATTTTCAGTTAACAATAATTTTGTTTGTACAAATCTCATTCAGATATATTATTTTCATTTACGTATTCTTAAAAAAGATTTCTTATTCTCCTAAACAAAGTGGTACAATAATTTCGAATATCATCGTCGTCATTATTACTAACAGGTATACAAAGACAATCTCGAGTTTTATGCTAAAACTTCACAATGTCAAAATTTGTATAGCAAAGAATGCCTTAGTACATGGCACTATACTTAGATTAAATATGGATTCATTGAGCATTTTGGAAATGAGAGTTTTGTCGAGAACTTGCCTACTAGCCTACTGTTGTTCCAATTGTGTGAATAATGGTTTGAAGTGAGTTTTGGTAAGTTAAAGAGGTGCTGTTTTGTGATTGAATGGCTGCTCATATGTCACATGCGCAGCTATTTAATCACATATCACAGTATATAATTTTAGAGTTACAATCCGTTTAGGGCTCTTGCGACATTATCGTCATCTGCTGATTTAAGCTATTGTTATAATCTCCCAAGTACGTCGCAATGTAACGTATCAATATATTATGAGAATTTTTATGAATAAATACATATCAGGTTAGGATGTATGGTCTAAGACCTTGGCCTATCAAAATTGACGAATCGTAACATTTTTCTTGGGAAATGTCAAATTCTCCGAAGTCTATGGACTCTATTGATTGGTCGACGAGGAGATGTAAAAAATGGCTGCCTTGCCTTCTCCTACTCAGGTAGAATATAAAAGAAATATATTGTTTTTACAGTTTTGTTGTCAATATTCTATCATTTAAAATAAAGTTTATGAAATTGGCAACAATTCTGTGTAGTAAAATCATTCGGTCGCGTGTCGTGTTTTCGAAATAAATCCTGGCAAAGTGTAATGTACTGGTTTCGCTGTTTTAAAAAAATGTATTATGAAGAAATTTACTAAAAAATCTTTCAACTAACCAGTCAAATTTTAGTGATGTGAACGACTTTTGTGATTTATTAAATTATTATCAAAATTTCTTTGTAAATTGTTCTTCAATTTTTACAAATTTTGCGCGAACATTGAATGTCACAAGTGTAATGTCACACCCATGTAACGCTCCTAAATACACGATTTAGACGATATTTTTGAGTGTTTTTGGCATTAAAAATGTGGCTTAACGGATTGCAGGTGGCAGGGACCCACAGTTCTATATACGAAGCCTACTACCATCAAGTAAGTACAAAATTTGTTCTTATGATAACAATATTACAAAGTCAAATAAGTACATATAGATCGATTTTAATGGATTAATACATTAAATTAAATAGAAGAGTGGTAACTGCTATTCATTAATTGAATCAAACAAAGTGTGGACTATATTATTAATTGATACGATTAATTGATACGTAAATTACTTATAAATTTAGATGAGCCAACATTTTCAACTGCTTTTTAGATATTACTTTGTATCTCCACTAGTCTAGTGTAGCATGAAAATGCTATTGTAATCATTAGTTCATTCAATCTTAATTCATTTATTTAATAGTTAAAGCATTGATTTTTGGGTTTAGTTAAAATTTAAATAAAGGTATTTAATACTAGTATAACAATACTATGTATAATAATCATTTCCATTGATGATTCCTATATTGATGACCAGGCTTACATACACAGACAACTATAGGTAGGTAGCTTAAACTTACATTAAATTGATATTGCTTTTGGGCTTCGGTATTAATTTACAGGTCAGGTCTCTTAGATCTGTTTTAAATCTGTTTTATAAATGTGACAATTTAAGTTAACCTTGACAGAGCTTTAGTGTGTTAGAACCTCACTGTTGCAGTTGTATTATGGCTACAGCATGAATGGGTTGGCTTGACTGGGGAAGGACTACACTTACAGCATACCAGCATAAAATAGCAGCGTAATACTACTGTGTCTTGTAGGGTAAGTGTAGAGAAAAGGGCCATTTTACTGGAAAAGAAGCTTTCTTCATTGTCTTAAACCAGCTATACATGTTGGCCGAGCGAAGGGGAGTACCAACATATAGACAGCTCATTGCTTGCGTGCTTTGCCACCACTCCAGATCGATCTACTTGACTTATTTCACTTTGGAACATTGTCGATTTTTCTGCACAAAGGCACTCGTCTGCACTTGGCTAGCAGTGTCCATGGATTAGTCGGTATGTCAGTATGTTCACTCATTCAAACTTGATCAACATGTAGTTCTTGCTTTGTATCAATTTGCCTATGTTTACATTGGCTGAGGCTTAGCCAACATGTATTGATGGCTTTTGATCTTAGTCTTCACGGTTAACAGTGCATCTGTATTTTGAAAAAAGAGTAGATGTAGGTGTCTATGGACTACAGTATTAACTGACCATCAAGTGGCTTCTATAATAAATAAGACATACATAGTTAAACATTGATAATAGATTGTTGTAATAAGTTGCATTAAATTCCTTGGAATATATACCAAATGCAGCCCTGTGGGCTTTTCGGTAGTCATTCTTGTGACAGCTACTTTTTCTTCATCAGTTGATAGTCTCTTGTAATAAAAAGGATTTGTCTTAATTGTCTCGCTTGGCAGACTGATGGACAATCACAGAAGCTAGATATCTCACCGCTCTTTTATGCTTCTACTTGCATGGCTTTCTTTAATGAAAAATAATTAATGGCCGGAATTATTTAGTTTCTTTTAAATTTATCATTAACTTTATTTCCATTTACTACTTGTACCAATAAATTATCATTGATTTTTTTTATATGATAGGGGTGACAAACAAGCACAATCCACCTGATGGTATATAATTAAAGTGACTATTTTATTCATCAGAGCGGGACACCTTTAAAATTATTATAGTTTTAACACTTGACTGCCTTCTTGGTCTAATGATTGTAAACGCAATTCCTGATCATGCGGTCCTGGGTTCAAAACCCGAGTCGGGCCAAGAATCATTATTTTTCTGACACAAAATTTTCAGTAGCAGCCCAAAATATTGATTTTGAACTTATTGAAGTTGGTGGGGTTTCACCACTGTGTTTCCGGAAGCACGTAAAGCCGTTGGTCCTGTGCCTGATCTCTCTCCTGTTGTCTTGGATAACCATTCCGTCGAACTATGAGTGAGGGAGTAGGGTAAACCTGTGCTTGCACATACACTTGGGCAATATAATCCTGGCCTGCGCAAGTGGCTATTTTCCGTTGAGAATGGCCGCCGTTACCAAAATTTTGTTTGGAGCCCTTTATTATAGTTTTAAAATAAAACACATAGTTGTTTGAATATTTTGATCAAAAGTGAGAATGAGAACTTAGAATCGTATAAAATCTGGCTGCTGGATTTTTAATTTTTTTCTGAACAGCAAATAAATACTAATTAGAAATAACTTATGTTATTAGATAATTTATTGTAGATTAATTAAAAATTGTCACATCATAACTTTAAGTTCAAAAGTGTAGCTTTTCAGAATAATCACGTAACTAGTCAGGCCATGCTGGCAAACCTTGTACGTGCGGTGTCATAATAATGGCACAGGTAACAGAGTGTGCATGATGCTACGCTTTTGTTTGTCAAAGCGGGACATTTTTATGTAATTTCTTGGCAGCAGGATGCAAACCGTTAAATCGGGACCATCCCACCAAAAGTGGGATGTATGGTCACATTATATATTGTAAACTATCCTGAACTACGAATCAAAATGCAGATATGTTGTCAGCTGTGAGTTCTTAGATGGAATGCCTTCTTTCCTAGTAAAAGGAGTCTCCAGATCTCTAAACTCACCATACGAAACACCGCAGCGTTAAGCCGATGTTGAAAGTATATAAATAATGTTAGGTTAAGGTACTAGGTACTAGTTTTTTTAATGTTTGAGAACCAAGTTGCAGCTATATTATGGCTGTGGCACAAATGGGTCGGCTCGACTAGGGTAGGACCAAATTCTCACAGAAAATGTTCAATGGAGGGCCACAAAAATGGTAAAACAACTCTGGAACATGACATATGAGCAGCGAATGAGAAAGATTAACCTCACTCAACTCTGATTGAAACATACAAAATACTGACAGGATATTACAATGTTCCTACTCTGCCAAATTTGTACTTACTAAATAACAACAAATGTCTGAGAGGACATCAACTTAAACTTTGCCATAGGACTGCCAAGCTGCAAAGCTGCCAAGAATTTTATAACAAATCATGTTGTCACCAAGTGGAATAAGCTATCACAAAATGTGATTGATGCTCCTACATTGAATGCCTTCAAGAACAGATTGGATAAAATCTCCAAACATTAAGATGACATGCATGAGCTTTTTTAGCTGCTAGTTTGTTTATGTATAAATAATAATAATAATAAATAAAATTCTGAAATACGGTCTCGTGGACCGAAAATTGCCGTATTACAAGTACTTGCCGGAAGCCGTGCTCGAAAATGACCGCGCCAGGCTCTACTGGGACCGGGCCATCATCACAGACAGGACTATTCTTGCGAATAAGCTTGATATTGTGCTGATGGACCGGGCACAGTCAAGGATATTTTTGGTCGACATTACCATTCCGTATGACGAGAACCTCGTGAAAGCCGAAACAGACAAGCAATCAAAATATCTGGACCTGGCTCACGAGGTGACCGACATGTGGGGTGGTCTGCCGACCGAAATTATTCCTGTAGTCGTGTCTGTAAACGGGTTAATCCCAGCCAGCCTCTCGGGCCATCTGAGGCGACTGGGACTCCATGACGGACCGCTCCGGGCTCAAATACAGAAGGCGGTGCTCCTCGATACCGCCCGCATCGTCCGCCGGTTTCTTTCCCTTTCCCCCTAACCCTCGGCCGTTTGGTCTCCCCTGCCGTGGGCTTCCATCTGGTTGGGCTTTTATTTATTTATGTATTATTTATTTATTTATGTTAGTATATTAAATATATATTTAAGTATATTTATTTTTCCCTTTATATATTTATCCAGCCCAACCAGATGTGATTACTCTATTAATAACACAATAATAAATAATAATAATGGACGGACGGATGGATGATGGATTTGACTAGAATGCGCAAAAGGCCGCTGCCTGGAGGTCGTTAGGGCGCGTATGGAGTTGGCGCTGGACGCGACAGCATGCGAACCGCCAGCCGACGAGCGCGAGGTGCTGCACGACCACCCAGCAGCTCCTCGCATCCATCACCCCCACCAGCTGGCTTGGTGTCGGCAGGGTCTTCGCGGGCCCAGCAATCGGCACCTGCCACTAATGGAGCACGCCGCATGCGTTGGACAACTCAAATGAACAGCAACGCGTTGCGGGCGTATTTTAGGGCGAAAGGGGGAGAAATCGGAGATTTTGCGTATCGGGCAAGGATGCATCGACTTTTTGCTGAGCTGGAGCCATCTGTAACCGTCATCGAACAAAACCGAGTTCGGTATATCTTGCGCTCAAATACATTTGATGTCACCTAACTCGAACGGCTACGACGTGAGGCTGTTCCTTCATCGGATGAAAATGCTACGGCTGAGGATGCGGAGCCACAACTTGCAGAGCAACCGGCAAACCTGGATGCCGCCGTGAATACCCCAGTTTTGGTTGATTCAAACAATGATGGAACAGTCGCCTAGGAACTGGAACTGGAGCGAATGAGGAGTACATTGGATGTTGCGGTTTCGGAAACGCGCAGTACGCCTCTCGAAAATCGACCGCGACTTCCCCGCATAGCCCTAAGCAAGAGGAATCAGGCTATCGTGAGGGCTCTGAACCTAATGCTGGTGACCTATTTGGAAGCCAGCCGGGACCTTTGCGAGACGGACTCACTTTGGCGCCGCACTGGTAGTCTGCCGTATTATAGCGCCAAACTTTCCACGGCTGGACGCACTACTGGACAAAGTAGTGCTATCCCAGCCTGGAGAACAAGAATTGAAGAACGTATCGCAAAGGCATGCCCTCATCGGCAGACTGATATGCTTCAGGTCAGGCAATACCAGGCCAAGGATTGTGCGCACCGTCAGGATGACGTTTGCTGGGACAAATGTTAGTTTGTCCAACCAGAATCGTCTCTTCTAGAGTGATCAGGAGAGGCTCTATAAATCATTGGAGCGACCAATGGCAAGTGGAATGGGCCCAGTACCGAATCAGGCCAACACGGTCGCATTCTGGCGCAGCCTGTGGTCAGAGCCCGTAAACTACAACGAGGGCCCTTCGACGGAAGTTGTGGCGAATCAGTGTGCGGGTATTACGCCCATGGACCCCGTCATCATAACGCCGGATGACGTAGCTGAGGCGGTCCGTAGGGCCCCGAACTGGAAAAGTCCGGGGCTTGACGGATACCGATACCTGGGTATGTCACAGAACATCGGTATCGATGAGGCTGGTATGAAACAATCAGTTTGCGACGTGTTTTATGCACGCTTGACCAAAGTGCTTAACAGCCTTTTATCCGGTGTGAATAAGAAACACACATATAACGGCTGGGTCATGCCTGTCCTCATGTATACCTTTGGCATACTCAGGTGGAGTCAGATTTAACTTAACGCCCTGGATAGAAAAGTCCGCACTACAATGACGTCCCATAGGATGCATCATCCGAGATTGTCGGTAATGAGGCTGTACTTGCTGCGAAAGCATGGTGGGCGTGGCTTCCTGAGCGCGCTCACCATGCATAATCGCGAAGTGTGCAGCCTCCGTCATTACTTCCTAGCGAGATCGGATGATCCATTCTATAATGACGTCATTTTAGTGATAAAGGACTTACCCCTCTATCCTTAGCCAACGAGCAATGGCAGGACCCGGCAGTACAGAGCATTTCCGACCGGGGGACCGTATGGAAGGAGAAGGAGCTCCACGGGAGGTACTACAGGGCTCTACATGAGTCCCACGTAGATACAGCCGCCTCCCTAAACTGGCTACGTTTCGGTGACCTCTTCGAGGAAACCGAGGGTTTTGTCTGTGCAATACAGGATCAGGTTATTAAGACCAACAACTATCGGAGATACATCCTAAAGGATGGCACTATCGACGTCTGTCGAGCTTGTCGCCATCCCGGGGAGTCACTTAGGCATGTCATCTCCGGTTGTTCGGCGCTTTCTAACTCTGAGTACTTGCATAGGCACAACCTAGTAGCCAGAATTCTACACCAGGAGCTCGCTCTGAAATACGGTCTCGTGGACCTGAAATTGCCGTATAACAAGTACTTGCCGGAAGCCGTGCTCGAAAATGACCGCGCCAAGCTCTACTGGGACCGTACCATCATCACGGACAGGACTATTCTTGCGAATAAGCCTGATATTCTGCTGATGGACCGGGCACAGTCAAGGATATTTTTGGTCGACATTACCATTCCGTATGACGTGAACCTTGTGAATGCCGAAACAAATAAACGAACAAAATATCTGGACCTGGCTCACGAGGTGACCGACATGTGGGGTGGTATGCCGACCGAAATTATTCCTGTAGTCGTCTCTGCGAATGGGCTAATCCCAGTCAGCCTCTCGGATCGTATTCATCGACCTTTATTGTTATATTATTATAATATTTAGCGGAGGGTTGCGAAGAAATTTATATTTTTATTTTTTATTATAATGGATTTCCGCAAAGTAACGCCTGATTCTATCAATTATGTTATGTTAAATAAATGTATGTTAAAGGAACCATGTCATGTGATAGCACTTATTACTATTCTGATTTGTGGTTTGTTCAATCTTATTGGAACCTTGGTTAAACAACTGTTTATTTCAGGCAGGGCCTCACTAGCTTGTCTACAGTGTACTCTAGATCTTTTCAAAGATGATCATGTGGATTAGTGAAGTTTCTACATACCAGTGATGAATGTTAGCAAAGGGGATTGGTATGATTGGTTCTGGCACTGTAGTGGCCAGAGCCGATCCTCTTCTAGCCAAATCATCGGCTGCTGAGGCAATGGCCTCTGTCCACTTTCCACTGTGTCCTTATCACTGTGTCAATATCCATTGCAGAGTCACATCGTTGTATTTACATACCTTATTTAATGTTGATGACATTCATATATTAGTCCCAGGTTCACCTTTATTCTATATAAAAAAAGAGCAGGATCCTTTTATATTTCGTTAAAATTTGCGCCATTATTCACGCGTGAGTTCAGCGGGGCGTACACTCATACTAAACAGCAGGCATCTATGTAGAGAGAAATAAAAAAAAGCACATGTCATGTATAATATGTTTAATAACGTAGAGTTAAGAGTGTTATTTACTTGGGTTTTTAGGAACTTAATTTAGTCATCTTTATTCAAAAAAAAGGTTAGTAATAGGCTATAAGCTAAGGGGGGCTTCAGAGATTTAAAAAAAATACTTTCTAAACTACATTCTAATGCCGTATCCAAGCAGTGGCGAAGCTAGGGCTCCAAACTAGGGCAAGCCCAAGATATGGTTTTGTTGTTTTAGCAGTTTAATAAAAATACACCAATCTTGAGCTGTCTCCACTCTTTAGTTTCATATTCAGTGCTGTCAAGGACGTGTTTAACAAAGCACACAGAAAGCATACTACCGCTAGATAGATTGTATGAAATATGCAATTGCACACCTTCGGTGGTTTTGAAAAGAGCCGTTTGGGTTTGCTTGAGATATTTACAAACAATACAATACATGAACAAAAGAAAAGCTTGAACAAAGTACAAACAAACTATGTACAAAGTTAAAAAACGGACGTCTGGCAGATGTGAAACCTCGAAATTATTTTGTTTAAGTTATATGCATAAAAGAACAGATTACGACAGGAATTAAATAGTTATAACGAGAAGATAAAGCTTTGGTAATTTTTTATCATAAAATAATGACTATTTATTATATAATTATTCATTTTCAATTTGTAATAAACCGTACAAAATGATATTCATTTCATAATGAACCGTACATGATAATTTTAAACTCATATGGTAATATAAATATTAAATTAGCCGATAGCGTATTTGTGCCATCTAGCGTAATCTTTAGGTACCATCGTGAGAATCAACCAATTTTTTCGTTCGATAAAATGACTTTACCTATAGAATTAAGTAGATGGCGCTATTAAAATTTTATATACTGGAAATAACTAAAGGGAGTATTCTTTAAAAACCTTAATACATTCTTCTGTATTCTTTTGATTTATTACATTAAAATTTGGGCTTCACGTTAAAAAAGATTTTTATTTCCTATAAAATTAAACCTAGGTGTCTCATATTTTATGCTGCCGTTCAAAATGGTATTTTTAATTCATATGGTAATACAAATATTGAGTTATTAAACCTTTAAATACGCCTAACTTAATTAAACTTTAATACTAAAGAGTCCTGTACATATATTTAAAGTATGAAGAAATGTTTATTGAATATTAAATTTCATTTTTAAAGATTTGAAATTTTCCTCGCCGATTAGCACTTCAACACACATTCATCACAATGAACACTATTATCCTCCCATTGTCACTGAAAATCTTTGAAAAAGCATAAATTTTTAACAAACACAACAAAAACAAACATAAACATTGAAATGTGAAGTGAACTTGCATACGAATGGCCCGCACCCCATTCGCTAGTCGCTAACGCACTCCTAAACAACTTCAGGGCAAAGCCAGGCTTGTGGCTCAATAGTAATTGCTATATAAACATTTCATAGTTATATTTAATTAGAGAACATTTTGCCACATGTTAGAAAGGGGCGATCGTCTTCTCGAAAGCCCGGTAAAAAGCCCACGCGTGCAAGGGAGACAACGAATCGCTCAATTCAACTCTCCTCATATGTATGACAGCAGTATTCCTAAGGCTACTAGGTCGAACAGAGCGCGCGGGAAATTTAAAATAGTTTAAAACAGTTTACGAGTTATTTTATTACTTGATATTATTGATTGATTCAGCTTGATAAGGCAAGCCGGGCTTCTGGGCTTCTATAGAGGATTCGCCACTGTACCCAAGAGATATAGTGTATAGAAGAATTAATGCCGAGACTTAAGAATGTTAAATTATTCTATTGTTTTTATTTCTTTGAATTTGCCTTTTATTTTCTGTTAAAAATATTTTTTTTACCCTTTTGGGTCTAAGGAATACTATAAACTAACTAAGGAATCTCACTATCTCAATGTCGTAAATAGTTCCATTAAAAAATCATCCTCTATTTTGCCTTAGGGGTAGAATTTTTTCAACAAAGTTATATGGGACCGTCTCTGACATATAACCTATTTAATAAAAGAAAAGAATACAATTGAACGCCATAGCAAAGTGCAATGCGAGATTTGCGAATTTTAGATTTATTAGGTAATTTGGTATAATGCCAAAAATGTATGTCAATTGCTATCATTGTTACATGAAGACTTACATAAAAATTGGCTTAGTTAAATAGGTTAGCGGTACTAGAACCCTAGTTTTAATTAATGTGTACAAGTAATGACAATTTAAATCTTTTATTTTTATAGCATAAGGGTAACTACATTTATCCTCGATTAAGAATCAAAACGCAGAAGCGTTGTCACCCCTGAGGACTAAGATGGAATGCTTTGTTTACAGTTAAAAAGGTTCTCAGGATTGCTACACACACCATACGAAACACTTATGCTGGTATTCTGTGCAGGCGTGTTCCTTCCCGGGCCGAGCCGAACCATTCGTGCTATACCTTACCTTTTATATTAACTTTCTTCCCCATCGATTGTCGCTTCCTTGAGATATATGGCCAGCCCATTGTCATTTTAGCTTACTTATCTTGGGCTAGGTCGGTTAAGGTAGTTCTACTGCGGATATACTTGTTTCTAAGTCTATTTAATTTTAAGAATGCCTGGAGCTTTCTCATATGGCCAGCTGTAAAAGGACCATGTCTCAGATTGGTACTGAGACATGTTCCATATGGATGTCAATACTGGCAACACTGGTTTTATAATCGCGTTTTCAATCTAGTTGAAATCATCGATTGAGCTTGCAGTCAAAGTTAGACTAACCAAGTCGGACGATTTGCCTAGGCATAGATACTCGTCGACAACTTCTTCGAGCGTAGTGCTCCCAACAACTACCAGTATATGTGTGACGTTGTACATAGCTTTTGTTTTGCCCATGTTTATTTTAGGACCTATCAGGAGACACTATTAATGTCATTGAGCACAGTGTTGATGTCCTTCCAGCTTTTTACTGTAAAGACTATAGCTTGCTGAGCGACTGAGCTTCCATATCCAGGTCTCAGATACATAAGTTATCACTGCCAGCACGCACTGGTTATACAATCTTCTTTTCAAGTTTAGAGGTAACCGAAGGTGAGTGATGTACTCGCCATTGATGTTAATACTGTTGCTTTTCAGCCCTATTCCTTGAAAACATCTTCCAATGCAATGGTCAGGAGTTTCGGGTATGTAACGTCACTCTGTCTTACACTTCTCTGCAGTTAGATAGATATCTTATTCTGGTTCTGTACTGTATTGGGATGGCCATTGTAGTTCTACTGCATAAAAACTTCAGTATTTCGACATATCGAAATTCAACTTGGCACCGCTAGAGGGACTGCAGCACTGACCAAATTTTGATGGAATCAAAGACTTTCCAATAATCCATATACACAAGACAAAGTGGCACATTGTTGCCTGTGGTCTTCTGTATAATTTGCCGATGTAGTTTATGGTACTAAGGCCTTTTCGGAAACCAGCTTGTTCGGGAGGCTGGAAGTCTTTGATTATGCGTGCGAGACGATTCGTAATGACAGGAAATTGGTCTGTAGTTCTTCAATAGAGTATTGTCGCCTCTCTTTTAAGAACAAGACCACTGTAATTCTGCTCCACGCTTCCGAAATAGTGTCAGCATAGAGGACGGAATTAAAGAGCTTCTGGCGGACTTTAAGTACATACTGGTTTTCACCCGCGTTCAAAAGCTCCGCTGTGCTTCCATCCTCGCCCGGGGCTTTGCCGTTTTTAAGGTGGCAGAGAGTAATTCTCAGAATGATGTCGAGATATCATCGGAATAGTGTCGGATGATACTTGCTGATCGTTACTCTTTTGCGTGGCTCTAATGATGACGCCTACAGCTGTCCATAGAACCTTTCAATCTCACTAAAACTCAGGTGTTCCGGAAACGATGCTACTACATGAGATTTCAACTTCTGCAGATCTCTGGCAAATTCTTTGGTGCCTTGTTTACGCTTCATCGTTTCTTTAATAAGAGCTGTATTGGAGTTTCATTATACTCGTCGCATGCATTACGAGATGTACCTATGTGAACAGCCATGAGATTAAGAATGCGATCGGAGTTTTCGGGTTTTTCTTTGACGGGTCTTACAAAACTAACTTTCTAACTCCGATTGCATGGACAGTTTCCATGAGCTTGTCATTTATAACGCCCAGTGTTTGCAACCTTCTAGGCATTGAAAACGAGTTTGTAAGTCGAACTGAAAGGGTTTTTGGATTATAGTATAACGTGGTCCAAGTGCTCTAGGTAGGCAGAGTCTGCTCTTTAGACTCTGCCTACCCCCTCGGGGGTATCGTCGTGACGTATATGTTTATATGTAATTACTCTAACGAGCCCATAGAAAATATAAAGTACATTTATCGTTTCAAATATGCGGGACTGATTCGATTAATATATCGCAGATTCTAAGGTCAGGGTAATTAAAACGTTAAGATTTTTTAAAATTAACTAAAAGCTATTATAATCATATAACTAATAATTAATATTTCCGTTAAACTCCCCAAAAAAGCTTTAAATGATAGTGTCAGGAGTAGTCTACTCTAATTTGGTCGTGATTCGAACTCAAGACTCCAAAAGAACGCAATTACGTTTAATTTAACTATAGATACCATCGCTATGCATGTTGGCCCACCACTGCAATTTACTGGGAGTTTTCTTCCCCGCATGACTTTTGTAGAATCGTTCACCGCCGGTTATTTTTCCGGACCGATTCAACTTAGGGACCTTCAAGAAACGAGATTACCCCTTTTTTTTAACAGTCGGTGAGGCGCCTGCGATTCCCCAGGTTAGTTGCAGTAGTTTGTGGGCGGCGGTTGACACTTACCTTCAGGTAAGCCGCATGCTCGTATGCCCCACTCTTATTTTTTTAAATAAAATAAACAAGTGTCAAGTGAGACATTTTTTACGTGGTAGAGCCATATTGCAGCTATATTACTGGTATAGTTGTAGCACGAAACGCACGGTGCTGTGTTTTTTTTGGTGAGTGTAGAGAACCTGACGCCCTTTTTACTGGAGACAAGGCATTCCATCTTAGTCCTCATGGTTTTTTTTAATAGGATAGGGTGACAAACGAGCACACACTCCACCTGATGGTAAGTGGTTGCTGCGGCCCATAGACATCTACATCTATCCTCGATTACGAAACAAAATGCAAATGCCTTGTCACCCGTGAGGACTGAGATGGAATGCCTCCTTTCCAGTAAAAAAGGTGTCCTGTTTTCTATACTCACCTTACGAAAGACAGTAGCGTTAAGCTGCTATTTTACGCTGGTATTCTGTGAAGACGTGGTCCTTCCCAAGTCGAGCCGACCCATTCGTGCTACAACTATGTTACTAATATAGCTGCAATATGGCTCTGTCAGTCATAACCTGACCATGGACTTGGAAGATTGGTATTGTAAACCTCTACGTTGAACACTAGTTATTTTATATCTGGCGTATAAGATGAGTAGTTACGTTGTACCAGCTCTGGCTCACTGAGTCAGAAGTGGTACAACGTTCGTCGATATCAGTGCTATTGTATTATACTTCTTTGTTCCTATCTACAACGCTAATCTGAATTATCAATAAAACACATTACCTAATTTTGTTACAATTTTTATTTACAAAATACAAAATCTTATTACTTATTATCTATAAAATAGGAGCGAAACATCTCATCCACTAAAATATCGTTGTACAATGTGTTCCCTGTAAATATACTCGTAAAACTATGCATTGAACATCCCTGAAACTTATATAGTAAATACATTAAGCAATATTCGTCACAAACTGAAGTCCACTCATTCTGAATCCTATCAACATTCCAGTTCCATCTTTTGCAATTCCTTTTTAAAATCTCTAGATGATATGGTACAGGTGATCGTCCATATGAATCAAAATATTGACCGACGTCATTCGTATCGATATATAAAGCTACCCAATGTGACCCTGGTTTATCTTCTGTAATACAGCTGCAATATGGCTCTGTCAGTCATAACCTGACCATGGACTTGGAAGATTGGTATTGTAAACCTCTACGTTGAACACTAGTTATTTTATATCTGGCGTATAAGATGAGTAGTTACGTTGTACCAGCTCTGGCTCACTGAGTCAGAAGTGGTACAACGTTCGTCGATATCAGTGCTATTGTATTATACTTCTTTGTTCCTATCAACAACGCTAATCTGAATCATCAATAAAACACATTACCTAATTTTGTTACAATTTTTATTTACAAAATACAAAATCTTATTACTTATTATCTATAAAATAGGAGCGAAACATCTCATCCACTAAAATATCGTTGTACATTGTGTTCCCTGTAAATATACTCGTAAAACTATGCATTGAACATCCCTGAAACTTATATAGTAAATACATTTAGCAATATTCGTCACAAACTGAAGTCCACTCATTCTGAATCCTATCAACATTCCAGTTCCATCTTTTACAATTCCTTTTTAAAATCTCTAGATGATATGGTACAGGTGATCGTCCATATGAATCAAAATATTGACCGACGTCATTCGTATCGATATATAAAGCTACCAATGTGACCCTGGTTTATCTTCTGTATCCAAATTGCATATTATATACGTTGGTACGTGGGTATACATGGGCAGTCTATTAGTAGCATAAACATTATTTTCTAGACTGGGGTGAATCTTTTTCAGATGTTGTTGTATATCTAGTGTATCCATGATATTACTGCTATTAGTAGATTATTACAGTACCAACTGCTCAATGACTTACATATGAATGATCAATTATAGTGATTTCTAAATATTAAATTGCATTCTTTTGTGTTATACCAATCGTATTTGAGTCATCGATACATCGAACGAGACGCAACACGAAGGAATGTTGAGATAAGCAACAGAATGTGAGATAAGCTTGTTGACGCATAAAGTTACTATCAGTTCCACTGCAGAAATTCTTTAGATTGGAATTATTACTTACTGGTGTTATATAAAACCAGGGCGCTGCTGTCATGGAGTTAGTGTATGGTCATTTGACCGCAGTGGATCCATCAATACTACATTTGTGT
Organism: Parnassius smintheus behrii; assembly: GCA_036936625.1. Classification (NCBI taxonomy): domain Eukaryota; kingdom Metazoa; phylum Arthropoda; class Insecta; order Lepidoptera; family Papilionidae; genus Parnassius; species Parnassius smintheus. Next base: position 3,248,546 of record JAUPFT010000013.1, read on the forward strand.
TACTTCAACGCATCAAAGGCCATGGATGTAAGTGTTTATTCTATTGACAAACTTACTTTTCTTTCTGTTATTTTCTTACGTGTGTATGATTTAGTGTTAACAAATTATATTTAAATATTGTGTGTGTATGTGATTAAACCGTGGTAGCTCAGATGGTTAGCGCAAGCTGTAAATTTCACAGTACGCGACCCGCGTTCGAACCCCGCCGGCACCAATCAAATTGTTAATTGCAATTTTAAGTGTTGATTTACCACTGCTCGGCGGTGAAGGAAAACATCGTGAGGAAACCTGTATGTCTGAGAAAATTTCGAAGGCATGTGAAGTTCGCCAACACGCATTGACGCAGCGCGGCGGGCATTTCCTAGCCCTAAATACAAAGTCAATAGCAGAAAGTGAAAAAGTTAAAAAATACTTTTTTAACAATGACAGTTATTAGTTGATCATTAGTGAATGTGATTCTGTTTACTTAAATTACAGGAAGACAAGAGCAGAAGGAAGAGATAAGATCATGGGAAGTAATGAAGCATTATGTGAAGTTTGTTGGAACAAACTTATTTTTAGTCACGTGTAAATACTTTTAACTTTTTGGTTCAAAATGACACAAAATCTAAAAAATATTAGATACATCATCGACATGGACGGATATTACATTACATATCCTCATAAACATTTTCAATGTAGAGAAATGGCTATTCTAAACGTAAAACTGTCTAATAAAAATTATGCGTTTATCGATCATTATTTGTTTCGGCCAAGTTACCTTTCAATTATTTGTCGCCAAAAGACAAAAAAACTGTTAGTTATTGCGAAACATACGTGCACGGCATTCCATATTTTGACGTGACCGAAGAATTAAAATGTGCCTACAAACAAGAGAACATTATTCCAATATTAAATTGGTACATTATAAATTTGTGCAAAGACGAAGTGATCGCATACAAAGATGGTTCAGCAGAAAAACAATTTTTAAAAATGTTGACGACGAATGATTTTACATATTAAGATTTGGAATTCCTTGATGATAGTTAACATTTGGTAAATTATATAAAGGTTGCATTTCATCAAAGTAAGTGACTAAAAATATGTTTGTTCCAACAAACTTCACATAACAATGCTTCATTACTTCCCATCATCCCATCTCTTCCTTCTGCTCTTGTCTTCCTGTAATTTAAGTAAACAGAATCACATTCACTAATGATCAACTAATGACTGTCATTGTTAAAAAAGTATTTTTTAACTTTTTCACTTTCTGCTATTGTCTTTGTATTTAGGGCTAGGATATGTCGCGTGTTTAGGGCAATGCGTGTTGGCGAACTTCACATGCCTTCGACATTTTCTCAGACATACAGGTTTCCTCACGATGTTTTCCTTCACCGCCGAGCAGTAGTAAATCACCACTTAAAATTGCAATTAACAATTTGATTGGTGCCGGCGGGGATTGAACGCGGGTCGCGTACTGTGAAATTTACAGCTTGCGCTAACCATCTGAGCTACCACGGTTTAATGAAATACACACACAATATTTAAATATAATTTGTTAACACTAAATCATACACACGTAAGAAAATAACAGAAAGAAAAGTAAGTTTGTCAATAGAATAAACACTTACATCCATGGCCTTTGATGCGTTGAAGTAACACAAATATAGTATAGATAGATCCACTGCGGTCAAATGACCACACACTAAGTCCATGACTGCAGCGCCCTGGTTTTATATAGCACAAGTAAGTAATAATTCTAATCTAAAGAATTTCTGCAGTGGAACTGATAGTAACTTTACGCGTCAACAAGCATATCTCACGTTCTGTTGCTTATCTCAACATTCCTTCGTGTTGCGTCTCGTTCGATGTATCGATGACTCAAATACGATTTGTGTAACACAAAAGAATGCAATTTAATATTTAGAAATCACTATAATTGATCATTCCTATGTTAGTCATTGAGTAGTTGGTACTGTAATAATCCACTAATAGCAGTAATATCATGGATACACTAGATGTACAACAACATCTGAAAAAGATTGAGACTGCCCATGTATACCCACCACAGATTGCCTCCTAATAGATTCCGCATACAGGGCCACAAACGTGCGCAACACATACTTGCTGTAGCTAGCATACGAAGTGACGCTAAGAATCACGATATCATTGTCGACCAAGTTTGTGACCCGTAGGCACGTCCGAGTTTTTGAAAATTTAAAAATAATTTTTGTATCCAAAATACATTACAAATGGCTTCCTATGCAGTGAAATGGTGTGGCAAGTCAGCTAAGACATCCAGTTACCAAAAAGATGGCATAATATTTCATCGGTAAGTAAATTTTATTCTTATCACGTTAACCTATTTCAAATGCACCGGAGTTCAAACTTACACTGGATATTAAATGTTGCAAAGTGATATCATTTGAGCACCCGTTGATGTCTTTTTTAATATGTCCCTTTCACTCATTACGTAAATTAAAATAGTTGTCTTTGTCTAACGACAGCACGTGTATCGATAGTGTTGTGATTTATAAGTAGATATTTGTTTGGTCATCGTTTACTTTTCTTTTGTAGTCATTATTTTTTACAAATAGTGGCGTATAATTGTGGTACCTATATGTTATAGGTTTCCTAAATGCCCCGAAAGGAAAAGATGTGGATCGATGCTACATGTCGGGAGGACCAATGGTTGCCCACCAAAAATAGTGTGCTATGCTCAAGACACTTCACAGAAGACAATCTTCATATTATGAAAAACCGTAGAAGGCTGGTGGATTCCGCTATACTATCTCTATAATTGCCAGTTTTAGTATGGAATTTTACATTTTAAAAAAGAATAATACCAATGGTGAAAATTACACAATAAGTAATAGCATTAAGTGGTTAGTGGTGATATTCTAATATTTAATGTATTTACTGTTACTGTGAATTGAATGTTGAATGACACGTCGAAATTAAACTATTTTTAAAGGATTTATAAACCATAAAACAAGTGAAAGTTATAATGTGATTAATGTTATTCTAGTGTTGCATGAACTTCAGTAATATCCTATTATTATTATTATTAATTACATCTAAATTTGAAACACGTACCGTATGGTTTTTTAATTAATAATACTAATTTTAGGTGCAACACTAAGCAAAAATACTGTCACCACCGAAGGGACATATCAGAACACACACAAAGGATTCACACCATTTTGTTAGTGAGATAAAAGACATACATCTACAGCTGACTATGAAACTATAGTCAGTTTTGGTGGTCAGTCACTATTCACATGCCTACTTATTGAAGACTGCTTCTCAACTGTAACTAGGAAGCTACAAGATAACAATATGCCTGCAGAATATACAGTATTACTCAAATACTGCTTCAGATCTGACTATCTATTGTAGATGGAAGAGTTCTACAAGCAAGTTGATGGTGTAGCGATGGGCTCACCTGTATTTCCTATAGTCGCCGACATATATCATGGAGGATTTTGAGGAGAAACCCTTCTTACTGCTCCTATAAATCCAAGATTCTACAAGCGGTACGTAGACGACACTTTTAATATTTTACCGTCTGACAAAGCAACTGCAGTTTTAGACTACCTTAACTCCATATGCTACAAAATACAAATCACGATGGAGTTAGAAGCAAATAATACTTTAGCTTTCCTGGATGTTTTAGTCATCCGAAATCTTGATAACACTATTGGTCATACTATGTATAGGAAAGAGGCCTATACCAACCGATATTTAAATGGTGAATCTCACCATCATTCTTCATAGTTTGCTACTGTAGGTAAATATTTGTTTCAGAGAGCACAAGGGATCAGTGACAGAATACATCTGGCTGCCGAGCTTCAGCATGTCAATCAAGTATTGCAAGACAACAAGCTTTGGGTCAACGTCACAGCGACCGAGTGAAGCCGGCTACAGTCGGTGGATGGGTGCTGCCATCTGCTTGGCATCCTATAATTAACAAAATCTATCCAAAACCAAGCATACCACTGCAAGACTTCAAGATACTGTAAGCTCGTTTTATGCAGATCGGGACCAAAAATTAATATTCAAAAAGTGAAGATAGCCGGACTAACTATGATATTGAGATGTCAAAGATTTAAGTCCCCCCCCCCCCGTGATCATAAATTAATTAAACGCAATAAAATCCATATAATTATATAGTTGTATTCAATGTGTAGTGTTCGCGTAAATTTAAGAAATCATTAGATTACATGTACAAATATATATATTCTTTTATTTATATACACTGTTTTATTTTTTAATAAATTTAAAATAAAAATGGATCAATTCATTTATTTATCAACAATAAATAAATCCCAAATTTATCGACCAACGTCCCAACCCTGTCCCATCACTATGGTTCGGAGCATTCTAAGTTCAACCTTGAATTATCCAATCACAGCCCAATTGACACGTCCCCCGCAACCCGAGATTTGGTGAAATCGAAACAGAACAAATATTCCATGATGCGGTATCTATGTATTAGGAGGTAATCTGTGATACCCACGTACCAACGTATATAATATGCAATTTGGATACAGAAGATAAACCAGGGTCACATTGGGTTGCTTTATATATCGATACGAACGACGTCGGTCAATATTTTGATTCATATGGACGATCACCTGTACGATATCATCTAGAGTTTTTAAAAAGGAATTGTAAAAGATGGAACTGGAATGTTGATAGGATTCAGAATGAGTGGACTTCAGTTTGTGGCCAATATTGCTTAATGTATTTGCTATATAAGTTTCAGGGATGCTCAATGCATAGTTTTACGAGTATATTTACAGGGAACACATTGTACAATGATATTTTAGTGGATGAGATGTTTCGCTACTATTTTATAGATAATAAGTAATAAGATTTTGTATTTTTATATAAGGCTTCGGATATATTGACGCGGTTACGTGATAAGTGGCAAAACTCTTGGTGAAACGTATTCACAAAGCACGGTTCTGAATCACCTGCATCTATCAACTTCCTGGACCTTTTATTAGTCGTCCTTCTACCTAGTGGAGTGACCACCCTACTCTTCGAGGCTACCATTCAAAAAAATTCTTTCCCATTGGTTTTCGATTCCTCGAACTATACGGCCCATTCACCGATCACCAAGCGATATTATTATAATAGGGATCCTTATTGATCGTGAATTAATTTTGATAAATAAGTAATTTCCGTGGTACCTATATGGCAGCTAGCCATTTTATAGTTACAGCATGAATGAGTAGGCTAACATGGGGAAGGACCACGCTCTCACAGAATACCAGTATGAAATAGCAGTTTAACGCTGCTGTGTTTCGTAAAGTGAGTGTAGAGATCCGCAGACCCTTTTTTAATGGAAACGAAGTGTTTCCACCTTAGATCTCAGGGGTGATAACGCATCTGCGTTTTAATTCTTAAACGACGATAAATGTGGATTTCTATGAGTCACAGCATCCACTTACAACTGGAAATCCTTTTACTGGAAAGGAGGTATTCCATCTTAGTCCTCATGGGTAACAACGCACCTGCGTTTTAACTTTTAATCGAGGATAGATATAAATAATGCCTGTGAGCTACAGCATTCAAATACCATCAGGTGATCTGTGTGCGTGTTTGTCACTCTTATTCTATATTTTAAAAAAACGTATAATTATATTACATCTCACAACGCTGCTAAAATCTGTCGTAAGTTGAAAACGCTCTTTAGAATTGAAAGTCCTTTCAAAAATCGGTCAAGTGTATGTCGGCCATTTTATTACTAACCGCATCTATTGAGGTCTAAGTTATTATTCATAGTAAATCACGAAAAAATACTTATGTTATATTACCTTTTACCAGCGACTTCGTCTGCTTACAACTCAAACAGAAAGAAACCTACAGATATAATATTATAAAGGTCTTTTGGTGGTAAGTAATTCAATGCTCAAGAACCTACTCTTTTGTATAGTGACAATCGAACTTATAGTTCACCTGAAGGTTAATGGCTGTTGAAGTCTATGGACACTTGCAGCCAATTTAAATAAAGAAGGCTTCGGATGCGTTGTCACCCCTGGGGACTAAGATGGAATGCCTCACAGTCTGTTATTATACTGACTCTAGACCTTTGACTCTGCCTCTGTCTCCGCCTTTGCCTTTAGAACGGAACACGGCAGTGCAAGTATTGTTGGTTATCTGACAACAGAAATAGATAAAAGGATGATCCTTTTATCTACCATGCTACCAGGGGATGTGAAAAACCAATGTCCGCCACAAAAGCCATTTTTTAAATAGAATAAGGGTGACGTACGCGCACACAGTCCACCTGATGGTAAGTGGATGCTGTGGCCCATAGACATCTACATTTATCGTCGATTAAGAAATAAAATGTAAATGCGTTGTCACCCCTGAGGGCTAAGATGGAGTGCCTCGTTTCCAGTAAAAAAGGGTCTCCGCATCTCTACACTCACCATACGAAACACAGCAGTATTAAGCTGCTATTTTACGCTGGTATTCTTTGAGAGAGTGGTCCTTCCCCGGTCGAGCCGACCCATTCGTACTACAACCATAATATAGCTGCAGCGTGGCTCCACCACGCATAAAATTTATTATTTCATATTTGGGAACAAATATTAATCCGAGGCCAAAATCTGGGCGAATAGATAGGGTTGAATTGATAGGGTATGGTTTAAAGTTTCGATGCCGCACTTGTATATGGAAGGCATCGCAACATGACTTGTGAACGGCTGCGTTGTCATGCAAAAAGAGCGCAACTCGAGACCATTTTCCCCTTCTCTTTTCTTTAATCGCATATTTTTACCGACTTCAAAAAGGAGGAGGTATTCAAATCGACTGTATGTTTTTATTATGTATGTGTTAACCTCATAACTCTTCTCTGAGTGAACCGATTTTTAAGGTTCTTTTTTTACATGAAAGCTGGTGCTTCTCGTGTGGTTCCATATGAATTTAATCAAGTCTGACCAGTAGTTTTTTAGTTATCTTTAATACTTAATGCGTGTTTAATTGACTTCGAATACATTGATTCGGTCGTATTGAAGTCGGTTGTACAAAATTTTTAATTTTACCACTTGTAATTTTCCTAGCAGCGTAGCTTATTACTGTTCTATGATATTGGCATATAACCGATCAATAAAATCCTCTCTGAAGCACAGAAAACTGAAGGACTGAAGCCATAATCTTACCAGACGATTGTGATACCTTGAACTTCTTAGGCGGTGCTGCGCCTTTTTTATTCCATTGTATGGACTTCTGCTATAACTCAAGTTCATAGCGATTAACCCAAGTTTCATCCTCGGTCACAATTCGGTTCATATTTTCGTCCCTGTTGTCATTACACAGGTCCAAAAACTCGCGCGAACACTCAACACGCTACTTTTTTTGAAGCGGTGCGAGCATTCTTGGTACCTATCCTGCACTGACCTTAGACATGCCAAGATGGTAAATGTCGTAGATAATATTCCAGTCATTTCTGTGTTCTATTTTTTCTTCAGACAAGCGTCTTCAAGTAAAAGTTTTTCAACTTTTTCGAATTTCGTCCCGCTTGGTTTCTTACTGATTCGTCCAGTGGTAAATTAAACATAAGAGTGACTTTCAATAAGTATTATTTGTAATCTATATTGAATAATAAAAAAATCCATTTCTATTTCCTACCATGTAGGTACTATCTTTCACGATTTACTCAATATCTTTCACGATTAACATTTTTACTCAATACCTTTCACGATTAATAGATTTACTCAATATCTTTCATGATTAACAGTTCTACTCAATATATTGCACGATTAACAGTTTTACTCAATATTTTTCACGATTAACATATTTACTCAATACCTTTCACCATTTACAGATTTACTTAATAATCTTTCAGGGTTAACAGATTTACTCAATATCTTTCACGATTAACAGATATACTTAATATCTTTCGTTAAACGTGGTTTATTTTATTGCAGGTTGACCCAAACGGCACCGGAGCTATCCAGGCGTTGGACGCGGCGCGGTTCCTAAAGAAGTCGCGGCTCAGCGATGTGGTGCTCAGCAAGATATGGGACCTCTCCGACCCCAATGGAAAGGGGTACCTTGACAAGGTGGGGTCAAAGTGGTGGTACTATAACTTTAACACGTTTCGTAAAGGTCCACCGTGATGTCCTCTAGACCGAATTTCCACCACAGCGGCCAGTCTCAATAGAGCTATCTAAGCAGAACATTTTTATATGTGCTAGAGCCACGCTGCAGCTATATTACGGTATGCTATTTTACGCTCGTATTTTATGAGAGTGTGGACCTGGAAAGGACCACACTCTCATAAAATACGAGCGTAAAATAGCAGCTTAATACTGCTGTGTTTCGTATGGTGAGTGTAGATATCCGGAGACCCTTTTTTACTGGAAACGAGGCATTCCATCCTAGTCCCCAGGGATGACAACGCATCTGCGTTTTGATTCTTAATCGAGGATAAACGTAAATGTTTATGGGCCACAACATCCACTTAGCATCAGGTGGACTGTGTGTTCGTTTGTCACCCTTAATCTATAAAAAAAGAACAACTTTATAGTGCCCCAGTTGTTTGTGCAAGCACAGATGCATTGTCTGTTCTCTCACTCTCATAGTCCGATGGGATGGAAAGCCGACACTATCGGAGACAGATCACGCGCACAACCTGCGGCGGAAAGCACTTAGCTTTCTAAAGCACAGGCGTAAAACACCGCCAACTTCCTGACTCCGGGCTGCTACTGAAAATTTCTTCACAGAAAAACCCAATGGCCTCACTTTGGGATTCGAACCCGTGACCTCATGATTAGCAACCGCGTTTACCACCACTAGACCAACGAGACGTTTACAGTAACGGTTAAGTCCACCGTACCTAAGGTTTAACCCAGCAAAACTCATCATTTATTATACGTGCTATAGTCACGTTGCAGCTATTGTAGTTGAAACATGAATGGCTCGCGCGAGCTAAGACCACGCTCTTAATAAATACCAGCGTAAAATAGCAGTAGCAGTAGCTCAATGCTGCTGTGTTTCGTATGGTGAGTGTAGAGAACCGGAGGCCCTTTTTACTGGAAATGAGGCATTCCATCTTAGTCCTCACGGGTGACAACGCGTCTGCATTTTGATTCTTAATCGTGGATAAATGTAGATGTCTATGGACCACAGCATCCACTTACCATTTGGTGGACTGTGTGCTCGTTTGACACCCTTATTCTATAAAAAAAAACATCACGGAATATCACCGTGAAATAAGAATAGAGTTCATTAAATGTCCGAGTCAGAAATAATATCGCTAAGTGATTCTATAAATATGATTCGCTGTTCGTACCCATGTCAACGCTCGTTGTGATACTTGTAGATCTCATCAATCTTAACTTTAAACTATATATATATATATATATATATATATATATATATATATATATATATATATATATATATATATATATAAATAATTGGTTGTATATATATATATATATATATATATATATATATATATATATATATATATATATATATATATATATATATATATATATATATATATATATATACAACCAATTATAGCTCAGTAACTTTATTTGCTAGCCTATTTTAGCATTAGTAGCTAGTAAAGCTTACATCTGAGAGACGAGGTGTAATCATGAAATCATTCTAAACAAATTGTTACCTGAATATTTATTTTTTTAATCTTGAGAAGCACTTCTATCGAAATCAAAAGGATCGGAAAGTTTTCGACCGATATTCACCATGAGGTGAGGGGGAAATCCTTAGGCTAGGACCGTATTAATGCAATTAAAATAATAACAAAATTTCAAATAAAAAAATGTCTTGAATGTTGCTTTTAAGTTTGAGAACCAATTCCAATTTTTGAGCTAGAAAAGATCGGAAGGTATGACTGATTTTAACCAATGAGAGAAAAGACCTGAGCCTAGAATCGTATTAAAACTATTAAAATAACAACATTAAGCAACCAGTACCAACAAAATGAAAAAATAAAATAGGAACAAACAAAAGACAATGAAACTCACTTTTTTAAATTAAACTTAAGTTGCCAGGGGTTGGCAGGTGCGCAGGGTTGCCGTATATTAGAAAAATCCAAGGAAACGAGATCCTTTTAGGTCCATAACATACATCCAACTTATCGGAGCAGCAGATACAGTCTGTAGGGAAGAACATCAATAGTTATGTTGAGAATAAGTAACCTATTTATTATTTATCGATCTTACACCTAATACGAACTTACTACGACGTACCTTACTGGCTTGATACAAGCTAGTACTATGCGCACGTAGTTGGATGGAAAATAGAACCTTTTAATCGAAACTATCATACGACTGATTGTTTTGATAGATGAGAAATCCAAGCGTTTTATACGTGGTAGAGCCACAATGCAGTTATATTATGGTTGTAGCGCGAATGGGTCGGCTCGACCGGGGAAGGACCACGCTCTCACAGAATACCAGCGTTAAATAGCAGCTTAATACTGCTTTGTTTTATGGTGAGTGTAGAGATCCGAGGACCCTTTTTTACTGGAAACGAGGCATTCCATCTTAGTTCTCAGGGATGACAACGCATCTGCGTTTTGATTCTTAATCGAGGATAAATCTAGATGTCTATGGGCCAGCATCTACTTACAAGCAGATTGACTGTGTGCTCGTTTGTCTCCCTTACTTTATAAAAAAATCTAGAGGCGTGCAACTCTGTGCCTGTACCCGAGACTGGCAGGATTAGTTTCACCGAGTCCAAGTTGTGTCGATATGTTGGTGTGAACTCTCCATCGATTCTTCCCATTATTACATACAATATTAAGTTTTTACCCTATCATAAATATAAAATTTTTCATCATCACCGCCATTGGAGCTACTACTGAACATAAGTTTGCCCCAAGGTCTGCCACAAAGCACGGTGTTATGCCACCTGTATCCATCGATTTCTTGCATCTTTTACCAGGTCTTGTCACTCCATCTTCACTTTGCTCACCAGTACGAGGCCCCGTTCGAGAACCTTTGATTAAGTTTTTACCCTATCTCAAATATAAGGCTCGTTATTAAATTGACTTAAAAAACTTGCCTTTTTCAACATTATGCTAAATTATGTAAATATTAAATTAGTCTGCAACAGTGCGGACGCCGTTGTTCAAATTAGCTGAGATAGTGTTATCAGTAGGTGTTTGGCGTAATGCGACGCGACGCTTCATCTGTACTGACAGCTCTGGTGACTGTATGTAGGTTGTGACGGGTAGGATCATTAGGACGTGTAGGAAGTTTCATTGAAGTTAATATGTACTACGTATTAGCAGGATGCCGAGGATTGGTCTGACTCTAAGTTTGTGCCATAAAAAGGTACTTTGTGCCCTTCGACCACGTGTCCTGCACTGACGCACATATTTTGTTCGGTCTTTCTGTTCTAGTACGTAGTACATATTACTTTAATGTCAAGTTTAAGGTTTATTGTGTTTGTGATTGTGTGTAAATATATTGAAAGTACGTGTGCTAGTGCCGTGTTTGTAACCTGAGTAGCTTAGGAGGTGAGCGTTTGCCGTAAATTGCAAATAACCCGGGTTTGATGCTCACCGGCACTGGTTTACCCACGTGCTCGGTGGTGAAGCCCGCCAACACCCAACAAGCACTGGTGGAGGAGCGAAGCTAATAGCTTGATAACCCTTTCAAAAAATGACGAGGTCTGTATCCAGTTGCCCGACGTATACAGGCTGAGACTTTAACTCTAAGGTTGAAAAACCAGCAAACAGTCCACCTGATGGTAAGTGTATACCCATAGAAATCTACATATGTCCTCGATTATGAATCAAAAGGTGCGTGCTCACTTCTGGGTGACCACGTTTGGTTCTGGTTTGATTCCTCAGGAGGATTATGCATTATACCTTGTTACCAGCAAAAAGTGTTTCCGATTATCTACACTCACTATACGAAACACAGTAGCATTAAGCTGCCATTTTACGCCGGTAGTCTTTAGGAACGTGATCCTTCCCCGGTCGAGCCACAACCTATTCGTGCGGACGGTTAAATTCTATAATTAACTTCCATTTATGACATTTGGTTTATGATGGCTCCGTAGCACAGTGGCGTAGTTTGGACGTGCGATTCGAATTCCTCACGGACGAGGTGTTGATTACAAATAATTTGTCCTGGTATGGACGTGTCCTTCTGTAATTTTGGCATGAACCGTCTCACGATACGGGAGAAAATTCTACTCGGGTTTCGCGTGTTTTTTTTTTAAATAAAAAAGTTATCTCTTTATCCTTAACAACCGGTTTGATAACACTACTGTTAAGTGTTTTGTAAAACTGGAATGTTAAATACAAACCAGCGTGTACACGCGCGTAATCGCCGACGTACTTTCAATTTATTGTATTACGTTTCAATATTAATGTGATTGACTGCAAATGGCCGGTTGTAGTTGCGTAACAAAGCCGCTTTATAAATTAAGGTATTCTAGAGAGTCGCTTAAAACGTCATCGAATCGAAGGCGTCAGGAAATAAAACGAATTTAAAAATTAATTTAAACGCGATAAAATACCAAAAATTAGTTTTATTAAACGCCTTCTAAAAAAAGAGGACATTACCAACTTGTCAGAATATTATTTTTATGAATTGTTAATAAATACTCTTAAATATTAAAATAAATGAACACTTCTCAGTAACGAGTTGAAGTTGAAAATTGAAAATCATGTAATTTACACGTAGTAGAGCCACGCTGCAGGTATATTATGGTTGTAGCACGACTGGGTCGGCTCGACCGGGGATGGATCACGCTCTCACAGAATACCAGCGTAATATTGCTGTGTTACGTATGGTGAGTGTAGAGATCCGGGACCCTTTTTTACTGGAAACGAGGCATTTCATCTTAGTCCTCGGGGGTGACAACGCATCTGCATTTTGATTCCTAATCGCGGATAAATGTAGATGTGTCTATGGGCCACAGCATCCACTTACCATCAGGTGGACTGTGTGCGCGTATGTCACGCTTATTCTATAAAAATACTTTATAAGTAATTATAATACTCTATTATACACCATATTAAATGCAATATGCAAACCACAATAACACCGCCCATCACGATGCGACACTGAGCAGCCTCTGTGCAACAATATCATCTACCTTGTTTGCTTGTACTCAAAGAATTACCACGACTACACATGACAACAGCACTGCCCTGTTGTTTAGTGGCGGCACAAATAGGTGAGAGAGTGGTATTTACCCACAGGGCCTCTTACGCAGAAAAGGAATACAATCATCTAACGGTGCATTTTTGAAATAATGCTCTCAATGACGGCAAATCTTAACGAAGACTAACCGTGTGCGCAGGACAGGATTATAGTACCCGAGTATATGCATAAGCACAGATGCATTCTATTATCTCAGTGTTATAGTCTGATGGAACGGCAATCCGACACAAACGGAGAGAAATCAGACGCAGGAACAACGGCTTTATGTGCTTTCCGAGGTGCGGTGGTAAAACTCCACCAAATTACGTGGTTTTAAGTGGGAGAGCCACCCTGCAGCTATGTTATGGTAGTAGCACGAATAGGTTGGCTTGACTGGGGAAGGACCACGCTCTCACAGAATACCAGCGTAAAATAGCAGTTTAATGCTGCTGTGTTTCGTATGGTGAGTGTAGAGAACGGGAGATCCGTTTTACTGGAATCGAGGCGGTCTATCTTAGTCCTCAGGAGTGACAATGCATCTGCATTTTGATTCTTAATCGAGGTTAAATGTAGATGTCTATGGGTCGTAGCATTCATCCCTTATTCTGTAAAAAATATATCTGAAATAGATAAGTATTGTGGTTTAAATAGTCTTTATCTAACTAAATTATGTTGTTTCAGGCAGGGCTGTTCGTGGCGCTCAAACTGGTGGCCCTAGCGCAAGCAGGCAAGGATATCAATATGAGTAATATACATAGCGAGGCGCCGCCGCCGAAAGTCGTAAGTTGACTACATCTCAGTTAAATTTTACGTGGTAGAGCCATGCTGCGGCTATATTACTGGTATAGTTGTAGCTCGACCGGGGATACACCACGCTCTCACAGAACACCAGCGTCAAATAACAGCTCAATGCTGCTGTGTTTTATTTGTTGAATGTAAAGAACCAGAGACCCTTTTTACTTGAAACGAGGCATTCAGTCCTCACGGACGACAACGCATCTGCATATTGATTCGTTATCAAGAATAAATATAGATGCCACAGCAACCACTTACCATCAGCTAGACTGTGTGCTCGTTTTGCCACCTTTATGCTATAAGAAAAGCCCAGAACCTAGAAATATATTTAGCGTTAGTGTAGTGGCGATGTAAGAATATCTACTACCCTATTTCGGCCCGTGCGTGTCGTAAGCGGCGACAGAAGGAAGCTGAAACCTGAGGTGGACATGGCCACTATGAGGCAATCTATTGGAAGGCCTATGTTCAAGTTTTATAGGCTGTAATGGATAGGTGTATGGCCTATCAAAAGTTAACAGCTGAACGTAGGTCCCCCCATAGATTGCCTCATGGGGAGAATTTCGCTATATTTGCCACGCTTGGCTGGGCTTGGTTTGGCCGCTGCAGTTTCTTAATAAAAAGATGCCTATCTCCAAGTTAACTTCAGTCGTCTCTTACGACACCCACAGGATGCCATGAGCTTTACTTTTACACCGCTAACAACAATGAAAGTGTCAAAATATTGGTCTCCTTGAATAGTTCTCGTAGAGTCTCTCCAAATCTTTTTTAAATAAATTCATAAGTTCTTAAGATAATTTTGAAAATGTTTTCCCTTACCATTAATGTTCATGTTATTTCTAGGGCGAGTTGCCCAAGGTTCCACCACCCAGTGCCCCCGTGGTTTCAACAGGCGATTGGAGCATCAAGCCGACCGAGCGCGAGAAATACAGTCAGTTGTTTGATTCACTGCAGCCCAACAATGGCCTCATCCCCGGCAACAAGGTAAGCAAGTCCATCTATATCAACCACGCGATAATACTGTATAATCTGCGTGCTTACGAGTATAAACTCTCTAAACTAATTTCCTTGATTTTTATAAACCTGTCTTATTAATCTAATTTTTTAGAACTCGTAGGATGTTAATGTGAGAAAAATAATTTACTGTTATTTTGAAGAAATCTCTGCTTTAAAAAAGTTAATGTTTTTATTGTCAGGGTTCTGTGCCTAAAAGTCCTAATAGGATAACTTTGTTGACTGCCCGTCCGTCCGTTTATCAAAATAAAAACATAAAAAGTAAAGTTAGGAAGTAAGTGTACACCGCATTGCTCCAATGCGTGTTATGTTTGATTCTTGATTGAGGGTAGATCTAGATGTCTATGGATCACAGCATCCACTTACCATCAGGTGGATTGTGTGCTCGTTTGTCACGTGCGTTCACATGTGGTATCAAGTGCGGTGGTCTTGTTCTTCAATAAAGGCGACAACACTCACTTGAAGAACTACAGACCGATTTCCCTTCTGAGCCGCGTCTACGTGCAGTTTTGGAGAGTCATTACGTCTCGCACGCAGACTCGACGACTGCCAGCCTCCCGAACAAGACGGTTTCCGAAAAGGCTTTAGCACCATAGACCTCATACATAACCCTTCAATAAATTGTACAGAAGTCCGAAAAGTACAATCTGCCACTATGTCTTGCGTATGTGGACTATGAGCAATTTTGCTTCCGTCGAAATTTGGGCGGTGCTGCTGTCCCTTCAGCGGTGCCAAATTGACTGTCGGTATATCGAAGTGCTGAAGTGTTTGTACAGTAGGGCTACGATGGTTATCCGAATACAGAACCAGAGTACGTAATCTATCGAACTGCAGAGGTGTAAGACAGGGTGACGTTATATCCCCGAAACTCTTCTCCGCTGCATTGGAAGACGTTTTCAAGCTACTGGACTCGAAAGGATACGGTATTAACGTCAATGGCGAGTACATCACTCACCTTCGATTTGCCGATGATAAAGTCCTTATGGCAGAATCGCTGGAAGACCTAAGCACTATGCTTGACGTCAGTGGTGTCTCCCAACGGATAGATATTAAAATGAATATGGACTAAACAAAAGTCATGTGTCAATCGACGGATTCAACTCGGCTGGGCAGCGTTCGGGAGATTACGACACATTTTCTCGTCGGGTATACCTCAAAACCTGAAAACTAAGTTGTACAACCAGTGCGTTTTGCCAGTGATTACCTATGGATCTGAGACGTGGTCCTTTACTGTTAGCCGTATGAGGAAGCTCAAAGTCGCTCAGCGAGCTATGAAGAAGGCTAGGCTTGGGGTTTCACTGCGTGATAAACTTAGGAATGAGGATATCCGCAGTAGAACCACAGTGACCGACATAGTCCAACGGATTAGTTAGCTGAAGTGACAAAAGGTTGGCCATGTAATTTGATGAACCGACAACCGACATCCTCTTACCGGTGGGCGAAGTGTAGGGCGTTCCCCCACTAGATGCAGTGACGACCTGGTAAGACATGCAGGAAGTCGATGCATGCAGGTGGCTCAGGACCGTGCTTTGTGGCATTCCGCGGAGGAGGCCTATGTTCAGTAGTGGATTGTGAAGGGCTGTAATAATGATAATGATTTCAATATTGCAGACCGACATTTCAATTTTATTTTATATGTATAAATTATGTTTCCTTCATAAAATCATCCATTACACACATCTTTTTATTCTTTACAAAAACTATTTTAATAAGTGACTTTTTCTTTGTCAATTTTAGGTTAAAGGCGTCTTGATGGAATCAAAACTACCTTTAGAGACTCTTGGAAAAATTTGGGACCTTGCCGATCAGGACAAAGATGGAATGTTGGATAGACACGAGTTTATTGTGGTGAGTATTTGAATAATGTCTATTGATCATTGTGGTTATCTAGTAATCAATTCGTATTCGTAGATTTCTATATCTGTATCAAAGCCGGTATTCTGTTTAACAATGGTTAGCATTCGTTTTTATATTGTTAATATAAATCGGGTTCTGTGAATACCGTTAACTAGGGTAGCTAAGGCAACTTTTAAAATTAACGCGTTGAAAGACAAAATTTTATGAGCGTGTACCGGTTTATTGCCATATCTGTATTTATATATATCATTTACCAATAACCATGCTCATTTGAATTAAAATATGGTTACTTGACTTAAAAATATCAATTCCGTTACCACGGATTTTTACTGGGTATTACATTTACTTCTACAGAAATCAATATGTAATGCTCTTCTCCATACGTTTCATTTATCATTTAAAGGTAATAAATCTGTTCCGACATGCTTTGTGTTTGATTCTTATTTTATGTTAATTTAATATTTTGATAAAATCGCAGAGTGAAGTGACTTTGCGCTACGCGTGGTTTTCATAATATAAATAACAGTTATATACAGTATTGGTGTAATGATTCAATGCAATGCGTATAGTACACAAGTCGAGTTATACATGTTTATTAATTTCCTTTCCCTATATTTTTATTGGGTGTGTTTATGTTTTTTTATAATATTATTCAGAATTAGTATATAGGTGAGCATGTGAACATATCAGTGGAGTTAAAGAAATTAGATACACTATAATCTCACTAATCCGGCACTTCATCAGACTGACACATCCAATAATCTGGCACCCTCCGCCCACGCCTAAATCCTGAACATAATCTACCTATTGCCTTGCCTATTGGTTACGAAATCTATCAGAAAGAGGATTGGCGACAATTGAAGAAAACTTAAATTTTTGGTTTGAAGGGATTGAAGAAAGAAATATGTGAAGCAGTACAAGAAGAAGAAAGCTTTGTAGAAATGTTGGAACCACCGACTACTACATCTGTAAGAGTTAAACCAGATGAAGCATTGATTGTTTCCAATACCTGCATAACATGGGCAGAAGAAAACGGCATATCTGCTAAACATATTATAATTCTTCGAAACATGCGAGAAAAGGTTTTTAAGTAAGGATTACAAGTTGCACAAAAGCAGACCTCAATTAAGGATTATTTTAAAACTATGTAATTACATTATGTATTCTCTCTATGAAATGCTTTATTTTATTCTATATGATTTTTTCTCTATAATCCAGTAATCCAAACATTCCAATAATCCGGCACCCTCTGGTTTTTAATAATGCTGGAATACTGAGATTATGCGGTATTAATATTTAATAAACTATTTTATATTTTTTCCGACCTTACTAAATCTAAATCTTTATAATAACTTAGAACAAAGTCTCATTGCATAACTAACTTGTGAGGATAATAAATCAAAATAATGGGCAAATGACAAAAAAGTTTGGTTATCCCTACAGTTTATTTTCTTGTCCGTTTTCCCCCTGCCCTTGGAACATACTAGTATCTTATTGATGTTGGTATCTATTTATAATTGAAGTAATATGTACAACGTATTTGGAGAGAGCCGACACTAATGTTTGCAACATGCGTTAGAGCCCGTGGGCTCAAACTTACTTAGTCTGTCCCATAAAAAGGTAATGGTAGTAAGTATAAGAATATTGTACGGTAAATTAGACTATGCGCCCTGCACGGTAGAACAGATTATTTTTTACAGAAGGAGAAGCAAACGATACTCTTAATGCATCCGCATGCAAAACGTGACAATTATGGCAAAATCTTTCATATGAGGAATTCTACGAGAGAGGCCTCAGAGAGGCATTTAGCAGGGGACTTCTATAGGCTGTACTGGATGGATCAATTGCGTGTTTGCATGTCGCGCAGGCCATGCACCTGGTGTACAAGGCGCTAGAGAAGCACGCGGTGCCCACGTGCCTGCCGCCGGAGCTGCGCGCGAAGCCCGCTCGCCCGCCGTCCCGCCCCCCGTCGCGTCCGCCCTCGCGGCCGCCGTCCCGCCCGCCCTCGCCGCAGCCGCGGCCGCCGCGCCCGCAGCCGCCTCACCCCGCCCACCCTCCGCACCTGCCGCAGCCCACCTCCAACGCCATGCTGCTGGAGGGACTGCTCGACCTTTCTTCCGTAAGCATACAAACACTGCTATCTATTATTTATTCATTTATTTATTTAGGCACAATAAAGATATAAGCTTTACAAATTGTAATAAAACAATCTTAGAACGACACATGCAAACAAGCTATATATATATATATATATATATATATATATATATATATATATATATATATATATATATATAAATAAATGAACATATATATATATATATATATATATATATATATATATATATATATATATATATATATATATATATATATATAAATGAACATACAAATAAATTTAACAAAAATAAAGAAAATTGTCAATAAAGGGAACTAAACAGACTGCAATACAATACAATACAATATATTTATTTGCATTCCATAATGTAGAAATTAATAATATTCAATTTTCACAATATGGACCCTATCGGGTATAGCAAATTAGAACAGAGGAGGACGCAAAAATGTTTTATTTTATTCATTATAATTATTATATTATTCATTATATTTATATTATTCCTTATTATTATATCATTATTCGTGTTATTCATTCATTTATTTATAGTTTTCATTATCATTGTTACATTTGTCATTCAGGTATTCTATAAAGTATAATAACATTTATTGATTAGAAACACTTTTAATTGTCATAAATATATGATCATTTGTTTCGTTTTTTAATGGGTTTGGTAGTTTATTATAGACGGTTATTGACATTATGTAAGGGCCTGAGGAAAAGAGCTTCGTTCTAGAAGTTGGTAGCAAATAATCTATTTCCGTGTCTTAAACTATAAGCCGTAAGAATCATGCCCACTTTCCATACATTGATTGACCTGTCACTTGATTCCTTTATCAGGTCGCGTCTACCTACAACGACTGTTGTATAAAAACAATTATTGTTTATAATAACATAATAACTTATCATATTTTCATTTAGAGGCTAGGGAAAAATGCTCTTAAGTAAATAAAGTTTTGAGGTTATAACAGCTGTTAGATAAGGTCTTTATACTTATTTTTCTTTCCACACCATAGTATAAAACCATTAAAATCGTATCTAATCATAAATTAATATCATAAATAGATAAGTTATAAAAACAGAAATTAGTTATTTTGAACATTCATAAACCACATGATGAATGAACAAGTTTTTCGTAGTCTGAAACGGAACGTGGAAAACACGTTTTTAATATATTTTGGCATGGCTTCTGGGCCTTTGAGCCATTGTAAAGCACGTTCCGTCTCCAAAAGTCTATTCAGAATGATAAACAAAGTAACATTACTTTTTTTCTGGCTTTATTTGAAAATTCAATTATGCGATACGAAATAAGAAAAAAAATGCAATTTTATAAGATATTTTACATCACTAGACGCTTTAGAAAATTTTCAGGTCAATAATGGACATGATTCTTTAGTTTCTCTTTTTACGTAGAAATTAGGGTATTTTCGCACAAATTTGCATAACTCCAATATATAAATACAAATTAAGGTAAGAAGTTTAAGTTTTTTAAAATGAGGACCACAACTTTCAGTTCTTTCTATGTTACACATAATGCGAATTAGTTTTTTCTGTAAGATGAAGATGGTGGTTGCATCTGTACTGTTACCGCACAGGATAATACCGTACCTTAGCCACGCCTGTGCATAGGCATTGTAAGTAATTAACGCGGTCTGGAGGTCAGTTGTCTTTTTTATTTCACTTAGGGCATATACAAAACTAGACAATTTGTTACCAATTTTCTGAACGTGAGATTTCCAGTTGATGTGACTATCCAAAACTATGCCGAGTAGAGTGTGCTCATTTACTGTCTCGATTTTTGTATTTTTGTAAGAAAAATTAATTTTTATCGGCGCTTTTTGATAGGGGTAAAAAGGCAAAATTTTTGTTTTTTTTTGTAGTTTATTTCCAGGTTAGTTAGTTTATTTCCTCTTTCATCCATTGGTCAGTATTTTCAAATATTTTATATAATATATCATTTACGTTATGTACGTCACGACAAGGTGCTAAGATAGAGATATCGTCCGCAAACATAACACATGGGTTAACCATGGTTTCACTGAGATTGTAAATATATATTAAAAATAATAAACATCCCAATACACTACCTTGGGATATTGAAGCATTTACAATTATTTTATTTGATCTCACTTTTATTATTTTATTATTATCAAAGTATTCTATTTCTAAATATTGTTCTCTATCTTGTGATTTATGACTATGACTAGCCTTTCTAGATTGACCAAATTGTCTTCGATAGTGAATAATTGTGACTTCATCTAATATATAGAAATTAATGTTAGTTTGTTCGTATTTTATGCGCTGTAAAACATTGTAAACTTAATGCTTGTCAACTTACAGTAGATGGCGCCCGTATCATACCGACAAATTTATTTGAATGTTATAATATATCATACATCTGCAATGGATACATTGTCGTTCCTGATTAAACAATATAACTATTTCCAATTCAAAAAGATATTTCCACAGTTATTTCTATGATTATCTATTTTTAGAATATAGATAAGACCAATCTTTCCGCTTCAATTTTCCGGGACTAAGTGCTAAATCAATATCTAATACTTTGTTAATTAAATTGTTCTGCGTTTGCAAACGATTTACATAGGAAAAATATCTCAAAATACTTATGAAATGTTTGCTTCTATAAACGTGTAGATATACGTCAAACTTATCGGGAGGTATGGAAATTCACTAGGCGAAGGAGTTGAGGACAGTCAAGTACACCTTCCACCATCTTGTGCAATGGAATCCCTCAATAGTCTTCGATCCTCCAATAAGATAAGATTATAGTGTTTACGTCGACCATGGTGAGAGTGCAGTTCTTTAGATTTGTTAGAATGAAAAACGACATGTCATAGAAAACGTTTTTGTATTTCGATTTTTTTCTTATGAATCTCATACAGAGATGGTTGTATACCAAATGATTGTGAAATATTCTTGTGGCCGTAGAAGGAAAAGGGAGATCTCCCGCCGGGCAAGGTGCTCTGCCCGGGGAGCGGCCAACGCTCTGTGTGATAGTTCGGACTTCGGAGATATTCTATATATACTGTTTATGATTCGGAATTTTCGATAGCGTGATTTAGGCTTCGGTGTGTTGTTTCGCTTGTAGCGCGACGACAGCGCCGCCACATTCTAAAGTCAATCTTATATAACAATTATAAAATAGAAATTCTGAAATTGTCTATTTAATTTCTTTACAATTTACGAAGAAAAAAGCGTAGAGTTTTAAAACACTGACAATTTTGCCGATATGGGACTCTCTCTCAACTCAACTCTTTTTTAAAACTTAATGTTTTTTTCTTCTCGTAAAACTATGTCGTGGCATTTGTCAGTATTTAGTAAGACCATTTTTAAGCTTAGCTTGGACAGACACTCGGGGAGAATAGCATGCAAATAACCCCCTCAGTTTAATAGAAGCCATACAAGTAAGCCGGAAGACATACACTTTATTTATTTATATGTATAGATAGATTATCAGCAATCTCTTATTAAAATAAGTTTTTTTTAATTATAATAACTTCAACTTTAATTTTTCGATTGCGTTACAGCCGCCCACGGCGACGCCACCCAGCGTTCTCAACAGTATGTCGAGCGGCTTGACCAACAGTACGATGAGCGGCTCGTCGAACAGTTCTACCCTAGGTCCAACTGCGAGTGAGAGGGCGCAGTACGACGCTCAGTTCGAAGCGGCTGATCTGGACCGCGACGGGCTCGTTTCTGGTGCGGAGATTCGGGACACCTTCCTACGTAGTGGCCTGCCGCAACAGACTCTTGCCCATATTTGGTAAGTTCTAAAGTCCAGCTTAGATAATGTTCGGGTATTGGACGTATGTTTAATAATAATTAAACTTTTTTATAAAAACAGTTTAATAAAGATGTTAAAAGTATAAGATTAAAATATGTTAAAAATGTAAAATGTTAATGTTATATTAATGAGCTCGCGTCCGTCGCGGTTACGGTGATTACGTGAACTAACACAATTTTTATAATTGTCGAACTCTATCGATTGCTTCACGTAAAATGTTAACGCCAGCAGAAATGTATGGTTGGACCGTACATGCTGCCGGGCCAAGATGTAATAAGATGATTATAATGTTAGTTTGATGTGTTAGGTGATCTTATCTAAGTAACAAGGTGATAAACAATTTGTAACTTAACCTAATGAATGTTTGTTATTTTGTTAAATGAAAATGATGACAGTATCTAATTTATGATATAACAATTAATTTTATAATTAAACATTAAAACGTCTATGCGGTATGGGAGAACACACTTTGTTTTGTTTTTCAATTTCTCACGACACATCACTATGACACATATGTTGACGGTCAACATCACAATTTCGCGCACTAGCACTCACTGTGAAAACACTAGGCTTACGGTTAGCCTTTCTTTTATATCCCGCACTCACTGCACTGACACTACTCGCCGACTGCAGCTCCAAGTCCGGGGAGATCAGCGCACGCCGCCGCCGTCGCCGCCATCGCCACGCGAACACCGCCGCTACGACTGCTGCCACTCCGATTAACACGTAGTTGATTGCGTAGTGATGAATGTCGTGCGACGATAATGTGGTTAACTGCACGTTATTCTGTTTTAGGTCTTGTATTTGACGGTCTAAGTTATGTAAGGAGCTGTTCAAATCTGATATGTTGGTGTCATTTTCGTTTAGAGGTTCTGAGCTTATGCTTATTTTGATGATGTTATTCAATGGGTCAATTTTTGGGAGAAATAAGTCCTTTTCATCTCAATTTGATGAGTGTGAATTTGATGGGAGAACAACGTAAAATCTTGGCCTTTTAGCAAACATCCCTTATCGAGAGATATAACTCCCGCTTTGGTAAGCCGTTCCCCAACTACACGATCAGGGCAAATAATTTTAACACCATAGGTGTTGCAGCAGTGGTATAGGTATTATGAAGGGTTATTCAGCGGTAGCCATTCATTTATACACGAAGTCTTATACATTTTGCATCTACCTGTTGTTTGATCTAATTGACAAAAATTCTTGTCTTCTGAAAGATGGTACATAGGCTGCCGAATAGGACACAAATAAACATCTTCCTCATGTAAACATAAATATAAGTCTTTGTTTGTTATTTTCAAATAAGTGTCCTTTCGTAAACTTATAGCTGTATATTCCGCAATGGGGAAAATTCTTATCTCTATATTATTTTCGACCTGATGAGGAATCGTTATAATTTTGTACAATTCGTATTTATCTCTATTCAGAAGGTGGAATATTACCTCGAATATAAGATATTTTTGCATCATTCTGGCTTTGACCTTAAGCAATTTATAAATTTTATGAAGTTCTTGTTGTATATTTTCTACTGGTAATTTAATATCTTCTGTTAAATGACCAGAAATGATGTGGAGTTCTTCTCGAAGTTGTTCGGCTGTTAATAAATGCATGTTAAATTAACCATGGTATATGTCTGTTATAGTTTCAAGAAGATTCTCCTGGATCTTTTTTATATTTTGCAGCATATTGCTGGCTATTAAAGAAGACAAAGTAAAATCTTGCGCAATTGACATGTTTTTTATTTCCACTTGCAAGTTGTTGGTCTGTTTGTCAAGGTTTATCAAATGTTTGTTTATAGTTTTATGTTGTTTGTCTACCAAATCTTCGGTACGCTTTAATAAATTATATTCTGACTCCAATACAGACGTCTGGTTTTTCCATAAATTTAATAAATGATTTTGGTTTTGTCTGACCAGTTCAATATCCTTACTATACTGTTCCGCGAAACGTTCGTCCAATACGCCGAACAAACTATTTGCAAAGTAGCCGAAATGCTGATTCAATAACAGGTCATTGTAATACTGCAGTTCCGAGAACTCGTGCTGTAGTTGTAACAATATCATATGGTATAAGTGATCTGCGTTTATGTTCATACATCTTTCGTTTAAATGTTTTAAAAATATTTCAAATGAATTAATTCCTTCCCAATAGGGATCTAGATTGTAATAGACAATTAGTGTCCATTTTTCCTGGATTATCTGCATTTTACCCATTGGATCGAAGTAAATAAACTGGTTATTGTTAAAGGTTGTAATATTGTAAGAGCTTGTACTAAATGCAGGTGTAATTAAACATATAAAAAACATTAAACTCATAACGAGAGAACTAAATCTAGATGGTGTGCATAATGATTTCTTATATTTACGCGAAAACTACACATGATTAAAACTACTTTTACGGATTTTATCGCGTTTATTTTTACTTTTTATTTTTAATTCCCGACGTTTCGGGCGCTTTCCAGCACCCATGGTCACGAGGGACTGAGATGACTGACGTCCCGATGTCATTGTTAAACTCGGAGTACCTTCAGCTTTTTTACATAAACAATAATTAAAAAAGCTGAAGGTACTCCGGGTTTAACAATGACATCGGGACGTCAGTCATCTCAGTCCCCCGTGACCATGGGTGGATTATGTCGGAGGGAGAGTGTGAGGTGTACAAGTGTCGTTGTGTTTTTGGCTATTTCTTATTCTGAGAGCTGTTGATTTACTTTTTTTTGTTTATTATTTCTATTGGTGTTGGTTTTAGTAGTTATAAATCCGTAAGTGTTTAGTAATTGTGCTGTTTTATATGTAATTAGTTAAAATAAAATGGAGGAAGATCCTCCCGATCCCGACGGGGTTCCATGTGACTCCCATACTGGTACGAAAAAAAATAATAATATTCCTATCGAAATTGATCAGTCAAAGCGTAAAAGATTGCAAGCAACCAATAACTCAGGTCATCCTCAGAAAAGATTAATTACAGATCCATCTCAACCTGTTCCATCTATTCAGACTACTTATACCCACCCTGACTACATAGAAAAAAAACATAAATATTGTAATAACGACAATGCGCCGTTTATTGTACATGTAAGTAAGAGAGTAGATGATTTATCAACTGGAGTAGTTTTAAAACCGATAAAGTTTGGTCATTTTCTCTACCATAATAATATTAAAAATGTTGTAAGTGAAGGTGTTAAGCGAGTAGGACGCAATAGAATTTCAGTCGAGTTTAAAAGTGCAGCTGATGCAAATTGTTTTATTGAGAACCCAGCCCTTGCAGGTGCTAAATATGATACTGTAATCCCTTCTTATAATGTCACACGCATGGGAATAGTGAGGCAGGTCCCTGTAGAATGGACATTAGAGGAACTCATCTCATCAATCGAGGTCCCAGCTGGTTTTGGCTCAATTATTAAAGCTCGCCGATTTAATAGAAAGTCAGTTAATGAAAACCAAAGCACTGTGTGGATTCCCTCTCAAACAGTTGTTCTGACTTTTTCCGGTCAGAAACTTCCTTCTAACATTTATTGTTTTTTTACCTCAATGCCTGTTGAGCCCTACATTTTACCCCTTATTCAATGTCACAAATGTTGTCGTTTTGGGCATGTAACCTCATAGTGTAGGTTATCTTCCCGTTGTTTTGTGTGTGCTCAAAATCATGAAGGAATATCATGCACAAGAAAGTCTCCCACGTGCTTATTTTGTTCAGGATCTCACACAGCTAAAGATCCTTCCTGCCCTGAACACTCTAGGCAGAGATCTATCAAACTTACCATGTCACAGGAAAACATCTCCTATCTAGAAGCATCTGCCCGTTTCCCTCAAGTCCGGAGATCTTATGCAGAGGCTGCTAGAATCCTTCCTTCGTATGATCATCAGAGTCCCTATCCTATTTCAAATTCCCCTTTACCTTCAGTTGTCCCCTCACAATCTCATTCTTACAGGAAGACTACATTTACTCCAAGACTTCCGCCAAATCCAGCATCAAGTCATGGATATGATAAATCTGCCCACGAGGCAATAATAGATACCCCTTCTTCTTCAACTACTAATGGTTGTGCTTTAATAGGGCGGAGTATTTCCCCTAATGACAATCTCTGTGAGTTAATGATCTCCATGCTTATAAGTATGCTTTCCCGTTTCAGCGATATGGATCTCCCACTTGCCCTCCGCCAAAAACTTACTGAGCTCACCTCATTAACAAATAACCTTCCCTCCAATACTTCAGTGGAACTGCCGGAGCATTAATAATAAAAAAAATGAATTAATTTACCTTATTAATAAATACCATCCCCTCATCCTAGCCATTCAAGAGACATGGCTTAAGCCTGGGTCCCATTTTAGGATTTCAGGTTATTCATGCCTCAGGAATGATAGGAATGATGGTCATGCTGTCTCTTTCATTCTTATCTCAAAATCAATTACTTATACATTAATTTCCCTTCCTTCTCATAGTCCTTCTATTAATGTCGTAGCAGTTAGAGCTCATAACACTTCTTTTCTTTCTATTTACATTCCCGAACCTAGTTTAAATATTTTATCAGAACTTACGAGGATCATATCCTCCATCCCGCCTCCTATGGTAATTCTTGGTGATTTTAATATGCACCATACTTTATGGGGCTCCCATTTTTGTGATCCCTGGTCTTCTACATTTTTAGACATCATTGATGATTTAGATCTCTGCCTCCTTAACGATGGTTCACCTACACGTAGAGTATCCCCCCTCCAAAATCCTAAAAGTGCAGTAGATCTGTCACTCTGTTCTCCTGCTCTGTCGTCCCTTCTTTCTTGGAGAATATTACCCTTTTCCCATGGCAGTGATCATTTCCCTATTGTTATCAATCCCCCTAGCTCCTATACAGTCAATGTTCCATTTAATCCTAGGTTAAAATATAACACATCCAAAGCAAACTGGCAACTATATTCCACAGTTCTAGAGGAAGAACTTTCAGCCCTTCCTCCTGTTCAGAAAGATAATGTTCTCCAGGTGTATGCTTCTTTTAAAAACGCTATTTTATCTGCTGCCAATAAGACAATTCCCATCAAAAAACCTTATAAAAATAATGCCCCTTCACCACCTTGGTGGGATCAAGATTGTTCTGTAGCATGTAAGAAGAGAAAGGAAGCTGAAGTAAGATATTCCCACTCTATGAATTTTGACAACTATATTTTTTATAAAAAAACTGCTGCTGAAACATTAAAATTATTATCCGGGAAGAAAAAGGCGGAATGGCTTAAATTCTGTGAGTCACTGTCGCCTAGGACTCATCCATCATTAGTCTGGAAAAATATAAAAAAATTCCGATGTTCAGTTTTGACCTCTGAAAACACAATTTCTAATGATCAGTCTTATTGGATTGAAAATTTTGCTAGTAATCTTGGTCCTCCTTCAGTACCATCTTACAATGAATGTATAGCATTTCAATCACAGTCCTTGCACTATCAACACAGTTTTGACTCCCCTTTCTCTTATGAGGAGTTATATGCTGTTCTTAGTGTCCTTAAAGACTCTTCACCAGGAATTGATGGAATTCCTTATTCTTTTATTACTAATAGCAGTGAACCTATTAAAGTCCATCTTCTTTCTATTTTGAATTGTATTTACATGTCTGGCATTCCTCCAGAAGAATGGAAATCCCAAGTTATTTTACCTATTTACAAACCAGGTAAGCCTTACACTGATCCCTCAAGCTACCGCCCTATCGCTCTTTCTTGTACCATGGCCAAAATCCTTGAACACCTAATAAAAAATCGTTTAGAATGGTTCCTTGAAAGCAAAAGTCTTCTAGCAACAAGCCAATTTGGATTCCGAAAGGGCTTAAGCACCATGGATAGCCTTAGTTCTCTAGTTACTGATATTCGCTTAGTTTACTCTAAACATGAATACCTTGTTGGAGTCTTCCTAGATATCGCGTCTGCATATGACAATGTACTTCTTCCTGTGCTCAGGCAAAAAATGCTCAATCTGAGTATTCCAGTGAGGATAGTAAATTTTGTCTCTAACTTTCTCTCTTCTAGATCCATTTATATTGATAGTCAACATTCTCTACTCCCACCAAGAATAGTATGGAAGGGTCTCCCACAAGGCTCAGTACTTAGTCCTTTGCTCTATACTCATGATCTAGAACTTTCTGTTAACTCATTCTGTAACATCCTCCAATATGCAGACGATATAGCTATATATATTTCCTTGAATAACCTCCCTGCAGCTTGTTCCCGCTTGAATTTATCAATGTTCTATTTACAAGATTGGTTAACTGATCATGGTTTGTCTTTGGCTGTTCCCAAAAGCAGTGTTGTGATCTTCTCTCGCCATAGGCAACTCCCTGAAATCAACATTCTCTATAATAATGAACCTATCCCAATTAGGGAGAATGTAAAATTTTTGGGAGTTATTCTTGACTCCAAACTAACCTTTTCCCATCATATCAACCATGTTTCCAAAAAATGTGAAAAAAATATAAATATTCTTCGAGCTTTATCGGGAGTTTGGTGGGGCGCCCACCCATTCTCTCAAAAAATATTGTACAATGCCCTTATCCGTAGTCATTTGGATTATGGGTGCTTTGTCTTGGAACCCTGTAGTAAGTCTTCCCTAAAGAATCTAGACAGGATTCAGACCAAAAGCCTTCGTATAATCATCGGGTCAATGAAATCTTCCCCAATAAATGCTCTCCAAGTCGAATGTGTAGATCCCCCTCTTTACCTAAGAAGACAATATCTTTCGGACCGATTCTTTTTTAAAATCTACCAACTCTCTTCCCACCCGCTCATTCCTAAATTACATCTTCTTTTGGAATATATTTCATCAAATCATTACTGGACTCATAAAGAATCTCCCTGCTTATCCAACAGTTTGGTAACATTACTCCATCTACCACACCCAGTATCACAATGCAAGTCCTGTCCCATCTATGATATCCCATATGATGCAATTATTTATCAACCAAATATCCACCTCGACCTTGGTATTGAGAAAGATTGCCCTATAGCAAATATTAAACTAAGTAGAGTCATAGATAATTTATGGAAAGGCTGGCTTATTATATACACTGATGCCTCCAAAAAGTCAGGTGAAACTTGCACTGGAGCAGCCGTTTGGATTCCCAGATACAAAATAATCCTCAATTTTAAATGCCCTTCTATTTCTTCCACTTTTACTGGCGAGGCCACGGCAATTTATGAAGCCTTAATTTATATAGAAGCGCACAACTTAAATAAGTCAGTTATTCTTACCGATTCCAAAAGCTGTTTGTTAACAATTTTGTCAAACCAGTTCCAAAGTAAATATAAGATACCCTTGATCCTCAAAATTAAACACACATTGTATACATGTCATCTCAAGGGTATTCAGGTTTCCTTAGCTTGGATTCCAGGTCATAGTGGCATCAACGGCAATGAAACAGCTGATCTGATGGCTAAAAATGCAAGTCGAAATGGCTTGCCATGTAATTTAGTTTACTCTTCAGACATAGTGTTACTTGCAAAGAAGAAGTTAAATAATAATTGGAATACATTATGGAAAGCCACTCAAAATATAAAAGGTAAACACTATGCTGCTATACAAGGTGCCATTCCTCCAAAACCATGGTTTTTCAAATTTAATAAAGCTAACAAACAGTCAACATCAACTATCTGTAGACTTCGAATTGGCCATGCTTGTACACCAGTACATTTAGCCAAACTGAGGATTAGGGACAGTTCCCTCTGCGAATGTGGGTTAGATGAGGGAACTCCTGACCATATTTTTTTTAACTGTCCTAAATTATCTTGTTCACTCTACGATCATCTCCCTCCTGACATCCCTCGTCCTATAAATTTTGATTCACTTTTAACCTACACAAACACTCCTTATGTATATATTCTGTGTGATTTTATTAACACTAATAGTATAAAAGTTTAATGTTTGTCGATACTAA
Source organism: Parnassius smintheus behrii (assembly GCA_036936625.1). Taxonomy (NCBI): domain Eukaryota; kingdom Metazoa; phylum Arthropoda; class Insecta; order Lepidoptera; family Papilionidae; genus Parnassius; species Parnassius smintheus. Next base: position 3,279,169 of record JAUPFT010000013.1, read on the forward strand.
TATACTAAAGTAGTTAGAGCAACTGGGTTTGTCATTTGTTCTAGGTAATTCAACAGTACAACCACTAGTATTATAAGATAAAAAGGAAAATTTAATTGTTTTAATAAAGCAAGATACTTGTATTATCACAATCTTCTTTAGTTCAAGGGCATAGTATTTGTAACTACTGAGCTTGTACTCAATAAACACTTCCACGCTGACATTGGCGAATAATCAAAAACCGCCATAAAAAAGAAAGAAGAAGAAGAAGACCATGGGTGCTGGAAAGCGCCCGAAACGTCGGGAATTAAAAATAAAAAGTAAAAATAAACGCGATAAAATCCGTAAAAGTAGTTTTAATCATAGATGGTGTGCCTTGTAATTTATTTTCTTTCTTATGGGTTCTCTTTTGTATGATGTTACTCGACCTTTTTTTTTCTTCATTTTGCTGTGGTAATATTTCTACAGGTAATAATGATAATTTACTGATCGGTCTTTTAAGGTTACCGTTTTTTGTTTTCAATGTTACAACTCTTACATGTCCATCGCTCCCGGGGTGAAGTTCCACTACGCGCCCCATTGCCCATTTACCTGGTGATAAGTTGTCGTCTTGTATGATGACCATATCACCGATTTTCATGTTGTCGAAGCCACTTACTCCTACTAGATAATTGAGTAAGGTATTCAGCTTTCCATCTTTTCCACACTCCTTGAAATATTTGTTGTGTTAGTTTCCATCTTGTCCTGGCATCTTCGGGCGTTTCTATTATGGCGGAACCTACATTTGTAGTTAAAAAGTGTGCAGGTGTCAAGAACTCCAAATCTTTCACGTTTTCAGTTAACGGACACAAGGGTCTTGAGTTTAAGCATGCTTCTATCTGGCTCAATATTGTCGAGTATTCTTCGTATGTTAGCTTTTGATCACCAACCACACGCTTCAGGTGATGTTTTAAACTACGCACAGCTCTCTCCCATAAGCCTCCAGCGCTTGGCCACGAGGGAGCATTGAAATGCCATTCGATGTTCAACTCTGCAACCTCCACCAAGAAGTTGTTGTTAAATAATTGCTGAAGTTGTTGATATTCTTCCTGCAGGATTCTATTAGCACCTACAAAGTTTGAGCCATTATCACTGTAAATATGAAGTGGAGCTCCTCTTCTCGATGCCATGCGACGAAGCGCTGCTAAAATGCTGACGTGCTCAAATCTGACACTAATTCTAAATGTATGGCTTTGGTAACCATACACACAAAAACTGCTACATATCCCTTGGTAGTTTTAATTCCTCGTCCTTTACTTGACTTTACTTCCATGAACCCAGTATAATCAACGCCTGTCTGATAAAAAGGTGTTGCTGGATTAACTCTTGAAACTGGTAAATCAGCCATTAATTGATGTTGTGTAGAGGGACTATTTTATCTGCATGTGACACAGTACCTTAAACGCAATTTAACGGCTCTGTTGCCCCCTACAATCCAATATTTTTGACGTAACCATCCCAAAGTAAGTCGAGGACCACCGTGAAATGTCATGTTATGTGCATGATCTATTAGAGACCCGTCAATCTACTTTTATGGGGTATTATTATAGGGTGCATCATATCGTGGTGGATGTTCGCATTTTTTAATCTTCCTCCAACCCTAAGTATTCCTTCACTTAAAACCGGATTCAAACTCCGTAATTTGCTACTCATATGCACTGTGTTGTGCTTATATAAATATTCTATGTGCACTTGAAAATCGTTTTCCTGAACATGTTTAATAATAACTAATTTTGCATGCTTCAGTTCCCTTAACGTAAGGTAGCTCGGCCATTGGTTTACCTATCTGCTTAGGTGTTAAAAAACGTAATATCCATGCTACAATACGAGTTATTTTTGTAAATGAACTAAAATACGTATATAATATTGTTATGACTGTCTTTCTGTATAACGTTTGCTTGTTTTAATCGAATTTCTTCGTTTGTTTGATATAGGTGTTTTTCATCAAGTCGGTATGTAAATGTTTGTAGCCACGATGGTCCGTGCCACCATACTCGGTTGTTTTTAAGTTGTGATACGTATAGCCCCCTACTTGCAGCATCCGCGGAGTTTTCTTTAGACTTAACGTAACTCCAACGACTTGCAGCTATAATAGTAGTGATATATTTAACTCTGTTTGCCACGAAAGCTTTCCAGCGACTTGGATCTCCATTTAGCCAACCTAAAACGACCATGGAGTCCGTCCATCCATATATTTCGATTTTATATTGACACAGGCATTTTTTTTATCTTATCTAACATATCTACATAATAAATGAGCAGCATTTAATTCTAACCTAGGCAATGATATCTCTTTTTTATTTGGTACGAGTCGTGTTTTAGCCGCTAAAAGTATTGTTTTAGGTTGGTTTTTTATTCTTGCGTAGACGACTCAGGCAAAGGCATATTCTGATGCGTCACTAAAACCATGTAACTCGGCAACATCATTTTCGTTACACCCTATCCATCGAGGGATTTCAAATTGTTGTATATCATTCATATCGCTCCGAATTTTCCGCCATTTATGTTGCATGTTGTCCGGTATGTTTTCATCCCAAGAAATATTTAACTTCCATACATCTTGAAATAATATTTTTAATTTTGTTGAAATTGGTGCTAGCCAGCCTAATGGGTCGTATAATTTTTAAACTTCTGAAAGCAAACATCTTTTTGTGGGCTTAATTTCTTGAGTAGACATTTTACAACAGAAAGTAAATGTGTCTTTGTTGTTTAACCAACAGAGTCCGAGAGTCCGTGTTGCGTGTTCAGTTTTAAAATTAAAAATTAAATTTTCTTCTTTAATCTGACCTTTACCTAAGCTACAGAGCAGTTCGTTGTTGTTCGACGCCCATTTTCTCAAAGTGAACCCCCCAATTGTAATAATTTGTTTAAGTCGTTAATTAACTTTCTGCCTTGCTGAATGTTGTGGGCTCCATGGACGAGATCATCCATATAAAAAGCCTCTTTTAAAGCCGTTGATGCCTCCGGGTAGGCGGCCTGTTCGTCTTCTGCTAGCTGTTTTAACGTCATCATTGCTAAAAATGGTGCCGCCTTTGTGCCGTATGTAACGGTGGTAAGTTGATAAGATTGCAAAGGTTGTTCTGGTGATCCTCTCCAAATAATTTTTTGATAACGTTGGTCTTGTTCATTCATAATGATCTGCCGATACATTTTCTCAATGTATGCGGTGAAAGCATATTTATATTGACGCCATTTTAATAACAAACATTGTAAATCTTGTTGTAAATTAGGTCCTTTATACATTAAGTCATTAAGACTATACCCACTCGAAGTTTTTGCTGATGCGTTAAAAACGACACGGAGGCTTGTGGTCATTGACTCGGCACGCGCCGGCATACACCCGGTGTCATACGATGCTAGAGGACACTCCGGCATCGTATGACCGTCCGATTGTTTCATATGATTCAATTGTTCATATTCTTTAATAAAGGATTTATATTTTTTCGCGAAATTATCATGTGTTACAAGTTTTCTTTCCAAATTCCGAAACTGTACAATTGCCATTGATTTCGTTGATCCCAAATTTGTTTTGATTTCTTGTTTTAAGGGTAAACGGACCTCATAACGACCATTTTCATGACGTTTAGTAGTTGATGTATAGTGTTGTATACAATGCTGTTCTTCGTTATTTGTTCTATTTCCCAAAATTTCTGAATGTTTTCAATGTCGTTTGTGACAACATTACATTGAAATGTTTTAACACTATCACACAACAGCCACCCTAGCTGCGTTTGTTGTGCGATAGGCTGTGATGAATCTCCCTTTGAAATGCCACCTAAGATGATCATAGAATAAATATCAGCACCGAAGAGTAAGTCCACGGCACGACTGTTATAAAACTCAGGATCAGCCAAGTTTATGTTCTCTATAAATGACCATGAAGGCTTTGCGAACGATTCGTTTGGTAAATGTTTAATTAGGTTATTTATTCATTATATAAACATTAGTGTTGAAAGAATAGTCATTAAACATGGATGTACACGTAATATTTAACATGCCCTTACAAATGTTTTCCTTTTCCCCGACGCCATATATAACTCCCTTGCAGTGCTCTCTTTTCAGGCCTAAGGTTTGTGCGGCATTTTCAGAGATAAGAGAAATTTGGGATCCCTGATCTATCAACGCTCTTTTGATTTGATAGGTCCAATGCCCTCACTTTCACCAAAGCTGTCGATAGTAAAATTTCTCCTCCTAAATTATTTTGTGACACGTGCGAAGTGTTTGTCACGGACTCGTTAGGTTTTTTCGCAACCTGTGCACCGGATATGGGCTTAGTGCACGCGTCATGTAACAGAGTATTATGTTTCTGCAAGCATTTACGGCACCGTTGTGTTGAAATAAATGGATTTCCGTTATGGCTAAATAAACAATTTATGCAAAGTTTCAATTTTTTGGTGGTTTTCAATTTAATTCCATTTGACATATTTAAAAATGTTTTGCAATCGTAAATGCCATGATCATCATTACAAAGAGGACATTTTATACCAGTAACGTTATATGATTTTGCAATCGGTTTGTTTGTCGTATTTTGATTAAAATTGAATTGCTTTTTATAATTATTACTCGATGTTGAATTGAAGTTATGTTGAGACTGACCGTTTAATTTCGATGTATTATCCTGTTTTCGCCGACATAATTGAAGTGCTGTAAATTTGCTTTCTAAGTAGTCCAGAAACTCCTGTAGCACAGGTAGATCTCTGGGCCTCTTTTGCGATTCTATATATCCTGTATATGTTTCCATGTCTAATTTTTGTGACAGTATATGTACTAACAGCGGATCCCATGTGCTAATATCTACGCCTAAGTTTTTGATAGCGTTTTTTTTTTTTTTTTTTTTTTATAGAAGAGGGGGCAAACGAGCATGCGGCTCACCTGATGTTAAGTGACTACCGCCGCCCATGATCAACCGCAACACCAGGAGAATTGCGGGTGCGTTGCCGGCCCTTTAGAAAGGAGTAAGCTCTTTTCTTGAAGGTCCCCAGGTCGTATCGGTCCGGAAAAATCGCCGGTGATAAACTATTCCACAGAGAGGTTGTACGTGGAAGAAAGCTCCTTGTGAAACGTACAGTGGTGGACCGCCAAGCATCCAGATGGTGTGGATGGTATCGGGACGTTTGCCGTGTCGTGCGTTCACGAAATTTGGCGGCTGGGATTAATCCGAACAATTCCTCAGAGCACTCCCCGTGATAGATGCGATAAAATACGCAAAGAGATGCAACATCTCTTCGCAACGCCAGTGAATCGAGCCGATCGGAAAGCACTCGGTCGTCGACGATTCGAGCTGCTCTGCGCTGGATGCGGTCAAGTGGAAGGAGCTGGTACTGGGGAGCCCCAGCCCAGAGATGGGAACAGTATTCCATGTGCGGTCGAACCTGCGCCTTGTAAAGTTGCAGGCGGTGTGCCGGCATGAAATACTGCCCCGCTCTGCTGAGCACGCCAAGCTTTTTAGAGGCCAATTTGGCCTTCCCTTCCAAGTGACCACGAAACTGCACGTCACTCGATATGTCGACGCCGAGGATTCCGATACTGGCTGAGGCAACAAGGGGAGTGCCTTGAAACTGAGGGGAGACGACAAAGGGGTTCTTTTTAGCGGTTAACGCGCAAACTTGTGTCTTCTGGGGGTTAAACTGGACTAGATTTAGTCGTCCCCAATCCGAGACTCTGTTCAGCAAAGACTCGACTTCAGACACAAGTTTGTCCCGGCACTCGGAGACGTTTTCCCGAGAAATATTGGCTCGGCCGGTGTAAAGAGCATCACCAGTGCTGTCATCTGCATAGCAATGAATGTTACGGGTATGCAACATATCATTGATATGCAGAAGAAACAGCGTTGGCGATAGCACGCAGCCCTGTGGAACACCAGCATTAATAGGCTTGCAATCGGAGCTTGCACCGTCTACAACGACCTTGATGCTCCGATCTGCAAGAAAGCTGGTGATCCAATCGCACAATTTCTCGGGAAGCCCATAGGAAGCGTTTAGGCATTCTAAAGATGTAACATGTATTTTTTTAATTTGATTTACCGCTTGCTGCTGAATATTAGGGAAACCAAGCAATAGGCTAATGTGAGACACGAAAATTCGTCGCTTGTTGTCAAACCTATGATTTAGAATTTCCCAACAGGTTACATAATTTTCTGAACTAACATTCAAATGCTATATTAAACGCTCTGCATCCCCTTGGAGTTTACTCTTTAATAATTGCATTTTTTGAGCGTTTGAAAGCGACGGGTTGTTGTGAACGCTTTCCGTGAAAAGATCTTTGAATGGTATCCATTGGTTATAATTGCCGTTAAACGTAGGGATATCCATTCTAGGCGTACAGCTTTCTCGGTGATTGACAGACCACATTTTGGAATTGAGTTTTCTCTTCAAATCCATAAACTCCTGTTCATACATACTAAAAGTAGTAGTATATTCTTCGTCATCCCCATTGAGATCATGATCAATTTCCCAATGCAGAGAATCTATAGCCGACCATCGCGACTCTAATGTTTTTAAAGAATCTTCAAATTCCCATTTTTCCGTAATGTTATTTATGTTTATGCAACTAACAGACCTTTTAAATGCCTTAAAATTAATATATTGTTTGCGCAACATGTCATATAACTTACTGGTTGTTCCTCGATGTACCTGTGGGCGGAGAGCTTCTTGTGGCTCCGCCGATTTTCCCGAGGACGGTTCACCTAATCCACGCTGTTCCATTTGTTGAGTTGTTTTACCTTCAGGGGCTGGATAATACTTCTCGCTAGCCAGAAAATCCTGATACTGCAAATTTATGAATTCTTTAACCGAGTTATATTGCTCCCTTGCAATTTCGTACTCGGAGTTTGTAAAGTAGGGATGTGTACGACTCTCACTCTTTACTAGTTGACTGTGATTTTTCTGATAATCTTACCAGTATGATTCCAAAACCTCAAGTTTTCTTTTAAAATAATCTATTGTTTTACGCTCGGATTCATCTTTTTAAATATTGACACCAATTTTACGAATAGCTCCTACAATCTCGACCTGATTAGCGTGTACGTTTTCCATGTTACTATTAAATGCAGAACTGTTACAAAGGGAAAGATCTTACTTTGGCACTGCTGATTACTGCTGACGCTGCTGCTGCTGTTGCTGACCAACTTGCCGACTCGTTGATTCTTGACCTAGACAAACTGCTGCTTTGCCAAGCCAAATGGTGTGGATGTTGAGCAAGATGACCACTGTTATGTTTGAGTTTAAAATGTTCGCTTGTTCTCACTGTCACGTCACTGTCTTTGATACACGCGGGGGTCCAATGCACTCGTCAAAGGACCCAAAAATGTTTATTTTTCACTCGAAAGACCAAAAAATGTTTATTTTTCGCTATAAGGACCAAAAATGTTCGGGTATTGGACGTATGTTGAATAATAATTAAAATTTTATATAAAACAGTTTAATAAAGAAGTAAAAAATATAAGATTAAAATATGTTAAAAAATGTTAAATATTAATGTTATGTTAATGAGCTCGCGTCCGTCGCGGTTACGGTGATACGGTGAACTAACTCAATTTTTATGATTGTCGAACTATATCGATTGCTTCACGTAAAATGTTAACGCCAGCAGAAATGTACGGTTGGACCGTACAGATAAGGGTCTCGGTTTCTGACATTCTTGTTTCTGATACGTCGACAAAATACGCCTACGTACTAAAACTACTGGACACCCAAGAAATTACAAAATATGCATGGCGATATAAGATAATCCCTCACCCCATGTCTTCACAACGGTAACGTAACCGATGACCGTGGGAAGTGCCATAAGGATCACATCAATTTTGGTATTTTCTATGTTCTTTCCAATACTTTTGATTGTGCTGGTCATGAAATTCTCTTATGTAAGCTGTCTCACTGCGGAATAAAGGATACATCTCTTGTACTAATTAGATCATATTTGAGTGGTCGCATTCAAAACGTTGAAATCAATGGAATGAAATACCTAAGTCGGATCGTTTGTTCGAATGGGTGTACCGCAAGGTACTATTCTGGGCTCCTTTCTTTATTTTAGCTTACGCGTCATGTCATATTAATCCTTATGAATATAGTTATTTCATCATGAAGACAATTTTATGAAGGTAAATTTTGCTCTCTGTAGCATGTTATTTGGTCGTATAGTTTAAGAGATAATGAAAATTAAAATAATTTAACACTCGGCTCGGTGCTCGAACAAGGCCTAGCCACCGAGAACCGAGAGAAACCAACAGTGAACGCATGTGGTGTCATGTCGCACGGCTCAGACGCGTGATACACGTGAAAACCACAGGGCAGAGCTAGTACAGTGTATAAAGTGTTTCCGTTCGCCTCTGTGTGCTTTAAATATGGTTAATATAACTTTTAACTGTTATAAATAATTGTAAAATAAATATTGAATAAAGTTAAACATAAACATAAACACTCACGCCTGTCACCCAGAGGGGTAGGCAGAGACTACAGACTTCCATTTAGCACGATCCTGACATACCTTTCTCGCCTCTTCCACATTCATATACCTACGCATACATGCTCGTCGGTTAAGGGTACTCTTAATTTGGCCCATTTTTAGTATATCGCCAATTTGGTCGACAAACTTCCGCCTAGGACGTCCCTTTCCGACTCTTCCATTCACTTCTGCAACATATATTTGCTTTGTCAGTCTTTCCGCATTCATTCTTTCTACATGACCAAACCACCGAAGCATTCCTTTCTTAATCCTGGTCACCGCATCATCTTGCAAACCACACTCTTCTTTTATCACACAGTTTCTCACCCTGTCACTCAGATTCAGCCCTAACATACTCCTTAGCGACCGCATTTCTACCGCATTTATTCTACTCTCGTGCTTCTTCTGCCACACCCAACTTTCACTACCATACGTTAAAGTAGGGACTAATACAGCACTGTGAATTGCCATACGTGCCTTTTTTGACACATTCTGACTTTTCACAATAGAGTGTAGAGCCCCATTTACTTTATTTCCTGCATTCACTCGTCGTTCAATGTCCTTATCATATCTCCCATCCCTGCTGAATACACATCCCAAATATACGAACTCATCCACTTGCTCAATTAACTCTCCTTCTATTCTTATTTCACATACCGTTTTGCTTTCATCTCTTTCAAAAACCATCACTTTCGTCTTACTTGCGTTCACTTTCATTCCCCTTTCTTTTAATGACCTGTTCATTAATGTAACCATCATTTGCAACTCGGCCGCCGACGACGCAAGTATGACTTGATCATCGGCGTACAAAAGGCATTTGATGGTTAACTCACCCATTCTTACCCCGCATTCTTCAACTTTCAAATTTCCCAAACAGCTGTCCATAAATAGGTTGAACAGCCACGGGGAAGCTACACAGCCCTGTCTGACACCTTTATGGATGCCAAACCAGCCCGAGTAGACCCCGTTGATTCTAACACAAGCACTCGAGTCCCTATACAGAGACTTTAATGCCTGTATCAAACCAGCGCTCAACCTAAATGCGTTCAGCGTTTGCCATAACACATCCCTGTCCACTCTGTCATAAGCCTTTTCCAAGTCCATGAACGCACAAAAAACTCTTTGGTTTTTCGCCAAAAACTTCTCCGCGATCATGCGCATGGAAAAGACTTGATCTGTACACCCCATTCCCTTTCTAAATCCCGCTTGCACATCCCAAATTTTTTCATCAGTTTCTTTCATAACTCTTTCAATTAGTACCTTAGCATACAGTTTTCCCACAATGCTAAGAAGGCTGATACCACGGTAGTTTTTACAGTCCTGCTGTGACCCTTTTCCCTTATATATTGGGACTATCACGGCTTTGCACCAGTCTCCCGGTACCCGCTTTAGTTCCCAACATAAATTAAACAAGGTGTACAGCAGGCCTGCCACCACGTCCTCTCCAGCCCTTAGCATTTCGAGTGAAACTCTATCATATCCGGCTGCCTTACCTACTTTCATGCTTTTCATTGCTTTCATTATTTCATCCATACTTATCTCCCTATCTCTTTCATCTTCTTTCGGAATTTCTATTTCATTTAATTCACACTTCTCCTCACTCATAAATTCGCTTTCAAAATATTCCTTCCATCTCTTTAGACTCAACACTTCATCATTCAGGATACAGCCATTCTCGTCTCGTATCGCATTCAATCTAGGCTGTTTTGAAAGTCCCCTGGTATTTCTTACGAGTTTCCAGAACATTTTAATATTTGCCTGGAAGTTATCCGATATTCTTCTATCATTCCTATCCGTTCTTTCTTGCTTTTTCCTTTCAACTAATTCTTTTACTCTCTTATTTAAACGTTTAAACTCTGCCTTTTTTCTTTCATTCTCATCATTCTTACCACCAGAGTTACCAGCTTTGGTCGCTAGTAAATCTAGCCATGCTCTCTTCTTTGCTTCAACTTCCATACGTACCTCGTCATCCCACCATAACGTATTGTCTTTCCTTTCATTCATTCTCTTACTAACACCACATACTTCGGTAGCTGCATCCACTAAACCTTTCTTAACATTATGCCACACATTCTCCAAGTCTAACTCATTCACACACAACTCATCCAAATTACTTATATTTTCTCTCAGTCTGCATTTGTACTTGTCTTTCACATCTTCATCTTGTAACCTCTCAATTCTTATACGCTGTAACGCAGTGGTAGGCACAGATGTCCTATGCCGCCAACGTCTGAATAAACCCCTAATTCGGCATAAGACCAGGTAGTGGTCCGTCCCTACGTTGGACCCCCGGTAAACCCTTGTATCCACTACTGCGCTCCTCATTCTTTCATCCACAGTTATGAAATCTATCATGCTTCTATCATCACCTCTTTCCCAAGTGTACATGTGAATCTTCTTATGACGAAAGAAAGTGTTCGTCACAAAAAGATTCCTTTCCACACATGAATAAAGTTATCAAAACCATTCTTAACTATCCACGATTTCATATCTTACCGATTTAAATTAAATTAGTCGTGTTTAGGCCATCTAGTGTCTATTTTATAGACAAACTTGAGAGTGCAATTAATGTTTGGTCTAAAATGACGTTATCTATAGAATAAAATAGATGTAGCTGTTACAAAGCAATTTTACTCGAAATAAAATATTCTATTTATTCAATACTCTAAAATTTAAAGATTCTAAGTTTCAGTGGAGCGCTTATATATTTAATCTTGCGGCAAAACTGAGTTCTTCTTTATTTACATTGATGTGAAAACTGCTTGCTTAGTGTTTTTTTTTAAAGTGAAAATTTCTTGAGTCGTTGTGAACCTCTATGAAATGAATAAGCGACACTATAAAGGGACGAACATATATATATATCTCTATAGGATTTAGCCTTCGCGCGATTGAGGCAGAATACAGTATCTAGTGTATTTCTGAAGGTGTCACTTTAATCACGTGTGAACTGCATGCGTTTTTTGTTTCTTTAGTGTTATTTCTTTCATTATTTTAGTATGAAGAACAGTGGCATACATCGTAATATCGTAAAAAGGGGTTTTATATAATATATCTTTATATCTTAATATATATATATATATATATATATAAATTACGTGTCACGTTGTTTGTCCGCGATGGACTCCTAAACTACTTAAGCGATTTTAGACAAATTTGCACACCATGTGCAGTTTGGACAACTTGAGAGATAGGATAGTTTTTTTTACCCATGAGTGAACATAATTTAGTTTGCGAATTTAAAGATTTTTAATAAGACGTGACAAAGGGTCGTCGAAAAGGGCAGAACAACGTCTGCCTGGCAAGCTAGTGGTATGTATATATGAAACGGTTATACCATTGTCTATAGAAGGATATTATTCATTTTTATATTTTTTCATATAGTCTCACTTGCAAGAGTTCCGTTATTATTATAGCAAAGTCCATTGCTTAATGTAGATAGGCCTTCCTCATAGATTGACTTATATGAGGTATATTTGTGATAGTTTGCACGCTAAGCAATTGGATCGGCAAGCATAGTATTTTTATTTTAGGTCATTATTAGCAAGACGTTGCATCCCGTCATCTGATTTGTTTCTATCTGTCGTCTGTTACATCTACGGGATGATATGGTGTATGTAATAAGTAAATAATATAATGTGATATGTAAGTCTTTAATTTTGTATTACTTGTTGTTTTATGATAGTTCGGTGTTTTTTTTATAGAATAACGAGCACACAGTCCATCTGATAGTAAGTGGATGCTGGGCCTATAGACATCTACATTTATCCTCGATTAAGAATAAAACGCAGATGCGTTGCCAACCCTTAAGGAGTAAGATGGAATGCGTCGTTTCCAGTGAAAAAAGGGTCTCCGAATCTTTACACTCACTATACGAAACAGCAGCACTAAGCTGCTATTTTACGCTGGTATTCTGTGAGAGCCTGGTTCGAGCCGACCCATTCGTGCTACAATCATAATATTGCTCCAGCGTGGCTCTACCACGTATGTTAGATTAAAAGTGCGAGATGTTGTCGCGCAGGGCGCTGTGCGACAGCGGCGGCGTGGGCAAGCTGACAAGAGATCAGTTCGCGGCCGCCATGTGGCTGGTGCAGCGCGCTGCGCGCGGGATCCCGCCGCCGCCCACGCTCCCAGCAGCACTGCTGCAGCCGCCCGAACAGGTACCATTCACTGTTACAATTTACTTCCTCGTTTAAACCACTAAACTGTCCATATTTAGCAATTCTCCGCAGCAAATCAATGAACGACCTACAGGTTTGCTTTACACCTGCACTGTTAACCGATTCGACTTTCTACAATTATTAAAGCTAATAGAACACTGTAGAAATTAATGAAATAAACGTTAAGTCGCGTGACAATGGTAAGCTCCGTACGCACATAGCAGTGGACTGTTATAATATGTTGTAATAACCTGTAACAGTCCATTGGTGAACAGAGGGCTCCCCATTGATGTCCTCATACGGAAGATTTTGAAATAGTTTATCCTATGGGGCAATCTACAAGAAAGGCTTATATTTAGCATTTGACTATTATAGGTTGTATATAATGCGAAGTACAAATCTCACTAATCACTGAACTTTTTAAATGATATTAGTTTTTTATAGCATAAGCGACAAATAATTAACAATTCACCCGCTGGCAATTACATACTGCGACCTTTAGACATTCATATCTATAATCTATTGTTGCGCGCTATAATTAGCGCCCGGTATATGGCGGGTGATTATTAAGGCCATCTGGTATCAAGCAGCAGAAATAGGAGCGTCAAGATCTTTCAAGAACTCCCACTAGCGCCATCTAGTATCGAATAGAAGATCTAAGCTTTTTAGAAAACTCCACACCGAATTTTCTACATTTAGTCGATCGGTATCGGTATTTGCTGGAACATTCTATATGTTTCGGTGGAAAAGGCATACATAAAGCCGTTTAGAGCCGCGACCGGGGCAGTATTGAATTGGCGACACAAGCGAAGGCTTTCGGAGCGAAATAAAGTGAGTTGACGTGTTAAGTGTGATAAATTATTAGTGTGTCTTAAGTTTTAATTACTGTTGGTAATTAAAGTGTCAATTTTGGTAATCCCTAAACCCTAAGCTCGTAACACTATTAAGCACCAATATACAGATGGGTTATCATCCCTGAACACTAAGATATTGTTTCGAGCTTAGGGTTCGTGACAATAAAAATTGCCGATAAAATTACCTAAATTAACACTTTAATTTACTTTACACAAATTAAAACTTAAAACACTAATAATTAAACACACTTATTCACTTAATTCCGCTCCGAAGCTTCGCTCGTATCGCCAATTCAATACTCCTCGATCGCATCTTGCAGCGCCTATTTATATAAATTAGCAAAATATCCAGAATGTTCAAGTAAACACGCGCAAGGTACCGAGAGTTCGAGTTTTAAACTTCAAGAAGTTTAGTTCTTCGGCTCGAGACTAGATGGCGCTAGTGCGCCGATTTGAGCGCGTAACACTGCCCCCTCCTAAGACATGCTCGTCCCGAGCATTATCGGCCCCATAATAACGCGCTAGGCGATCCACATGGACGATCTTAGGAGTCCCTCTTGCGCCTTTCTGTAACGGCTCCGCCATGTCAAGGGCTAGTGCGCCGATTTGAGCGCGTAACAATATATTGTCTCGATACAGTAAATAGAGTGCCCATTACTCTACACTCGCTATGCGAAACACATACAGCAAAGCAATGGAATAAGTTGCCAGCATCTGTCCTTCCATCTGATTACAGAGTGGGTGTCTTCAAGGCAAAGAGTAAATAGGCTTTTGTTAAGTCAGTGCAGTTCACCATCTTAGGCTACATTACCACTTAGCATTAGATAAGTATTGTAGTTAAGCACTGCCTTAAAATATTAAAAAAAGCTGCTATTATACACTGGAGTGCATGGTCCTTCCCCGATCGAGCCGACCCATTCTGTAACACGAATGCGTCGGCTAGCGACCGTAATGTAGCTGCCACATATACCAGTTTTCAACTTTACATTGAGATAATCTTCAGAAGATGAATATTCAAAGACTTATAAATACGACAAAATTTATAAATATTTAGTTATCATGTATTTTTCTATGTTATTGTATGCTTCGACGCATCTGGTAGGCATACAGTTTTTCTATTAATCTCAGTATGACGCACAAAAAGACAAACAATCCAACCAACATCAGTCGCCTTCCGTATTTAGAACGCGTGTCTTCGAAGACTTTTAGTTTTATAACTCCAGCTAAATTCCGTTCTTGCCAGCAACTGAAAGTAAATTTGCTTTTTATAGCAATCATTACAACGAATGTTTGATTAAATCGGACTTAATGATTTCCAAAATTTTCGCAAATAACAGATAAGGACGTCAAAAACCTCAGTCCACCCTGTGACCATAGATAATTAAAAAAGTTAATTGTCATAAATCCGTAAAATTAGTTTTATTCAATAAATCAAAGTGTTGTTTAGGGTTCCGTAGTCATACAACAAGGCATCCTTGTAGTTTCGTCAAGTCCGTCCGTCCGTCCATCCACGGTTTTACTCAGAAACCCTATGTCAGGGGTGGCGAACCTTTATGTATCAACGTGCCATTTTTCTTCGGAAATGTTTAAGGGCGTGACGCGATAATTTTGACTTCATGATTATTGCGGAAATAATAATGCTAAATATGTACTATCATCTCAAAACTCTATTTACTACAAAAAAAATATTTTGCAAGGTATAATAAATAATGTTTCAGCTATACGGCTTTTGCTGTTGCAGCTGTAGATGAGAAATAACTTATATTAGGGTTAACTATACGTCATTAGCAATGGTAGTAAGCGATGTAACTACAATAAAAACGAGCGCGGTTCATGCCCGCTGCCGCCGAACCGACACTCCATACCGTTGGATCACTCGCGTTCGTTTTTAATATAACACTTCGTAGTGAACTTTGTGATCGGTGGCGTGACCAAAATATTGTGCCGCGTGCTATCTATGGCACGCGTGCCATCCTTGCCTTAGGTGCTATAAATCTGTAATTTGGCATAGTAATGGATATTAATCACGCCTCTGTGAAGTAAAATCTTAAAAAAACATTTTTATTTTGGTACTTCCAATACAGGTAGATAGCAAATGATTTTTAACTTCCCGCTATCAAAATCAATTATTTTCAATAAATCGGGAAGTTATTGCTTTCACCTCGGTTTTTATAAATCGGGTTCTCATCAGATCTCGACGTTTCAAGATCCTAGGAAGCTATTCTGGCTATTTTTGTGATGATGTCCGTATGTATGTATGTGTGTGTGGGAGCGAATGCGCGTGCTCATGCGTGTAAACATGTCACAATTTGTAAAGAGTAATAGTCGACGAACTTATAAAATGCACTTGGATTTGTAAAAAATTCATTAAAACTCCATAAAAATGACATACAACTAGCTGCACTATAACTTTGTAATGTTATTGTAAGAAATAAACATTTAATGATGAAAACGAGTTATATGAATTACTACTACCTACGGCTTTACTTTTTCAATTGCTGGATAGTAAGGGAGGATCTTTCTTACTTACTTACTGTTTCGTTCTCGCCTATTATTTTAGTTGGTAGTTATTGTAGGTCTCATTCAAAGAGTATTCATACAATCGTATAGCCTCATACAGTTTCATTCATCATACTCATCGTTTACGCGGGCGACCCTAAGGATAATTTAGGGCAGTAGTGGTTTACGGGAATGTTCGGTACGGACATATATACCAGGGTGGTCTGAAAAGTTTCCGACCTTAACGTTAAGATAACGGCACTCGTCAATAAGAGCTGGTGAATGTAGTTGTGCATCTTTTGACCGTTACGCACCGAAATTCCAGCCATTTTAAACGCGTAGTTGTTATTTGTCAGTCGTTTGAGTGAATCGATGTGAGTGTTTTTATGAAAATAGATAAATTGAGTATCAAGCTTTCATTAAACTTAACAGAAGCGTACTGCGTATCATTACTTGACAAACTGAAGGCAGAAATTGCGGAAAAACGGCCACATTTGCAGAAATAGAAAATCCTGTTTCACTATAACAGCGCGGCGTCTTACACCTCAGCGGTTGCCATATTCATGAATTACGTTTTGAACTGCTTGACCACCTTACTCACCAGATCTAGCGACTTTTTTTGTTCCCTTATCTAAAAATTGCGCTCTGAGGACATAGATTATCGTTAAATGAGGAGGCAATTAATTACCTTCGTGAACAATTATTTTGCAGAGAAAAACGCCTAGTACTATTTGGACGGGTTAGAAAGATGGGAGCATCGCTGGGAGAAGTGTGTAGAGTTACAAGGAGAGACTATGTAGAGAAGTAAAAACAAAAAAAAACGTCTTGTATATTTGTTAGTCGGCAACTTTTTCGACCACCCACGTATCTTAGGGTAGTACTGCCTCGATATAGATAAATATAGCTTGACCAAGTTAAGTTTGCACCTCGCGTTGATTACGTCACACTGACGCAAACGTACGTACGGCCTGCAAAAAAGGATTCGGTATGACTTTAAAAAAGGTAAACAAATGTTTTTTAGATTTTACTTTGCGTTTAGATTTTACTTCGCGGGAAGCGGACGGGGCGCCGCATTCCAGCGAGGTGCAAACTTAACTTGGTCGAGTTGTAGTCAACTATGACCATCTTTGTATGGCTTGGCTTGATTCGATGAAAATTGTATTATTTTTCTAAATTCCTATTTGGGCCCATCTTAGTTGTTATAGCGGTCAAACCACGAAATCACTTAGTATATTCATTATCATGAAAGTCCACGCGTTGTAACGGGAAACTGCGGAACCCCACCTCTACATTGTGGGTGACACGTCATGCACTTGGCCAGTTTTTCTTTAAGTAAAATCTCACCTGAAAATTTTCCTTTGTTTGCAATAGTTATACGTGGTATTATATACGTGGAAGAGTCACGCTGCAGCTATATTATGGTTGTAGCACGATAAGGGTCGGCTCGACCGGGGTAGGGGTTACGCTCTCAAAGAATACCAGCGTAAAATAATAGCTTAATGCTGCCGTGTTTCGTATGGCGAGTGTAGAGAACCGGAGACCCTTTTTTACTGGAAAGGAGACATTCTATCTTAGGCCTCAGGGGTGACAACACATCTGCGTTTTGATTCTTAATCCACGAAAAATGGAGATATCTATTGATCACAGCATCCATTTACCATTAGGTGGACTGTGTGCTCGTTTGTCACCCTGCCGGGCTAGCATGACCAGGGGATAAAAATTTTATCCACTGACAAGGGATAAAATTGTCTTATCCCTACGTCAAAGCTTTACCCACCGTGCGAGCATGAGCCTATGGTGGATATAATATCGACAGTAGATAAACTTATCCCCGCGCATAGATAATATACCATAGTATAAAGCTATAAACTATACTAGCTATAAACTAGTTTTAAGATTAAGTGGATTTACATTAACTTATATTTTCTTTTACCTTTTGTTTATTATATTTCTAATATTATATATGTCATTATATGTCACTTATAATATTTGTTATATTTATTTTAAGCGGATTTCTGCCTTGTTTTTATTTTTTCTATTATTCTAATTCTTTATTTATTTTCTTTTGTATAATATTTAAGTTAAATATACATTGCTTGTATCAAATCGCAGGTATTACTTCGCTTGTGATAGCATTTATTAAAAAAATATGTGTCTAGAATTAAGCCAATTGCGAAACTGGACAATACAGACCCTTTGGAGGTGGTGTAACCTCTTGAGGAAATTAAAAAAAAAATTATCCCCGCAATTACTGCCATTATAAGAAAATTACAAAATACATCAAAATTGATGTCTACTCTAAGTCACAAAGATTTATTTGAAAATGATGAAGCATGAAGAATAAAAATGTAATGATTTCAAACAAAACAAGGAATAAATAATTTTATAATCATGAGTATTGTGTTATTTGTATTCCTAATATTACGTATATTAGTCTTTAAACTTGTACTTACCTACACAAGAGGCTAATTAAAGTATATTGCTCCACACACTCTAATGATGGCCCCAATAATTTAGGTCATGTATTTGCTGATTATTTGTTGTTTGAACAACAGCCATGCCATGGTCTTGAATCGTACCTCTCTAGTAGGTAACTACCATCTGCCAAGAGACTGAAAGATGTAAACTACCTACCTAGAAAAAAATATTAAGATAAGTTACATAAGCCACATGTATTGATTGCAAATATACGATGTTTTTGGACAAGGTGGTTGTAATAGATGCTTACTTCAATATGCACTGGTAGTCCATCCACAGAATTAATAGGCTTTAAAGCCTCATAGAGTTCTTTACACAAATACAAAACAATCTTTGAGCATCCGAAACCAGCATAGAAATTCGTTGTCGGAGAATTCCAACAGATTAAGTATTCTGATCACGTATCGATCGCTGATGTAATTTTCTTTCTTGTTTTTCAATTTCTGACACGAAAATGTAGTTGCAATAGGCTCGAGACATCTTTTTCGTATTAAAATGGTTTGAAGATAAACTTAAACCCACGTCCACGAAAGAGGATAAAATTATCCCTTTCAAATGTCAAAAAGGGATAATTTTTTCTCTTTCCCTTGGCCTCATGCTACGGACGGGGAGATATATGTCCACTCGTTATGTCAAACGGGGATATACTATAGAGATAAGACAATTTTATCTCTTGTCAGTGGATATAATCGGGGGATATAATTTTTGTCTCTTGCCCATGCTCGCAGGGTGGATAAAATTAAGCAAGGGATAAAAATTGTATCCTCTCCCCGGGGATATATTGTCCCCCGCCCATGCTAGCCCGGCAGTCCTATAAAAAAGTTTTATTTCTAAGGGATGATAACGTATCTGTAGCCATCTTTGCTTGAAGCTGGTTGCAGGTTATTTACTGTAGTAGCCACTTACTATCAGGTGGACTGTTTGATTCGTTGGCCACTTCAATATTCAACCTTAATATAATAAACAGTACTCAAAATTAAAACAACAGTTATTCAATTTTATTTCATAAAATCCCCATAATAGTGTTAGAGATGGTTTTAACTTAATTAATTAACGTGATTTTACACTGGGTCCAGATAGGAGCGCCACACGCGTGCTTTTTTCTCTTGAGGGTCAATGGTGATGCGGATTTTTAAATTTTTTTTTAAATAGAATAAGGGTGACACGTGAGCGCACAGTACAACTTATGGTAAGTGGATACTGTGGCCCAAAGATATCTACTTGTTTCCTCGATTAAGAATTGAAATGCAGATACGTTGCCAGCCTTAAGGACTAAGATGGAATGCTTCTTATCCAGTTAAAAGGGTCTCCAGATCTCTACACTCACCATACGAAACATAGAAGTATTAAGTTGCTATTTTACGCTGGTATTCTTTGAGAGAGTGGTCCTGCTCCGGTCGAGCCGACCCATTCGTGCTACAACCATAATATAGCTGCAGCATGGCTCTACTACGTAAAAATTGTAGATTTTTTTTTAAAACACCTAACGATATTTTCCTGTATCGTGAAGCAGTTTACATACATAAATTGCAAACATTCAGACCCGGCAAAATTATTTGTAGGTCATACAAATACTTGTTTCGTGCAGGATTTGAACCCGCTACAACTCATTGCTAAGCCACTGCGTCACGGAGTCGTCAGTTGGCAGTTAAACGAGTTTTCTGTCCATTGCCGAATAAGTGTCTCTCCCGTTGTAGAGAGAGTCCCGCGGGTTCACGATCTGGTAACAGGCGTTACGCACTTTTGACACGGAAAACCGTTTGTCCCGCGCCTGTTCCCTCTCCAGTCGTGTTGGATTGCCGTACTATCGGATTATGAGAATAATAAAGAGTGCACCTGTGCTTTCCCTAACACTGGCACTATTATCCTGTACTGCACCAGGACTTGCCTCCGTTAACACTGGCCGCCGTGAACAAGTTCGGTCTTTTTTTTAAACTTTATTTTTATGGGATAATGGTGACAAAGTTCAAAAATTTTATTAAACTAAGTTTGTATAAAAAAGTTTGATGATAATAACGCCTGGGAAGGGTGATCGCTACCAAGCTATTTCTAATTCGTCTTGTGTTGTTAATTGTAAACATGATTGTAAGCTATTTTTTAAATAGTCCCGCTGGGTTTCTTGCTGGTTCTTCCCAGGACAGAGGTTTTTTTGCGAACCAGTAAATGAAAAAAGTGACTTTCAAAAACTATTGTTCATAATAGTGTAATTAAAAGAAAAAGCCTTTCCTAACTATATGTAAATTTTATTTTATAGTACCTGTAGATGTTAGAGTCTGAATATCTGACAGAGGCGAATACGATATTGTCTCTAGCGTTCAGGTGAATTCTGCCATCGCTGCTCTTGTCCAGTTCTCTTGGTGTCACTTCGATGGAACCGATTCTCCAGGCCATCGGTACATTGCGTAATGTAGTGCTATGGGATATGAAAGTTTTAGGTTATGTTTAAGGATATATGGTATGACTAAAAGTAGAAGTACGGATACGCCAAGGTTTAACTGGCCACATGCAAAAAAACCGGCCAAGAGCGTGTCGGGCCACGCTCAGTGTAGGGTTCCGTAGTTTCCCGTCCGTCACAATAAGTGTTCCCACTTATGAGTTTAAAGGTGGGTATCCATTATATTCGTGCTCCAGCAGCGCTCCGCGCTCCTGCAACTGCTCCCTGTAGTGGGTACTGTTGTTTCCATCCAGGTCCAAAATGATTTTCCTAGAAAGTCCTTATAAAGTTCTACTTTTCAGATTTCTTTCATATTTACTAAACTTATGGTTCAAAAGTTAGAGGGGGGGGGGGCATTGTTTTTTACTTTTGGAGCGATTATTTCCGAAATTATTGACATTATCAAAAATGATTTTAGTAAACCCCTATTCATTTTTATTTTTCTTCCTTTCCAACAATATATCACACGTTAGGGTTGAAATTAAAAAAGAAATCACTTCCCACTTTACATATAGGGGGGCTACCCTAATAAAACATTTTGTTCCAATTTTTATTTTACCACTTTGTCGGCGTGATTGATACACATATTGGTACCAAATTTCAGCTTTCTAGTGCTAACGGTCACAGAGATTAAGCGAGGACGGACAGACGGACAGACCGACATGGCGAAACTATAAGGGTTCCTAGTTGACTACGGAACCCTAAAAAGAGCCGTGGTAGCTCATTGTTTAACGCTCGCTGTAAATATAATAGAACGCGAGTTACTCGGGTTCGATCCCCGCCGGCACCAATGAAATTGTTAATTGCAATCTTAAGTGCTTATTTACCACCTGCTCGGCTAGGAAAACATCGTGAGGAAACCTGCATGTCTGAGGAATAAGAAAAAAAATATTTCGACGACATGTGAAGTTCGTCAACACGCAGGGCAGCGCGGCGGACACTTCCTTGCCCTAAACCCTCTCAGAAATGAGGGGAGGCCTGAGCCCAGCAGTGGGACGTATATAGGCTGTAATTTTACTTTACTTTTTACTATGAAAATGTGCATTGCAGTTGTTTTAGTGGTGGTAGACCTATTCAACTCATGCGTGGTAGAGCCACGCTGCAGCTATACTGTGGTTGTAGCACGAATGCGTCGGCTCGACCGGAGTAGGACCACGCTCTTACAGAATACCAGTGCTAAGCAGCTTAACGCTGATGTGTTTCGTATGGTGAGTCTAGGGAACCGGAGACAATTTTCACTGGAAACAAGGTATTCCATCTTAGTCCTCAGGGGTGACAACACATCTGCTTTGATTCTTAATCGAGGATAAATGTAGATGTCTATGGGCCACAGCATTCACTTACCATCAGGTGGACTGTGTGTTCGTTAGTCACCCTTAATCTATAAGAAAGTTGTTTCTAAATTACAGCATAACGAGGCATTCCATCTTATTCATCATGAGTCATAACATGTCTTCAGTTTGTTTCTTAATTCTGTATAAATACAGGTGTCTATTATTCACGGAATCCACTTACAATCATGTGGAACGTGTGCTGAAGTCTAACTGTAGTGAGTTTTGCTTGAAATCGTGTTTTGTTTCCTATATACAGTGGTGGTCATATAATTAAGAACGCTGATATAAAGGGAAGATTTTTTCAAACTAAAACACAAAACTTATTACATGCAATTCTTTTTTATTTCTCTCGGTATCATAAAACTTTTCCATAATACCACTGTATTTATTGATACACATGATTAGCTAAAAATAAATAGACAAACTTTTTACACTACTTCTAAACATAGTATTTCTATTTACTGTCTGGTCACGTAATTAAGAACGCTAAATAATAGAGGTGAAGAGTGAAGAGTGAAGAGTGCACGCCTTGCAATACATAACGCAGTGTTGGTACCGACTTTGTTATATGCCAGCGAAACCTGGGTATGCCAGAAGAAGCATAAAAGCAAGTTAATGCAGTGGAGATGCGATCTCTTCGTAAAATGTGCGGCGTTACCATAGCCGACCGAAAGCGCAACAAAGAGATTCGTAATATGGCAGGATTGAAAGATGACCTTATCACAAAAATTGATAGGGGCGTACTCCGATGGTTTGGGCACGTTGAGCGAATGAGTGAAGACCGAACGTTGAAGAAAATATATAGCGCGAAAGTAAATATTAAAAGGTGTCGAGGTAGACCAAGACTAACTTTCGAAGACCATTTGAGCAAATTACTCGAAGAGGGGAAGGTCAAGAGTACTCGGATACCTAGACGTGCATGTATGAAGAAGATAATGAACCTGAAAGAAGCGAAAGAGGTATGTTAGGATCGTGACACTTGGCGATCTGTTCTCTCTGGCTACCCCGTTAGGGATTGTGCGTGAAGATAAGTAAGTAAGTAAATAATTTATACCTTTATTCAAACTTAAATAGAGAGCACTCAGTTGATTTGTTACTGTTTGTATAATTTTGGCGCCATTTAGTGCTGTAAAAGATAGAAAGTGATTGCTTTTTAGGAAAAAACAATGGTAAAAAATAAAAGTTGTGATAAATCTACAAGGGAAGTAATAATAAAACTTCGCCGGAAGAATTGGTCTTATAAAAAGATAGCCGACCACCTGCAATGTTCAAAACCGATGGTTTTCTACGCTGTAAAGCATTTTGTTACGTATGAAACTACTTCGAATGTTCCACGTGTACCTATACAGAGAAAAACAACTCCTCGAGATGACCGAAACATCGTTCGTATGGACCAGTAAAGTTGAAAGGTCAAATGGATCAGTTCCAATACAAAAATATACTGAAAGAAACAATGTTACCTTATGCTGAAGACGTTCTACCGGTTATTTGGACGTTTCAGCATGACAATGATCCAAGGCACTCTGCACGCACCGTAAAGGAATTTCTTACAGCGCAACCAGTTTCTGTCTTAGACTGGCCAGCTAAAGCCCAGATCTAAGCCCAATAGAGAATCTGTGGTTCGAAGTAAAGAAAGAGGTTTCAAATGCACAGTGTGGAAATTTAAGAGAGCTGTATGACGTTTTTTTAAAAGAATGGAACTCTATTTCTCTTGCGAAATGTCAAAAATTAATAGAGTCAACGCCTCGCCGCTGTAAAGCTGTAATTAAAAGCCGTGGATATGCTATTGACTATTAATTTTAGTTAAAAATGTATATAAATGGCTTTTTAAATTTTTCACGCATTATTGTGATTTTTAAAATGTGTAATACAAAACAATTTCCGATCGCTTTAATAAATCGTTCTTAATTATTTGTCCAGTTTCAGTATTATTTGAATGAGTTACTTTGGTAAAATAAATAAAAAGTGAAAAAAAATTTAGCGATTTTATTCTTTATTCCTAAGCCACGTTGCTCTATTCATGTGGCTATTATATAACATAACTAGTTGCTTCTCAGAAGGTGCACATCTCTGTGTACGTCATGATTTAAATAAAAAACTTCTAGAACTCCAAATCGTTCTTAATTATGTGACCACAACTATATCATTAAATATTACCCTGGACATTTGACTATGACTCTTGACCCCTTTGCTGCGAATATTATATCTTGTACTACTGTTGGCGGTTGGGGTGGTTCCTTTTGCCGTAGAGAGTAGACGCCTTCACTGTTATTCGTACGTTCGATTATTTCGCCCTTGTTAGAACGAAGCTCGAAAACCTGGCTTTTACACGGTACCTGTTTTGAACGGAATTAAAAATTATTCAATAAAACCTTGTATAAAAAGTAACAGTGAAAGTGAAAAAAAACTCCATTACATTTGCAAGGTTTCTATTCAAATATTTTCTTTAGTTTCTCAATTATATGAGTACATTATAAATGGCCAAAATTCAGGTAAATTGTATGCAAAAAAGCAGATTTTTGGTGGCTTATACTGAATTTGTTTCTCAAACTTTTGATTTTTTGTTTGACACAAACCTAGATATAGTGCACAAGATACCCATTAGTTCAAAAGTTTCAACAACGCCATTACAACGCTATAATCACGTACGAGCGTTTGTATGAAGAGTAAGACGGGTTGGCCGCTCTTAACTCAAGTAACGGCAAGGAAATATTCGCCGCGCTGTCCCAATGAGTGTTGGCATACTTAACGTTTTGAAAAAAATATTGTAATTAACGATGTTTTCCTTCACCGCTGAGCATGTGGTAAATCAGCACTTAAAATTGAAAGATAGAAAGAAAAGAAAGAAAGAAAAAGTTTATTTGATACATTATAAATATATATATACAAACAAAGAGAATAAAAATAAAACGTTTTTTTTTAATATCATCAAAAATATTTAAAAAAGGAATAACATAATATGCACCAAAATGGTCTCCACTCAACTTTAAGTCACGAATTGAAAATATAATACATCAATTCGTAACGCTGATTTTCAGTGGAGCCAGGAGTATGAGGCAGATGACAATTAACAGCAAGAGAAAAAAAAAACTAAACAAAACTATAAAAAAATGAAAAAATCGAACCAGGCTAGAACGCATACTTTGAAATATACAGACAGCTTGCGCTTAGCCCCTGAGCCACGACTTACTCGATATAAATATTAGTTCAAGCGAAAATTAATCTGAAGATCGGTATTAAAAACAAAATATTAGTAATAGTTCATATTTCTCTCGTATTATTTGAAATCTTCTCTTACCTTACAAAGTGCAATCATGATTTCATTTCTCCATGAACCTAATGCAGGCAGTTTCTTTATGGTCTTCGGCAATAACTGCGATCCACAAGGAATTCCTCCGGGAAACGCTGAGGATTCAAATAGTATAGTGTAGTAATAGTAGGGTCATTTGCTTCATAAACTTCTTGGTGCGATAGAGATTTCATGGAAGTTATAAATTTAGTACTATTTTATAAGCAATCGTTTCTCCTTTTTGCACACCAATACTTTACAGCATAGTTTCTCTCAAAGGGACATTGTAGGATTTAAGCGGTATGGTCTGAGAGACATAACTTTACAACTATCATTAACAATTGCAGATATTATGAATTATATTATCTATACAAGTCAGGGATTCAAGTCTTTTTGGTTCAGCAATTCTCATTTTTAAATTAAAACTAAATTATACTTTTAAAGATCATAGACTGCTTAGTTTTCCGAATAATATCTATATCAGTCTCCACAAATAATAACGTTGTTGTTTGTTATACAAACCTTTAACAATGTGTCATGTCATTTGTTAAAAGAAGTTGTAATTACAAAGTTTTGCGAACTGTTGCTATTTTGTTCTTTTTCATATAATAAGGGTGACCAACGAGCATACAGTCCATCTGATAGTAAGTGGATGCTGTAATCAATTTTATATCTGTCTGCGATTAAAAATCAAAATGCAAATGCATTGCAACCCCTGAGGACTACTAAATGTCCTTTAAATTGGAATACAAGACAAGAAATACTGTTGCTGCAGATATAGGTAAAAGGGTGATTTGCATTTTGATTCTTAACCGAAGATGTAGATGTCTATGGGCACACCATTCACTTACTATTGCGTGGATTGTGTTCGGTCACCCTTATGCTATAAAAAGACAGGAAACTCTTTGAAAAAAAAACAGTATTTATAACACGGTTAAAATTATTTATTTTATTTAAAGGAGCAATATTTGAAATAAGTAGGGCTATGCTAACATTAAATTGTTAAAACAAAACGCGTTCTAATTTACCGTAAAATCGATTCCCGTACGATCATTTCTGATTGCAAAATATCGCTCGCTAATTGTATTTACTCCTATCTTTCGCTTAAGTCTTAATAATTTGTATGTTTATTTAAATGTGAAAAGAACCTTGAAATAATTTGATTCCAACGTCGTCCAATAACACGCTTTCTTCTGAGGAAGAATCCGACGCTTCGTCTTTGTTCTGTAACCGAAATTAAAAACTGACTTATTGTATAAGTGGAAGATAGTTATGGCGTATGAGTAAGGAAACCGCGACTATACTCATACATAGCGCAGCGATGTGTGCGTGTGTACTCACATTCATGAGGTGACAACCCTATCAAAATAGGTATACATTTTTGACGCTGTCAGGAGGCTTCCCCTCTGGTCCCTACTCATTTCTATGTGGTTATGGTGAGTGGGTTTCATTACTAAAATTTGATATGAGAAGTATTTTTGTTTATAGTTGGTCGCAGCGCCTTGTAGTCCCCGAATATGCAACGTCTACCTATAAAAAAAACTAGCAATGTTGTAACATACTAATATTTTCTTTAGCCATATCTGGTAAGCTTAAAATGCTTGTGTTAAGAATGGTGCATGATAGTAGCCGAATGGTGGATCCGAACCCACTACATTTTTAGTTCGTGAACCACACCCTGCCATTCGGCTACTGTCTGCTTCTTGATTTAAACATATTAATTTATATAAAAGATTTAAACTTCTTGATTTATTACATTATATTTTTTATTTCACCAGTTCAAGTCACACCTATGCCGGAAGTTATTAGAAATAAATAACACAAATTTTCCGAATAGTTAAGTATTTCTTCGACCTAGAGAGGTCAACCCAAATTTCTAACAAGATTAAAACACTATTTCTCGGTACGTATTTTTCAAAATTTAAAAACAAGGGTGAACATAATCAGTAACACTCAAACACAAAATTATTTTAAAACAATTTTTTAGAATCTTAGTAATCTTATTAATGAACATTACTAATATTCCTTTTAACCACTCCTAGTAAGCTTGAAACACTTTTGTTAGGAGTGGTTCACGACAGTAGTCGAATGGCGAATTCAAACCCACGACCTTTTCGTCGGTCGAAAACAGTAGTGGAACATTTCAAAATGAGTAAATGTGAGATATTAAGCAATTAAAAATTAGAAATACTTATTTTTCCATTTAGTAAGTGTTTAGAGAAAAAAGGATTGTTTTTAATGTTGTTATATTTTGGTTAAACTTTACATTTATGATTTCTATTAAATTCATTCATTTTTTATTATTTGTTTTTTAAATATAAGTAAATATTTGAAATGTTCCACTACTGAATTAATTTATTGACTGCAAATATCCCTCTGATAATGGATTATTTTTGAATGTACCAGTACTGAATTAAAAAAATTATGTATTTTTCTTAAATAATGACCTAAATAAAAATGAAATCTACAGAACCTTAGCAAATAATTGCATTTTTAGAGTATAATTAATAAAATACTTTTATAGTTTTATAACGTTTTTTATTTATAAGTAAGAAAATATAAAAAAGGGAAAGATTAGTCATTGTCAGCTCTATCTGAGGAAGCTGGCAATGTTTTATAATAATCCCAATAAACGCTTGGAATTACTTTACCATCACATAATGAAATCAATCTTTCTTTTTAAGATTTGATATTCCAGGACGAGTGCGATATTATTTTGTCAAAACTAATGTTTCGTTAGGCTTGCCCCGCATTATATGCCGAACATTGAAGCATTTCATTGTACTGTCAGGTTGATAAGTGTCCAAGTAATAAATAGCGAAAGGATTAGTAGCTTGCATAAATATTTTCTTGATACACACTACACACTTCCACACTACACACTCTCCTTCTGTATTTATTGTAAAATTTTTACCAAAGTGTGAAATTAGTTCTTTTAAATCAAAAATGT
The DNA here is from genome assembly GCA_036936625.1 of Parnassius smintheus behrii. Taxonomy (NCBI): domain Eukaryota; kingdom Metazoa; phylum Arthropoda; class Insecta; order Lepidoptera; family Papilionidae; genus Parnassius; species Parnassius smintheus. Next base: position 3,307,624 of record JAUPFT010000013.1, read on the forward strand.
CTGAATAATCTAAATCATGAACTTGGTAGGGATTACCTTTCTTCTTAGCACATTGTATAGTTGTCCTCCATTGAGATGGCACGAACACGGAACCATTTTTTAATATTCGGAATTTTTCTTTTTCGATAGTGGGATGAACGCTATCGCCCTCGTTCTGAGTGTGCCCGACAACAAAGTATTTATGTGTTATAGATTTCACACCCAACATTTTTAAGGCATAATAGTATAATGACAATTCCTATCTTGCAGTTGTCGCCATAAAATATAACATGTTTTCCATGACAAAACTCTTTGAAAAACTGTAAAATACAAGATCCTACCTCGTCACATCCTTTTCCACCCAAAGTTTCGTCCCATAAATAACAATGTCCAGATTTATTAACGATGTCATATACGGTACAATTATAAACATTAAGGCGTCTGTTATAAAAAAATAGCGAGTCATTACCCGCTGGAGTTTGAAGAACTTTTTACATACCCTTATAATTATACCATCTACTGTTAAATGATAAGCCGCATTAATAGATCTTTTACTCTGAGCATTATGTAGCGAATATTTCGGCTTCACTTCTTTCATAGCATTTTGACAAAATCTCGCTGTCTATTCAAATCACCTAATATCCAAAAATTATTGAATATTACACACAACCAGGTTTTAATTGTTTAGCATTAACTAATTTTCCTTTCTCAGTAGTGTAAGCCATACCTGAATTTTTTAAACATTTCTTTTCTTGTCAACTTCTTCTTTTCTTCCGAAGCATTATTTTTAGAAAGCGGGGTTGATGGTGACGGCTCTCTGTTATTTGGTATATTATTTTCTTTATCTTCTCCTCCCCCTAAAATTTCAATAAGCTTGCCACCTAAGCAAACAAAGACCTCGTTTAAAGCTATTGCATAAATAATTTAGAACTATGATATACATGTTGATGAGCAGCAAGCTAGTTTATTAAAATAGTATAAAAAATATACTTAGATTAGAAGCTTCATTTGCTGGCTCATGCTGGCTGGCTACGAACGTATACTCTGTACAACTTTCCATATTTATATAAATATACACACTATACCAAAACACAACAATAATATATGCAGATAGGTACGTAGGTACCTCTATTATGTACTTAAATACATGAAGATAGGTACATAGTTCGATTATGTACTTCATTCAGGGGCCAAGAATTCTCTTCAACATATTGCTGTATTTCACCAACTTCATTATTATTAGATATAAAAATAGTGTGGAGATTTTTCTATGTTCAATGTCTGTTCAGCATCTTAAAAGCAATAAAAGCAGTTAATAGGACAGAGTGTTTAATAACATTTATTAGATATAAAACACAAAAGTTAATAAATAAGCATATCTTATAAAATACATAAGTTATTTACCTAGACTTTGTACTTAATTTTGTGGCAAAGAATACTCTTCAACTTGCTTTATATCACTTTCTGTAGAATAAAAGTGGTTAAAAATATAGCCAAAGCGTGCAAAATTTTAAAAGTAACGATTCTTTACAAAATACACAAATGTTACTACAAATAGAATACACACCTTTGTTTTCAATATTGGCGTCTTTTTGCAACATTTTCATTGATCTTCCATATAACTTAGACACAGACATTTTTGCAGATTGTATTACATTTGACCATACGTCTACCAAGCGCAGCATGCAGCGCGTTTAAACAACGCGCGCGAGACTCGAGCAAGATCGAGAAGCGTGGTGGAATAAATTTAATTCAACTTTTGATTTTGAGATTGGAACCGTATTGGAACATTTCGAAGTGTCCCAATACTGAATAATACTATATGCACAGGGTTGAAGTGGAACTTTCATTTTTAATCGATTTCTATGTGGAGTTTGACTTATTCCGATACTGATATAGAATTGGCACTGAAATAGTAATGTAACACTCTTAAAAAGTTAAAAACCAAATTTTCAGAGATGTTCCACTACTGTTTTCGACCGACGTTTTGTGTTCGCGATCCGCGCCCTGCCATTAGGCTACTGTCGCTTCGAAATTATTTTATAGATTAATTTTGTTCCACTCGACGGCGATTCCATAACCTAATAAAAAAAGAAAGAAAAGCATAATCAATTTTTAATAATTATTACTTGTAGAGTGTAACAGGGCCATTAAAGCAATATATAATTTAAAACCAAAAGAGTCACTGAGACAAAAATGTAAGGAAATTAATATATTAACTCTGACCTCTCAATACATTTATGAAAATGTAATATACGTACACAAAAATAAAAGTAGTTTTGCGAAAATAAGTGATATTCATTCTGTAAATACTAGGAACAGACACAAGCTAGCAAGTAGTAACAGTTACTCGACTCCACCGAGTCAGTAATTCATTCTTGGGGCGATGTATACGCTTTTACAACAAAATCCCAGAAAATATGCAAAATTTGTCATACACAAAGTTCAAAAATGTTATTAAACTAAGTTTGTATAAAAAGGGTTATTATAATATTAAGGAATTTATGGATGATAATAACCCCTGGGAAGGGTGATCGCTACCAAGCTATTTCCATTTTGTCTTGTGTTGCTAATTGTAAACATGATTGTAATCTATTATTGGAAAAAAATAGTCCCGCTGGGTTTCTCGCTGGTTCTTCCCAGGACAGAGGTGTTTTTTGCGAAGCAGTGGTAAAAAAGTGACTTTCAATAAGTATTGTTATAATCTACATTGAATAAAAAAGTTTCTGTTTCTGTAATTTATTTTATTTATAAAATAGCTCCGGAAATATTACTATAGGTCAGTACCTATAGCAATATATCTAGAGCTATTTTAATCTTACCTTGTTTTGGTTTAACTCTCCGTAACCGACGTAGCAGATACCGTAACGACGTCGGCGCCCTACGACACCACAGCGGCTGCATTCGCTCCAAACTGACCAGGAGGTGAACACCATCAGCTCCGAGGTTATCGGTTTCGGCGGTGACGAGTAGGGACCTCGTGATGAGTGCGGTTTCACCTGTTTTGCAAGTTATACTATACTCTAACGTTTACCTGCAGATTTGCAGAAGTGATTGTAGTAGGAAATATGGGACTAAATCCTAATGAGAATTTCTCGGAAGCGATATTTTTCCTACAAAATGTAATATATGTTTCTCGGTCCTAAAATTAACCTTTGCAAAATAAACATCTGTTTGGATGTGAAAACGAGATTTTAGCTGACGGTACTGAGCATGACGTTCTGTACTTTTAGCTAGACCTAGATACTATACTTATATAATAGCCTGTAGCTTATACTAAGGAAATTTAGTTCAAACCCCCAAAGCAAAATACAACTTTTTGTATATTAATATTTTCCTTTTTCTTTCTTTTTTTGTTTCCTAACTAGAATTACTGTATCACGGGGCATTTTATATACATGAATTGCACAAGGACAAACATCCAGACCTGGAACAATTATTTGTAGGTCATACAAATACTTATTCCGTGCGAGATACGAACTTGCGGCCCTTAGCTTTGCAACTCATTGCTCCACTGAACTGAAACTGAACTAACTGTTACGAGTTTGGTGTTCGTGACAATAAAAGCTGGCGATTGAATTACCAAAATTAACACTTTAATTACTGAACACCAATTACAACTTATTTTCTTATTTTCTTATTTTTTTTAAAACACACTAATAATTAATCACTTTAGTTCGCAGCTATATCGTTTCGAAGTATTCGCTTGGATCGTCAATTTAATACTGACTCGGTCGCTCGGTCCTTACTGGCCTTATATAGGGCCTCTTCCACTGAAACATCTAGAATGTTCGAGCACATACCGGTCCTGACCGACTATATGTAGAAAGTTCTTGTATGGAATTTTCTAGAAAGCTCTCCTAGTTCTGCTACTCGGTACTAGACGGCGCTATACTAGTGGCATTAATTATGGCGCGCAACATAACTAACTTAAAGTCGACCTAGGTAATTGGCTACTGCAGTCGAATTCAAACAAAGGAGGTTACAGATGCGTTGGTACCTCTGAGGACTCAGATGGATGCCACAAAGCCTGTCATTATACTGGCTCTCTGTACCATTCAGACCCGGAACACAGCAGTGCAACACAGATGAACTTTTAGGCATCCTATTACGTAATATCTCGACAAAAACTTTTTATTATAAAATAAGGATGACAAGCGGACACAGTCCATCTTTTTATATAGAATAAGGGTTGCAAACGAGCACACAGTCCACCTGATAGTACTTAAATAGATGAAAATAAACATTTACATCTCATCTTTCATCGATTACGAATCAAAATGCACATGCGTTGCCATCCATGAGGACTAAGATGAAAGAAAGAAAGAAAGAAAGAAGTTTACTTTTGTTTACTTTTTTTTCTTAAGCAGAAAGAGAGTTCTATGGTTTAGTTAATCTGAGTATAATATCTGAACAAATTCTATTGTAAACGTGTGTGTGTATGTGGGCAGTAGCTTGTTAAAAAAAGGACGTGCTCGTGATGACGCTCGTCCAGATCATCAAAATCACTGTCGCTATACGTACTACTGTATACGGATCTTCATCATCCAATACTTCTAAAACCACTAGACCACTAATAGCGAATTCAATCTGGCATTGATACACTCCAGCATCTGGCAGTCGCACGTAGAATATGATAAGGTCACCATCATCGACCGCCATCTTTTTTTCTTCCATCGGTCTGAACGTGAGATTGTATATGGACTGAAAAAAATTTGCCAAGTGTCAGCGGATCAGAAGCAAAAGTAAACTCGAAAAGACTTAAATGGTTTGAATTTTTTGAAAATTTAGATAGGAGCGCGTTAGAATAGTGTGTGATATTTTATATAAGAGAGAGAGAGTGAGTGAGAGAGAGAGAGAGTCAGAGAGAGTGTGTGTGTGTGTGTGTGTGTGTGTGTGTGAGAGAGAGAGAGAGAGAGAGAGAGAGAGAGAGAGAGAGAGCAAGTGACAGCTGCTGTCATAAATATGTTGCCAAACTCAATGCCAATTTTAACACTTTTTGGTGTTACAATTCTTAATTTTTTTTTATTAATACGGGAACAAACGGACTAAAAGTCCACCTGATGGTTAATAGCTAGCTATTGTGGTTCAAACACACCTGCAACTAACTTCAATAAATTGCAACAGATATGTTGTTACTCCTGAAGACTTTTTTTATAGAATAAGTGTAAGTAACAAACGAGCACACAGTCCACCTGTTGGTAAGCGGATACTATGCCCTACATCTGTCCTCGATTAAGAATCAAAATTTAGACCCGTTGGACTTTTAAATATAATGCCTCGTTACCAATAAAAAGGGTCTCCAGTTTCTCTACGCATTAAACTGCTTACTTCTAATTCACGCTAGTGTTGTGAGAGCGTTAGCCTTCCCCGGTCGAGCCGACTCATTCGTGCTACAACCGTAATGTGTAAATATATGTAAATACCGCAGAGTGGCTTTACCTCTTTGTTGTGGTACTGTAGAATATTTAATCTTTTTTATTTCAATTTAGTCTTCGTTTTAGTCTGACATACTGTCATAATGACCCCTGTATTCTTTAAAACTACGTTAAGTTTAGAGAATTAAAGAGAATGCTTAGATGACCATTCTCACCTCTGTATACATCCACTTTACATTACTTCGATCAGTTGCTATTTGATTGCAAGGAATCCGGGTCATAGAACCAACATACGCCGACAGTATAAGTCCAGGATAGTGTTCTGTTTCCAGATTATTTAATACACTGGTTATTCTATCGGAGATATGCGATTTTGTTGCACCTTTAATCATCAAAATGTATTGATAAGAAAGCTAAATTAACGTCAAGTCTGTTTTTAAATCTCTGAGACTAAATTGACACATGTAAATGTCAAATATACAAATAATGCTGCGAGCACTTTTGTGAAGTGTTGTACCTACGATATCGGTTTGTTGAATCGTATCTTATTGGACGAATAGCTTCAAAGTCTTCTATTCCAAAGCGTATCATTAAGGTGATGTGGGCGCCAAAAGCAAATTTTTCGCGCTTTATAGATGCGCAGAAAAGCATTTTTAAAAAAAAATCATTATGAAAGTTAAAGATTTTTCTTAGTGAATTATGTTGGCCAAAACACGATTGACACATTTTGGCTTGATAGAAAAAGATCGCAAAATTTCCTCAAAATCTACAATTTTAGATACGTCCACTAAGTGAAAAAGCTGTTTCATTCGAATGCAATGAAGTCAATTTCAATTAAATTCAGGCTATGTGAATTCACCAGTAAATACGTGAGTGAATTATGAGTTTATTTTTAATAAAACAGTATTATTTTAAAAAGAAAAATCAAATAATTTTGTGCTATTAAATAGCGCGCGGGCCGAGCAAACAGCCGCCAGTCGCACCTATAAAGCGTGAAAAATCTGCTTTTGGCGCCCACTTCACCTTAAATTTACGTACGTACACACGGTCGCACGACGCGCTATATAGGCCATGTTCCAAAATAGAACCCAGTGTACTGTCCAATGCAAATGGCGTCATGAATCGACGCCATACTGGTGATACGTTCCAAAATATAGGGCAGTATATGACGTCATACATTTGCGCCATATTGGAAAAGTGTTGGTGATTATTTTGTCATTTTGTGCTCCAAAAATCATTATATCTTCCTAATGGAAATACGAGCAATTATTCTATATTTTTTGTATTTGAATAAATAAAAACAAATTCAATGGCATGCTTCATTCAGCGTACACACAATTAAAAATTGTTTTAATATGGCCGGATATCCGACACAATATGACGGCGGCACGCCAGTACAATATGGCGTCAATTTATGACGTCATTTGTATTCGTCAGTATACTGAAAACGTTTCGAAACCTACCCATAGTATAAACTGGCAGTGAAAGCTGATCACGCGACGCTTTGCGGGATCCGAGTCCGACCAATGGGAGACCCGTTTATACCCGGATCGTTGTTGAAAAAGTAACAAATTATACGTGGTAGAGCCATGCTGCAGTTATATTAGTAGTATAGTTGTAGCACGAATGGGTCGGCTCGACCGGGAAAGGACCACGCTCTCACAGAATACCATTGTAAAATAGTAGCTTAATGATGCTGTGTTTCGTATGGTGAGTGTAGAGAACCGGAGACCCTTTTTACTGGAAACGAGGCATTCCATTTTAGTCCTCACGGGTGACAACGCATCTGCATTTTGATTTGTAATCGAGGATAGATGGTTAGAGGATAGATGGTCCATGGGCCGCAGCAACCACTTACCACCAGGTGGACTATGTGCTCGTTTGTCACCCTATCCTATAAAAAAAATTTCGCAGCGTATTATTTTAGTAACATATTATTATTAGTTTTCAAATAATAAAAATATAAAAAATTATGGGTAGAATTCAGTTGTCATCAGAAGTACTAAATATATATTTTAATAAAATAAGATACTGGTACCTGACGGCGGCTGGAAATTTTTGTCATCTCCATACACATTATTTATCTCTGTGACAGTTTCTTTAAGGTCACAATGTGATTCTTTTATTGATAAAAATGAAAAGGTGATTTCTAATAATATTATTTTCATTTTATTTAATTTCGAATGACGTTTCTTTGGCAGTATAAGTTATAAATCTAAAACTTAAATATAGAACAGTTGGTTTTACATTTAAGAATTATAATATTAGAATCTTTTAAAAAGTCAGTTGGGGGAGATTTTCAATTCTATTGTATTTTTGTCAAAGATTTCAAAAGGAAGGATAGGCCCATCTAAATATTTTACTCATAACTTTTTCTTACAAGAAAAAGTAGCGCATCTGTCATAAATACAAACGTTATATCAAAACACGACGTATCCAGGGTCGAATTTCGTAGTATAATTATCCTAATTTTACCATTATTTCCATTGAAGTAATATGTACTTACATACTAGAACAGCTATTTCAAACAAAAAATGTGCGCTACTCTGTGTTCGCGCGGTTGGTTTTTTTATCATAGAATAAACAGAGGTAGAATGATCCGTAGGTAATAGTAGATTGTATTGTTAAATAGGTAAATTATATCGAGAACAATATTTAAATTTTGTTATTTATTTTATATATTTGCCAATTTAATATAATATTACATAATATTATATCCAATATATATTACAAATATTATAATAAAGAACTTAACTAAAATAATAATTAAAAGTATAATATTTACGATTAAAACTAATTATATACAATATAAAAGAAGAAACTATAATATAGAAAATCTAAAACTAAAAATTTTAATCGTCAAAGAGACCTGCTCCCCGTGGTATAGTGCCAAGAACGCTGGCTGCGTTTCCTCGCTGAATAGCTATACTTTGCCCTTAGCCTTTGAGCGAGGAAAGAACCAGCCCTCTTATCACCAGCAGCGACGACCAGTCGTGGATACAGTTCCTTTAGAAACTTCATTGCACGTGGACCCCACGGACCGATAGTCTATACAGCAAATGGCACAAATATGTAGTCATTTCTCAAAGACTCATATTTGCGCCATTTACTAAATTCAGCTGCCTCTGATGCCGCCCGGCTCTAAAAGAGGTACCCTTGAGATGAGAGGCCGCCAAAGTGTAAAACGCAAGTAGCATCCCACACTAGGGCTTTACCTCTCTCCCAAGGGACCAAAGTCATACCGTCGGGTCTCTTGCTATCGTCTCTAAATATCCCGCAAGGCTCTAAAACCGAGGGGATATTTATAGAGACAAGAACCCTTCTGATGATTTCGTTCAAAGAACCGTGACGGGAAAACCTACCTTCACTTTTCTTGCATGAAAGTCCGTTGAGCCCAAACTCATCGACGCTGCTACCACAGGGGCACTGGTGAGGTTGACAAATAGCCACTCCTAGCCGGATTCCTACGGCGATGCGCAAGCTTTCCCCATCAAGCAATGTGCCGAGATTACTTGATGGTAGAGCATGTAACAACCAGTGGCTAGATTCCTTAGTCGAAACAGCTAGAAGTCGAGCCTGATCTTGTTGAATATGGAAATTTTGAAATAAATTTTTCTGGACACTCCGTACCAACGGAATATCCCATTGTTTTTGTTGGTTAACTTCCAGTGGGACATTTTCGCCGGGACAGAGCGTTAGCCATGTTTGCTTTGCCTCCGCAGCAAAGCACAGGTCTACTTTATTATTTAAAATTGTGTTACATAGGTCATTGACACTACGCACGGAAGCAAGGAAAGTAGGCAATGCGACGCTAGAAATATTTCATACACCAATTCCACCTAATTTGATAGGTAAAGTGGCTTGATTCCAGGCTATTCAATCTCCAGTATTTAATCTCAAATTTAGAATGTTTTTTAAAGCAATTTACATTTTAATGATATTCTTATCTGAATATTTTAAAAGGTATCTATGTCAAATATAAAAAAAAATACTAAATGTATGTTTAACAAAACTTATTAACATAACATTTAAATTACAAATAAATTTATTTAAATTATAATAAGAGTCGTTCATAAATGCTGGGCATGCGAAAGTTAAAAATGGACGAATTTATTCCACTTTGACTTTGATGTGGAAACCTCAAAGTGAAATAAAATAAAATAATAAGCAGATTTAAATATGAAAAATTTTGCCTAATTATAATAACTTATATATGTTTCAAAAAAAATGTGTATAATAATATATTCGTCTTAAACTTAAGTACCCACAGAAATATCGCATTCTGAACATATTCATTTCATAATCTATACTCCTTGACACGAGATGGCGTCTTAGGAATAATTTGTTTTGTTATTAATCTATAATACTTTTTTAATGATTGATCTTATTAATCGATGAAAGTAATTCCTTGGTTTTAACTGTCATTTCATGAACTATTTGTGCAATATCTAAGTACACACGACGGCATATTTTTATCAAGAGATTTTTTAAATCAACACAACACGTGACAACTCTACAGGCGCCTGGCGAGTGACTGATTAAAGTGCGGTGTACACTTGCGTGGAACATTGTAGCTGAATGCAGTGTCGCCTCTAGTACGTAGTACTTAATAGCTCAATGATTATTTCATAGTTTGTAGTATATGGTATCGTAATAATACAAAGCGAAAATACCATCATTTTACCTATAGGTCGACTTGTATTATTATTGGGTCCTTTTACATTTTAATATTAACCCTACGATATCAAGAATTTTCAATTGTACATGAGTATCGCGTTTTTTTTAAATAAAATTGGAATTAGCTCCCTTTCTGGTCAATCGATGCTCGATCGCATTTATGTTGCATCCTTGATACAACTATGACGAGGGGCTACCACGATAAAAACTCTATGCTCCAGAAGCAATCGGTTTGGAAACGGAATTTCAAAATATTTTATGAAACAAATTTTCAGATTCAATTAAGCAGATATGGTTTCTTTTGTACTCTTTCCGTTTTACCCTTATTGAATATAAAATATATTAGGTAGCAATATTCTATAACTTACACTAAGTTCTTTAGACAAAAATTAAACAGAAATAAAAATAAAATCGCCGCGATTTTGGCGTCATCTAGTTTATCTAAACATTTCGTTTTTTTGACGGTTTCATTTTTATTTCAGTTTAATTTTTGTCTAAAGAACTTAGTGTAAGTTAGAGAATATTGCTACCTAATATATTTTATATTCAATAAGGGTAAAACGGAACATGGGAAAAAGAAACATGAAACGTCAAAGTCAAACGCGATATAATTTTTTTTAAATAGTGTTACGCACTCCAGTCGACGACACAACTAGCGCCATCTAGTGTCAGGAACGAGAGCGAGGGGAGCGTTGCAGTTTATGACATCACAAATCTTTCGACCAACAGCGCCACCCGAAGAACTAAGTTTCTAGAAAATCTATACTCGAATTCTCGGTACCTTGCGCGTGTTTACTTGAACATTCCAGATATTTTGCTAATTTAAATAAATAGGTGGCGCAAGATGCGAGGCAGAGTTGAACTCGGCGACACAAGCGAAGCTTCGGAGCGGAATTAAGTGAATTAGTGTGTTTAATTATTAGTGTTTTAACTTTAATTTGTGTAAAGTAAATTAAAGTGTTAATTTAGGTAATTTTATCGGCAATTTTTATTGTCACGAACCTCAAGCTCGTAACAATTGGTGTCAGAAGTGGGATAAAATAATGCCGATTTTACCCAAGGAGGAAACGGAGGGTGTCCGTACCCGAAGTCAACGCCAGCAGGAGACGGACCAGAGGAGATTTGGTGGTGCAACGCCGCAGATGTCTGAGGGCCAGCCGCCGGCCACGGAAGCCGGTCCGTCAGCAGCTTCTACGTCTGTGGCACCCGACTTAGGTGCTCTGACGGCCATGCTACAGGAGCAGCTGCAGCGCGGACGAGAGGAACAGGCCCGTCTGTTGAAAGAGCAGCAGGAGGAACAGGCTAGCCGACAGAAGGAACAGGCTCGCCGACAGGAGGAACAGGCTCGCCGACAGGAGGAACAGGCTCGCCGACAGGAGGAACAGGTCCGTCGGTTGGAAGAGCAGCTGCGGGGTGGACAGGATGAACAGGCCCGCCGACAAGAGGAACAGGCCCGTCGGTTGGAAGAGCAGATGCTTCTCATGAAGGACCTTCACGCTACCTTCGGGAAAGAGATAAGGGAGGTGAAGGATAAGGTTGCTCAACATGATAACCGCCTGTCGGAAGCTGAGACCCAAATCAACCAAGTTAAGAAAACGCTGGATGAACTCAAACTTGGGGATGGAACTACAGCTCCCGTAGTAGCTTCAGCACCTTCGCTACGTGGGTTCAAGGTGCCACCGTTCGACGGGACTTCTTCCTGGTCAGCCTACAAAATCCAGTTCGAAGCTGTTATGAAGGCGAACGGCTGGAATAAAAATCAGGCCATGACTGCTCTCACACTAGGCCTGCGCGACCAGGCCTTAACAGTTCTGGAAGCTCTCGGTGAGGAAGTGACTTATGAGCAACTCCTTGAGGCATTGGAGGCGAGATATGGCGACGCTCACCTGGAACACGTCTTTCGTGCGCAGCTTAAAGATCGCGTACAGCGCATCAACGAAAACCTGCAGCAGTGGGCTCTAGAGGTGGAGAAGCTGGTGCGAAAAGCATACCGGTCTGTACCTGCGCTCATTGAAGGGAACCTGGTGCAGACATTCATCGACGGCATCCGTGACCTGGAAGTCAGAGCTGCTGTGAGGCTCGGGCACCCCGAGACGCTTAAGGACGCCTTGGCCCATGCACTGGAAGTGGAAGCCGTGCGGCAGGATCACCGTTCCCATCGCGTCAGGGAGGTTGCAGCAGCTATAGTTCGCGACCGCAATAAAGGATACAGCCCTAGGTGCTATGGCTGTGGGGAAAGGGGCCATCTTCGGTCCAGCTGCCCTAAGCACACCCTAGGAAGGGAAGGTGAACGGTCTCAGAAAGGAAGTGCGGCTAACAGCACCGCCCAGCAGCAGCAGGAATACGACTTTGAGATCGAACATCGCAGCGAGAAAACTCATGGCAACGCAGATGCATTGTCACCAAGTCACAAGACACAAGACCTTGTCCTGAAGATGGCAACCATTGTAGTAGGCAAGGTAAGGAAGTGGTATCCGTGAGGATGCTCAGGACAGACCACCTCAGCAACGGGTGGAAGGACAGCCTACGACGTGCACAGCAGGAAGATCCAGACATCAAGCCGATTCTGGGATGGATGAAGGCCCGTGCTACCAAGCCTAAGTGGAGGGACGTCTCAGCGATGAGTTCAACCACGAAAAGCTATTGGGCCCAATGGGGCAGCTTGCTGATTCAGGACGGAGTCCTGTGCCGTAAATGGGACAGTGGTCGAGGAGACGGCTGTCGTCTGCAAATGGTTGTCCCTAAAGCTAAAGTGCCGAATGTTCTACAGCTGTGCCGTAATGGTCGTTCAAGAGTCCATCTGGGAGTTAAACGAACTCTACTGAAGGTCCGAGAACAGTTTTACTGGGTCCATTATCGTAACGATGTCGAGGATTGGTGTCGTACATGTACAAGTTGTGCGGCCGTGCGGGGACCTCAGACACGTAGTAGAGGAGCACCGAAATTGTACAATGTTGGTGCACCACGGGATAGGACATCCCTTGACATTGCGGAGCCGTTACAGAAAGGCGCAAGAGGGACTCCTATGATCGTCCATGTGGATCGCTTGGCGCGTTATTATGGGACCGATAATGCTCGGGACGAGCATGTCTTAGGAGGGGGCAGTGTTACGCACTCCAGTCGACGACACAACTAGCGCCATCTAGTGTCAGGAACGAGAGCGAGGGGAGCGTTGCAGTTTATGACATCACAAATCTTTCGACCAACAGCGCCACCCGAAGAATTAAGTTTCTAGAAAATCTATACTCGAATTCTCGGTACCTTGCGCGTGTTTACTTGAACATTCCAGATATTTTGCTAATTTAAATAAATAGGTGGCGCAAGATGCGAGGCAGAGTTGAACTCGGCGACACAAGCGAAGCTTCGGAGCGGAATTAAGTGAATTAGTGTGTTTAATTATTAGTGTTTTAACTTTAATTTGTGTAAAGTAAATTAAAGTGTTAATTTAGGTAATTTTATCGGCAATTTTTATTGTCACGAACCTCAAGCTCGTAACAATAGTATAATTTTAATTTCCATGTACAATTTTTTGAGAGTCTGAATCCAACCCTGTCGTAATCTTGGTAACGTAACTAAACTAACTGTAAAATAAAACTTTAAAAATGCGTTTATATAATAATTTAATTGTAACAAAATTAATATAAGGTTATTTACCGATGATACGATATCCCATGTTTTTTTTTTTATCTTTGTATCGTAATTTTTGCATTCTTTTACCACGCAACTCGACATATTTATGACAGGAAATCTGTCCTGCGCGCGCACTACTGTCTACCAATTCGCGTTGGACCTAAACTGTAATTTTAGCGTTTTAGCTGTTCGGTCGGCCCGGTCCTTACGCTAGTAATATACAAGTCAATGATTTTTGTATGCATGTCAAGTGATATCTTCGCTAGTTCTGAGACAAAAACAAAACAATTAATGAATGCATACATAATACATAAAACACTCACGCCTGTCACCCAGAGGGGTAGGCAGAGACTACGGACTTCCATTTAGCACGATCCTGACATACCTCTTTCGCCTCCTTTACATCCCACTTCTAACGTGGCCCATTTTCAAAATCTCGCCAATTTGGTCGATAAACTTTTTTATAGGGCGTCCCTTCCCGACTCTGCCATTCACATCGGCCATATAAATTTGCTTTGTTACTCTTTCCTCATTCATTGTTTCTACATGACCAAACCACCGAAGCATTCCTTTCTTAATCCTGGTCATCAATCACAACATCATCTTGCATACCACATTTATAGATTCAACCCTAGCATACTCCTTAAAGATCGCATTTCTACAGCATTTGTTCTACTTTCGTGCTTCATCTGCCACATCCAGCTTTCACTACCATACATTAAAGTAGGAACTAACACAGCATTATGAATTACCATACGTGCCTTTTTTGACACATTCTGATTCTTCATAACAGAGTGTAGTGCCCCATTCACTTTATTCCCTGCATTTACTCGTCGCTCTATATCCCTATCATATCTACCCCTGCTAAATACACATTCCAAATACACAAACTCATCCACTTGCTCAATTAACTCTCCTTCTATACTTATTTCACATACCGTTTTGCTTATTTCTCTTTCAAAAACCATCACTTTCGTCTTACTTGCGTTCACTTTCATTGCCCTTTCTTTTAATGCCCAGCATCCATTTTATCATTCATTGCTCCACATACATTCAGCAAGAACATTCAAAAAAGAAGAAAAAAGCATGGTTGGACTACTTAGCCTCTAGTAACGATGAGCATATGAGAGAGAAGATGAAAGAAAGATATAAGCTGCAGAAAGTTCATGCGAAAACATTGATTGAGGAAGTACGTGAAAGGTGTAGAATAGAAGCGGACGAGAGGCTGTCGCGCAACTTTAAGGAAAACTCCAAACTCTTCTGGAAAGAGGTTGGAAGGTCACGGAGTGGTGCGACAGCCTTAAGAATGAACAAAGTGCTTTCGAGAACCAATGACGTCCTCTCAGAAAAATCGGACCTCTCAGAAAAATCGGACGTCATGCAGCGATGGAGTGAATTTTATAGAGAAATGTATGCGTGTCATGATCTTAGTGAAGGATCCGGGGGTGACACCGTGACTGGCACGCCAGACACGGACCTCGATAACACTGAGGTCATCAGCATGAAAGAGATTGAACGTGCGATTCGAAGTTTGAAATCTGGTAAGTCTGCGGGACTAGACAGAGTTACTGCTGAAATGGTCAAGTACGGTGGGCCTCGCGTCTGGGACAGCTTTCATCTGCTGTGCAATTTGTGCTGGCGGACGGGAGATGTCCCGGATGATTGGCGATCCGCAGTCATTGTGCCTTTATATAAAGGTAAAGGTTCACATTTTGACTGCGGGTGCTATCGGGCGATCAGCTTGACCAGTTTAGCAAGTAAAGTTTACTCGAAGGTTTTGACACGTAGGATGCAAGAGAAATCGGAAAGATTCTTATGGGAGGCACAATGCGGATTTAGACCTGGAAGAGGATGCACGGATCAAATGTTTTCTCTCCGCATGATCACGGAGAAGCTTCTGAGTGTTAACCAGAGGATTTTCTGTGCTTTTGTGGATCTGGAGAAAGCATTTGATAAGGTTATAAGGAAGAAAATGTAGGAACTGTTGCCGGGATATGGTGTGGATGGTCGATTGTTAAGGGGTGTGCAGTCACTTTACTATGACTGTAAAGCCTGTGTGCGGGTAGGGCATGACCTGTCACCCATGTTTAGCGTCCAAGCGGGCGTAAAACGGGGTTGTGTCATGTCTTCCTGGCTGTTCATACTGTATCTCGACAGCTGTTTACAGAAGCTGAAAGATAGCTGTTTGGGTGTGAAATTGGGTGACATAAAAGTTAATTGTCTGCTGTATGCTGATGATGCAGTGCTTATTGCACCATCAGAAGCAGAACTGCAGGCATTAGTCACGTGTATGAAAGAGGAATGTGAAATTAAAGGTCTCCGTTTGAATGCTAATAAAACTAAGGTTCTCTGGTATTTGAAAAGGACGAAGAGAGAACGAAATGTGAAATATGGGTAAATCAGGAATGTCTAGAATAGGTAAATGAAATTGTATACTTGGGGAGTGCTTTCAGCCGGGATGGAAGATGTGATTTGGATGTGGATAGGCGTGCCGCTGCCGGAAACAAAGTCAATGGTGCCCTAAATGCAATTAGTAAAAAGGCAAGGCGTGGTGAAGAGTGCACGCCTTGCAATACATAACGCAGTGTTGGTACCGACTTTGTTATATGGCAGCGAAACCTGGGTATGCCAGAAGAAGCATAAAAGCAAGTTGAATGCAGTGGAGATGCGATCTCTTCGTAAAATGTGTGGCGTTACCATAGCCGACCGAAAGCGAAACGAAGAGATTCGCAATATGGCAGGATTGAAAGATGACCTTATCACAAAAATTGATAGGGGCGTACTCCAATGGTTTGGGCATGTTGAACGAATGAGTGAAGACCGAATGGTGAAGAAAATATATAGAGCAAAAGTAAATATTAAAAGGTGTCGGGGTAGACCGAGACTAACTTTCGAAGACCATGTGAGCAAATTGCTCGAAGAGGGGAGGGTCAAGAGTACTCGGATACCTAGACGTGCATGTATGAAGAAGTTAATGAACCTGAAAGAAGCGAAAGAGGTATGTAAGGATCGTGACACTTGGCGATCTGTTCTCTCTGGCTACCCCGTTAGGGATTGTGCGTGAAGATAAAGTAAAGTAAGTAAAGTACATACATTCAGCGTAGCCAAACGGGCTTCCGCAATCAACTTTTCGCCCCTTCGGGAGACAGACGTGACGGGTGGCGAACCTCGTTGCCGGTTTTTCTCCCGGAGATTCTTCGCACCCCTGCCCCATTATAGGGGCGCCGGGAACTCGGGGCCATTTCTTTTATTTCCTGACTCGTGGTGCGAACAAGGGGTGGTGGTAGATTTTATGCCGCTACCGTACGGCGAGGAGCCGAGTCTATTTTTTCGGCTTTGTAGCTCGTTTAGCACCACCCGGGAGACACGTGTAGGGTGGGCCTAAGGTTAGGTGGTCGAAGCCTACGGACGCGAGCGACTTATCCCCCTTTACTATTTTAATAATTTTTTTTAATTACGTACTAGGGTGATACTGAAAGTTTTTAGAAAATTAAAAACTGAACAAACTAGCAAGCTATTAGTTTTATTATATCTTTTCAAAATAGTGTCTATTTACATCAATATATCGCAGCGTCCAATGGAACCACTGAGAAAAGCACTTTGCCCACTCGTCCTTAGGGGTCTCTTCGATGGCATTTTGAAACGCAGGCACTGCTTCCTCAACGTCCATAAAACGTTTTCCTCGAGCTGTTGTAGACCCAACCTCACACCTTGCGATTGTGTAAAGCGGGTGACCCAGTAATTCCACGTCTGACGTCACCAAGTCGTCAATTGTTTGCTTGATGGTGTGCGACGAGGCGTTGTCGTGGTGAAGGAGTATCCTACTGCGAGGTCGTTTCTCCCGAACTTTTTCTAAGAAAAGTGGCGAACAATTGCTAGTGTACCACTCAGTAACTTTTTTTCGATCCTCTAAAACAATTGTTGCGTAATGACCTGTCCTTCCGAAGAACGCGGCCACCATCTTTTTTCCCACGCTTCGACCTCTCTTCACTTTAGTTGGCAACTCCTCGGAAGGAAATACCCAGACAGCAGACTGCCTCTTAGTTTCAGGATCATAACAATAAATCCAGTTTTAGTTTAAGTAAGTATGTTGAACACAGCATTTGAGTCACCTCCGTTAAATCTTTACACAATTTCACGACACCAATCAACACGACGGAGTTTTTGGGCCTCTGTCAAATTATGAGGTATGAAGCGGGCATAAAGCTTCCTGACCTCTAAATGTTCATAAAGGACTTTGTGTACTTGACTCATACCGATGCCCAAGCTTGTCCGAATCTACATCTCTACTATACTGATAAGTGTGTTGCTCAGACCTGTCTCAACATCATCTTAATACATTGGATCGTCTGCTTAACAACTGCATCAGATAAATTTATGGTCTTCGTAAATACGACTATGTATCTTCTTTTTGTAATCAGCTAAACTGGCTGCCTATCCGTCAGCGCACATATATTAGAATACTCGCACCCTTTTCACAATTCTGAACGATCCATGTGCTCCCGAGTATCTGAAATCCAAATTTCAATACCTGGGAGATTCTCATAATTGTTCTCTCCGCTCTTCGGCTAATCTTTAGTTGCTCACTCCTTTACACCGTATTGGTTATTTATGTCACTCTTTCGCCCTCACGACCATCAGACTCTGGAACGACATCCCTCTTGACATTAGCTCCCAACAAATTCGTTTTTAAAAAGCAAGTCCGTAAGTATGTGATAAAATCGTTGCAAGTTTGAACTAACACAGCTCTTATTTTCGTATATATTTCTCTATCATACCCCACGCAACACTGATGTTATCTTCAGTCGTCACTGTAGAAGGCCGTCCCTCACGCAGATCATCGGTGGGATTAGTGCGACCACGTTTAAACTCATTAAATCAGTTGTAAACAGTGGCACGAGATAGGGCTTCATCGTGAAAGGTCAATCGAAGTCTATCATAACTTTCTTGTTAATTTAAATGACACCGAAAGTCATAAAAAGTCATTGTACGAAAATTTTCTCGCGTTAAATTCATGCTGACGTGACACAGACAATTTTCAATTTGCCGCCAAATCGTAACAAACAAATGGTAAATTAATAAAATACGTACACAATAATATCGACAAAGAGTTCCGTTTCAACATTTGAACTCATTTTTTTATTATATCGTTTACAAGTTGCCAGTTAAAAAAACTTTCAGTGTCGCCCTCGTAAGCTATACCATGATAGGCTATACATTGATCTAAGACAAATCTATAGTTCCATTGTCATTGAGCCATGTTCTGTGATTATCAAGGACTTCATAAAACATGTCTAAAAGTAAATTTGGATTCTAGACGAGTAATGAGCAATTTCTTCCTTTTGGGACACCATTATTTCAGTATCAGCGTCATTATTTTTTTACGTGGTTAATCCATGCTAATATATTAGTAGTTTAGATCAAGCACGAATTGGTCGGCTTAACCGGGGAAGGACCATGCTCTCACAGAATACCAACGTAAAATAGCAGCTTAACGCTGCTGTGTTTCGTATGGTTTATGGTTAACCGGAGATTATTTTGATTGGAAAAAAGACACTCCGTCTTAGTACTCACGGGTGACAACGCATCTGCATCTTAATTCGTAATCGAGGATAGACGTAGATGTCTATGGGTTTCAGCAAGCGCTCGCCATCAGGTGGACTGTGTGCTCGTTTGTCACCCTTATACTATATTCGTATAAAGAAAATCCAGTACCACATATCATAACATATCGTGTTGGTAAGATACACAATAGGAAAATGAAACAGGAGATGGTTACAGCATATTCATTGCGGCAATTCAAAATAAAAAAACGGCGTTCATAAACTCGTCTGGCAATATATCCAGGAAACCTATGTTCAGCAGTGGGCTTTTGATAGGCCGTAATGAATGATTAAAAGATATTAAGTGTTTAAACTAATGGATACACTTTCTAGAGTATGCTAAATTTGCAGTACTTTATTCCCAGAAGACGGAGCCGGGTCTGAACCTAGGACCGCAGCCGACTCCTGAGATGGAGGCGATCGCCAGGGAAGCTGACGCATTGGCGCGAGAGAGGCTCGCACTCGAGGCGGAGGTGGCCGCCAAGCAGCGGGAACTGCTCGCTAAGGAAGGCGAGGCGGATAGCTTGCAGGTGAGACTAGTCTGCGATTTTAAGCCCTATGGCCTTAACAATTGCGTCGTAAATTCTTAAATTTAGGTTGTGATTGGATATTTAAAATTAAACATTTTCATTGTTAGACTTTTAGTACCTATATGTGTTATTTATTGTTGACACCAAAACAAAATAAGAGAGAAAAAATGTTTAAATGTTCGATATTACTCTGTGGAATAGAGTAGAACAAAACAATAATAAAATGAAAATTGCACAAAGAAAGGTATTACCGTGCCATCCACACCATCTATACAACATGTAACAAAAACCCTGTGGTTTCCGTTAACTGCGTTATCAAAATCACCGTTCGAGAGTATAGAAATATTTTTTTTTCAGAAAACCATATTTTTTTAAATTTAATTTAAAAAAAATATTTGCAAATTGTACGTGGCTTTATTTCCTCTAACTCACACGAGTATCGGTAATGCGGGGTCTTTGACAATACTCTTACTCCTCGGCCAATGCAGAAATAGTAAAACCACATACAATTTGCAAATAATTTTTTTTAATTAAAATTAATTTTTTTAAATGTTATTTGAAAAAAAAAAAAATCTATACGCTTGAATACTGATTCTGATAACGCACTTAACGGGAACCACAGGGTTTTTGTTACATGTTGTATATCTAAATAGGTGCACAACTGTGCGATTCACTAAGAGGTTGGTTACTCGCGAGATAACTATGTGACTGTTGGTCGATAATTTAACAATTTCTTTGTTTCAGAGTGAACTAGACACATTAACAGCTACGTTGAAACAGTTAGAAAATCAAAAAGGCGAAGCTCAAAAACGGTTAAACGACTTAAAAACACAAGTGAGTAAATAGTTTTCTATGTATTGTAAATAATTTTTTACGGCGTGGTTGCGGTGTAAAATGACCAATCAAACAATTGCGTATTGTATTATTACTTATTAAAATTTTTTTTATTAACTAGCGCCCCGCTCCGGATTCGCTAGGACAGGATCTATTGATGTGGCTTTATTTAGATATAAGATGATATGTAACCAAATACCATTTATATTATAAATTTTTCGTTTCTTTTTTTAAATATCTTTACGTTTTCGGATTAAACATAGCTTAGATCGCTTCTGCAGGTATAGGTAATAAAAAAACGAGTGTGCTTGACCACATAACTGAAGTAAAGCTATATATATATATATATATATATATATATATATATATATATATATATATATATATATATATATATATATACAGGATGTTAGTGTAAACACCGTTATCCTTGAAACCAGTGGTTTGGTTACACTAATAGGACGTAAATTCAATGAAAAATAACAACAATTTTTTTTAGTAAAAATCTCAATTTTTGCCTGTCCTAAGCCAGGATGAAACTATGACGGAAAAGTTACATCACAGGTTATGTGTACCTATTGTGTTTTTATTGGAATGTAGTACCTACATTACAGCTAGCGCGGGCGTTGATCTTTACAGTGATTACGTCACTCGGGCGCATAGGGTATCCATGAATTTACGGACGGTGTCGTACAGAAACTTTTTAAATTTTATGAAAGAAAATAGCGTTTTTTTTTAATTCATTTAATTTACGTTCTATAAATGAAACCAAACCACTGGTTTCAAGGATAACGGTGTTTACACTAACACCCTGATCCGGTTCTCTACACTCACTATATGAAACAGCAGCTTCTATTTTACCTATCCTGGTCAAGCCGACCCATTCGTGCTACAAACTATAATATAGCTGCAGCTTGGCTCTACCGTGTATATGTATAGTATAAATGTTAAAATCTACAACTACTAAAACTACTCTGAAATACAATTTGAATTATTACAATTTAAAACTCTGAAAAACAGAAAATAATTTCAATGTGAACGAAATCACCGAATAGGTATTGTGTGGCGTATTTTTATATAGAATACGGGTCCATTTGATGGTAATTGGAAACTGTAACCTATAGACATCTACATCCATCCTCGATTAAGACCGAATACGAAGAGAACTGGTGAAACTTCATGTATTTTTGTTCACTAGAACTTTGATCTGAAGTAATTCTAAGCGTTAAAATGTTTTTTGTAGGTTTGTTCGGTTCCTTCATAAGGTGCCCGCCTTTTTAAAGGTTTTAAAATAAATCAATATACCAATAAAAATGTTAAGAAATGATATCTAAATATCATTTTTCTTTCAAAACTGTGAATATAAATTTAGGAAAAGTTATTTTTACGTAAAAATATTTGTATTGTGATTCCGAAGGTGCATGCCTTCTTAATTAATTTTGTATACACATTTTTTATTACCATAATTCGTTTTAATTACATACGCCTTGTAATAATATTGTATATTGCCAGCTAAAAGTTTGCCGTCATAAATTACCCGGCGCTTCGATGTGTGGGCGTATGGTGACAACAGTCAGTTGTGTCTGTATTGGAAATCGTTAATTTAGTGGTTTACACGCGTATAAGTGACTTTAAATGTGAATATGGGTAGGAAAATAAATAAATATTACCTAAGTGCGGCTAACACACGTGTGATGTTCGATAGACGGCGCGCGGTTCGCCGCGAAACGAGTAAGGTCTATTGCTTCGTATTCGGCCTTAAGAATCAAAAACCAGTTGCGTTTTCAGCTCTGAGGACTGTATTTAAATAATTTCTTACCAGTAAAAAAGGTCACTGATTCTCTACACATCACATAAAACATATGTAGCAGCCTTAAGCTGCTATTTTATGCTGGTAGTCTGTGAGAGCTTGGTACTTCCTTGGTAGAGTCGACTCATTCGTGCTACAACCATAACATAGCTGCAACGGGACTCTACAACGTAGGGTGTTGCTTACAATTCCTGTTGCAGGTGGACAAGCTGCGGTCGCAGGTGTCCGCACAGGAGGTGGCCGCTGCGGAAACGGAAGCTGAGGTGGCGAGTCGAAAAGCAGCTGAACAGACGTTAAAAGAGCGAGAGAGAGCGCTCAATGCAGAACTTCGTGAAGCGGAGAGTGAGGCCGAAGCACTTACTGCACAACTACGGCGCACCGTGCTGCAGCTTAGCCAGGTGCTTTAAACTATATATATATATATATATATATATATATATATATATATATATATATATATATATATATATATATATATATTAATAAAAATAAATGTGCTCCAAATCGAATTTCGGTAATATTTTAAAATTTTTTGGGATAATATTTAGTCGCACTATATTTATTCACTTCTGGTATTAATCTGTATTTGTCTGTGAAGATTTATTTCAATTGGACAGTTTAAAAATGGTTAATCGTGTCTCAGCGGCAAGTAAATATTTTAACAAACAAAATCGACAATAATTATGAAGAAAACTTTCAGAATGCGTCGTAGCTCAGAAATTACTGAAATCGGACTGAATATTTTTTGTAGTTTGGCATTCAATTATTATGGCGTTTTTCTATTATTGTCTCTAATGACAAGTTGCATTGAAGCTATAGAACGTACGAAAAACGCATATCGCAACCTATTTTTTTCACCCTTATTCTATAAAAAAACCGTGTAGTGACGGTGTAAGAATATTCATTACCCTATATCGTCTCGTACCTGTCATATGATGCTTTCCTTATAATCCGTTCATTCAATGTGCAAAGTGTCCACGGTGCAACCGCCACGCAAGAATGATAGAACTAATACATAGCTGCAGCGTGCCTTTATTCGTTCATTGATCCGTTCATCCGTTCATTTATTTCATAAAACAAGTAGCAGTACTCGGTGGTACCCCACCCAACCCATTTTCTGGCTAGAAGTCAATTCCCCTGTTGCGGTTGTTCATCGGTGGCGGTTGTCACTTACCATCAGGTGAGGGGCGAACGAGCATACGGCACTCACCTTATGGTAAGTGTTCACTGCCACCCATGAACAACTGCAACACCAGGGGAGTTGCAGATGCGTTGCTGGTCTTTTAAAAAGGAGTAGGCTCTTTTCTTAAATGTTTCTAAGTCGTATCGGTCCGGAAACATATCTGGTGGTTGTCGATTCCACAAGTAACTTGTGCGAGGAAGAAAACTTCTTTTAAATCGCACGGTGGTGGACCGCCAGTCATCCAGATGGTATGGATGGTATCGCGAGTTTTGTCGCGATGTGCGATGGTGAAATTATGCGGCTGGAATTAGTCCCAACATTTCCTCAGAGCACTCCCCGTGGTAAATGCCATAAAATACGCAAAGAGAAGCAACATCTCTTTACAGTGCCATCGAGTTAACTCGATCGGAAAGAGCTCGGTCGCCGACAATTTGAACAGCTCTGCGCTGGATGCGATCAAATGGAAGCAGCTGGCACTGGGGAGCCCCGGCTCAGAGATGGGAACAGTATTGTTAAGTTGCAGGCGATGACCCGGCTTGAAATACTGACCCGTTTTGCTGAGCACGCTTAGCTTTTTTGAGGCCAATTTGGCCTTCTATTCCAAGTGACCACGAAACTGCTAGTCACTCGATATTTCGACGCTGAGGATTCCCATACTGGCTGGCAGGCAACAACGGGAGTGCCTTGAAACTGAGGAGATACGACGAAGGGGTTCTTTTTAGTGGTAAACGCGCAAATTTGTGTCATCAGGGGATTGAAATGGGGTAGATTTAGTTGTTCCCAGTCCGAGACTTTGTTCAATAAAGTCTTGACTTCAGACACATGTTTGTCACGGTACTCTGCGACGTTTCCCGAAAAACATTGGCACGGCCGGTGTGTATCGTGCGGAACGGACAGCACTTGTGATGCCCACACGGGCATCACAAGTGCTGTCGTCTGCACAGTAATGAATGTGTCCGGTTCTCAACATATCATTGATATGCAGAAGTAATAGCGTTGCTAATATCACGAAGCCTTGTGGAACACAAGCGATAATGGGATTGTAATCGAAGCATGCAGCGTCTTCTATGATCTTGATGCTCTGATCTGCAAGAAAACTGGTGATCCAATTGTACGATTTCTCGGGATGCCCATAGGAAGGAAGATTCATAAGAAGCGCTTTGTGCCAAACCCGATCGAAGGTCTTCGCTATGTCCAAACTAACGGCCGACGCCTCCCCCTTGGACTCTAATGCTTCCGCCCATTTATGAGTTAGGTAACCCAGAAAATCACCAGCCGAGCCACTCTGACGGAAACCGTACTGGCGCTAATGAGCTGGCTGTTAATATTTTAGAAAACAAGCAGGTGATGGCGATAGGCCTATAGTTGGACGGATCAGAGCGGTTACCTTGTTTAGTGATCGGGTGCACTGTTGTCTTCCATGATTTCGGGACTACGCCTAAAGAGTAGGAGTACCGGAAAAGACGCGTTAAAACTCCGTAGCATACGTCGAACTAGTTTCTCGTCAAGTCTGCTGATATGCTCTGCCTTTGCGATGGCAATGGCACTTTTGAAGGACTTGAAGCCAGAATTATACTTCTTTTTAAAAGCGCTAGTATTTTCTTGATCAGCACAGGCCTGGTAGCATTCCTGCTTATGGCGTAATGCAATTTTGCCGGAGCGACCAAACCATGGCTGGGTTCTGCCTCCGATAAGTACCATAGATGATGGAATAAAAAGTCCCACTTCCTGTGGCAACACATCATCGGCAGAATCAGCATCAGCGCTGGGATCATTCGGCGAGAAGCAAACCCCCAAGAGTAGGATGCAAAATAAGATAGCATCCCGTCCCAATCGTAATAATGTCAAACACGGCGGCAACCGGCAGATCGCATCACGATGGGAGCGTGAGTGGCACTGTACTCCGTATCAGACAATGGTGTGAGGAGCCAAGAGGGGCATCGACGGAGATCTGATATCCGTCCGGATGAGAGATCAGCAGAAGTTTCAACAGGGAAAATACATGATCTTCCACATCTGTGATCCTCGTAGACGAGGTAACCAGTTGTATCAGACCATATTCCAAAGCAAAGTCATAAACAGATCTACCCGCATTTTCAGTTAAACGGGAACCAAGTAATACAGCGTGGTAGGTGTTAAAATCGCCGAGGATCACGATCTCTGCGTGTTGGGACCTGTTGAAGCACGGAGTCTGCAGCCATTTGGCCGTGGTCGATGAGTCGGTCTGTGTCGGCATTATCGTTATGGGACCTATAGAGGCAACGTAGATGTGGGGATGGTGGTCGATATCTACGTGCACCCATAGTATGCACAAGTCCGTACCTTTAAGGCTGCCGAGAGCGTGGAAAACAGATGTCCTCTCTCACGTACACGCACACGCCAGTTTGGGGCACAAAGAAGTGTTCAAATTTGTACTACGGGAGGGAGAGATACGAAGAATCATCCGTAGAGGACACCTGAGTCTCTGTTAGAAAGGCTTCGCCGTTTCCAGATGCTAGTGGCCGGCATTAAGGTTTGAATGAAGTCTCCTTATGTTGCAGAAATTCGCAGATAGCGTGGCAGGGAGCGCCTTTGTCTTATTGCTCTTGGGGCAACCAAGCAGATTTAGTCTGAAGGGAAATTTCGCTACTCCCAGAATACGCGGGGTAACCTGAGCTCCCGCGCTCAAGAGAGTAGGGTAGCTTGGGCTTGGATGCGTAGCGAGGGATTAGAGTAAACGGGATTAGATTAGAATAATGAGAGACAAGAGTATGACGAATAAAAATGTATAAAGTTAAAGTTACAGCCTATATACGTCCCACTGCAGGGCACAGGCCTCCCCTCATTTCTGAGAGGGTTTTAGGGCAAGGAAGTGTCCGCCGCGCTGCCTCAGTGCGTGTTGGCGAACTGCTGCATGCATGCATTGCATGCATGCATTCACATGTATTCGACTTTTTTCTTATTTCTCTGACATGCAGGTTTCCTCACGATGTTTTCCTTCACCGCCGAGCACGTGGTAAATCAGCATTCAGCACTTAAAATTGCAATTAACAATTTCATTGGTGCCGGCGGGGCTCGAAGCCGGTTTGCTCGCGTACTGTGAAATTTACAGCGAGCGCTAACCATCTGAGCTATTGGCTCTGAAATGTATGTAAGAAATGTATGAAAATGTATGAAGCTATATTATTATTGTTTTGGATACTTAGAATAAAACCTAAAATAAATATCAACTAAAAAATAAGCGATAGTAGTAAGTAAGTAAGAAATATATAACCATAATATATAACAGAAATATATAACAAATACATAACCAGCTGCATTATAACTTTGTACCCGCAGATGAAATAGTAGTAATGCATATGCATATAAGTAAATTGTTTATTTCTTGCAATAACCATTTCACTTATATGCATTACTACTATTTCATCTGCGGGTACAAAGTTATAATGCAGCTGGTTTGGAACGGAGTAGACAGGTAACAAAAATCATCCTCTATTTACATGTACCCGGTACCCAAAATAAAAATGTTTTAAGATTTTATTTCCCAGTTTTGTAGGCATGATTAATATCCGTAACTATGCTCAATATCATATTTGTAGCACCTAGGGTCTCTGAGTAAAACCGGAGACGGACGGACGGACATGGCGAAACTATAAAGGTTCCTTGTTGTGTAACTACGGATTCCCAAAAACTGCGGTTGTCAACCCGCCTACCAAGTGTGGCAAGTTTTAGTGGGAATTAAAGGACGAAGTGAATTCTTTGCAGGCGAAGATAAAAATTGACCACTTGGAAGAACATGAGCGGGCGATGGAGGCGGCGCTCGCGGCGATGGCGGCCGGCACTGCCCCCGCAGCGCTGCAGCCGCTGCACGAGCCGCAGCACCTGAACCGTCTAGCGCGCGGCGACTCGCTCGTGAGTACTCATGCGCCGCTGCAGCCGCTGCACGAGCCGCAGCACCTGAACCGTCTAGCGTGCGGCGACTCACTCGTGAGTACACACGCAGCGCTGCAGCCGCTGCACGAGCCGCAGCGCCTGAACCGTCTAGCGCGCGGCGACTCGCTCGTGAGTACACACGCAGTGCTGCAGCCGCTGCACGAGCAACAGCACCCGAACCGTCTAGCGCGCGGCGACTCGCTCGTGAGTACACACGCAGTGCTGCAGCCGCTGCACGAGCCGCAGCACCTGAACCGTCTAGCGCTCGGCGACTCGCTCGTGAGTACACACGCAGTGCTGCAGCCGCTGCACGAGCCGCAGCACCTGAACCGTCTAGCGCGCGGCGACTCGCTCGTGAGTACACACGCAGTGCTGCAGCCGCTGCACGAGCCGCGGCACCTGAACCGTCTAGCGCGCGGCGACTAGCTCGTGGGTACACCGGCAGCGCTGCAGCCGCTGCACGAGCAACAGCACCCGAACCGTCTAGCGCACGGCGACTCGCTCGTGAGTACACACGCAGTGCTGCAGCCGCTGCACGAGCCGCAGCACCTGAACCGTCTAGCGTTCGGCGACTCGCTCGTGAGTACACACGCAGCGCTGCAGCCGCTGCACGAGCCGCAGCACCTGAACCGTCTAACGCGCGGCGACTAGCTCGTGGAGTACACACGCAGCGCTGCAGCCGCTGCACGAGCCGCAGCACCTGAACCGTCTAGCGCGCGACGATTCGCTCGTGAGTACACACGCAGCGCTGCAGCCGCTGCACGAGCCGCAGCACCTGAACCGTCTAGCGCGCGGTGACTCGCTTGTGAGTACACACGCAGCGCTGCAGCCGCTGCACGAGCCGCAGCACCTGAACCGTCTAGCGCGCGGCGACTCGCTCGTGAGTACGCACACAGCGCAGCAACCGCTGCACGAGTCGCAGCACCTGAACCGTCTAGCGCGCGACGATTCGCTCGTGAGTACACACGCAGCGCTGCAGTCGCTGCACGAGCCGCAGCACCTGAACCGTCTAGCGCGCGGCGACTCGCTTGTGAGTACACACGCAGCGCTGCAGCCGCTGCACGAGCCGCAGCACCTGAACCGTCTAGCACGCAACGATTCGCCAGTGAGTACACACGCAGCGCTGCAACCGCTGCTCGAGCTGCAGCTCCCGAATCCGTGAAACCTGAAACCTAATGTAGAAGATGTGTCATTTATCATTGAGCAGATCTTGCAATTACGAACCCACATGTACTCACTGATAATCGACTAATTTTGCTTTATGCCTTTGTCCGATTGAGAAGATTTTTGTTGAAGGAATGAGATGTTCGTTCGCACATACGAGCCACCAGCAATATAGTATATATAGTATACTATATTGCTATAGTAGTATAGATATATAGTAATGATACCCTTTCCACGGCCTATCCCGGAAATTATGTTATCCTTTACTGGTATGGACCTCAGCTGGACGATGATGTTTTTAGGATTATGAGGTGATTGGAATCTAGACAAAACAAGATATACATTAATTATTCCCTCTTCAGATATGTTCACGTTTTCACCCTTCGCAATTGCAATGCCAAATCAATGATGTTTTCTTTTTGTGTTTCGGGAATTCCGGATATTTCGAGATTCATAAGGCGTTCACGTTGTTTGCATGGTTGACGCAACAAATGTAACCATTAATTACTTAAGAGGAACTAATAAAAGTTTAAAGTATATTGACGCGTAATTATACGATTTATTATTACAAATTGATACGTGTTTAACACACGTCTACACTATAGGAGCGCTCACGCTGTAAAGTTCTCTATAACTGTATCATTTTAACGTTTTAAATGAAGCTTCCATTTGGTTACAGGAGGACGAACCCTTTCCAGAGACGACGACAAAAGCTCAATCTTCAGATCCTTTCGCGCCCAGCGATCCCTTCGCACCCAGTGGAGGTGCAGTCAATACTCAGGTTACTTTTTTTTGATGTCTTTACACTGATACTTCATGTAAACTTACAACTTAACATAACGTGGGCTACACACAGCATTTTAGAATTTAAAGGGGAAAAAAAACTAAAATGACATGCCTTAAATCCTGCAGAGCAGGAACACAGCAGCGGGTTTTAGTTTTGCTCAAAGCAGAAAAAGTTAAGGGGTGGTATCAAACCAAAAATAAATTATAGGGTAGGCGGTAAATGATCAATTAATATACATGAGGTCTCTACAAAACCATTTTAAAGTAGGAAACTGATAATCTTAAATAAGTCCTGGCTTAGACCAATTCAAACATGTAAGTAAAGTAAAAAGTAAAGTTACAGCCTATATACGTCCCACAGCTGGGCTCAGGCCTCCCCACATTTCTGAGAGGGTTTAGGGCAAGGAAGTGTCCGCCGCGCTGCCCAAATGCGTGTTGACGAACTTTACAACAGTGGTAGAGCCACGCGGCAGCTTTGCTGTTGCACGTATGGGCCGGCTCAAACCGGGGTGGTACCACGACCTCACAGAATACCGGCGTGAAGTGGAAGCTCTGCTTCCGCGTTTCGTCTGGTGAGTGCAGGTGGCCGGAGGCCCAAATCCCCCCCCCATCAACATGGTAGCGGAATTAAATAATGATAGACTACGACCAGGAGGGTACCAGCACCCCTGGAGAATCCCTCGCTGAGCATCCACGACCATGTTTCTCCACTTCTGAGCGTGGGTGCTCAGGCTGCCCCGCGTATTCTGGGGGGGGGGGGGGGCAAAATTCCGCTCAAGACTACAACTGCTCGGGGCAAACGGAGCAACAAGACCAAGGCGACCCCTGCCACGCTGTCCGTGAATTTCTGCAATATCAGGGGACTTCACTCTAACCTAAACGCCGTCCACTACCATCTCGAGACGGCGAGGCCGGCTCTGCTCTTTCTGACCGAGACGCAGGTGTCCTCTCCGGCTGATGTCTCGTATCTCTCCTACCCGGGGTACAAACTGGAACACTCCTTTGTGCCTCGGGCTGGAGTTTGCGTTTACGTCAGAGAGGACATCTGTTCTCGACGCCTTGGCAGACTTGAGGGTTCGGACCTGTCCATCCTTTGGCTACGCGTAGACAGCGACGACCATCCGCGCGTCTACGGGTGCCTCTATAGGTCCCATAGCGGTAATGCCGAAACAGACCGACTCTTCGACCACGTCCAAATGGCTGCAGATTCGTTGCTACAGCAGATCCCCTCCGCAGAGATCGTGATCCTCGGCGACTTTAACGCCCATCACGCCGAATGGCTTGTTTCACGTTTAACCGATCATGCGGGGAGATCTGTTCATGATTTTGCCTTGGCATATGGTCTGACACAACTGGTTACTTCGCCTACGCGGATTCCAGATGTGGAGGATCATGCACCTTCCCTGTTGGACCTTCTGCTGACCTCTCACCCGGACGGATATCAGATTTCCGTCGACGCCCCTTTAGGCTCCTCGGACCATTGTCTGGTCCGGAGTGTTGTGCCACTCACGCTGAAATCGCGGTTGCATTCTGCAGGCTGCCGCCGTGTTTGGCACTATAGGTCATCCGATTGGGATGGGATGCGGTCTTTCTTTGCATCCTACCCTTGGGGGCGGGTTTGCTTCTCGCCGGATGATCCCAAAGTTGTTGCGGATTCTGTTACTGATGTGGTACTTCAGGGTATGGAACTTTTTATTCCTTCCTCTGTGGTGCCCATTGGAGGCAAATCTCAGCCATGGTTTGGTCGCTCCTGTAAAATAGCATCATGCTATAAGCAGGAGTGCTACCAAGCCTGGGTTGATGCATCAGCGTCCCGGGATGTAAACACCAGCGCTCTAAAAAAGAAGTATAATTCCGCCTCTAGGTCCTTCAAAAGAGTCATTGCCAGGGCAAAGTCAGAGCACATAGGCAGAATTGGCGAGAAACTAGTTCGCCTTCCTTCTGGAACCCGTGCATTCTGGTCTCTCGCCAAGGCTGAGTTCGCCTTCCTTCTGGAACCCGTGCATTCTGGTCTCGCCAAGGCTGTCCAGGGGAATTTCTGTCAGCCATCTCTTCCATCTCTGCACAGGGAGGACGACTCACTGGCCCATACTGCAAAGGAGAAAGCCGATCTTATAGGCTCTTTCTTTGCGTCTAACTCGACTCTCGATGACGGGGGGAGTACGCCGCCGACCATCCCGCGGTGTGAGTGCTCCATGCCGGAAGTGCAGTTCACACAGCGCTCGGTTCGCAAAGCACTCCTCTCCCTGGACATCCACAAGTCGAGTGGGCCTGACGGAATCCCCCCAATTGTGCTGAGGACGTGTGCTCCAGAGTTGGCACCGGTTTTAACGCGTCTTTTCCGGTACTCCTACTCCCTAAGCGTAGTCCCAAAATCATGGAAGACGGCTTTCGTCCACCCGATCCCTAAAAAAGGCGACCGCTCAGACCCGTCCAACTACCGGCCAATCGCCATCACCTCCTTGTTCTCCAAAACAATGGAGTCCATTGTAAACTGCCAGCTCATGAGGTACCTTGAGGATCACGAGCTGATTAGTGACCGCCAATACGGTTTTCGCCGTGGTCGTTCAGCTGGTGATCTTCTGGTCTACCTCACTCACAGACGGGCGGAGGCAGTAGAGTTCAAGGGGGAGGCATTGGCCGTTAGTTTGGACATTGCGAAGGCCTTCGATCGGGTTTCGCACAAAGCGCTTCTTTCGAAGCTCCCTTCCTATGGGCTTCCCGAGAAACTGTGCGATTGGATCACCAGCTTTCTTGCAGATCGGAGCATCAAGGTCGTTGTAGACGGTGCAAGCTCCGATTGCAAGCCTATTAATGCTGGTGTTCCACAGGGCTGCGTGCTATCGCCAACGCTGTTTCTTCTGCATATCAATGATATGTTGCATACCCGTAACATTCATTGCTATGCGGATGACAGCACTGGTGATGCTCTTTACACCGGCCGAGCCAATATTTCGCGGGAAAACGTCTCCGAGTGCCGGGACAAACTTGTGTCTGAAGTCGAGTCTTTGCTGAACAGAGTCTTGGATTGGGGACGACTAAATCTAGTCCAGTTTAACCCCCAGAAGACACAAGTTTGCGCGTTAACCGCTAAAAAGAACCCCTTTGTCGTATCCCCTCAGTTTCAAGGCACTCCCCTTGTTGCCTCAGCCAGTATCGGAATCCTCGGCGTCGACATATCAAGTGACGTGCAGTTTCGTGGTCACTTGGAAGGGAAGGCCAAATTGGCCTCTAAAAAGCTTGGCGTGCTCAGCAGAGCGGGACAGTATTTCATGCCGGCACACCGCCTGCAACTTTACAAGGCGCAGGTTCGGCCGCACATGGAATACTGTTCCCATCTCTGGGCTGGGGCTCCCCAGTACCAGCTCCTTCCACTTGACCGCATCCAGCGCAGAGCGGCTCGAATCGTCGACGACCGAGTGCTTTCCGATCGGCTCGATTCACTGGCGCTGCGAAGAGATGTTGCATCTCTGTGCGTATTTTATCGCATCTATCACAGGGAGTGCTCTGAGGAATTGTTCGGATTAATCCCAGCCGCCAAATTTCGTGAACGCACTACACGGCAAACGTCCCGATACCATCCACACCATCTGGATGCTTGGCGGTCCACCACTGTACGTTTCACAAGGAGTTTTCTTCCACGTACAACCTCTCTGTGGAATAGTTTACCACCGGCGATTTTTCCGGACCGATACGACCTGGGGACCTTCAAGAAAAGAGCTTACTCCTTTCTAAAGGGCCGGCAACGCACCCGCAATTCTCCTGGTGTTGCGGTTGATCATGGGCGGCGGTAGTCACTTAACATCAGGTGAGCCGCATGCTCGTTTGCCCCCTCTTCTATAAAAAAAAACATGTCTTCGAAATATTTTTTTTTCTTATTCCTCAGACATGCAGGTTTCCTCACGATGTTTTCCTTCACCGCCGAGCACGTGGTAAATCAGCATTCAGCACTTAAAATTGCAATTAACAATTTCATTGGTGCCGGCGGGTATCGAACCCGGGTTACTCGCGGTCTGTTATATTTACAGCGAGCGTTAACCACTGAGCTACCACGGCTCTTCAAAAATGTACATATTGCTTATTGTTATGTGCAAATGTTATTTCACTTGACATTTCATACAACATGCACTTCGTATGACTTATTCGAGGCGGTGTATATAACAAGGAGATTTTAATATATATACTATAGAGCAGACTTTGGGAAAATTTGTATACAAAAACTTTGAGCTTGCGCGTGTGTTACGCCCTCTTTTATTTTTATTTTTATAGGACAGGGTGACAAACGAGCACAACACACACCACCTGATGTTAAATGGTTGCTGTAGCCCATAGACATCTATCCTCGATTACGAATCAAAATGCAGATGCGTTGTCACCCGTCAGGACTAAGATGGAATGCCTCTTTTCCAGTAAAAGGTTCTCCGGTTCTCTACACTCACCATACAAAACACAGCAGCATTAAGCTACTATTTTACGCTGGTATTCTTTTAGAGCGTAGTCTAGCCGACCCATTCGTGCTACAACTTCAATATAGTTGCAGCGTGGTTCTACCACGTAAACGTTGTCACTATCATTCACAACCCTTTTGTCGTTAACGTGTCATAAAATAAAAATATTAATTACTTTGCAATTTTCCGATAACAACCGGAAGATTATATATATATATATATATATATATATATATATATATATATATATATATATATATATATATATACTAAATACTACATAGATAGTACTACATAGATACTAGATATATATACACTAGATATGGCGTTCCGAACACTCTCTATGTTCAACTGAACTTTACTGCAATCTGCACACCTGTTATTGTGGCTTCGATATTCATGCAGTGCGGAGCGGCGCTAATAATAATTTTATATTAAATTAGCACATATGCGAAATAAACGAAACTGTTTCCCGTGCATATGCGGTCTCAGAGTAGTGCACATTTTTTGTTTCGAATAGCTTCTCTAGTACGTAGTACATATAACTCAATGTCTGCAGCCAAATTTATACAAAGCGGGCTACTAAGACGTTGTCACATCGGAGGATTAAGATGAAATACCTTACAGCTTGTAATTATACTGGTTTTTTATATCCTTCAGATCGAAATACAGCAGTATAAGCACTGCTATTTGAAATAGGTAAGAGAATGATACCGACCCAGACGAACAACTTGCAGAAACGGAGCCCTGGAGCACCTACGTAACTTGAATGCGCTGTTACAGTTACCTGATAAAGTACGAGCACAGGCCTCCCCCATAAATTGCCTCACGGGCGGGATATTTGCCATTGTTGCCAAACGCTTGGCAATCGAATTGGCAACTGCAGTTTTTGTCGTCATTAGGTAGACGCTGTTGATCTTGGGTATGTTCCAAAATAGAACCCAGTGTACTGTCCAATGTGAATGACGTCATGAATCGACGCTATACTGGTGATTCGTTCCAAAACATGGGACAGTACATGACATCATACATTTGCGCCATATTGGAAAAGTGTGGGCGATTATTTTATCATTTTGTGCTTAAAAAATCATTATATCCTCCTAATGGAGATACCAGCAATTATTCTATAATTTTTTGTAGTTGAATAAATGTAAACAAATTCTGGCATGCTTCATTCAGCGTACACACAACAAGAAATTGATCTATTATGGCCGGATATCTGACACAATATGGCGGCGGCACGCCAGTACAATACAGTGTCAATTGACGACGTCATTTGTATTCGGCAGTATACTAAAAACGTTTCGGAGTACACCCCTTATCTCTTGATTTGTTTTCCTCTGTTGTCTGTTATGTCACCCATAGGATGACATAGGGTAGTGTATATTCTTACACTTTTATTACGGCATAGTACGGTAAACGTGAGTGCACGTAATATATTGAAAAACGTTGATATGCTTATATGACAGGTCTATTTGTTAAATATTATGAAACACCAAGAAATGTGCAACAATATAAAATACATACATAATACATAAACACTCACGCCTGTCACCCAGAGGGGTAGGCAGAGACTACGGACTTCCATTTGGCACGATCCTGACATACCTCTTTCGCCTCCTTTACATCCATATATCTACGCATACGTGCTCGTCGGTTAAGGGTACTTCTAACGTGGCCCATTTTCAAAATATCGCCAATTTGGTCGATAAACTTTTTTCTAGGGCGTCCCTTCCCGACTCGGCCGTTCACATCTGCCATATGAATTTGCTTTGTCACTCTTTCCTCATTCATTCTTTCTACGTGACCAAACCACCGAAACATTCCTTTCTTAATCCTGGTCACAATATCATCTTGCATACCACATTTATCTCTTATCACGCAATTTCTCACCCTGTCATTCACATTCAACCCTAGCATATTCCTTAAAGACCGCATTTCTACAGCATTTATTCTACTTTCGTGCTTCATCTGCCACACCCAGCTTTCACTACCATACATTAAAGTAGGAACTAACACAGCATTATGAATTACCATACGTGCCTGTTTTGACACATTCTGGTTCTTCATAATAGAGTGTAGTGCCCCATTCACTCTATTCCCTGCATTTACTCGTCGTTCTATATCCCTATCATATTGTTGTGTGAATAAGTCAACTAGCGCCATCTAGTGTCAGGAACGAGAGCGAGGGGAGCTTTGCAGAGAATGACATCACCGATCTCTCGACCGACAGCGCCACCCGAAGAACTAAGTTTCTAGAAAATCTATACTCGAACTCTCGGTACCTTACGCGTGTTTACTTGAACATTCCGGATATTTTGCTAATTTAAATAAATAGGTGGCGCAAGATGCGATCGAGACAGAGTTCAACTCGGCGACACAAGCGAAGCTTCGGAGCGGAATTAAGTGAATTATATAAACACACTCACGCCTGTCACCCAGAGGGGTAGGCAGAGACTACGGACTTCCATTTGGCACGATCCTGACATACCTCTTTCGCCTCTTTTACATCCATATATCTACGCATACATGCTCGTCGGTTAAGGGTACTTCTAACGTGGCCCATTTTCAAAATATCGCCAATTTGGTCGATAAAATTTTTCCTAGGGCGTCCCTTCCCGACTCGGCCGTTCACATCCGCCATATAAATTTGCTTTGTCACTCTTTCCTCATTCATTCTTTCCACATGACCAAACCACCGAAGCATTCCTTTCTTAATCCTGGTCACAACATCATCTTGCATACCACATTTATCTCTTATCACGCAATTTCTCACCCTGTCATTCAGATTCAACCCTAGCATATTCCTTAAAGACCGCATTTCTACAGCATTTATTCTACTTTCGTGCTTCTTCTGCCACACCCAGCTTTCACTACCATACATTAAAGTAGGGACGAACACAGCATTATGAATTACCATACGTGCCTGTTTTGACACATTCTGGTTCTTCATAATAGAGTGTAGTGCCCCATTCACTCTATTCCCTGCATTTACTCGTCGTTCTATATCCCTATCATATTGTTGTGTGAATAAGTCAACTAGCGCCATCTAGTGTCAGGAACGAGAGCGAGGGGAGCTTTGCAGAGAATGACATCACCGATCTCTCGACCGACAGCGCCACCCGAAGAACTAAGTTTCTAGAAAATCTATACTCGAACTCTCGGTACCTTACGCGTGTTTACTTGAACATTCCGGATATTTTGCTAATTTAAATAAATAGGTGGCGCAAGATGCGATCGAGACAGAGTTCAACTCGGCGACACAAGCGAAGCTTCGGAGCGGAATTAAGTGAATTATATAAACACACTCACGCCTGTCACCCAGAGGGGTAGGCAGAGACTACGGACTTCCATTTGGCACGATCCTGACATACCTCTTTCGCCTCTTTTACATCCATATATCTACGCATACATGCTCGTCGGTTAAGGGTACTTCTAACGTGGCCCATTTTCAAAATATCGCCAATTTGGTCGATAAAATTTTTCCTAGGGCGTCCCTTCCCGACTCGGCCGTTCACATCCGCCATATAAATTTGCTTTGTCACTCTTTCCTCATTCATTCTTTCCACATGACCAAACCACCGAAGCATTCCTTTCTTAATCCTGGTCACAACATCATCTTGCATACCACATTTATCTCTTATCACGCAATTTCTCACCCTGTCATTCAGATTCAACCCTAGCATATTCCTTAAAGACCGCATTTCTACAGCATTTATTCTACTTTCGTGCTTCTTCTGCCACACCCAGCTTTCACTACCATACATTAAAGTAGGGACGAACACAGCATTATGAATTACCATACGTGCCTGTTTTGACACATTCTGGTTCTTCATAATAGAGTGTAGTGCCCCATTCACTCTATTCCCTGCATTTACTCGTCGTTCTATATCCCTATCATATCTACCATCCCTGCTAAATACACATCCTTTTTGCATTCCTGCTGTGACCCTTTTCCTTTATATATTGGTACTATAACTGCTTTACACCAGTCATCCGGTACCCGTTTTAATTCCCAACATAAATTAAACAAGGTGTACAGCAGGCCTGCTACCACTGCCTCTCCACCCCTTAGCATCTCGAGTGATACTCTATCATATCCAGCTGCCTTACCTGCTTTCATGCTTTTCATTGCTTTCATTATTTCATCTACACTTATCTCCATACCCATTTC
Organism: Parnassius smintheus behrii; assembly: GCA_036936625.1. Lineage (NCBI taxonomy): Eukaryota > Metazoa > Arthropoda > Insecta > Lepidoptera > Papilionidae > Parnassius > Parnassius smintheus. Next base: position 3,345,732 of record JAUPFT010000013.1, read on the forward strand.
CACTTCTTTCGGAATTTCTAGTTCATTTAAGTCAGACGACTCTTCACTCATAAATACGCTTTCAAAGTATTCCTTCCATCTGTTTAAATTCGAAACTTCATCATTCAGAATACATCCATTCTCGTCTCTTATAGCATTTATTATAGGCTGTTTTGTATTTCCCCTGGCAGTTCTTACGAGTTTCCAGAACATTTTTATGTTAGCCTGGAAATTATCAGATATCCTTCTGTCATTCTTATCCGTTCTTTCTTTCTTTTTCCTTTCAACTACTTCTTTTACTCTCTTATTTAGACGTCTAAATTCTGCCTTTTTTCTTTCAATCTCATCATTCATACCAGAAGAATTATCAGCTTTGGTTGCTAGTAAATCTAACCATGCTTTCTTCTTTGATTCAACTTCCACCCGTACCTCATCATCCCACCATAGCGTATTACTTTTCCTTTCATTTGTTCTCTTACTTACACCACATACTTCGGTGGCGGTATCCACCAAACCTTTCTTAATATTATCCCACACAGTATTCAAGTCTAAATCATTCATACACAACTCATTCAAACATCTAATATTTTCTCTCAGTCTACATTTATACTTCGCTTTCACATCTTCATCTTGTAACTTCTCTATTCTTATACGCTGTAACGCAGTGGTAGACACAGATGTCCGATGCCGCCAACGCTTGAAAAGACCATTAATTCGACATAAGACCAAGTAATGATCCGTGCCTACGTTGGACCCCCGTTAAACCCTTGTATCTACGACTGCGCTCCTCATTCTTTCATCCACAATTACGAAATCTATCATGCTTCTATCATCACCTCTTTCCCATGTATACATGTGAATCTTCTTATGACGAAAAAAAGTATTCGTCACAAAAAGATTCTTTTCCGCACATACGGTGAGGAGGTCTTCACCATTCTCATTTATACTTTCATCACCAAACGTTCCCAATACCCTTTCATAACCAGACCTCTTCACCCCAACCCTTCCATTAAAGTCTCCTAACATAATAATATTTTCATTTTCCTTACATTTTGTCAACACCATCCTTACCATGTCCCAAAACTGCTCTCGGATGTAAGTGGGCTTAGACATGTCTGGGGCGTACACCCCTAGCAGGAACAGCTTCTTTAAGCCCACTTTCATTCGTAACCATAGCAGTCTCGGGCTTACACATTCATACTCTTTCACACATTGACCCATTCTTTCTGAAAGGATGAGACCGACTCCCTGGCATGCCCGTTCGGTCTCGCCTACACCAGACCAATACGCGGTATACGTACCATGTGCAGTGGCATCCTTTCCCTTTCGTTTCGTCTCATTCACACATAACACATCTATTCCTCTGTCATTCATCATTTCGCATACTTCATCCATCTTATCGTTCATTCCTCCACATACATTCAGCGTAGCCAGACGGGTTTCCGCAATCCACTTTTCGCCCCTCCGGGAGACAGAACGTGACGGGTGGCGAACCTCGTCGCCGGTTTTTCTCCCGGAGATTCTTCGCACCCCTGCCCCATTTAAGGGGCGCCGGGAACTCGGGGCCATTTCTTTTAATAGCTGCGTCATGGTGCGAACAAGGGGTGGTGGTAGATTTTACGCCGCTACCATACGGCGAGGAGCCGAGTCTATTTTTTCGGCTTTGTCGCTCGTTTAGCACCACCCGGGGGACACGTGTAGGGTGGGCCTAAGGTTAGGTGGTCGAAGCCTACGGACGCGAGCGACTCATCCCCCCATGAATTAGTGTGTTTAATTATTAGTGTTTTAACTTTAATTTGTGTAAAGTAAATTAAAGTGTTAATTTAGGTAATTTTATCGGCAATTTTTATTGTCACGAACCTCAAGCTCGTAACAATTGGTGTCAGAAGTGGGATAAAATAATGCCGATTTTACCTAAGGAGGAAACGGAGGGTGTCCGTACCCGAAGTCAACGCCAGCAGGAGACGGACCAGAGGAGATTTGGTGGTGCAACGCCGCAGATGTCTGAGGGCCAGCCGCCGGCCACGGAAGCCGGTCCGTCAGCAGCTTCTACGTCTGTGGCACCTGACTTAGGTGCTCTGATGGTGATGCTGCAGGAGCAGGCTCGCCGACAGGAGGAGCAGGCTCGCCGACAGGAGGAGCAGGCTCGCCGACAGGAGGAACAGGTCCGTCGGTTGGAAGAGCAGCTGCGGGGTGGACAGGATGAACAGGTCCTTCGGTTGGAAGAGCAGCTGCGGGGTGGACAGGATGAACAGGCCCGCCGACAGGAAGACCAGGTTCGTCGTTTGGAGGAGCAGCTGTGGGGCGGACAAGAGGAACAGGCCCGTCGGTTGGAAGAGCAGATGCTCCTCATGAAGGACCTTCACGCTACCTTCGGGAAGGAGATAAAGGAGGTGAAGGATAGGGTTGCTCAGCATGACAACCGCCTATCTGAAACTGAAACCCAAATCGCGAAAGCTGAAACCCGAATCGACCAAGTAAACAATCGGGTTGACAATGTAATGGCTGACATGAAGAAATCATTGGACGAACTCAAACTCGGAGATGGAGCTACAGCTCCCGTAGTAGCTACAACACCTTCGCTACGCGGGTTCAAGGTGCCACCGTTCGACGGTACCTCTTCCTGGTCAGCCTACAAAATCCAGTTCGAGGCTGTTATGAAGGCGAACGGCTGGAACAAAAGTCAGGCCATGACTGCTCTCACACTAGGCCTGCGCGACCAGGCCTTAACAGTTCTGGAAGCTCTCGGTGAGGAAGTGACTTATGAGCAACTCCTTGAGGCATTGGAGGCGAGATATGGCGACGCTCACCTGGAACACGTCTTTCGTGCGCAGCTTAAAGATCGTGTGCAGCGCATCAACGAAAACCTGCAGCAGTGGGCTCTAGAAGTGGAGAAGCTGGTGCGAAAAGCATACCGGTCTGTACCTGCGCTCATTGAAGGGAACCTGGTGCAGACATTCATCGACGGCATCCGCGACCTGGAAGTCAGAGCTGCTGTGAGGCTCGGGCACCACGAGACGCTTAAGGACGCCTTGGCCCATGCACTGGAGGTAGAAGCCGTGCGGCAGGATCATCGTTCCCATCGCGTCAGGGAGGTTGCAGCAACTACAGTTCGCGACCGCAACAAAGGATACAGCCCTAGGTGCTGTGGCTGTGGGGAAAAGGGCCATCTTCGATCCAGCTGCCCTAAGCGAACCCTAGAAAGGGAAGGTGAATGATCCCAGGAGGGTAGTGCGGCCAACAGCACCGCCCAGCAGCAGCAGGGAAACGAGTAAAAGCCAGAACTGCGGGGCGGGTGCTGGCTGATGTTAAAAGAGCCCCAAGGATCTCGATCTCACAAACCCATGATGGGAACAGTCTAATCATCAAGGGCGAGGTCAACGGAATGCCGTGTAAACTGACCATAGACACTGGAGCCTCTCGTACGGTTGTTAGTTCCCAACTTATAAGTCAGTTCCTTGGGGACTCCGCATACAACCGATAACGCATTAATTTGGTAACAGCCACCGGTCAGCGTATACCCGTCCGTGGAGAGAAGGAGATGGAGTTGAAGCTTGGCAACGTGACCTACCTGCATAATGTCATCGTGGCTGATATAATGGACGACTGCATCCTAGGCCTAGACTTTATGAGGAATAATTGTTGTGAGATCGACGTTAAGCAAGGTGTTTTGAAATGTGGACAGGAGGAACTTTTTATGGAAGGTGCGTTACCAGGGAACGTGTACAGCATTAGGAAGATTGTTCTTCCGCCTAGATCGGAAACGATTGTTCCGGTTAGTCTTCCTCGAAACACTGGGCAAGCTCACCGTTGTGTACTTGTGGAAAGGGTTAACAATGACCTTCCATGGAAAGTAGCTCGAACCTTGGTCAGGACCACTGCCATCTCAGGAGTACGTGTGCTGAAACTTTGCGACCGGGAACAGATTATAGAAAAAGGCACACTGATTGGTACTTGTGAGGAAGTGGATTGGTTACGTCGGTGCCAATATCTATCGACTGGGACCCCCAGCAAGGATGCAGAAACGAGAGTGACCACACTTTTGGAAGACTGTCACAGTGTTCTCTCCCCGAACGAATTGGTCAAGGCGAAGAAGTTGTTACTCAAGTACGCCGATGTATTCTCATCAAACGATGCTGACATAGGAAAGGCTGGTTTAGTTCAACACAAAATAAACACAGGTGAAGAGTTGCCTATCCGTCAGCGGCCAAGACGATTGCCGGTAGCACGTGAAAAGGAAGTGGAAACCATGATTGAAGGAATGGTGAAGAATGGTGTTATTGAACCTTCCTCTAGTCCATGGTGTTCGCCCGTGGTGCTGGTGAAAAAGAAGGATGGCAGCATGCGGTTCTGTGTTGATTACCGCCGTCTGAACGACGTTACAAAGAAGGACAGCTATCCCTTGCCAAGAATTGATGACACGCTGGACATGCTTACAGGAGTAAAATGGTTTAGCACGCTGGATCTAAAAAGTGGCTACTGGCAAGTTGAAATTGACCCTAAGGACAAGGAGAAAACTGCGTTCTCGACGGGAAAGGGTCTGTGGCAATTCAAAGTAATGCCGTTTGGGTTGTGCAATGCTCCTGCAACGTTTGAAAGGCTGATGGAACTTGTACTTACCGGGCTAATTGGCGATGCCTGTCTGGTCTACTTGGATGACATCATCATCGTGGGCCGTACGTTTGAGGAACACCTTCAAAACCTGGAACGCGTGCTTATGAAGATTCAGAGTGCCAACCTCAAGTTGAACCCGAAGAAATGTTCACTATTCCAACGGCAAGTTAACTTTTTGGGGTTTGTAGTATCGGAAGAAGGTATCCGCACAGATCCAGAGAAAATCGCCGCTGTCAAGGATTGGCCGGTTCCAAAAGACAAGACGCAGGTTAGAGCATTTTTGGGTTTGTGCTCCTATTACCGGCGATTCGTGAAGAACTTTGCAGATATAGCCAAACCTCTGCACAAGCTAACCGAGGAGAAGCGACATTTCTGCTGGGATGAAAGTTGCAATATCGCATTCCAGGAGCTCAAGGACCGTCTGTGCAAAACACCTATTTTGGGATACCCTGACGAAAGCAAAGAATTTATAGTTGACACAGACGCAAGTGATATAGGACTTGGCGGTGTGCTGTCTCAACGGAGTGGTGACCAAGAGGTCGTGATAGCGTACTTCAGCAAGTCGTTGTCAAAACCGGAAAGGAACTATTGTGTCACAAGACGCGAATTGCTCGCTGTGGTAAAGTCGTTGCAGCATTTTAGCAAATATCTTCTGGGACGAAAGTTTCACTTACGAACTGACCATGCTGCACTAAAATGGCTATTGCAGTTTAAAAACCCAGAAGGACAAGTTGCGAGGTGGATTGAACTACTGCAGGAATACGACTTTGAGATCGAACATCGCAGCGGGAAATCTCATGGCAACGCAGATGCATTGTCAAGAAGACCTTGTCCTGAAGATTGCAAACATTGTACTAGGCAAGAGAGTAAGGAAGTGGTATCCGTAGGGATGCTCAGGGCAGACCACCTCAGCAACGAGTGGAAGGACAGCTTACTACATGCACAGCAGGAAGATCCGGACATCAAGCCGATTCTGGAATGGATAAAGGCCAGTGCCCCCAAGCCCAAGTGGAGTGACGTCTCAGCGATGAGTTCGACCACTAAAAGCTATTGGGCCCAGTGGGACAGCTTGCTGCTTCAGGATGGAGTTCTGTGTCGTAAATGGGAAAACGTTCGGGGAGACAGCTGTCATTTGCAAATGGTTGTCCCTAAAGCTAAAGTACCGGATGTTCTACAGCTGTACCATAATGATTGTTCAGGAGGCCATCTGGGAGTTAAACGAACTCTACTGAAGATCCGAGAACGGTTTTACTGGGTCCACTGTCGAAACGATGTCGAGGACTGGTGTCGCAAATGTACAAGTTGTGCGGCTGTAAAGGGACCACAGACTCGTAGTAGCGGTGCATTGAAGTTGTACAATGTGGGTGCACCATGGGAGAGAATAGCCATTGACGTGGCGGGGCCGTTTCCGGAGAGTGAAAGCGGTAACAAGTATTTCATGGTTGTGATGGATTACTTCACTAAGTGGCCAGAAGTCTTCACCATTCCAAATCAAGAAGCTTCAACAGTTGCAGATAAACTAGTTAATGAAGTCTTCTGTCGTTTTGGAGTACCTTTAGAGATTCACAGCGATCAAGGAAGGAATTTTGAGTCTCAAATATTCCAGGAAACTTGCCGAGTTATGGGTACTCATAAAACAAGAACGACTTCTTATCACCCGCAATCTGATGGAATGGTGGAACGATTTAGTCAGACATTGGAGAGGTACCTAGCAAAAGTTGTAGACAATCGGCAACGAGATTGGGACAAGCACATACAACCGTTTTTGTTGTCATATCGAAGTTCTGTTCACGAAAGTACAGCAGTGACACCAGCTTTCGCAAACTTTCGAAGAGAATTACGGCTGCCTGCAGACCTGATCACTGGGATACCACCTGATGCCCCACGCAGTATAACCGATTATGCATATGACTTGCGGAACAAAATGAATGACATTTATGAGCACGTCAGACAATCGGGCCAGCAAATGTCTGAGAAAATGAAAACCCGGTATGACCGCAAAATGAACAATAAAGGGTTCAACGAAGGTTCATTAGTGTGGTTGCACAATCCAGTCCGCAGCAAAGGGAAATCTCCTAAGCTTCAAGCTAAATGGGACGGCCCGTACCGGATTGTAACCAGGATCAACGATGTGACCTACCGGATACAGAAAGGCGCAAGAGGGACTCCTAAGATCGTCCATGTGGATCGCTTGGCGCGTTATTATGGGACCGATAATGCTCGGGACGAGCATGTCTTAGGAGGGGGCAGTGTTGTGTGGATAAGTCAACTAGCGCCATCTAGTGTCAGGAACGAGAGCGAGGGGAGCTTTGCAGAGAATGACATCACCGATCTCTCGACCGACAGCGCCACCCGAAGAACTAAGTTTCTAGAAAATCTATACTCGAACTCTCGGTACCTTACGCGTGTTTACTTGAACATTCCGGATATTTTGCTAATTTAAATAAATAGGTGGCGCAAGATGCGATCGAGACAGAGTTCAACTCGGCGACACAAGCGAAGCTTCGGAGCGGAATTAAGTGAATTAGTGTGTTTAATTATTAGTGTTTTAACTTTAATTTGTGTAAAGTAAATTAAAGTGTTAATTTAGGTAATTTTATCGGCAATTTTTATTGTCACGAACCTCAAGCTCGTAACAATATCTACCATCCCTGCTAAATACACATCCCAAATACACAAACTCATCCACTTGCTCAATTAACTCTCCTTCTATTCTTATTTCACATACCGTTTTGCTTTCTTCTCTTTCAAAAACCATCACTTTCGTCATACTTGCGTTCACTTTCATTCCCCTGCAACTCAGCCGCCGATGACGCAAATATGACTTGATCATCGGCATACAAAAGGCATTTGACGGTTAACTCGCCCATTCTTAACCGACATTCTTCATCTTTCAAAGTTTGCAAACACCGGTCTATAAATAGGTTGAACAGCCAAGGGGAAGCTACACAGCCCTGTCTGACACCTTTTTGGATGCCAAACTAGTCCGAGTAGACCCCATTGATCCTGACACAAGCACTAGAGTCCCTATAAAGAGACCTTAATGCCCGTATCAAACCAGCGCTCAACCCAAATGAGTTCAGTGTTTGCCATAACACATGCCTGTCCACTCTGTCATAAGCCCTTTTCAAGTCCATGAACGCACAAAAAACTTTCTGGTTTTTGGCCAAAAACTTCTCCGCAATCATGCGCATGGAAAAGACTTGATCTGTGCACCCCATTCCCTTTCTACCCGCTTGCACATCCCAAATTTTTCCATCAGTTTCTTTCATAACTCTTTCAATTAACACCTTAGCATACAGTTTACCCACAATACTAAGCAAGCTGATACCGCGGTAGTTTTTGCAGTCCTGCTGTGACCCTTTTCCCTTATATATTGGTACTATAGCTGCTTTACACCAGTCATCCGGTACCCGTTTTAATTCCCAACATAAATTAAACAAGGTGTACAGCAGGCCTGCCACCACTCCCTCTCCAGCCCTTAGCATCTCGAGTGATACTCTATCATATCCAGCTGCCTTACCTGCTTTCATGCTTTTCATTGCTTTCATTATTTCATCTACACTTATCTCCATACCCATTTCCACTTCTTTCGGAATTTCTAGTTCATTTAAGTCAGACGACTCTTCACTCATAAATACGCTTTCAAAGTATTCCTTCCATCTGTTTAAATTCGAAACTTCATCATTCAGAATACATCCATTCTCGTCTCTTATAGCATTTATTATAGGCTGTTTTGTATTTCCCCTGGCAGTTCTTACGAGTTTCCAGAACATTTTTATGTTAGCCTGGAAATTATCAGATATCCTTCTGTCATTCTTATCCGTTCTTTCTTTCTTTTTCCTTTCAACTACTTCTTTTACTCTCTTATTTAGACGTCTAAATTCTGCCTTTTTTCTTTCAATCTCATCATTCATACCAGAAGAATTACCGGCTTTGGTTGCTAGTAAATCTAACCGTGCTTTCTTCTTTGATTCAACTTCCACCCGTACCTCACATCCCACCATAACGTATTACTTTTCCTTTCATTTGTTCTCTTACTTACACCACATACTTCGGTGGCGGTATCCACCAAACCTTTCTTAATATTATCCCACACAGTATTCAAGTCTAAATCATTCATACACAACTCATTCAAACATCTAATATTTTCTCTCACTCTACATTTATACTTCTCTATCACATCTTCATCTTGTAACTTCTCTATTCTTATACGCTGTAACGCAGTGGTAGACACAGATGTCCGATGCCGCCAACGCTTGAAAAGACCATTAATTCGACATAAGACCAAGTAATGATCCGTCCCTACGTTGGACCCGCGGTGAACCCTTGTATCTACGACTGTGCTCCTCATTCTTTCATCCACAATTACGAAATCTATCATGCTTCTATCATCACCTCTTTCCCATGTATACATGTGAATCTTCTTATGACGAAAAAAAGTATTCGTCACAAAAAGATTCTTTTCCGCACATACGGTGAGGAGGTCTTCACCATTCTCATTTATACTTTCATCACCAAACGTTCCCCATATCCTTTCATAACCAGACCTCTTCACCCCAACCCTTCCATTAAAGTCTCCTAACATAATAATATTTTCATTTTCCTTACATTTTGTCAACACCATCCTTACCATGTCCCAAAACTGCTCTCGGATGTAAGTGAGCTTAGACATGTCTGGGGCGTACACCCCTAGCAGGAACAGCTTCTTTAAGCCCACTTTCATTCGTATCCATAGCAGTCTCGGGCTTACACATTCATACTCTTTTACACATTGACCCATTCTTTCTGAAAGGATGAAACCGACTTCCTGGCACGCCCGTTCGGTCTCGCCCACACCAGACCAATACGCGGTATACGTGCCATGTGCAGTGGCATCCTTTCCCTTTCGTTTCGTCTCATTCACTTATAACACATCTATTCCTCTGTCATTCATCATTTCGCATACTTCATCCATCTTATCATTCATTCCTCCACATACATTCAGCGTAGCAGACGGGTTGCCGCAATCCACTTTTCGCCCCTCCGGGAGACAGAACGTGACGGGTGGCGAACCTCGTCGCCGATCGATCGATCGGTCGAACAATATAAAAGTGCCTATTTAACTGTTATTAACTATAAAATCGTTTTAAAATTTATAGGACGGTTTCGGCTCAGCGTTTACGGACGCGGATCCGTTCGCCGGTGATGCGTTCACTCCAAATACAACAGAAGCGCCCGCCACTACTGACGTAAGTATTTTGTCATTCACGTTTATTTTCGTGTATGCTAATAATTGTTATTTTAATATAACGTATATATATACATATATATACATATATATATATATATATATATATATATATATATATATATATATATATATATATATATATATATATATATATATATTACTGAAAACGAGGCGTTCATTTTAGTCCCCAGCGGTGACAACGCAATTGATTTTTTATCGAGGTAATAAATGTCTGGATCACAGCTATCACTTATCATCAGGTGGATTGTGTTTTCGTTTGTTATTCTTATTTTTTTCTAAAGATATCTCGATTTTATTAATATGTATAGACTAAACATAATTTTACGTGGTGGAGCCATGCTGCAGTGACATTGAGGCTGAAGCACTAATGGGTTGGCTCGACCGGGGTAGGAGGACCACGTTCTCACAAAATATCAGCGTAAAATAGCAGATTATGCTGCTATGTGTTGTATGGTGAGTGTACAGAACTGGGAACTTTTTTTACTGGGAACGAGGCATACTATTTTAACCTCAGGGGTGAAAGGGCATCACCATTTTGACTTTTAATTGAAGATAAATATGTGTCTATTGGGCGCAGTATTCATTTACCATGAGGTGCTTGTTTGTCACCCTTTTTTTTAATTTCAGTTACTTTTATAGCGTAGTCTTATAGAATCTTGCTATGGGGTAATATGACAGATATTGAAGTGATATTTGTTGTGCAAAAGAGTTCCGTACGGGCGATTTATAATTTAAATTGTAAATAGTCCTTTAGAGAAAAAGTTAGATATGAAAATGTAATATATGTACATAAAATTACAAATAGTTTTCATACGTATAAAGATGTTAATATTTTAATATTAGGAATAAAGAGAAGTTTGTAATACCAGTTTGTAGATTCTACAGAATTAGTAATTCATTTATGGGGCAATGTATATGCTTGTACAACAAAATCGCAGAAAATGTAGAAATATATATATTTGTGTGTTTGTGAAAATATGTTTAAATGTTGTGTTCATAAAAATATTGTACAAATAGGGTTATTATAATATTAAATACTACATAAATGATAGATGCATATTTCACTTTACTATAATAAATTATAGTAAAGTGAAATATATTTCCCACTGGGTTAGGTCCCACTGGGTTTCTTGCTGGTTATTTCCGAGACAGAGGTTTTTTTCAGTCATTTTTTTAGTGGTAAAATAAAAAAAATGACTTAATATGTATTATGCAATAATCTATATTGAATAATAAATAATTTATTCATTATAAGAATGAAAGATAGAGTTGTGTTGTGGTGCAGAATGCGTGGGAATCGGACCCGTTTGCGGTGCTGCATGCGCCGCCGCGCGGCTCCGCGCCGTCCACAGGCGCGGGCAGCGGGGCGGGTAGCGGTGCGGGTAGCGGCGGGTCCGCGCGGCGCCACAAGACGCCGCCGCCGCGCCCCGCGCCTCCCCGTCCCGTGCCGCCGCACAAGGTAACGTCGCTTTGCCTCTAAACCTACATCTCATCCTTTGTATAACTCGCGCCACATAACTCTAGCGCTGATGAAACGTGGAGGGGATCGCTGCAAGTGACGTATCAGTTTGGGGGATGGAATGTGACTGGAGACCCAATCAACGCGTGCGAACGATACGCAAAGCCAATCATACGCAATAATTCGCAATACGGTCAATTGTGCAAAGTAACGGTCAACGCTAGACTTTCGTGCCGCGAGTTGTATTATATTGTATGTGAATTTTTTGACGCCACTTTATCCCAAGATAAGAATATCGTTTCAGTACATAGTTTTATAACGTTTTATTATAGTACACCCTACACACAACCTATATATACCCACCCTATAATATATATTCTTAACCCTTCAAGCGCCATAAAAATCTATATATAATAATATACTTTTCTACGAAGAAGTTTAGCATTACAAAATCCATACAAAATTCTCTATTTTGTTGTTTAAACAAAAGTCAGGTTTTACTTCATTGCAAAAAGATTTTATTGTATTTTTATAACAAAAATAAAACATACCATGCGAATAATTATTAAGATGTTTTTTTATTGAATCTTCACCTTATAGATAATTATAGATAATCACCTCACGTCATTAGAACTGAGAAATAACATTTATTTTATTGCATTTTCTTCAATCACCAATAATGACAACTAAAGTAATAACCGACAGTCTACCTAAAAAAAATTCCACCCTTTACATGTCATTTCATCTTATATTACAAATAATTTAACCTGTCCAAACAAATCTTGTTTATACTTATACTAATGATCTGAACTAAAAAAAAAACTTATTTATATCCAATTCATCATTCCCAGAATTTTACAAGCAAACTCTGAATACATTTTTATTACATTCCTCTATGTTCCTACCATATAAAGTTTTGTTAAAATAAATATTCATTCTCTATATTATTTTTTATTTCAATGGTTCATATTAAGGTTAATTTTCGGTTAATCGTTTACTGATAAAATCTATAAAAAAATTCACATACAAGTACAACTTTAAACTAAAGTTTTGAACAGGATTGAAGTAGAGTCTCTAGCAACTTATATTTTATAAATCCTAAGATATAAATATGTAAAAAAAATTTTCGAAATTTTTTGCTAACAATAAATAGTACAGTCGGGCAGATTTTCCATAATTTTATTAAGAACATAAATTATATGCAATACAATATATAGGGATACATATTTAATATCCCCTTAGTACAAATACAGTGTAAACTCTATTTAACGCTACTCGATTTAACTACAAACTCCCTAAAACGTCGAAATTACTTGACTTTAGTTGGTTTACCTTGTTGTTCCATACAATGATACACTATGTAACCCTCACTCTAAATAACGACAACAATACCTCATTATTAAGCAATTAACAGTACTTTTTATGTTGCCGAAATTAATAATAACTGCATCTTTGTACGTTCTTTTGTTTGTAATTTAATAACGTTATTGTTTAGCCCGTATTTACCTCGACTATCGGCATCATACGTACCGAAGATTCTAAAAAAAATCTTTCTTTGTTGTGATACCTTGCATGTTATTCAGCCACCAGCAAAGACAACTACGGTACAAACCTACGGTCTACGTAGGAAAATAATCCTTCCCCTTTACGTGTCATTTCATCTTATATTACAAATAATTGAAAAAATCCAAACAAGTTTTAAAAAAAATTTTGAATCAGTTATTTAAATTAAAAAAATAATACTTATTTATATCCAGATCAAGAAACCAGTTATCATTCCCAAATTTTTCTAAGCAAAAACTGAATGCATTCTAATACATTTCTCTCCTCTACTGTTTATCTCTGCTGCTGGACTGTCATTAGGTCACATTATAACTGTGAACATGGCGAGTAGGAGAAAAACTTTGTATTCAATTCCATTTAGCAAATCTCAATAACACCATGAAATGCGCAGTCCCTTCAGTGTCGCTTTAAAGAGTTTACACTGTACATACCTCATATCAGGCAATTTATAAGAAGAAACCTATGTTAGGTTTGACAGGCATGTTAATACTTTATTGTAACGTACGGCTTTAAACGTCTTAGTACAAAAATCAGTTTCTACTTAAAAACAGTTTCGTGAAACAGATTGTAGTTTACTTCTAGTAAACTACAATCTGTTTCACGAAATAAAAGCCACGGAAATGTGGAAACATTTTCCCATATTTCCATGGCAGATTCCGTGAGTCGTGGAATTTGATATCAAATGGCAATACGCGAAAACTTTAGCGCCGCAGCTAAGATACTTTAAAACCATAGTTTAAACCACGTCTTATAATAAGACGGTATGAGATTATTTTAATTTTGTATCTGCCTGGTTGTACAGTCAACAAAACAATTTTACATTTGTTTTCAGATTTTATATTATTTTTTGTACACAGAAAAATTGTTTGTTCCCTATCCTCCTCTTTTACCAAAAAGTAGCGGCATGAAGCAATCGGCTGACAAAAGGATTTCCAGCTAAATTGATCTTTTTATTTTGTTTTGTTTAACGCTGCAGAGAAAGTAAAATGTAGGTAAATGTCCCTGGCGATGTCCCTGATTGTTTCGTTCTTAGAGAATGGCATTTCTTAGCTGGCCTTTTAGAATGTAATGGATAGCATATTCATAAATCCACATTTTGCTAAGTATTAAATTATGAAGAAACCAAAATTAAACTTTAACACAGTTGAATTTCTACGCCTTTAGCTCACCGACCCCGTTAATCGCGGTGGCGAACCTCCGGTATAACTATCTTAGAATATAGGAAACATACCGTGAATATTGGACGAAAAAAAAAACAGAGCGAGATGAAACATTCGCGATACGTTTTCCATATTTTAGGATAGAATTACAGGAGTATTGCAACAGCGGTTTGCTGCGTCGGTATGTGACGGCGTTAATCCTTGATAGTTATCGATTTATAATATGTTTCATTACAGTCTTTAAGTTGCTTTTTAGTAGTTATGGATTAATTATGTTTATAGTGTTAATTTTCTTACATAGATAGTATGACGAAGATCGTCTTTCAATAATTTTAATTCTAGTTATGGTATTTCCTACTAGTTTTTTTCTAAACTTTAAACAGGAAACTTAATCTTTTTTAATATTTCCAATTGAAAAACGATCTTTCATATATAATTTTATTTTCAAATGCAAACTTTTACTTTCTCTGTTGCGCCGAATGCCATTCTCGTTATTTTGTTATTGTGGCTCGTCGTCACGTGGATTTCATGATGGAGTCGAATTAATGTGTTTAACAAAGATTGCTCTGAAAAAATGCTCGCATTTCAAAATCTCAAGTAAATTTGCTGATCTGATTGTGATAATTGCAAATAAAAATATAACATAAGTCGATTGAGAGCCTTAGAATCTGTAGTTTCGTTTTGCTCACCGTACTCTCATTTTAAGATAAGTACGCGAATAAAGAACGGTACGCGGAATATATTATTTAGAATTGAATTATAATAAATAAGAGACTGTTATTAATGGGCAATAAAACTTGATAATATTAAAATTTTGATTAAACTTTTGTTTCACTGTTGTCATTTAAAGTACTTGAAACCACGTGATGATGAGAGGTTATTATTCGAGACAGAAGTTGCATTCGCACACACACGTATAAGTTTATTTTTTAAATTGTTAACAAATGTGAGTTTGTGTTGAATACAGACACACATACAAAGTACACAATAGTGACGTGTATGCGTGCGTGTGAGTTATGCATCGTCATTTCGGTAATTTTTTTTTCATTTTATTTTGCCTTTATTTATTTTAATTGAAATGCTTACTCGAGCAAAATTGTATGTTTTATTCCGTTTTTCGTGCTTACTTTGTAAAATATGGTAAATATCAAATTGCTCGAGTTTGCACGTTCTGTACACACGCACGTTGTTTCACGTGTTAGTCGCTCCGCTTAGCGTGCATTGTGGTGACAGTAGCTTTGTTTTTATAACTTGTTGATATTTACTAGTTTTTATTATATAATATGTTGCTCATTTTTATAAGCTTTTCTAAGAATTCAGTAGTTGATTACTTAATAGTAACTTATTTTCATCTGTTTCAAAAGCCAATGTGATATAATTAACTAAAAGTAGTTTTTTTTTAAATAAGTAACTGTAATAAACGAGCACACAGTTCACCCGATGATAAGTGAATGTTCTGGCTCGATGACAACTATATTTTTGCTCGGTTAAGAATCAGAATGCAGATGCGTTGTCATCGTGGTAGAGCCGCGCTGCAGCTATATCGTGGTTGTAGCACGAATAGTTTGACTCGACCGGGAAAGGACCACGCTCTCACAGTATACCAACGTAAAATAGCAGCTTAACACTGCTGTGTTTCGTATGGAGAGTTCGGAGATCCGAAGACCCTTTGTTACTGAAAACGAGGCGTTACGTCGTAGTCCTCAGGGGCGGCATCGCATCTGCTTTTTTATTCTTAATCGAGATAAATGTAGATGTCTACGGGTCACAGCGTCCACTTACCATCAGGTGGCCTGTGTGCTCGTATGTCATCCTTATTCTATAACAAAAAATCCCTTGAGAACTAAGATGGTATTCTGTGTGAACTTGCTCAACTTCATCTTACTCTGCAATAACACGAAGTTGGCTGCAGGTGTCCATGGCCTGCCGTAGCCAATTGATATCAGGTGGTTTGTGAGTTTGTCAATTCGGTTTTATAGAATAAAATTAAAACCGAACGGCGTAAGAGATTCGTCCCTCATTTAGTCTCGTAGGTGTCCTAAGAGGTGACTGAGAAATTCCCCATATCACCTCGTGAGCGTCGTAAGAGGAAACAACCAGAAGATGGGCAGCACCGTCTTTCTAATATCAACTAGAAAATATAAAACTGCAGGTTGACTGCCTGCCAAATGCGGCAACTATGTCAAATGTCCCCCCCCCCCCCCCTCAATCAGGAAATCAATTGGGAGGCCTATGTGGGCAATACCACTTTTTAGGCAACTTTTTTAGCATAACTGAATCGTTCCTCTACATTGGTTTTTGAACGGATGGTGTGATCAATTATACACGTAACATTAATAGCAAATATTGCCTTTGTTAATAACATTCATATAAAGAAAAACTAGACTGCATGAGACATAGCTTAATTATATTCTAGTAACATTGCTACGCTATACAGTTATTCCTAAACAGTTATTCTTATTATATGTAAATTTGTTATTTCCCATCTTAGTTGTTTGGTTCGCCTTTTATGTTTCATCCCATTTTCCTCCACATTATTGGTATAATTTCATTTCTTTATTAATCGTTTAAAATAACCTACTTTTATCTGTATGTAAATATTTCTGTACTGTATTGGGAACACTATGTGAAAATAATAATATATTTTAAGTACCCCTAACTTGACTTTGCCTTTTAAGTTTGTGTTAAACATCAGAAAGTAATATTTACTTTGCATTTAATTAAAATAGAACAGTCACTTTTGAAACGTTGATCTATACATATTATTATTATTATTATTATAGAAATATAAAGGCGAATACAGTTCTATATTTAGGGAATTGTTACGTATGCCGTCACAAAGTGTTCCCTTCGCCATGAGCATCCACTTGTCCACTAACGTGCTAACCACGCTCGTGCTTGTCCCCACATTGCAGCGCTAAGCGGACGCGGCAGCCGGGTCACACGTGCGTACACCCCTCTCTCTCCCACACACACACACAAAGCACAACACACGCCTACTCACTCACACACTTTGTTGCGTCCAGAACGACCGCGCCAAACCGATGGAATTCACCGATGACCCCTTCAAAGACTACAGATACGAGGACCCGTTCAATATAGAGGACCCATTCGCCGATGGGACCGATTCGAAAAAGCTCGATCCCTTCGCCAGACCAACTTCGGTTGCCGGTTTTGAAACGGACGACTTCTTTTCTCCCTCGTCCACCGTCAACGGAAGTTTCACTTTGCCGGAGAAACCAAGCGGTCGCGTCTCTGCCCCTCCTGTAGCATACGATCCGTTTTCAACGCGTTCCGATTTGAAGACGAACAATAACGACGCATGGGCGGCCTGGCCCAACGATAACTGGGCCTCAGATGAAGCGTGGACAAAATCGAATAACCAAAAATCCAATGCCTGGTCGTCGAACTCTACAAAAGATTCAACAAGCGACTGGAAAACGGATAACTGGGCGAACAAAACTGAAAACTGGGCAACGGATTGGGGCACAGATAGTAATAAAAACTTAAACGAAACCTGGCCAACGAATACGCTTCCAAACAAGAAAGAGAAGTCGCCTAAGCCAGTGAAATATGCAAAAACTCTCGTTCACACGATAGGTGGGATAGGAAGAACGCGGCAAAATAAAGAGAAGAAGACGAAAACACCCACTGAGGCGAAAAGCGTAGAGTTTTTACCATCGGAGGAGCAACAATGGGCTTGGGCAGCCGCCGAGTCTAAACGACTTGAAGCCGAAGCTGAAGCCAGAAGGAGAAAGGAAGATGCGGAATTGCAACTGGCATTAGCGATATCGAGACAGGAAAAGTGACCTTATAGACATGCTACAAAGGCTGTATTCGATTGAGCGAAGATTCTGTTATCTTGCATACATCAGTTTGGATTTTTAATTATTCGTCTCTAATATGTTTTTATTGAGGGTATTTAGTTAAAATGATTAAAAATTGATTTATATTTCGTTTCTTGGGGCAGTCTTTTAAAAGAGAAAAAGAAAGGAAGAAAGGGATTTTAAAATCAAAGGAAGTTGTCACACTTAGTCCAAATATCCTTAATTGTAAAACCAGATGGCACGGTTTTCAATTTTATTTGCGGATTCTAATTCATTATGTTTATAGCAAACATTAGGAGGAGCAGATTACAAATATAAATACAACGGCTTTTTTATTTTGTCTGTGGTAATAAAACATTTTTATTCTACAATGAATTGAAACCAATTATTCTAAGTACGTAAATTCCGTAGCTTGCCTGTCTGATAATTTTTTTCTTCATAATGCAGTATAGTCTTTCGGTTTGTCATGTAACAAACCAAAGTTGATATAAGACAATGATTGACTAGTCATAAGAATTTTCATAAAAATAAATGGCTTCCTATGAACATACTACTAATTGTAAGCTCAGAGGAATATGTCAGATCTATATTATTTTATATATAGTGAAATACCGTGTGCAAAATTTTTTATGCGTAAATTTCAGATCGTCAAATGAATATTATAGCTATTTTGTTGAATCCGTTTTTTTTTTTGCAAACTATTCCTTTAAAGCATTTCTTCGATACCACATGGATGTACCATGTGTAGAATAAGAAAATCACGGCTTGATTTATCCTAAGATGAGTTATGTATAGTTGTTATTATAGTTGTTAGTAAATGATTCCATTAATTAAATTTTAGAACTGTCAACATTGTGCGAAGTGGCATGCCTTATTTGATGTTATGATTCGTTTTAAATATTATTATTTATTAATTATTCTTTACGTTTATCCATAAGTAGGTGTAAGGAAGCGGAATTCACAAATATGATTTAAGAGAACATATTTCAATTTTATGTATTCAATTTAACTAATCTCGGCAATAAAAAGATACTAATACATCTGTTTGTGATACTTGGATGAGTGTCTAGAGTACATTTTTTTAAATTAAATATGTGCTTCAAATTTATTATTTGATGTGAGAATTCTTTGTTTAGTTTAATTATCTTAAGAAGTACTCTGGATTATGTTTGTGTGTTGCGCTAGTAACACGTTGTTTTACTCACCGTTAGTTGTATTCAGTTGTTTTGTACATATTGAGGTAAATCATGTATAGAAAATACACATAAAATTGATTCTATTATGTGTTAGATTAAAACCAGCAAATTGTGCATTTTGTCTGTGTATATTGTTGTTGTAATTTTCATGAATAAGTGTTGTAAGTTGATGTATAGAAAAACGATAATTTAGAATCGATTTTCTATATCGATATTACAATGAGATAGGAAGGGAAGGCAACATCGGCTACAAAAACCAAATAAAAAATTGTAAGAAGGGGTCATTATTATGGCCTATTTTCGATCGATATATATCGATTGTAATTAAATTAAAAATTTGATGCATATAAAATGCTAAATTTTTGCACTTGATCCCTATAAGTTCTACCCAATTTCGGCGTATGTAATGCTAAATTGTCTTATGATATTCTTCAAACAACTCTCGATAGAGTTGTGAGCTTTTGATATTTAAGATAATCGTACCTAATCTTACAAATGTTTGTATACGGCGTTTGTAATTGTCGAGAAATATAAAATCTACCGAAATGGTAATTTCTAGCTTGAGGTTCACTTAGCTATGTAGACATCATCGGGCAACACTGGCTTGAGTGTGCACGGGCCGTAAACGCCCGCCTCCGGAACAATAATTACTCTAGTACATAAGCTTGCTGAGACATATAGCAAAAGCGACCACGACGACTTTCTTATTTAAGATGTGTCTCCGCAAGCAGATTATAATATAGTTACTAGTTGATAATTTATCTAATTGTAACTACCACATACAAACGTGTTTATGGGTATTATCCTAAAAAAATTGTTAACTCTTTCTTAGGCGCTGTTGTTTGTGGTTTCGCGCGTCGTGTGGACGCCATCTTGACAATTTAAAATTAGTTGTTGTCAGTCTATGGTTATTACTTTATTATGGGTATAAATATGTAGGTACAGTAAGGCCTCGTTAACCCGAAGAGGCAAAAACAAGACCCTTTCCGGATTATCGAGGCATCCGGATTATAGTATGCCATATTTAGGGGTAATAAAACACATGTTTTAACCCAAGTTCCTTTAATCAATTTTCAAATTAAAACATAAAGACAAAAATGTACATGTTCAAAATCACAACCGTGTAAGAAAAACAGTAAGTTAAAATAAACATTAATTAATTCTTCTTGAATTCACCGGGACCACGTTCTGTTAGGCTAACAAACTTCAAGATTTTGTCTTTGTTTTTTCTTTATGTCGCCTACAGTTGACCTGCCTATACCAAACCTCCGAGCAGCTGAGTAGCTGTCACCTTTACCTAACATTTCTATAATCCGCGATTTGTCTTTTATTGTTAACGTTGAATGTTAACGTGACGGCGCCATGATGTTAGCAAATTGAACGCGCTAAATTGACACTGTTTGTACTACACGAAAGAAATTCGATAAACAAGACTGACGACGCCTGATAAACAGGAGAAGAAGACTGATTGACTCATGGCAGCCCGCTCCTGCACCCGCCCGCCTCTCCCGAAGCCCATTGCCCGGCCGGATTACCGAGGCCCTACTGTATGTGTAAAACTATAAGGTTCAATATATCTTGATTTTCTATCTCCATTTCGTATCTTAGATAAAATATCCATTTTTACTTTCAAAAATAAATTGTTACAAGAAATATATATTTCGCGTGATTAAATAATGTTGAACCATTTTAAGTCATTCGCATCAATTGATTAACCTGTATTTCACGGTGCTAAAATTTCGTAAAACTTTAAACGAATTGAGCTAAACATTGTTAGCGTTACAAAGTTTTAATAATTTAATTGTTGTAGTAATTCATATGTACAACATTCCTTAAACTTTGTCTGTATGTATGTAAATTATATTTCTTAAAATTATTTGCGTCCATACGTCGCGCACGACCTGTATCTGTTATCAAGTATATAATGTATCTTTTCAGTGATAGTGAAGTAAATAATAATTTTATTCTGAACGTTGACGTGTATATGTGTATTTAAAGCTATAAATAATAATATAATTAATAATATAGAATGAGGAAGCTGAGGATCCGACAGTCACGATGAAATGTGTTACGTCGTTGGGATAGTTTCAAAATAAACGCCTAATAAATATGTAAATTTTCTCCATAATTTGTTTTTTCTTTTGTTATTTGCTACAGTCGAATGAGGTAAGGAATGTTTCATGAATAATTTTTGTAGCAGCTACAGGTGTTTGGAATATTATATCGGTAGTGATAACACGGCACACGAAGTTTGAGTCTAGTCGTCAGGTATACGTTGTTACGTAACCACCTATCTGCTTCATTGTTTGGCTTTGAAGTAGTGACCAGTTCGAATGCTTCACATTTATCTAGGCATTTATAATAGATATAGTTCGAGATAAACGAAATCAGTGTGTTAGCGAAACTTTCCAGAGGATATGCATATTTGGAACATTCATATCGCTTTTTGTATTTTTGTAATTGAACAAGGTATTTTTAGGGAGTTATATCAATTTGTAGAATAACTATTTTAATCGTTGATGTAGGCGTTACTGTTACGAATAAATTGCACTACCTATTTATCTTATATAGGATGTGTTTTTCTTCGACGCTCTTTATATATGTTACATGCAACGAATTAATTATGCGGAGTTCGAGTGGCCGCGCAAATATCGGTTGATGAAATTATCTACATTTAAACTATAAAACTAGATTATTTGACTGACTACTCGAACCTCGATCATTTCTTATAGTTTCTTTGAAACCCATTAATTTTAATGGTGACTAAAGTGAAAGCTCCTTACACATATTTATTTGGCAATTATTTAAATTATGATTTTTATAGTGCGGCTTATTCTTTCATGTAGATTCAGTAAATTAATGTAAAGTTTTTTTAAAGGTTCAATAGCCGATTCCAGCCTACATTTTATCATACTCGATATTCATATCATCAAAAGTTTTTATTCGTTGGTCAGACCAATATAACTAAACGTTAAATCATTTCGTTATTTAGCGCTGTACGTAGATATTGATGTAATTTAGAGTAAATAATTTCTTATGGTCAAGGTCTATGGCCGTCAATATGTTACGGAAACTTAAATTTTGTATGGTTAGCCTTTACACCTTCGTGTTTTAAAGAATGGGAACTAAGTACTACGTGGATGTATGATGTTAAGGCTGGCGCCCGAATTCATATAATCAATTGTAGCTCGAAATTAGTACCTGTAGCTTTTATATTAAATGGTGTAGCAAAATGTTTTTAGTTCCAATACGGGTGCTGGCGTTATTTAGTTTTCTTTCATACTGACCGCATAAACCATGCCCCGTCGTGTTTGCGATGCGATATTAGGCGAACATAAAAGTATTAACGCGATATAATAGTGTAAATTTTGGATAGTAACGTTATCTTACGTACGTAACATTTGTCTTTCAAAACTGTACCAAATTGTACTATAGTTACTAACAGTGCAAGAATTCAGAAAAAGGGAGTGATGTCTATTTTTTATGAATGTAAAAAACTGCACCTGTGTTTGTAATTTTTAAGGTTTGTATGCGTTGCCTCAAAATCCAGCACAGTTTAAGGTTTGAAAGTAGTAAGTGACAATAGGAACCAAGTTATGCTCTGCGCATTTGCTTTTGTACTTTACAAAAAAAATTTTTTTGGGGGTTTCAGAGATTGCTATGATTATGACATTGCGCTAAGGGATCAGTTGTCTTTTTTCGACGCTAACGCTGACGATGTTTGTATTGGAAAGAAATTGAAAGATTGTTTGGAATTGCACTGAGTCGTTATAGTTAGCAAGGCTTAGAAAATTTCTATTACATACTTATACTATGATAAATTTAAATGTTCGTATAGGAGATGAAGTTTTGTTTGACACGTGTTTTCTTTGATTGTCTATGAGAAAAAATTCTATCTTTTGTACTGTGAATTCTACTACTGGGACGTACATAGATGGTAGAAATACTGAAGCAAACTCATATTGACGACCTAATTTTTTAAATGTTACGAATCATCTTGTTTTGAGGCTGTGTAGTTAATGTTATATTTACCCGCGATGGTAGTTTTATATGTTCTCGCACTGGTCACACCGAGAGCTTTTCAATCCAAAACGTAATGTTTATAATACTTGATGCGTTTAGAGTTCAAAGTTTTCTTTTAGTACAATGAAGAGATCATATCGAAGGATCGGATCGATATTGTACGAATTATGGTTGAAAAGATGCTTGAATGTGCTATTGTTAATAATTATCTGTTCTAAAGTTTATTTGTATACGCGGATGGACTGGTCGGGTACCGCCGTTCGTACACGCCTCATTACCTGCTAAACTATATCCATTGTAATAAAACTATATTATATAATAAATGTAAAAATGATTCCTGAGTTATTAAAAGGAACAATACTGTACACTTGGTTGTTTTATTTGGATTTTCAGGTAAAAAAACAATTAACTGGATGTTTTTTTATATAGAATAATGGTGGCAACACGCTGTCCAACTGATGGTAAGTGTTTGCTGTGGCACATAGTCATCTACATCTATCCTCGATTAATAATTTCTCGGTTCTTTACACGCACCATACGAAACACAGCGGCATTAAGCTATTATTTCATGCTGGTATTATGTGAGAGCGTGATTCTTCCCCGGTCGAGCAGATCTATTCGTGCTGCTGACATAATATAGCTGCAGCATGGCTATCCCACGTTTAAAATGTCCAGTAGTACAGAACAGTATTAGATCGGGGGTAGCGCTTGATATACATTTTACAGTAAACGAGCAATCTTTACTGGCAATGATATTGTTAATTGCAATTTTGAGTTCCTGATTTACCACGTCTTTGGCATAAAGAAAAATACCATGAAGACAGCTATTTAGCATATTTGTAATATACTATTTTGAGAATACGTTGAGACTACATCTACGCGCTGTTTGGTTTGCAGCACACAGAATTTCCATAAGCTCCTAGTGGACTCTACCCTTAGCTCTTCTGAGTGAATAGAAATTTTCGCTTTGAGAGTGCTAATTGCTTCAAAGGAAAATACCGTCGGTCCGCGAGGTTTTTTCTGTAGAATAAAGTGACACACAGTCCATCAGGTGATGGTAAGTGGATGATGTCGCACATAAGCATCTACATTCCTGATGCCAAATGCGTCGTCACTCCAGACGACTACTCAGATAGAGTGCCTAAGAGTTCGGTTCTCTGCACTCAATATACGAAATAAAGACCCCTCCTAAGACATGCTCGTCCCGAGCATTATCGGCCCCATAATATCGCGCCAGGCGATCCACATGGACGATCTTAGGAGTCCCTCTTGCGCCTTTCTGTATCCGGTAGGTTACATCGTTGATCCTGGTCACAATCCGGAACGGGCCGTCCCATTTAGCTTGAAGCTTAGGAGATTTCCCTTTGCTGCGGACTGGATTGCAACCACACAAGTGAACCTTCGTCGAACCCTTTGTTGTTCATTTTGGGGTCGTACCGGGTTTTCATCTTTTCAGACATTTGCTGGCCCGATTGTCTGACGTGCTCATAAACGTCATTCATTTTGTTCCGCAAGTCATTTGCATAGTCGGTTATACTGCGTGGGGCATCAGGTGGTATCTGGTGATCAGGTCTGCAGGCAGCCGTAATTCTCTTCCAAAGTTTGCGAAAGCTGGTGTCACTGATGTACTTTCGTGAACAGCGCTTCGATATGACAACAAAAACGGTTGTATGTGCTTGTCCCAATCTCGTTGCCGGTTGTCTACAACTTTTGCTTGGTACCTCTCCAATGTCTGATTAAATCGTTCTACCATTCCGTCAGATTGCGGGTGATAAGAAGTCGTTCTTGTTTTATGAGTATCCATAACTCGGCAAGTTTCCTGGAATATTTGAGACTCAAAATTCCTTCCTTGATCGCTGTAAATCTCTAAAGGTACTCCAAAACGACAGAAGACTTCATGAACTAGTTTATCTGCACCTGTTGAAGCTTCTTGATTTGGAATGGCGAAGAATGGCCACTTAGTGAAGTAATCCATTACAACCATGAAATACTTGTTACCGCTTTCACTCTCCGGAAACGGCCCCGCCACGTCAATGGCTATTCTCTTCCGTGGTGCACCAACATTGTACAACTTGAATGCACCTCTACTACGAGTCTGAGGTCCCTTTACAGCCGCAGAACTTGTACATTTGCGACACCAGTCCTCGACATCATTTCGACAGTGGACCCAGTAAAACCGTTCTCGGATCTTCAGTAGAGTTCGTTTAACTCCCTGATGGCCTCCTGAATAATCATTATGGTACAGCTGTAGAATATCCGGTACCTTAGCTTTAGGGACAACCATT
This sequence comes from Parnassius smintheus behrii, assembly GCA_036936625.1. Classification (NCBI taxonomy): domain Eukaryota; kingdom Metazoa; phylum Arthropoda; class Insecta; order Lepidoptera; family Papilionidae; genus Parnassius; species Parnassius smintheus. Next base: position 3,371,092 of record JAUPFT010000013.1, read on the forward strand.
TGCAAATGACAGCTGTCTCCCCGAACATTTTCCCATTTACGGCACAGAACTCCATCCTGAAGCAGCAAGCTGTCCCACTGGGCCCAATAGCTTTCAGTGGTCGAACTCATCGCCGAGACGTCGCTCCACTTAGGCTTGGGAGCACTGGCCTTCATCTATTTCAGAATCGGCTTGATGTCCGGATCTTCCTGCTGTGCACGTTGTAAGCTGTCCTTCCACTCGTTGCTGAGGTGGTCTGCCCTGAGCATCCTCACGGATACCACTTCTTTACTCTCTTGCCTAGTACAATGTTTGCAATCTTCAGGACAAGATCTTCTTGACAATGCATCTGCGTTGCCATGAGATTTCCCGCTGCGATGTTCGATCTCAGTCATATTCCTGCAGTAGTTCAATTCACCTCGCAACTTGTCCTTCTGGATTTTTAAACTGCAATAGCCATAATGATTTCTTACATTTACGCGAACACTACACATTGAAATAATACTCGTTTTTACGGAATTTATCGCGTATATTTAACTTTTTAATACCCGACGTTTCGAGAGCTTTACAGCACCCATGGTCACGGGAAGGACTGAGATGCTTAACGTCCAGATGTCATAGTTAACCGCGGTTACCATAGATTAAAATTTAACTTTTGTTCCGGTCTACACAGTATGAACTTATGGTATCATGAAGCCTTGCAGTTGTATGCTTGGGTTGGGATTTAATTTTATTTATTATAGGATCCCAAGCAGATGGTAGCACCCAGCCATCTTCTCTATTGAAATTAGGGTGTTTTTTGATTTCAATAGCCTCGCGAATCATCCTTGGAAGGAATCGGTGTTCTTTAGCGAGGATTTGTGGTCTATCAAATCTGATGTAGTGACGGGGGCGATCCTTTACATGTTCACAGACTGCAGACTTCCCGGAGCGTCGATTCTTCACATCAGCTATATGTTCTTTGACGCGGGTTTTAATTGATCTTTTAGTTTGTCCTATGTAGGAGAGACCACATTCACAATCAAGCTTGTACACTCCTGCATCTTGCAGAGGGACGTTACACTTGACTGATGGTAAAAACTGACCAATCTTCTTCGGCGGCTTGAAGTATGTTTTGATGGAAGCGCGCTTCAAGATGTAGCCAATCTTGTCAGTGACTCCTCTAACATATGGCAGTACAGCAGGTACACGCTCGACTGTGGCCGGCTTCACTCGTTCTCTGTGACGTAGGCGCGGGACCCGAAGCTTGTTGTCATGCAAAACTTGCTTGACGTGTTGGAGCTCGGCAGCCAGGTGTTTACTGTCACAGATCCCTCGTGCTCTCTGAAACAAAGATTTACCCACGGTAGCTAACTGTGAAGGATGGTGGTGAGAATCACCGTTTAAATATCTATCTGTATGGGTCTTTTTTCTATACACAGTATGGCTCAAGGTGTTATCAGGATTCCGAATTACTAACACATCTAGAAAAGCTAAGGAATTGTTTGCCTCTAACTCCATTGTGAACTGAATTTTAGAATTTATAGAGTTAAGATGGTCTAAAAATGCAGTTACTTTATCTAAAGGTAGAATTGTGAAAGTGTCGTCTACGTACCGCTTGTAGAATCTTGGATTTATGGGAGAAGTAAGCAGGGCTTTCTCCTCAATGTCTTCCATGAATATGTCGGCGACAATGGGAGATACAGGTGAGCCCATTGCCACATCATCTACATGCTTGTAGAACTCCTCCTTCCACAATAAGTAGCCAGATGTAAGGCAGTGTCTGAGTAATACTGCATATTCTACGGGCATGTTGTTTTCCTCCAGCCTCCTAGTTACAATTGAGATGCAGTCTTCAACAGGTAAGCATGTAAACAATGACTGCACATCAAAACTGACCATAGTTTCATTGTCTGCCAGACGCAGGTCTTTAATCTCGCTGACAAAATGGTAGGAATCCTTTATGTGTGCTCTTGTGTGTCCCCTGAGCGGTGAGAGTATTTTCGCTAAGTGTTGAGCCAATCTGTAAGTTGGTGAATCGATTTGGCTCACTATGGGACGTAATGGAGCATTGGGCTTGTGTATTTTTGGTAACCCATACAACTTTGGTGATTTGGCGCACGTAGGTATTATCCATTTTACGTCCAGATTTAATTTTTCGGAGTGTTTCTTTATGAGGTCACTAGTTGTTTTTAGTGTGCTATTTGTTGGGTCGTTAGTAAATATAACGAATGCAAAAACAAACATATAGAAAAATATCAAAAATTAACGGCCAAATCAAATGTCAAACATCCGAATCGATGCCAGAACCAAAAGCAACCATTGACAAACACAGATCATAGATTAATCGCGTTCTATAATCTGTCAAAACAAACACTGGATGATGCAACAATATATTTGTAAGGTTGGCTACATCTTGAAGCGCGCTTCCATCAAAACATACTTCAAGCCGCCGAAGAAGATTGGTCAGTTTTTACCATCAGTCAAGTGTAACGTCCCTCTGCAAGATGCAGGAGTGTACAAGCTTGATTGTGAATGTGGTCTCTCCTACATAGGACAAACTAAAAGATCAATTAAAACCCGCGTCAAAGAACATATAGCTGATGTGAAGAATCGACGCTCCGGGAAGTCTGCAGTCTGTGAACATGTACAGGATCGCTCCCGTCACTACATCAGATTTGATAGACCACAAATCCTCGCTAAAGAACACCGATTCCTTCCAAGGATGATTCGCGAGGCTATTGAAATCAAAAAACACCCTAATTTCAATAGAGAAGATGGCTGGGTGCTACCATCTGCTTGGGATCCTATAATAAATAAAATTAAATCCCAACCCAAGCATACAACTGCAAGGCTTCATGATACCATAAGTTCATACTGTGTAGATCGGAACAAAAGTTAAATTTTAATCTATGGTAACCGCGGTTAACTATGACATCTGGACGTTAAACATCTCAGTCCTTCCCGTGACCATGGGTGCTGTAAAGCTCTCGAAACGTCAGGTATTAAAAAGTTAAATATACGCGATAAATTCCGTAAAAACGAGTATTATTTCAATCTGCAATAGCCATTTTAGTGCAGCATGGTCAGTTCGTAAGTGAAATTTCTGCCCCAGAACATATTTGCTAAAATGCTGCAATGACTTTACCACCGCTAGCAATTCGCGTTTTGTGACACAATAGTTCCTTTCCGGTTTTGACAATGACTTGCTGAAGTACGCTATCACGACCTCTTGGTCACCATTCCGTTGAGACAACACTCCGCCAAGTCCTATATCACTTGCGTCTGTGTCAACTATGTATAATTTCTTTGCTTGCATCAGGGTATCCCAAAATAGGTGTTTTGCACAGACGGTCCTTAAGCTCCTGGAATGCGATATTGCAACTTCACAAACCCAAAAATGCTCTAACCTGCGTTTTGGAACCGGCCAATCCTTGACAGCTGCTATTTTCTCTCGATCCGTGCGGATACCTCCTTCCGATACTACTAACCCCAAAAAGTTGACTTGCCGTTTGAATAGTGAACATTTGTTCGGACTCAACTTGAGGTTGGCACTCTGAATCTTCATGAGCACACGTTCCAGGTTTTGAAGGTGTTCCTCAAACGTACGGCCCACGATGATGATGTCATCGAAGTAGACCAGACAGACATCGCCAATTAGCCCGGTAAGTACAAGTTCCATCAGCCTTTCAAACGTTGCTGGAGCATTGCACAACCCAAACGGCATTACTTTAAATTGCCACAGACCCTTTCCCATCGAGAACGCAGTTTTCTCCTTGTCCTTAGGGTCAATTTCAACTTGCCAGTAGCCACTTTTTAGATCCAGCGTGCTAAACCACTTTACTCCTGTAAGCATGTCCAGCGTGTCATCAATTCTTGGCAAGGGATAGCTGTCCTTCTTCGTAACGTCGTTCAGACGCCGATAGTCAACACAAAACCGCGTGCTGCCATCCTTCTTCTTTACCAGCACCACGGGTGAACACCATGGACTAGAGGAATGTTCAATAACACCATCCTTCACCATTCCTTCAATCATGGTTTCTACTTCCTTTTCACGTGCTACCGGCAGTCTTTTTGGCCGCTGACGGATAGGCAATTCTTCTCCTGTGTTTATTTTGTGTTGAACTAAGCCAGTCTTTCCTATGTCAGCATCGTTTGATGAGAATACATCGGCGTACTTGAGTAACAACTCCTTTGCCTTGACCATTTCGTTCGGGGAGAGAACGCTGCGACAGTCTTCCATAAGTGTGGTCATTCTCGTTTGTGCATCCTTGCTAGGGGTCTCACTCGATAGATATCGGCACTGACGTAACCAATCCACTTCCTCACAAGTACCAACCAGCGTGCCTTTTTCTATAATCTGTTCCCGATCACAAAGGTTCAGCACACGTACTCCTGAGATGTCAGTGGTCCTGACCAAGGTTCGAGCTACTTTCCATGGAAGGTCATTGTTTACTCTTTCCACAAGTACACAACGGTGAGCTTGCCCAGCGTTTCGAGGAAGACTAACCGGAACAATCGTTTCTGATCTCGGCGGAAGAACAATCTTCTTAATGCTATACACGTTTCCTGGTAACGCACCTTCCATAAAAAGTTCCTCCTGTCCATATTTCAAAACAGGTGTTTTGAAATGTGGACAGGAGGAACTTTTGCTTAACGTCGATCACACAACAATTATTCCTCATAAAGTCTAGGCCAAGGATGCAGTCGTCCATTATATCAGCCACGATGACATTATGCAGGTAGATCACGTTGCCTAGTTTCAACTCCATCTCCTTCTCTCCACGGACGGGTATATGCTAACCGGTGGCTGTTACCAAATTAATGCGTTCTCGGTTGTATGCGGAATCCCCAAGGAACTGTCTTATAAGTTGGGAACTAACAACCGTGCGAGAGGCTCCAGTGTCTGTGGTCAGTTTACACGGCATTCCGTTGATCTCGCCCTTGATGATTAGACTGTTTCCATCATGGGTTTGTGAGATCGAGATCCTTGGGGCTCTTTTAACATCAGCCAGCACCCGCCCCGCAGTTCTGGCTTTAACTCGTTTCCCTGCTGCTGCTGGGCGGTGCTGTTGGCCGCACTACCCTCCTGAGGTCGTTCACCTTCCCTTTCCAGGGTTCGCTTAGGGCAGCTGGATCGAAGATGACCCTTTTCTCCACAGCCATAGCACCTAGGGCTGTATCCTTTGTTGCGGTCGCATACTGTAGCTGCTACAACCTCCCTGATGCGGTGGGAACGATGATCCTGCCGCACGGCTTCTACCTCCAGTGCATGGGCCAAGGCGTCTTTAAGCGTGTCGTGGTGCCCGAGTCTCACTGCGCGCGAAAGACGTGTTCCAGGTGAGCGTCGCCATATCTCGCCTCCAAGGTCTCAAGGAGCTGCTCGTAGGTCACTTTCTTACCGAGAGCTTCCAACACAGTTAAGGCTTGGTCGCGCAGGCCTAGGGTGAGTGCAGTCATGGCTTGGCTTTTATTCCAGCCGTTCGCTTCCATGACGGCCTCGAACTGGATTTTGTAGGCCGACCAGGAAGAGGTCCCGTCGAACGGCGGCACTTTGAATCCACGTAGCGAAGGTATTGTAGCTACTACAGGAGCTGTTGTTCCATCCCCAAGTTTTCCAGCCTTTTCTTCACGTCAGCCATTACGTTGTCAACCCGATTGTTTACTTGGTCGATTCGGGTTTCAGCTTCCGACAGGCGGTTGTCATGTTGAGCAACCTTATCCTTCACCTCCCGTATCTCTTTTCCGAAGGTAGCGTGAAGGTCCTTCATGAGGAGCATCTGCTCTTCCTTATCGCGTTGGAGTTGCTCTTCTAAACGACGGGCCTGTTCCTCCTGTCGGCGAGCCTGTTCCTCCTGTCGGCGGGGCTGCTCCTGCAGCATCACCATCAGAGCACCTAAGTCAGGTGCTGCAGATGTAGGAGCTACTTACGGGCCTGCAGCCGGCGGCTGGCCCTTCGACGTCTGCGGCGTTGCACAACCAAATCTTCTTTGGTCCGTCTCCTGCTGGCGTTGACTTCGGGTACGGACACCCTCCGTTTACTCCTTAGGTAAAATCGGCATGATTTTATCCCACTTCTGACACCAATTGTTACGAGCTTGAGGTTCGTGACAATAAAAATTGCCGATAGAATTACCTAAATTAACACTTTAATTTTATTTACACCAATTAAAACTTAAAACGCTAACAATTAATCACACTGATTCACTTTATTCCGCTCCGAAGCTTCGCTTGTCTCGCTGAATTCAATACTTTCCCGATCGCATCTTGCAGCGCCTATAAATATAAATTAGCAGCGAAATATCCAGAATATTCAAGTAAACACGCGCAAGGTACCGAGAGCTCGAGTTTCAACTTCAAGAAGTTTAGTTCTTCGGTTCGAGACTAGATGGCGCTAGTGCCATCGGCGTGTAACAATATGTTAAAATATGTTATAACCGATAGGTCACGAATTGATTTAGCTATTAATTTACTTCTATTTGTGATTTTATGTAGTGTTATTGGAGATTGTTTGTTTTGGTATGCGAGTAGTGTGTATTTTTTATGGGATCGTTTTGTATAACTCAATGACTCTCAGTAATGTTACGAGCTTGAGGTTCGTGACAATAAAAATTGCCGATAAAATTACCTAAATTAACACTTTAATTTACTTTACACAAATTAAAGTTAAAACACTAATAATTAAACACACTAATTCACTTAATTCCGCTCCGAAGCTTCGCTTGTGTCGCCGAGTTCAACTCTGTCTCGATCGCATCTTGCAGCGCCTATTTATATAATTAGCAAAGAAGCGTCCCGAACATTCAGGTAAATGCGCGCCAGGCAACGAGTATTCGAGTGTAGATTTTCCAGAAACTTAGTTCTTCGGGTGGCGCTGTCGGTCGAAAGATTTGTGATGTCATTTACTGCAAAGCTCCCCTCGCTCTCGTTCCTGACACTAGATGGCGCTAGTGCGCTGATTTGAGCGCGGCGTAACACTGCCTCCTCCTAAGACATGCTCGTCCCGAGCATTATCGGCCCCATAATAACGCGCTAGGCGATCCACATGGACGATCTTAGGAGTCCCTCTTGCGCCTTTCTGTAACGGTTCCGCAATGTCAAGGGCTGTCCTATCCCGTGGTGCACCAACATTGTACAATTTCGGTGCCCCTCTACTACGTGTCTGAGGTCCCCGCACGGCCGCACAACTTGTACATATACGACACCAATCCTCGACATCATCACGATAATGGACCCAGTAAAACTGTTCTCGGACCTTCAGTAGAGTTCGTTTAACTCCCAGATGGACTCTCGAACGACCATTATGGCACAGCTTTAGAACATTCGGCACTTTAGCTTTAGGGACAACCATTTGCAAACGACAGCTGTCTCTTCGACCACTGTCCCATTTACGGCACAGGACTCCATCCTGAAGCAGCAAGCTGTCCCATTGGGCCCAATAGCTTTTCGTGGTTGAACTCATCGCTGAGACGTCCCTCCACTTAGGCTTGGTAGCACGGGCCTTCATCCATCCCAGAATCGGCTTGATGTCCGGATCTTCCTGCTGTGCATGCCGTAGGCTGTCCTTCCACCCGTTGCTGAGGTGGTCTGTCCTGAGCATCCTCACGGATACCACTTCTTTACTCTCTTGCCTACTACAATGGTTGCAATCTTCAGGACAAGGTCTTCTTGACAATTCATCTGTGTTGCCGTGAGATTTCCCGCTGCAGTGTCTGATAGTAAAGTCGTATTCCTGCTGCTGCTTGGCGGTGCTGTTAGCCGCACTTCCTTTCTGAGACCGTTCACCTTCCCTTCCTAGGGTGTGCTTAGGGCAGCTGGACCGAAGATGGCCCCTTTCCCCACAGCCATAGCACACTGGGCTGTATCTTTTATTGTGGTCGCGAACCGTAACTGCTGCAACCTCTCTAGCGTGAGGTGAACGATGATCCTGTCGCCGCCAGGCAGTGCCGTTAGCTACACTACCCTCTCGAGATCGATCAATTCTCCTTTCCACGGTTCGCTTAGGGCAGCTGTATCGAAGATGGCCTTTTTCCCCACAGCCATAGCACCTAGGGCTGTACCCTCTGTTGCGGTCGCGAACTGTAGCTGCTGCAACCTCCCTGATGCGATGGGAACGATGGTCCTGCCGCACGGCTTCCACCTCCAGTGCATGGGCCAAGGCGTCCTTAAGCGTCTCGTGGTGCCCGAGCCTCACAGCAGCTCTGGCTTCCAGGTCACGGATGCCGTCGATGAATGTCTGCACCAGGTTTCCTTCAATGAGCGCAGGTACAGACCGGTATGCTTTTCTAACCATCTTCTCCACCTCAAGGGCCCACTGCTGCAGGTTTTCGTTGCTGCATTGCACGCGATCTTTAAGCTGCGCGCGAAAGACGTGTTCCAGGTGAGCGTCACCATATCTCGCCTCCAATGCATCAAGGAGCTGCTCGTAGGTCACTTCCTCACCGAGAGCTTCCAGAACTGTTAAGGCCTGGTCGCGCAGGCCTAGTGTGAGAGCAGTCATGGCCTGACTTTTATTCCAGCCGTTCGCCTTCATAACAGCCTCGAACTGGATCTTGTAGGCTGACCAGGAGAGGTACCGTCAAACGGCGGCACTTTGAATCCACGTAGCGAAGGTGTTGTAGCTACTACGAGAGCTGTTGTTCCATCCCCAAGTTTGAGGTCGTCCAGCGTTTTCTTCACGTCAGCCATTACGTTGTCAACCCGATTGTTTACTTGGTCGATTCGGGTTTCGGCCTCCGACAGGCGGTTGTCATGTTGAGCAACCTTATCCTTCACCTCCCTTATTTCTTTCCCGAAGGTAGCGTGAAGGTCCTTCATGAGGAGCATCTGCTCTTCCTTATCGCGTTGTAGTTGCTCTTCTAAACGACGGGCCTGTTCCTCCTGCCGGCGGGCCTGTTCCTCTTGTCCGCTCTGCAGCTGTTCTTTCAACTGACGGGCCTGCTCCTCCTGTCGGCGAGCCTGCTCCTCCTGTTGGCGAGCCTGCTCCTGCAGCATCACCATCAGAGCACCTAAGTCAGGTGCCACAGACGTAGAAGCTGCTGACGGACCGGCTTCCGTGGCCGGCGGCTGGCCCTCAGACATCTGCGGCGTTGCACCACCAAATCTCCTCTGGTCCGTTTCCTGCTTGCGTTGACTTCGGGTACGGACACCCTCCGTTTCCTCCTTAGGTAAAATCGGCATTATTTTATCCCACTTCTGACACCAATTGTTACGAGCTTGAGGTTCGTGACAATAAAAATTGCCGATAAAATTACCTAAATTAACACTTAAATTTACTTTACACAAATTAAAGTTAAAACACTAATAATTAAACACACTAATTCACTTAATTCCGCTCCGAAGCTTCGCTTGTGTCGCCGAGTTCAACTCTGTCTCGATCGCATCTTGCAGCGCCTATTTATATAATTAGCAAAGAAGCGTCCCGAACATTCAGGTAAATGCGCGCCAGGCAACGAGTATTCGAGTGTAGATTTTCCAGAAACTTAGTTCTTCGGGTGGCGCTGTCGGTCGAAAGATTTGTGATATCATTTACTGCAAAGCTCCCCTCGCTCTCGTTCCTGACACTAGATGGCGCTAGTGCGCTGATTTGAGCGCGGCGTAACAGTAAGTAACGAGTCAATCGCCTTGTAATTTTAAAGATACAAATAATTAACTGTAACACTAAGGGTGTTACAGTCACCCTCTTACGGATCGAATTTTCCAAAATTATTTCGTAGCGTATTTCTACGTCACAAAAAGTAGCTACTGTCCAAATTTTAGATTTCTACTTCTAACGCTTTAGGTTGAGCTTGTGCGCTGGTATAGATGAGTTAGTCACTCAGTTTAGTATATTATCTATGGCTCAGGAACAGTGACATCTGTCGGTAAATGGCAAAACTACCTTTACGGCAAATTAAATGTTATTCTGTTCGTTAACTATGTCCAATACCAATAAATTTTATAAACGCTATTTGCTAACGAAATAAAAATATCTTCTGATATAAAATAAGAATTTTGTCTAATTTTAAGTACCTATTGACTTAGCAAATGAAAACAAATTAATAACCAAATTTTTCAGTAAAGAGAACAAATGCGTCAGGACGGTACTATGGACTCTTCTCCGCTTCAAGAATGAGAACGCCTGCAATGATATCGTTTTTTATATATACATTTCATTGAATACCTATACCTAGCCTTGGACCATATTATAATATTGGCTGTATATTATAATAAGTAACCCACTTCTTCGGTTCCGTAATCGCATAAAGCGTGCGCGATAGATCGTGGAAACTACGTCAATCAATAAGGAGACCTATGTTGAGCAGTGAATGTTGTAGCGGTTGTCAGATAAAAGTAAAAAATTTATATTTGCTGGTCTAAAAAAACATTGCGTTGAAAGCAGCAATCAGCAAAGTAATTATTTATAAATTATGTATCTTTCATATCTCGCTTATAATTATACCGTAACCGTGATAGAGCCACGCGGCAGCTTTGCTGTTGGCTTTCGCGTATGGGCCGGCTCAAACCGGGGTGGTACCACAACCTCACAGAATACCGACGAGAAGTGGAAGCTCTGCTTCCGCGTTTCGTCTGGTGAGTGCTGGTGGACAGAGGCCCAAATCTCCCCCCCCCCATCAACATGGTAGCGGAAAATGTTAGACTACCCCAGAAGGGTACCAGCGGAGTGCTCGCTGAGAATCCACGACCAAGTTACTCCACTCCTGAGCGTGGGTGCTCAGGCTGCCCCACGTATTCTGGGGGGCCAAAATTCCGCTCAAGATTCGTGAATTTCTGCAATATCAGGGGACTTCACTCTAACTTAAACGCCGTCCACTGCCATCTCGAGACGGCGAGGCCGGCTCTGCTTTTTCTGACGGAGACGCAGGTGTCCTTTCCGGCTGATGTCTCGTATCAACAACCGGGGTACAAACTGGAACACGCCTTTATGCCTCGGGTTGGAGTTTGCGTTTATGTCAGCGAGGATATCTGTTCTCGACGCCTCGGCAGTCTTGAAGGTTCGGATCTGTCCATTATTTGCGTAGACAGCGACGAGCATCCGCGCGTCTACGGGTATAGGTCCCATAGCGGTGATGCCGAAACAGTTCGACTCTTCGACCACGTCCAGATTCGTTGCTACAGCAGATCCCCTCCGCAGAGATCGTGATCCTCGGCGATTTTAACGCCCATCAAGCCGAACGGCTTGGTTCACGTTTAACCGATCATGCGGGGAGATCTGTTATTGATTTTGCCTTGGCATATGGTCCGACAACTGGTTACTTCGCCTACGCGGATTCCAGATGTGGAGGACCATGCACCTTCCCTGTTGGACCTTCTGCCACCCGGATGGATATCAGATTTCCGTCGACGCCCCTTTAGGCTCCTCGGACCATTGTTTTGTCCAGAGTGTGGTGCCACTCACGCTGAAATCGCAGTTGCATTCTGCAGGCTGCCGCCGTATTTGGCACTATAGGTCAGCTGATTAGGATAGGATGCGGTCTTTCTTTGCATCCTACCCTTGGGCGCGGGTTTGCTTCTCGCTGGACGATCCCAACGTTGTTGCGGATTCTGTCGCTGATGTGGTACTTCAGGGTATGGAACTTTTTATTCCTTCCTCTGTGGTGCCCATCGGAGGCAAATCTCAGCCATGGTTTGGTTGCTCCTGTAAAATAGCATCATGCTATAAGCAGGAGTGCTATCAAGCCTGGGCTAACCCATCAACATCCCGGGATGTAAATACCTTTGCTCTAAGAAAGAAGAATAATTCCGCCTCCAGGTCCTTCAAAAGAGTCATTGCCAAGGCAAAGTTCGTGCACATTGGCGGAGTTATCGAGAAACTACTCGCCTTCCTTCTGGAAGCCGTGCATTCTGGTCTATCGCCAAGGCTGTCCAGGGGAATTTCTGTCAGCCGTCTCTTCCATCTCTGCACCGGGAGGACGACTCACCGGCATGCAATGGAGAAAGCCGATCTGCTAGGCTCTTTGCGTCCAACTCGACTCTCGATGACGAGAGGAGTACGCTGCCGACCATCCCGCGGTGTGATTGCTATATGCCGGAGGTGCAGTTCCCACAGCGCTCGGTTTGCAAAGCACTCCTCTCCATAAATATCCACAAGTCGAGGGGGCCTGACGGAATCCCCCCAATTGTGCTGAGGACGTGTGCTCCAGAGTTGGCACCGATTTTAACGCGTGTTTCCGGTACTCCTACTCCCTAGGTGTAGTCCCAAAATCATGGAAGACGGCTTTCGTCCACCCTATCCCTAAAAAAGGCGACCGCTCAGACCCGTCCAACTACAGGCCTATCGCCATCGCCTCCTTGTTCTCAAAAACAATGGAGTCCATTGTAAACTGCTAGCTCAGGAGGTACCTTAAGGATCACCAGCTGATTACTGATCGCCAATACCGTTGCCGTGTAGTGGCGGTTAAGAATATCCACTAACCCGTATCTTCCCGTGGGTGTCGTAAAAGGCGACTGAGGGAAACAGGCAGGAGATGGGCAGCAGCATCTTCCTGATAACAGCAACTGTACAACAAAAAAACTGCGGTTGCCAACCCGCTCACCAAGCGTGGCAACTATGGCAATATACCCCCCATGAAGAATTACACAAATAGACGGCTCCCAGTCCCCGGCAGCCCCGCTATTCCTGGCTACGGTGGCGACCATGGTAACGGCGGGGCAGGGGGTGCTAAGAATTTCCGGTGGAGGTTCGGTTGTCACCTACGACGACTCGACCTGGCAACATTTAATGCACGCACCCTGAGGACTGACGAGAAGATCCTGGAGGTGGAAGAAGAGATAGATAAGTTGCGCTGGAATATTATAGGATTATCCGAGGTCCGAAGAGAGGGGGAGGACACGGTGATTCTCGAATCCGGAAACTTGTTCTATCACCGGGAGGGCGACCATCTGTCCCAAGGAGGTGTTGGATTTATCGTCCACTAGTCTCTCATTAACAACGTCTTAAAGATTGGGAGTGTATCGACGAGGGTTGCGTACCTTATACTGTTTGTTAAAAGAGCGGTTCTTCCCACCACAGGCGAAGTTACCGAAAATAAAATATTTGAATTATATAATAGATGCACCGAACGGTATTCGCTAAAGGTCATACATGTTTACGCGCCAATGTCGGAACATCCCGATGAGGAGGTGAAGGAAATGTATGAGGATATTTCTAGAGCCATTCATTCCTACAAAACTCACTATACAGTGTTAATGGGAGACTTCAACGCAAAACTGGGCACAAGAAAGAACGGTGAGCTGAAGGTAGGGAAATTTGGAGTAGGGCAACGAAACCCAAGGGGCCAGCAGCTGGCCGACTCATGGAGTAAGAGGGACTTTTTATGATGAACTCTTTCTTCCAGAAGCGGCTCCACAGAAAGTGGACCTGGTCGAGCCCCGACGGTTCGACAAAAAATGAAATTGACTTTATTTCATTATGACGACCAGACGCCAACTGTTCAGTGATGTCTCAGTGATCGCAAGGGTGAAAACTGGCAGCGATCACTAAATGGTTAGAGGCACACTGAACCTAAACGTTAAGTTGGAGAGGTCTCGTCTAATGAAGTCAACGCTCCGTCCCCCTCGTGCTCTAACCCAGAATCCCGAAACCTTACAGCTCGAGTTACGTAACCGCTTTCAGTGCCTAGAAGATTGCAATGTGGACGATATGAATGACAAGCTCGTGGAAACTGTCCATGCGGTTGGAGCTAAGTTCTGCAAGACCCGCCGCAGAAGAACACAAAAACTCTCCGATCACACTCTCTCTCTCATGGCTGTTAGACGGGAGATGAGGCTGCAATCGTCAACAGATTTGACAGCATACAGGCAACTGAACAGAAAGATCTCCAAATGCATGCGGCGAGGCTTACGCAACTGTAATACTGCTCGTATTAAAGAAGCGATCGAGCGGAACCAGGTGCAAACTGAGTGTGGCAGCATCGTTTCCGGGACACCTGAGATTTTGAGTAAGATTGTGGTCCTATGGGCAGCTGTACACATCATCGTTGGAGCCACACGCAAGTGTGAGTAACGATCCAAGAGCAGGTCTTATCCGACACTATTCCTATGATATCCCAGACGTCAGTCTGAGCGAGATTAGATTGGCTCTCCAGCACCTCAAAAACGGCAGGGCGCTAGGCGAAAATGGAATTACAGAGGAGCTTCCGAAAGCGGGTGGAACACCGGTACTTGAAGTCCTTCAGAAGCCCTTCAATTCCGTCCTCCATGGTGGCACTACTCCGGAGGCGTGGAGCAGAAGTGCGGTGGTCTAGTTCTTTAAAAAAAGGCGACAACGCTCTCTAGAACTACAGACCGATTTCCCTTCTGAACCGCGTCTACGTGCTATTTTCGAGAGTCATTACGAATCGTCTCGCACGCAGACTCGACGACTTCCAGCCTCCCGAACAAGCCGGTTTCCTAAAAGGCTTCAGTACCATAGACCACATACATACCCTGCGGCAGATTGTACAGAAGACCGAAGAGTACAATCTGCCACTTTGCCTAGCGTATGTGGACTACGATAAAGCCTTTGATTCCGACCAAATTTGGGCGGTGCTACAGTCCCTTCAGCGGTGCCAAGTTGACTGTCGGTATATCGAAGTGCTGAAAGGTTTGTACAGTTGGACTACGATGGCTATCCGAGTACAGAACCAGAGTTCGAAACCTTTCCAACTGCAGAGAGGTGTAAGACAGGGTGACGTATATGTCCCCGAAACTTTTCACCGCTGTATTGGAAGACGTTTTTAAGCTACTGGATTGAAAAGGATACGGTATTAACATCAATGGCGAGTACATCACTCACCTTAGATTTGCCGACGACATAGTCCTTATGGCAGAATCGCTGGAGGACCTAAGCACTATGCTCAATGACCTCAATGGTGTCTCCCAACAGATAGGTCTTAAGATGAACATGGACAAAACAAAGATCATGTTCAATGTCCATGTCACACCTATGCCGGTAATTGTTGGGAGCACTATGCTCGAATTTGTTGACTGTCCATGTCACACCTATGCCGGTAATTGTTGGGAGCACTATGCTCGAATTTGTTGACGAGTACGTTTACCTGGGACAAATAGTCAGACTAGGTAAGTCCAACTTCGACCGAGAGGCCAATCGACGGATTCAACTCGGCTGGGCAGCGTTCGGTAAATTACGACACATCTTCTCGTCACGTATACCTCAATCTCTGAAAACTCGATTGTACAACCAGTGCGTGTTGCCAGTGATGACTTACTGATCTGAGACCTGGTCCTTTACTGCTGGCCGTATGAGGACGCTCAAGGTCGCTCAGCGAGCTATTTTTTATTTATTTATTTTTATTTATTTTATGACATTTACAGAAAAAACATACTTACATAATTTATAATTTCGCCAAACTCAGAGAGGGCTATGCTCAGAGTTTCTCTGCGTGATAGACTCAGAAATGAGGATTTCCGCAGTAAAAAGAGAGTGACCGACATAGCCCAACGGACTAGTAAACTGAAGTGGCAATGGGCCGGCCATATAGCTCGAAGAACCGATAACCGATGGGGAAGAAAGGTTCTCGAGTGGCAGCCTCGTACCGGTAGGCGTAGTGTAGGGCGACCCCCCACTAGATGGAGTGACGACCTGGTAAGATATGCTGGAAGTCGATGGATGCAGGTGGTTCAGAACCGTCTTTTTGACATTACTTGGGGGAGGCCTATGTTCAGCAGTGGACTTGTGAAGGGCTGTAATTATGATGATGATGATACAACAATATTTAACGCAGTATTCTGTGAGAGCGTGGTTCTTGTTGTAGCATGGCTCTACCACGTTCATCAACGCGAGAAGTCCATCAACACGCATGCTTGCAGTTTAATACTTCCTTACCCCAAATGCCCTCAAAATAAGTGAAAACCTGTGCCCATCCAGGGGACTCTACTTAACGCATGTAGAGCAATAAGTCCGTTGCGCTGGGCCAATGCGAAATACGGCTTGGTGGCGCAGTGGCTTAGCGATGAGTTGCAGCGCTGAGGGCCGCGGGTTCGAATCCCGCACGAAACAAGTATTTGTATGACCTACAAATAATTGTTCCGAGACTAAATATAATTGTTCCTTGTGAACTTGTATGTAAACTGCACCCACGATACAGGAGAAAATATTAGTATGGGTGTTACGTTTAAAAAAAGGCGTGATCATGGTAGAATCATTTGCTTTCTGTTAGTCTCGCAAAAACTTGAAAATGGCTCGCATGATTATGATGAATTTTTTGTGTATTTGAGTGGGTCCCTGGATAGTTTAAAATACACAATTGGACCCGGCAGGTGGCGCTGTTGTAGAGATCCAGAAATCACCCGTGCAAAGATCGGGCTCCCTGAAGTTAGCCCCCCAAATTTTTTTATTTTTCAAATCGGCAATAAGCGAAATAATGACCCGTAACATAAGCTGCTACTCCAGATAATCTAAAAATGGATAAATGTGTAATGAATCAACTATACCGATATAATACAATACAAATGTAGTAAGGAGCAATAAACATACCGATATCGTAGATTAGTTTCGGATCCACCATCATTTTGATGTTTTAAGTTCAAATGAATGGGAAGTTCTTTCAACTTACACATTTTAACCCTACGTTGACTACGTCTGTATAATTATGTAGCTAAATAAAAATGGTTAATTAAACCAAAAATAGATATATGTTTGATAGAACAAACGTATTTTATCAAATGACAAACGAAACGTATTTTATCAAATGAAAAAGATATATGTTTGATAGAACAAACGTATTTTATCAAATGACAAACATTAATAAATATAAAAAAGCCAATAATAACGAAAGAAATTATAAAGTGGAGTGGGGGCTAACTATAAGGCAGATTTATTTAAATAATTTTTTAGAAATAAATTATTGACAAACAAACAATTATTGATAGAGAACAATCTAGAACTAAACCTCAAACTAACAATATGTGATAAGTAACGAAATTTGAAAAATAAAAAAATATTTTTTTGTTGTTTTAGTTGTTTATGTCACAGGAAAATAACAAGAATCGCAAGTTTATAAATTTCCTAGCAAATTTATAAACCTTCGTAGGATTCTAAACGACAGATAAATTGAATAAAACTATTATTTACGGATTTTATCGCGTTTAATTACTTTTAATTTATTTTTATTATTATCCCGACGTTTCGGGTGCTTTACAGCGCCCATGGTCACGGGGGGGACTGAGATGTTTGACGTCCCAATGTCATAGTTAGTCCGGCTACCTTCAGTTTTTTAATATTAATTTTTGGTCCGATTTACGCAAAACGAGCTTATAGTATCATGAAGTCTTGCAGTGGTATGCTTGGGTTTGGGTTTAATTTTGTTAATTATAGGATCCCAAGCAGATGGTAGCACCCAACCATCTTCTCTATTGAAATTTGGATGTTTTTTAATTTCAATAGCCTCGCGTATCATCCTTGGTAGGAATCGGTGTTCTTTTGCGAGAATTTGTGGTTTATCAAATCTAATGTAATGGTGGGGACGATCTTGAACATGTTCGCAGACTGCAGACTTCCCAGAGCGTCGGTGCTTCACATCAGCTATATGTTCCTTCACGCGGGTTTTTATAGATCTCTTTGTTTGACCTATGTAAGAGAGACCACATTCACAATCTAGCTTATACACACCTGCATCTTGTAGAGGAATATTACATTTGATGGATGGTAAAAATTGACTAATCTTCTTCAGCGGCTTGTAGTATGTCTTAATGGACGCTCGCTTCAAGATGTAGCCAATCTTGTCCGTGACTCCTCTAACATATGGTAGTAGAGCAGGCGCGCGCTCGACTGTGGCCGGCTTCACTCGTTCACTGTGACGTAGGCGCGGGACCCGAAGCTTGTTGTCTTGCAATACTTGCTCGACGTGCTGAAGCTCCGCGGCCAGATGTTTTCTGTCACAGATCCCTCGTGCTCTCTGAAACAAAGATTTACCCACGGTAGCTAACTGTGAAGGATGATGGCGAAAAATCCCGTACGAAGAAATTATCTGCAGTGTTGAGGATTGTCTGTTTAAGAATAATATCGGTAAGGAAGATTTGGAGGCCATACGTCAAGATATTTCGTCCTTGTTACGTCGTAGTTCAGTGCCGAAACCAAACCTTCCTAAAGACGAATTTACAGCGCTAAATAACTTACGCAATAGACCAGAACTCACGATTCTCCGCGCGGATAAAGGAAATGCTACGGTAGTAATGGACGCGTCGGAATATAATTTTAAAATACAACAACTTTTATCGGACGAAAGTACATATAAAAAGGTCAAAACAGACCCTACAACCAACACGCTTAAAACAACTAGCGATTTAATAAAGAAATACTCCGAAAAATTAAATCTCGACGTGAATTCGCTAATACCATCATGTGTCAAACCACCGAGGTTGTATGGGTTACCAAAGATACACAAACCAAACGCTCCACTACGTCCCATAGTGAGCCAGATCGATTCACCAACTTATAAGCTGGCACAATACTTAGCAAAAATACTATCACCACTAAGAGGACATACCAGAGCACACACAAAGGATTCATACCATTTTGTGAGTGAGATAAAAGACCTACATCTCGCTAACAATGAAACTATGGTCAGTTTTGATGTTCAGTCACTATTTACATGCCTACCTATTGTGGACTGCATCTCAATTGTAACTAGGAAGCTAGAAGAAAATAACATGCCTCAAGAATATGCAATACTACTTGAACATTGCCTCACATCTGGCTATCTATTGTGGAAGGAGGAGTTCTACAAGCAAGTAGATGGTGTGGCGATGGGCTCACCTGTGTCTCCCATAGTCGCCGACATATTCATGGAGGACTTTGAGGAGAAAGCCCTTCTTACTGCTCCTGTAAATCCAAGGTTCTACAAGCGGTACGTAGACGACACCTTCACAATTTTACCATCTGACAAAGTAACTGCATTCTTAGACCACCTTAACTCCATAAACTCTAAAATACAATTCACAATGGAGTTAGAGGCAAATAATTCTTTAGCTTTCCTAGATGTTTTAGTCATCCGAAATCCTGATAACACTATTGGTCACACTGTGTATAGGAAAAAGACCCATACCAACCGATATCTAAATGGTGAATCTCACCATCATCCTTCACAGTTAGCTACCGTGGGTAAATCTTTGTTTCAGAGAGCACGAGGGATCTGTGACAGAAAACATCTGGCCGCGGAGCTTCAGCACGTCGAGCAAGTATTGCAAGACAACAAGCTTCGGGTCCCGCGCCTACGTCACAGTGAACGAGTGAAGCCGGCCACAGTCGAGCGCGCGCCTGCTCTACTACCATATGTTAGAGGAGTCACGGACAAGATTGGCTACATCTTGAAGCGAGCGTCCATTAAGACATACTACAAGCCGCTGAAGAAGATTAGTCAATTTTTACCATCCATCAAATGTAATATTCCTCTACAAGATGCAGGTGTGTATAAGCTAGATTGTGAATGTGGTCTCTCTTACATAGGTCAAACAAAGAGATCTATAAAAACCCGCGTGAAGGAACATATAGCTGATGTGAAGCACCGACGCTCTGGGAAGTCTGCAGTCTGCGAACATGTTCAAGATCGTCCCCACCATTACATTAGATTTGATAAACCACAAATTCTCGCAAAAGAACACCGATTCCTACCAAGGATGATACGCGAGGCTATTGAAATTAAAAAACATCCAAATTTCAATAGAGAAGATGGTTGGGTGCTACCATCTGCTTGGGATCCTATAATTAACAAAATTAAACCCAAACCCAAGCATACCACTGCAAGACTTCATGATACTATAAGCTCGTTTTGCGTAAATCGGACCAAAAATTAATATTAAAAAACTGAAGGTAGCCGGACTAACTATGACATTGGGACGTCAAACATCTCAGTCCCCCCCGTGACCATGGGCGCTGTAAAGCACCCGAAACGTCGGGATAATAATAAAAATAAATTAAAAGTAATTAAACGCGATAAAATCCGTAAATAATAGTTTTATTCAATGTGTAGTGTTCGCGTAAATTTAAGAAATCATTATGACAGATAAATTGTATTATTTTACGTCAACATTTTTGCAAATTGATAAACTTACCGAACTCACGAGTAAAATAATAAGTAAGCAATAACTAAACGCCATGTGCGCTCTGATTGGTTGAATAAGAGACGTGTTCCTTCTCCTTCCTCTCCACCGCCATTGTTCGCCACGGAATGTAAACAAACCGGCTGCTCGTGTGTTTTTGTAAAGTTTTTAATGTTTTAACCTGTGTTGGAACTGTGAAAATAGTTTTATTTTGCTAAGGTTACTAAGCAAGACCCATAATGAGCGACCTAGAAGCTGTGGACAGCCAAAACGGTGAAGATAGTGCGGCAAATGCTACAAAAATTGTTGACGAAGTGAAATTTACCACAGAGCTACGAAAGTTTTATAGTGGCCATGACCAAAATAGTGTTACGAGCTTGAGGTTCGTGGCAATAAAAATTGCCGATAAAATTATCTAAATTAACACTTTAACTTTCTTTACACCAATTTAAACTTAAAACACTAAACATTTATCACACTGATTCACTTTATTCCGCTCCGAAGCATCGCTTGTCTCGCCAAATCCAATAGTTCCCTGATCGCGTTTTGCAGCGCCTTTATATAGGGCTCTTCCACGAAAACATCCAGAATATTCCAAAATATTCGAGTAAATACGCACGCCAACCGACAAAACGCAGAAAGTTTGAGTGTAGAGCTTCTAGAAAGTTTAGTTCTTCAATTTGATACTAGATGTCGCTGTCGGTTAAAAAAATTAGTCATGTCATTTTCTGGAAAGCTCTCTCCTCGCTCTGTTACCCGACACTAGATGGCAATAGTGCCATGAGATGAGATGTCAACTTAGCCGCGCAACACTGCCCCCTCGTAAGACATGCTCGTCTCGAGCATTATCGGCCCCATAATAACGCGCCAGGCGACCCACATGGACGATCTTAGGAGTCCCTCTTGCGCCTTTCTGTATCCGGTACGTTACATCGTTGATCCTGGTCACAATCCGGTACGGGCCGTCCCATTTAGCTTGAAGCTTAGGAGATTTCCCTTTGTGCAACCACACTAGCGAACCTTCGTCGAACCCTTTGTTGTTCATTTTGCGCTCATACCGGGTTTTCATCTTTTCTGACATTTGCTGGCCCGATTGTATGACGTGTTCGTAAATGTCATTCATTTCCAGTAATCCATTACAACCATGAAATACTTGTTACCGCTTTCACTCTCCGGAAACGGCCCCGCCACGTCAATGGCTATTCTCTCCCATGGTGCACCAACATTGTACAACTTGAATGCACCTCTACTACGAGTCTGAGGTCCCTTTACAGCCGCAGAACTTGTACATTTGCGACACCAGTCCTCGACATCATTTCGACAGTGGACCCAGTAAAACCGTTCTCGGATCTTCAGTAGAGTTCGCTTAACTCCCTGATGGCCTCCTGAATAATCATTATGGTACAGCTGTAGAACATCCGGTACCTTAGCTCTAGGGACAACCATTTGTAAATGACAGCTGTCTCCCCGAACATTTTCCCATTTACGGCACAGAAGTCCATCCTGAAGCAGCAAGCTGTCCCACTGGGCCCAATAGCTTTTAGTGGTCGAACTCATCGCTGAGACGTCGCTCCACTTGGGCTTGGGAGCACTGGCCTTCATCCATTTCAGAATCGGGCTTGATGTCCGGGTCTTTCTGCTGTGCACGTTGTAAGCTCTCCTTCCACTCGTTGCTGAGGTGGTCTGCCCTAAGCATCCTCACGGATATCACTTCCTTACTTTTTTGCCTAGTACAATGTTTGCAATCTTCAGGACAAGGTCTTCTTGACAATGCATCTGCGTTGCCATGAGATTTCCCGCTGCGATGTTCGATCTCAAAGTCATATTCCTGCAGTAGTTCAATCCACCTCGCAACTTGTCCTTCTGGATTTTTAAACTGCAGTAGCCATTGAAATGCAGCATGGTCAGTTCGTAAGTGAAATTTTCGTCCCAGAAGATATTTGCTAAAATGCTGCAACGACTTTACCACAGCTAGCAATTCGCGTCTTTTGACACAATATTTCCTTTCCGGTTTTGACAACGACTTGCTGATGTACGCTATCACGACATCTTGGTCACCATTCCGTTGAGACAACACACCGCCAAGTCCTATATCACTTGCGTCTGTGTCAACTATAAATTCTTTGCTTGCATCAGGGTACCCCAAAATAGGTGCTTTGCACAGATGGTCCCTGAGCTCCTGGAATGCAACATTGCAACTTTCATCCCAGCAGAAATGTCGCTTCTCCTCGGTTATCTTGTGCAGAGGTTTGGCTATATCTGCAAAGTTCTTCACAAATCGCCGGTAATAGGAGCACAAACCCAAAAATGCTCTAACCTGCGTCTTGTCTTTTGGAACCGGCCAATCCTTGACAGCGGCAATTTTCTCTGGATCCGTGCGGATACCTTCTTCCGACACTACATACCCCAAAAAGTTGACTTGCCGTTTGAATAGTGAACATTTCTTCGGACTCAACTTGAGGTTGGCACTCTGAATCTTCATGAGCACGCGTCACTCCAGGTTTTGAAGGTGTTCCTCAAACGTCCAGCCTACGCTGATGATGTCATCCAAGTAGACCAGACAGGCATGGCCAATTAGCCCGGTAAGTACAAGTTCCATCAGCCTTTCAAACGTTGCTGGAGCATTGCACAACCCAAACGGCATTACTTTAAATTGCCACAGACCCTTTCCCGTCGAGAACGCAGTTTTCTCCTAATCCTTAGGTTCAATTTCAACTTGCCCGTAGCCACTTTTAAGATCCAGTGTGCTAAACCACTTTACTCCTGTAAGCATGTCCAGCGTGTCATCAATTCTTGGCAAGGAATAGCTGTCCTTCTTCGTAACATCGTTCAGACGGCGTTAGTCAACACAAAACCGCATGCTGCCATCCTTCTTCTTCACCAGCACCACTGGTGAACACCATGGACTAGAGGAAGGTTCAATAACACCATCCTTCACCATTCCTTCGATCATGGTTTCCACTTCCTTTTCACGTGCTACCGGCAATCTTCTTGTGCTGCCGCTGACGGATAGGCAATTCTCCTGTGTTTATTTTGTGTTGAACTAAGCCAGTCTTTCCTTTGTCAGCATCGTTTGATGAGAATACATCGGTGTACTTGAGTAACAACTTCTTCGCCTTGCCCAATTCGTTCGGGGAGAGAACACTGCGACAGTCTTCCAAAAGTGTGGTCACTCTCGTTTCTGAATCCTTGCTGGGGGTCCTACTCGATATATGTTGGCACCGGCGTAACCAATCCACTTCCTCACAAGTACCAATCAGTGTGCCTTTTTCTATAATCTGTTCCCGGTCGCAAAGGTTCAGCACACGTACTCCTGAGATGTTAGTGGTCCTGACCAAGGTTCGAGCTACTTTCCATGGAAGGTCATTGTTTACCTTTTCCCCAAGTACATAACGGTGATCTTGCCCAGCGTTTCGAGGAAGACTAACCGGAACAATCGTTTCCGATCTCGGCGGAAGAACAATCTTCTTAATGCTGTACATGTTCCCTGGTAACGCACCTTCCATAAAAAGTTCCTCCAGTCCACATTTCAAAACACCTTGCTTAACGTCGATCTCACAACAATTATTCCTCATAAAGTCTAGGCCTAGGATGCAGTCGTCCATTATATCAGCCACGGTGACATTATGCAGGTAGATCACGTTGCCTAGCTTCAACTCCATCTCCTTCTCTCCACGGACGGGTATACGCTGACCGGTGGCTGTTACCAAATTAATGCGTTCTTGGTTGTATGCGGAGTCCCCAAGGAACTGACTTATAAGTTGGGAACTTACAACCATACGAGAGGCTCCAGTGTCTATGGTTAGTTTACACGGCATTCCGTTGACCTCGCCCTTGATGACCAGACCGTTCCCATCATGGGTTTGTGAGATCGAGATCCTTGGGGCTCTTTTAACATCAGCCTTTTACTCGTTTCCCTGCTGCTGCTGGGCGGGGCTCTTAGCCGCACCACCCTCCTGATATCGTTCACCTTCCCATTGTACGGTTCGCTTAGGGCAGCTGGATCGAAGATGGCCTCTTTCCCCACAGCCATAGCACCTAGGGCTGTATCCTTTATTGCGGTCGCGAACCGTAGCTGCTGCAACCTCCCTGACGCGAAGCGAAGATCCTGCCGCACGGCTTCCATCTCCAGTGCATGGGCCAAGGCGTCCCTAAGCGTCTCGTGGTGCCCAAGCCTCACAGCAGCTCTGACTTCAAGGTCGCGGATTCCGTCGATGAATGTCTGAACCAGGTCCCCTTCAATGAGCGCAGGTACAGACTGGTATGCTTTTCGAACCATCTTCTCAACCTCAAGGGCCCACTGCTGCAGGTTTTCGTTGCTGCGTTGCACGCGATCTTTAAGCTGCGCGCGAAAGACGTGTTTCAGGTGAGCGTCACCATATCTCTCCTCCAATGCCTCAAGGAGCTGCTCGTAGGTCACTTTCTTACCGAGAGCTTCCAACTTCTTGGCCTAAGGTGAGTGCAGTCATGGCCTGGCTTTTATTCCAGCCGTTTGCCTCCATGACGGCCTCGAACTGGATTTTGTAGGCCGACCAGGAAGAAGTCCCGTCGAACGGTGGTACCTCGAACTCACGTAGCGAAGGTGTAGTAGCTACTACGGGGGCTGCAATTCCATCTCCAAGTTTGAGTTAATCCAGCGTTTACTTAACTTGGTTTATTTGGGTCTCAGCTTCCGACAGGCGGTTATCATGTTGAGCGACCTTATCCTTTACCTCCCTTATCTCTTTCCCGAAGGTAGCGTGAAGATCCTTCATGAGAAGCATCTGCTCTTCCCTATCGCGCTTGAGCTGCTCTTCTAAGCGACGGGCCTGTTCCTCCTGTCTGCGGGCCTGTTCCTTCTGTCGGCGGGCCTGTTTCCCCTGCTGCTCTTTCAACTGACTGGCCTGTTCCTCTTCTCCGCGCTTCAGCTGCTTTTCGAACCGACGAGCCTGTTCCTCCTGTCGGCGGGCCTGCTCCTGCAGCATCACCATCAGGGCGCCTAAATCAGGTGCTGCAGATGCAGGAGCTACTGACGGACCGGCCTCCGTTGCCGGCCGCTGGCCCTCCGACGTCTGCGGCTTTGCACCACCAAATCTTCTCTGGTCCGTCTCATGCTGGCGTTGACTGCGGGTACGAACACCCTCCGTTTCCTCCTTAGGTAAAATCGGCATGATTTTATCCCACTTCTGACACCAATTGTTACGAGCTTGAGGTTCGTGACAATAAAAATTGCCGATAAAATTACCTAAATTAACACTTTAATTTTCTTTACACCAATTAAAACTTAAAACACTAAAAATTTATCACACTGATTCACTTTATGCCGCTCCGAAGCTTCGCTTGTCTTGCCAAATCCAATACTTCCCTGATCGCGTATTGCAGCGCCTTTATATAGGGCTCTTCCACGAAAACATCCAGAATATTCCAGAATATTCGAGTAAATACGCGCGCAAACCGACCAAACGCAGAAAGTTCGAGTGTAGACCTTCTAGAAAGTTTAGTTCTTCAATTTGATACTAGATGTCGCTGTTGGTAAAAATTAGTTATGTCATTTTCTGGAAAGCTCTCTCCTCGCTCTGTTACCCGACAGTAGATGGCGTTAGTGCCATGAGATGAGATGTCAACTTAGCCGCGCAACAATAGTAAGAAGTCGGAATGGACAAAGAAAAGAATTAAAAATGTAATTAAAATGATAGAAGATTTTAATATAGCTAAAGTTTTGGAACGTCGGCCCAGAGATAAAGAATACCATCACGCTAAAAAGTATGATATTATGCCTTTTAGTGACGATAAAGTCCTAATAGTAAAAAGAAAGTCTCAGCAAGATCCAGTGGTACAAATAGTTCCTAGCAGTCAATACTATCAACGAATTCTCGATACGTATGTTGCTACAGGTCACGGACAGCGTGACAAAATTATTCACGCCTTGAAAGATAGGTGCATGGTTCCAGTATTTGCAATAAATATTTTTCTCCATTTGTGCAATACTTGTGCATACTTGTTTCCAAAAAAGAAAATCTTTATAAAACTCTTGATACTGCCACAGATTCAATTATTATGACAGAGAGCTTGACTGAGACTGAGCGAGTTAAAGTACTCGCAGTTGGCAGTGAAAGCATGGTCGCAAATACAAACCATATTTTGCACGACTTTGACGTGATTTTACACGAAATCGAAGTTGGCGAATCAGATACATTGTTTGTCACATATGTAACAAGGAATCATCACTGGCCCATACGTGTATTAAATGTGAACGTGTTACGTATGTGATATACGTAATCTGTGGAGAGTCAACAGAAAACAATGATGAAGGATGTGGTTCGCAGTTGATATGTAATTCGTGCTTAAACGAAATAAACATCATGAGAGAAAGGAATAACTCGCACTTGAATTTAAAAAAAGCAGCAGAAAAAATGACAGCACATTCATCTAAGAAATTCAAAAATATTGATGTTGGTGCTATTGTATTAGTCGAAGTTCCAAAAGTAGATAGAGGGCCTTTATATAGCAAGAATGTGGTCGGCAAAGTCATAGATATAAGAAATGAGTTATATAACAATATATAACAATAGTTGGCACTTCTTTTGGTGTTATCAATGACTGGTTGCCTCGAAACGCTGTCCTTCCAACCAAAGGAGAAATTTTGACTGATGATTTTTACTATTATACCTTACAAATTGTTTAGCTACGTGGTACGTTCAGCTCATCCTGCAGTCTATTTTACATTTTTTATTTTTGTTATTTGTACTGATCCCAAGATATTAAAACACTAATAATTAATCACACTGATTCACTTTATTCCGCTCCGAAGCTTCGCTTGTCTCGCCGAATTCAATACTTCCCCGATCGCATTTTGCAGCGAGTATAAATACAAATTAGCACCGAAACATCCAGAACATTCAAGTAAATACGCGCGCCAATCGACTAAGCATCGAAAGTTCGAGTGTCGGGCATCTAGAAGCTTAGTTCTTCGTTTCGACAACAGATGGCGCTGTCGGTTGAAAGATTAGTGATGTCGTTTTCTGGAAAGCTCTCTCCTCGCTCTGTTACCCGACACTAGATGGCGCTAGTGCCAGATGTCAACTTAGCCGCGCAACAATATTTACAGGCCAAGTTACCATTAAGAAAAATATCTGCGATGTCTTTTGCATTTGGTGGGCAAGGAATGAAGCAATGCAACTGCAAAAAATATTCCAGGGGACAATATTTATCTAATAAGTGCAATTTTTTTTTTTTTATAGAATAGGGTGACAAACGAGCACACAGTCCACCTGATGGTAAGTGGTTGCTGCGGCCCATAGACATCTACATCTATCCTCCATTAAAGATCAAAATGCAGATGCGTTGTCACCCGCGAGGACTGAGATGGAATGCCTCGTTTCCAGTAAAAAGGGTCTCCGGTTCTCTACACTCACCATACGAAATACAGCAGCATTAAGCTACTATTTCACGCTGGTATTCTGTGAGAGCGTGGTCCTTCCCCGGTCGAGCCGACCCATTCGTGCTACAACTATACTACTAATATAACTGCAGCATGGCTCTACCACGTACAAAAATTTGAAAAAAGCAATTGTAAAAAAGGTAATATTTTGTGTAATTCGAGGTGCCATAAATCTTTGACATGTTGCAATAAGTAGATAGTCGGGAATAATACGAGTACTGACATAAACGACAAACTTTCAACTTTTAATTTCCTTTTTTTATTATATTTAATTTGTTATATGTTTTTTAAGCATATTCTTCATAAAACTCTCACTCGATTATACGTGGTAGAGCCATGCTGCAGTTATATTAGTAGTATAGTTTTAGCACGAATGGGTCGGCTCGACCGGGGAAGGACCACGCTCTCACAGAATACCAGCGTGAAATAGTAGCTTAATGCTGCTGTATTTCGTATGGTGAGTGTAGAGAACCGGAGACCCTTTTTACTGGAAACGAGACATTCCATCTTAGTCCTCACGGGTGACAACGCATCTGCATTTTGATTCGTAATCGAGGATAGATGTAGATGCTTATGGGCCACAGCAACCACTTACCATCAGGTGGACTGTGTGCTCGTTTGTCACCCTATCCTATAAAAAAAAAAACTTACCTAGCGTCTGTTTGGCAATTCACCTGAGGCTCACGAATATAATTTTTATTTAATTTTAAAATGTTTGATTTTTTTTAAGGGCCGGTTTTTATGTTTTTTCTAAACCTCTTAAATATCGTATAACACTATTTCTGTTGTTTTATTTTGGTAGAGTTAAGTAGCATTATTATATAAAAAAGTAACCTTTTATTATAGGTACCAACCAAGTTTCAAAGTAAAATTGATAAAATTATAGTTAGGCTAGTCTGATTGTTCCTAAGTCTATGGGCAGAAGCATTGCCACTGTCAACATCGACCAATCACAGAGCAGTGTGTTATTTGATGTATTTTAAAGAAGCATAAAATTAAAAGCTCTTCTGTGATTGGTCGGACCGTTTAGAATCTTACGAATGGAAATCTGTTAGTTTATAAATTTACCACGAGACGTCAAAAATTGATAAATTTGCAAAAACGTGGGCGTAAAATAATACAATTTATCTGTCGTTTAGAATTCTACGAAGGTTTATAAATTTGCTAGGAAATTTATAAACTTGCGATTCTTGTTATTTTCCTGTGACATTTATATATTTTACGTTGTTTACAATTAATAGTTTGTTCAAGCACTTATGCGAAAGGCCATGGCCTCCAACGATGAACTAAGCAATGCATTGCCTAGTTGTGTGGAATAATGATTATCATTAATATTAAATCTTATCCACTGCTATTAATATTACGTATCTAATGTCATTAACTATAAATACGTGAATTATATTATGAATTTAATGAAGATGAATAAAGACATAGATTGCATTGAATCCTATACCTTTAAACGAGCAATTCTTGTATATAAATATATATATATATATATATATATATATATATATATATATATATATATATATATATAATTGGAATCTCGGAAACGGCTCCAACGATTTTCATAAAATTTTGTGTGCAGGGAGTATCGGGGGCAGTAAATCGATCTAGCTAGGATTTATTTTTAGAAAATGTCTTTTTGTCCGTGTTTTTAGGCAATGAAAAACTGCTACAATATCGTTAGAATAAGAAGGTAAATTTTGACAGTTTATTAACGATTACGAATAGCTTAATTAGTATATTGGGCGTACACAAAATCGTAATACCATGGTTCGAGCCCAGACCGACCGACCGACTTTTTTAATTTTTATTTCAAGTTCCTTTCTTTTTTGAGAAAATCTATTTTTTCGAGCCCTTTTTTTAGTATTTTTTAAAAACACGAAAATTTAAATTAAACTAATTGCACTCATGATTTTTTATTCAAATAACCAGTTCACTTTTTTCTATTATGTCGCTAAGATCAAAAAATATTCGTATTTCATCAGTATGTAATTTGTATCTCAATATAATTTCCAAAAGACACGAATTAAAAAAAAACGAGCGAAAAATACCGAGCAAGGCTCGGTCAACCGGGTACTATGATTAATATTTGTAATAATCAACACGAACGTCTTGTGTGCCGTAAAGGCGAAGATAATTTTTTTTTAAATTATAGCCCCGACTTCAGAATGTTAAATTATTATAATGTTATTAGTGTTTTTGAAGTCAGTTTTCTATTATATAAGTTTATTTTTTTTAAATATTTGAGTGGAATGCAGTACGGAATGTAACAATGTCGTCGCTGAGTCGGCAAATTTTCTGTTCTGTCGGCAAAAATGTGAACACAAAGTTGTCGCTCACAAAAAAGCGCGCGTACGCGTTGATGTTGCCCATAAATAATTTTCAATTTGGGAAAAAAGTCTTATATACTCGTATTTTCAAAAACTGCATAAACGGTATACTATTATTTATATATTTGAACTTATATAATATAAATACTCAAATGATGTTAATAAAATTTGGAAACTCTGAAAAATAACCCTGTATATACTCTTCTTATCCCACTGGGTGACAGGCACGAGATTTTATGATATGATTATTTACCTGACGATAGTAAAAAAATCATCAAACCGGAACTCATAGAATCACCTCGGTATCTATCTAATATTTTCGTCTAGGAGAGTTTTAGGCATAGAATACTATAATACACAATAGAAAGGCTGTCAACCTTACTTTGTAGGAGGATTGGCGTAGCCAGGAGCACACATACAAGCAATTACGTCGTATTATCAGTTATCACTACAACGAAGACATTTTAGACACTTTGATTAATGTTTTTGACACGTAAATGTTTCTTTATTTTTGTTTCTAATATTCACAAAATATAAATAGTTTCGACTTACTGGTTGTAGAATATGTCTCCTTTATTTAAATTCCATTTTCCGCTGTTCTTTCGACACGTAATTATTGCACAATTTGCCGTTTTTCAAATAAGTGGCATGCAGCAACGCTTGACACGAAATTTGGAAACGATTGATTGTGTTGAGATTTATACGTGTGAATTGACGTGTTAGCGACATCTCCATAGGCTCCGTCTACTCCCCCGTTCTATTATGTATGTATTATAGTATTCTATGGTTTAAGTAGATAATTAGAGGTATAACGTCTTCCACGCCGAAATTCGGTCACAGCGGATAGTCTCAAGGTAGAATACCCCTTTGCGTCGGACAGGATTATGAACACAGAGTGTATCCGCAAGCACAGGTGCACTCTCTTTACGCACAGTCCGATGGGACGGTAATCCGACGTGACTAGAGAAAGATTAGATGTAGGTCCAACGGCTTATCGTACTTTCAGAGGCACAGGGGTGAAACACCGCCAATTTTCTAACTTCGGGCTGCTACAGAAAATTCCTTGACAGATAAATTCACTAACTGATTTTCGCCTGATACCGGATTCGATTCGAACCCTGGACTACACACCTGGACTACTGGATACAAAGATAAGTTGAACTTATTACAAATACTATAAGCTTTAGGTCAAAAGTTTGAATTTTCAAATTTAAAGTTAATTAGTTTAATTAAGTTAGTTTTATGAGATTTTTAGGGTGTCAATATAGTCCTTAATATTAAAACTGGTACATTTATTAATTGAAGTTTATTAAAAGTCCAGTGGGGTTGCTAAAGGCTGTTATTCACACTAGTGGACATGTGAGGTAGCAGATTCTCTTACAGGGGGCGTAACGAGGCAATCTATGGGGAGGCTTATGCACTGTAAGCGATTTTTAATAGGCTGTAACAAATGAACGAATGTGGCTCACGAGCGAGCAAATTATTTTTGATTTTCGAACATTTAGAAAATAAGTTAGTTATTTAAATTGGTGTTGTTGACCCACATTCAAGTAAGCAAACCTGCAGGAAAAGCTTAAAGTATCTGAAGTATCTAAAAACTTAAATAGCTGTTATTTTTTTAATTCACAAATTTGAAATTTAACTAAACAGGACAGTTTCTATTGCCTTGCAGCCTTCAAAGCGGTTTTTTAACAAAAATAAATTGCCTATGGTAAAAATGATTAATCTTAAAGATGTACTTATATGAAATTTCGTGAAATAAAAAAGAACAAAGAATTTTCTTCAACGGACAACTTATTCATGGCAACAGTCCGTCGGTTACTCTGTTCGACAGAGTCGTTTTTATTTTGCATCATCTTATTTATTGAAGTAAAATGTAAAAACAGTAACTTCAAGGATCGTAAATTAAAATGATAGGAAATTGCGTTATATAAAATAACAGTGTATTTTTCAGTCATTTGGTAGTAACCTTTCGCTTAGGATTTCTATTACTTTGCGCTTTCATAAACGTGGTCAAAATGGGGCTGTGGGCACCGTGTTGTTTATTTCTCTTGATAAACAATTGTAATGGAATGATTTATCATTTAAATGATTTGTATTATTTATTGGCTGACTTTGAAATGTTAAGAAGATACACGAAATATTAAAAAGAAATACGTAGGCGGTCCCATAATGAATTGGCTTGACTATGAACCAATGAAGGAAATGAAACGAAACCAATTTTATTTTTCAATATAATCACCATGAATACTAACACACTTCTGACATCTGTGAATCAACATCTCTAAACCTTTATAAAAATAATCACATTTTTTATCCTCAAAATGACTGAAGCGGCCGCCTGCAACTCTTCATCGCTTGAAAATTTTCTTCCTCTTAAGTCCCGCTTTAAATTTGGAAATAAATAATAGTCGGACGGGTCCATGTCTGGACTGTAAGGTGGATGTTGAACTTCTATGAACCCGCATTGACGAACTGCATCCTTCGAAACACCAGCGGTATGAACAGGGGCGTTGTCATGGAGCAACAGGACACCTTTAGACAGCTTGCCTCTTCGTTTTTCCTTTATCTTGTCTCGTAATTTATATATTAAAGAAGCATAATATTCGCCGTTCACGACTGTATTACGTTCTTTAAAATCTACCATCAAAATGCCTTGAAAATCCCAAAATATTGTGCACATCAGTTTTTTAGTCGATTGTTGCACCTTTGCCTTTCTAGGGGGCTTTTCACCCTTATAACGCCATTCCATTGACTCGAGCTTGCTTTGTGGATCATAATACAAGATCATAGTTTCATCACCTTTGGATTTTCGCCACAAAGACCCAAAAACTCCGAAGCGCAGCGCACTCTTTCCTGTCTCTGTACTGCTGAAAGAAGTTTCAGTACCCATCTTGCACTCACATTTTTCATGTGAAGATGTTTATGGATCGCGTGATGAACGGTACCCTTAGAGAGCCCAAGCCTTGCTGCAATTTCTCTAATCTTCAAACGGCGGTCACTGAGAACCTCCTCTTCGATAAGAGCAATCGTTTCGGGGTGAGCACTTCCACAGGTCGACCGTCGTGGCCAAAGTCTTCGACGGTTTCTCTCCCGAGGCGAAACTCGTTCACCCAATTTTTCACTGTGCTATAGGAAGGGGCAGACTCCTTATACACGCCATCCAATCGTTCTTTTATTTGGGCAGGGGATAAACCTTCTTTAAACAGAAACTTTATGATACTTCGATACTCAGTTTTCGACATTTTGAAAAAATACGCGACTCTCGTTATGCAAATGCCTGTTAAACTAAGACTAAGCATTTCATGTCGATGCATGTTTCCTACATTAAGTGCACGATAAACGTACTATTTAATGCAACACAACATGTAGCGACATGTCGCGTTGAACTATATCAGGCCAGTTCATTATGGGACCGCCTGGTAGGTATCTTAGTAACGTCACTTGTTGATTGTCACGTTATTGTAAAACTGTAAAATAAAACTATTAATTTTTTTTCTTATATTATTTATTTAAAACAAATGTATATGTTTTAAATCTAAAAAAAAGCAATTAAACTTTGTGAATATAAAAGTTCTAAATCTAGGATATACATTTGGTTGAAACCAATATATATATATATATATATATATATATATATATATATATATATATATATATATATATATATATATATATATATATATAAAGTATTCTGAATCTTATTTGAAACTTTTGAAGATGGATAAATCAATAGTTGAAGCGTCAAAGATACAAGTAGGATATCTAGATTCCAAGAACTGGAGGACGTGGAAGTTTAAAATTCTCATCGTGCTTAGAGCTATACCCGGAGCAATGGATATCATAGAAGGTAAACGATATAAGCCCATGCTATCGGATACAGCTACAGCTGAAGAGAATCAGAAATATGAGAATGAATTAAAAGAGTTTGTGAATGTAGATAGTACAATCCTAATAATATTTACTACGAACATGTCTGAAGCGGCACTGCAGCAAGTCATGTGTTTCACTTCTTCTTAAGAGATGTGGGATAAATTGAACCATCTTTACAATGGGGAAACAGAAGATAAAAGTTACGAACTTTGTCTTGATTTCTTTAAATATCAAAAGGAAAGCAATCACAATATGGCTACCCATATATCGACTTTAAAGAATATTTGGCACGAATTAAATAAAAATTTAGAGTCAGCAGAAAATCTTCCTGATATTTTACTGATTTGTAAAATTCTTGACACATTGCCAGTTCAATATTTTGGATTCAAAAGCAGTTGGCTCTTAATGGCAAAAAAGGATAGAAAAATTGAAAATTTATCTTGCCAGCTATGTGCCCATGAGGAAGCTTTGTCTGTCAGAGCAGATGTTGGGAATTGTGCTGAGGCACTATACGCAAAACCAGAAAGAAAAATTAGCGGAAAAGATAAGAATTGGAAAAAATTTTTCAAATGTGATTACTGTGGGGAACAAGGATATAGAGTAAGGAAATGCAAGAAGTGGATCAGTGAAGGAAGACCACCTAAACAATTAAGCGTGAATATAAATCAAACTAACCAAACGGTTTTATTGATGGACAATTTAGTAGATACGACAAATTGGTATGTGGGTAATGGCGCTACCAGTCACATAACCAATAGAGGGGATTTTTTCGAACATTTTGAATATTTTAAACCTTCCCACAACGTCACAGGGGCTAATTTGCAAAGTATCGAGGCTGTTGGAATTGGTACTGTCCGTGCTGAAGCTTATGTTAAAGGTGGAGTAGAAAATATTTTACTAAAGAATGTTTGGTATGTACCTTCGATTACAAGAAATCTATTTTCTGTGCTTGCTGCACAAGATCGCTCACCGAATTGTCTTTTCGAATCAACTGCTGAGACCTGTTCATTGAGAGTAAATGGAAAAGTTGTGCTAACTGGAAATAGGCAAAGACATGGAGGGTTATTTAAACAGAATTTAAAGTGTGTGCCACCTACGCTACATATTAATCAGATAACAACTTCCAATTTACTACAAGTTTTCCATGAGAGAATGGCGCATCAAAATAAGAGACATGTAAGACAGTTGATAGATAAAGAGCTCGGCATTAAAGTAGCTCTAGACAAAAAACTTTGTGAAGGATGCATAAATGGTAAAGCCCACCGCAAAAGTTTTGGAACGAGACCAAGAGCATCAAAGGCAGGTGAAATTTTTCATACCGATGTTTGCGGGCCTTTCCCGTATTCATTTCAGAAATACAGATATTTTGTTTTATTTGAAGACGATTTCACCAGTTATCGCTTTATCTATTTTCTGAAAGAGAAGTCAGCAGTAGCTTCAATGCTTAATAATATGGTAGCAGAAATAATGGCGTCTGGGCATAAAATAAGAGAAATTATTTCTGATAATGGGGGAGAATTTGATAACCA
Organism: Parnassius smintheus behrii; assembly: GCA_036936625.1. NCBI lineage: Eukaryota > Metazoa > Arthropoda > Insecta > Lepidoptera > Papilionidae > Parnassius > Parnassius smintheus. Next base: position 3,406,248 of record JAUPFT010000013.1, read on the forward strand.
GAAGGTCCGGGACATTTTACTTATTAATGGTATTATTCAAAGATTGCTAACTATGCCATATACTCCCGAACAAAATGAAGCATGCGAAAGGGATAACAGGACAATTGTAGAGGCTGCACGTTCGATGATGTATGCTCATGAAGAAATACCAAAAGGACTATGGGCTGAAATCGTAAATACCACTGTTTACATTTTAAATCGAACAGGGCCAACGAAGATTGCAGGAAAGTCTCCTCATGAATTGTGGCATGGCAAAAAACCTGCTATTAAACATCTGAGAAGTATAGGTTGTCAGTGCTATGTTCATATTCCTAAACAAAAGAGAATGAAACTTGATAAGAAAGTTCAAAAAGGAATACTGTTAGGTTATGAAGGAGACAATGGTTATCGAATTTGGAATAAAACAGATCATAAACTTATTCGCTCCAGGGATGTTACTTTTCAAGAAATACCTTTGATAGATAAATCAAATAACCTTCAAACTGATGACGCAGAAACTATAGCAAAATGTAATTAGTTTGAGTTGCCGGATTTTTCTGCCTTATCTACTTTCCCAAATGATAATGAAATACTTCAAGAAGTCATTTCAAATGACTAGGTTGAGGGATCTCAAGAAAGGGTTACTGCAATGGAAGAAAAGGGTGATATAAATGATCAGGAACCTTGCATACAAGAAGAAAATGAGGGCAACATAGATGAATTGTTAGAAAATGAAATTCAAAATGAATCTCAAATGACACTTCGAAATCGAGCAAATCTTAAACGGCCTATTCGTTTTCGGGACTATGCCTATATGTCTTTGAATGATGAAATGATAGAACCCAGAACGTATAAAGAAGCAATTTCATGCTCTTATAGAGATAAATGGCGTGAGGCTATGGATAGCGAAATCAATTCCTTAATGGAAAATGAAACCTGGGAAATGATAACATTACCTGAAGGTAGAAAAGCAATACCTTGTAAATGGATAATATATAAGTTAAAAACCAACTCCGAAGGTGAAATAGATCGCTACAAAGCCAGGTTAGTCATTAAAGATTATTCACAAAAAGAGGGCGTTGACTTCTACGAAACGTTTAGCCCTGTTGCTAAAGGAAGCACTATTAGAGCTGTGCTAAGCGTCGCAGCAAAAGAAAACTTGGATATTGCCCAATTTGATATTTCAACCGCATTCCTATACGGAACACTTAAAGAAGATATTTATATGAAGCTTCCCGAAGGTTATTACAGTATGTCCAACATGGTCTGTAAATTAAAAAAGAGTCTTTATGGCTTAAAACAGACGCCACGCTGTTGGAATCATTGTATTACACAATATATATTACAAATTGGTTTTATACAAAGTAAATCTGACCCTTGTTTGTTCGTAAGGAAGCGGGGAAGTATTAAAACTGTCATAGCTCTCTATGACGATGATGTATTAGAAGCAGCAACAAATTTAAATGAAATAGACAATTTTATGGGTGAGATGAACAAAAATTTCAAAATCACGTTCAAAACTGCATCGTATTTTCACAGAATTGAGGTCGATAGAAAAGTAGATGGATCTATAAAAATTGATCAAAAGGGATTTACGAAAACGATACTTGAAGGGTTTGGTATGCAGAATTGTAAACCGGTTGCTACACCGATAACGAAGGATATTGACAATGACAAAAATTTCAATAATGAAACTAATCCAAAAGTATCATTCCCTTATCGTCAAGCCGTGGGTTCCTTATCTTATCTGATGACTGGAACTCGACCAGATATAGCATTTGCGGTAGGATTTGTGTCACGAAATCTGGATAATTCTACGGCAGAAAACGTGGCTAAGGTGAAACGCATAATGCGGTATTTAAAAGGCACAACTGACTGGTATAATTTACAAAAGTTCGAGTAATTGCAATCATTTAGAGTACTATAGTGATGCAGATCATGGAGATGATCGTAGCACTGGACGGTCGACATCAGGTATTCTGTGCATTTACTCTAGTGGTGCAATAGCATGGCAAAGTAAGCGGCAATCAAGCGTAGCTATATCATCTACAGAAGCTGAACTAGTTGCTGCTAGTGAAGCAGCAAGAGAAATCATTTGGATGGATAAAATATTAAGATTTTTAGTTGATAGTTGTGAAAGTATTCCCAGACTACATCTTGACAATGAATCGGCTATAAAGCTAGCCCATGATCCACCATTTGAAATGCACCATCGAACCAAACATATTCGTATACGACACTTCTTTATAAGAGAATGTGTTGAGCAAAGAAATTTGGAGGTGCTGAAAACATGTGCTAAAGACCAGCTTGCTGATATATTAACAAAACTTTTATATAAGCCACGAGTTTTGGAATTAACTATAAAAATGGGCATGAAGTTCTAAAAGGTAGGCGAATGTTAAGAAATTTGTTTATTTAAAACTCATTAGTTTTAAATAAACAATATAAGAATATACATTTATATGTTTTAAATCTTAACATAAAAAAGGTCACTTCACTAGGTAGGATATCATTTCCATCTGGAACTACCCTCTTAACTGTTTCTAGCGCCAAATTCCAGTGCGTACACTGCTGTGTTCAGGTCTGAAGGGTACCGCGAGCCAATTTGTTTACAGGCTTTCGGGAATTCTATTTTAGCCTATATAGCTGACAACGCCTCTGTAGCTAACTGCACCTGCAGGTACAGCTGCAGTAGCCACTTACCAGTAAACAGTTAAGTGGGCAATAACGTTCAAATATATTCATGGCGAGTTTAATTTAAAAGAAGTACACTTTTATATTTTGAAGTTCGAACGCGAATACTTTGCGTGCTTTCAACTTATGCACTGAACTAAACTCGCTCGTTCACGGCGAATATAGATAACGGGCGACGGGAGACGACAGACCGGTCGGCCTACTTATCTTGGAGGGATTTAGGCTATATTTTAACAAAATAAAATAAATCGTCTTGCAATATTATAAATAAAACAAGCCTCCTTCCAACCTCCTCCACATCCCCATATACCTACGCAGATATGCTCATCGGTTAAGGGTACTCTTAATTTGGCCCATTTTCAATACAATATATCGCTACTTTGGTCGATAAACTTTCGTCCAGGATGTCTCTTTCCGACTACCCTTCACTTTTGCGAGATAAATTTGCTTTGTCACTCTTTCCTCATTTATTCCTTCTATATGACCAAACCACCGAAGCTTTCCTTTCTTAATCCTGGTCACAACATCATCTTGCAAACCACCGTCTTCTCTTATTACACACTTTTTCACTCTGTCACTCAGATTCAGCTCTAAAGTACTCCTTAAGGCCATACCTCTAGCGAACGACCTTGAGCGTTCAGCTGCCGACGCTCGCTACAATATATCGCGTAAGAAATTGCCACCTACTGGTACGAACGCAGTATTAATTTATCAATGTCAATGAACTATTTTAATGGAAATAGACAACGCATACAATGATAAATGTATTTTAATTTTCTTTATTCGGTATATTAGTTGCATTATATTAGAATTATGTATTCTCATATATTATCTAATTAATAAAAATGACTATTTTGATTATTTTTAACTATATACTATATTGCTAATATTGAATTAGCTTTTTATGGTGTAAATTATAATATTGGTCGAAATAATAATTATGGATTCGAACTTTACATGCTAATGGTGCTTCATTTTTGTTATTTTCATTTACTTACATATTGAAAATATACTTGAATAGTAGGTATTATTATTTTATTTAGCTACTGAATTTTAGGATATGTTTTACCTTGAGGTCAAATATAATTTTGAGGAGCAATAGTTATTACCTGCTAATCCTTTATCTGCTATTCCTTATTTAGGGACAATACTAGTAAATTGAGTTTGAGGGAGATTTACTGTTTATAATGCTACATTTATTATTTTAATATTTACCTACTGGGTAGGTAATTATTAAAATAATAAATATAGCATTAGTAACTAAATAGATATTTTTTACCCAATTACAATAACTAATGAGATATTGTGATTATTTGTGATTAGTAATACTGGGTGGGTGTTAATAAATAGAACAAAATAAAATATAATGTCAATTTTATTATCTTGAATGTAAGAAATTGATTACAAATTTTTTAACTTCCTTAAATTATAAACAAACAGCTGCAGCTATTATATGAACACATATGTGCATACATACGCCCATAGATATAAGTGGTTATATATATATATATATATATATATATATATATATATATATATATATATATATATATATATATATATATATATATTCCTGGGGTATCTATATAATTTTCTCATCTGGTTCGGTTCTATAAATATATAATTATAAATTAAAATGAAAAGATAAATATACATAAATATCAATAAAATAAATACAAAATAATATTATATTATTATTGTTATTATTATTATTATAAGTTGTGGTTCGGTGAAGCTGCAACCTAATGGACCATGATTTGAAATTTTTATGAAAAGAAGTGGCTGACGTCAATTATTATTCTTCTTATCATTTTTTCATTACTGCCTTTTTCAACCTCAAAAGATATTTGTGACTGCAAAAAAGAAAACTACGTATCAGTAAGTAAATCAGTAATATAGTGTTATGTGATTCAGACTAAATAAAGGTTCCTAAAAATAGACGTAGATAAAGAAATTGCATAAAAATTACTCAAATAAAAATGCAATAAACTTGTTAAATTTATAGGTAGTAACATATTAAAATAATAAGTTTTTTTAGGATATTTATGTAAAACATAAAGATTATACTATGTTCTAACTACGTTCACGCTTGCGCATATAAAACCGCGGAATTTCACTAGTTTTATTATCGAAATAATAATTGACAACCCTACCCTAAGTTTGCCTTGATTTTACCAACTCAAACTCGTTTTAGGAGATCAAAACATAGAGAGAAAGATAGGAGACTATTTTTTTATTTAATACGGTTCATCAAATCCGTAAAAATAGTTTAAAATACTCACACATTAAAATTTTGAAGTGCAGGTAAAATATCTGCGACCAACATTTGCACAATTCTGACATTCACAGACGTTTCACAACTTTTTTCCAGAACCAAAAGTAAAAATTTTGGTCAGGGATACCCCTTAACGACAGCATTTCTATTGCGTTTGTTCAACTCTCGTGCTTCGTCTGCCACACCCACCTTTCACTACCATACGTTAAAGTTGCGACTAACACAACATTTGAATTGTCGTACGTGCCTTTTTGACAAATTCTGACTTTTCACAATAGAGAGTTTATGACATCCTTAAAATAATTTTTCTTTCGTAGACTACGTTTGAAGCCCGCCAACACATTAGTTAAAATACTTCTTCCGTCTTAACTTATTGGTGATGAGAGAAAACCTGTATCTAATAGTGCAACGTTTATAGGACATTATTTCATTTTATACATAAAATATGTAATATCTTCGAATGTTACTTGTTTGTTTAAGACTCTGAGTACGAACGTATGCCACCCATATTCGGTCTGGATCGATACGACACATGTCTGAACATACTTTACTAGTTAATGGATTATACTGTGTGGTAAAGCTGGATTTGCATGCGGAGTCAAACAACGAGCTTATGAAATTAATTAAGGTCGGTACCTTTAATATTTCAGAATAGAATAGAAGTAATTTATTGTGCTACTTGTAGGTTGTCGAGAATTAACATCTCTTATATTTTACATATTATCTAGTTCGTACTTCGAACTTGTTTTACCTATTTTTTGATTAAGGACGATAATTTTTGAACAATGTTTGCTAATATATCCTTAATATGAAGTTTCATTAAAGGTCGGTTATTAAAAATATAACGACTATGAAAGTTAATGATTAATCAAATTCACTTTAATAATTAATCAAAAAATAAAGAAAATCGGGAAGTTATTGTTTTCACTCCAGTTTTTGAAAATAGAGTTCTCATCAGAGTCAGTCAGTTTGAAAATTTTCAAAAATAGGAAAGTTATTGGTTTCACCCCGATTTTCGAAAACGAGTTTTCTACAGATCTCGACGTTTTAAGATCCCAGGAAACTATTTTGACTAATTTCACGTGGACGTTCGTACGGATGTATGTATGTATGTGTGTGTGTGTGTGTGTGTGTGTGTGTGTGTGTGTGTGTGTGTGTGTGTGTGCGTGCGTGCGTGCGTGCGTGCGTGTGTATGCGTGCGTGCGTGCGTGCGTGCGTGCGTGCGTGCGTGAGTGCGTGCGTGCGTGCGTGTGTGTGTGTCTGGTGTGTGTGTGTGTGCGTGCGCGCGGTTTGCGGCGTTATAAAGATCTCAATGTGGAATAGATTTGGTGATAATATGGACTGATTCGAACGAGTAGATTTTACGAAATCTCAAAAATAAAAATTTTGAAAAACTATTTTTTTGGAATAAATTTTATGCGGCTTTACCGATCGATTGATTTCAAAAACTAATCACATCTTAATCTTATAAAGTGACGCTGAATTCCGTTGGAAAATAAAAATCGGTTCATTCGTTCGTGAGATATCGAAGGAGATGAAATTTGATAAAAACGTTTTTTTTAACATAACTTCGAGATTTCGCAACATCATTTGGTGAAATTTGCATTTTAAATTAGCGGGAAGTTCCAGGGATGGCCTGCAGGGTCAACCAATTTTTAATTTTCAAAAAGTGGTTTTGTTGAAATTACACTTGTTTTAATCAATTATATAATTTAATCAGCTCTCAAAAACTCACGTGGATTACCGTAAACCGCATCAAAATCGGTTGATTCTTTCGAGAGATATCGTTATCGAAAGAAATCTCGAAAAACTGTTTTTACAAAATAACTTGAAAAAATTTCTGTCAAATCAATTTCAAATTTTTCTTAAAAGAGTAATTAATTAATTTTAATTTCAAAAATTGCTCGAAAACGTCATAATAGGTAGAATATGGAGCGCTTTGCATTTGAAGATAGCGTTAGGATTCAGGGATGGCTTGCAAGGTCAACCAATTTTTTTAAAGAGAAAGGGGTGCAAGACATCGCTCACCTAATGGTGATTGATCACTAAAGCATGAACATTCGTGACACCGAAGAAATCGTATTCGCCTTTAAGGAAGGAGTAAGGAAAAATCGCTGTCGATTGCATCCGCAAACAAGTATGAGGTAGAAGATTTATAGGGAATCACATAGTTGTTACTAGCAACCATCCCGACACCCTGGCTAGAATATTAAACTTTGTCGCATAGCGAAGTAAATTTTGATAACACATTTAATAAAGCGATTTAATTTGATTGTATTTACATTTTTTTTCAGGAATATTCAGCACACACGTCGAAACATTACAATTACACATACCTTGAAAGAGGAGTGTGTGTAACAAGAACATGTAGACAGTTTGCAGTGATTAAAATTTTAGTAAAATATGAGGACCTAAATAGAGTCCTTGGGGCCTATCTCAATGATTCCATTCAGAAAGAATATAAAATAGAAGCAAAACTATCAAATATATACTATTGCGATAAACATAATGAACAAACAGACGTAGATATCAATGATTGGACTGTAGCAGGAGTGTTCGCAATATTGATATTATTAGTAGTTTTAGGAACTTTTTATGATGTGTTTTACTGTAGTACAGATGCACATGATAATGCAATGCAAGGTAATTTTTATATAATAATTCCTAGTAATAAATTAAAATGAAATAAAGTTAAATAAAGATAAATGATAAATGTTGGTTTTCAGAAAACAAGTTTTTGTTCAATTTCTCACTGCGTAAAAATTATCGGGAATTAGTAAATTATAAGATTTTTGACCAAAGATATGAGAGACTAAAAGGATTGAACGGCTTAAGGTCAGTTTCAATGAATAACTTGTTTAGGTTAAGGATGTAATTCAGACAATCGAGGAGGCTTGTATATTCTCCTAAAACTGTTACTCAAAAACGATCTTGAATTTAAACTCAAACTGCACATATGTCATGGAACGTGTTTCAAACATGGTGATTGTGAACAGGAATTGCATGACTTAACTTCCTCCCCTTCTGTTCTATCGTTATACCATCAGACGGCTGGTGCTAAGTGGTAATGTATTACCACTTACCACCAGGTGAGATTGTGGTCGAGCACTGGCTCATTATATATTATTATTATAAGTAAAAAAAAACCTTCCTGCTACGAGGAAGCCTATGTCTAGCGGTGAACCTTTAAGTGCTGAGGAGGACGAAGAAGAAGAAGTCACATTTCTAGGTGGTAGAGTCTTTTTCCTGGCTATTAGTTCATAGGGGTTAGCACCCTCCTCTTACTTGTTACTGTCAACAAGCAGTCGTTTTTAAGGCTATTTATTTTGACTGTGATACATTTCATCTTAGGCCTCAGGGGTGACAATACACCTCTTGATTTCCTGCGTAAGAAATTCAGGAGCTACTTAATTTAAGACTGACTGCTAGCTTCTTTTTTAAAACTGAAGGGACAAATGCTGATGGCAAATGACTACTGAAGTCAATAGACACCTGCAGCAAACTTCAAGTAAAGAAGGCTACAGATGTGTTGTACCTCAGAGGACTTATATGTAAGATGCCTCACAATCTGTAATTATACTGGATTTCTGAACTAAATGTTCATAAATAGGCGATGTGAAGCAGCATAACCAAAGTGGGAGTTTCAGCTCTGCGCCACTAACCCATCTATGCAGTATGGGTCAGGGCGTAGCTACCGCCGTATCAGCCGTATCAATGATACGAGGCCCCCGGTCTACAGGGGCCCCGAACGTGTGTAAGCAAAAATTCGTAAAATGTTATCCATTTGCCGAGAGAAAAATCATATCATCAAATAATGCCCAGCGTGTTTAAAGAAGACCTGTCAGAAATTGACCTATTTTCTATAGTTTTTCGATACAGCTCGATAACTGAAAATTATGATAATGTACCTAAATAAATAATTATCTTTATTGATAAACATATGATATGCACAAAATTTACAGTGGTCATTAGCCTTTAAACTAGGATATTATACCTCTATTCCAGAGGCTAAATAAATAGTTGCCTAGAATAATAGTTCCCTAGACGGGGTGGATAATAGAAATTCATATATATTATTTTTCTTCCGATTTTCTCAACAACTAATTACTTTAAAAACATGCTTAAAATATGAAATTAAGAAAATTCATTTCATTAAGGAACTCATAGCATTATTGCTGATAAAATTCAATAGCCTATCATCCAGTTTTCCCAAGGTAATAACAGCATATTCTATAAACCCTTCCGGTTACAACTACAACAGCTGAGTGAAGTTTTTTGAGATAAAAACTGATAAAAATTATCTAAGTACCTCTATGAGACAGGAAAGGAATCAGACTTGTCATCATTGCCTATAGAGGAATATAATTTAGAAAACATTGAAATCTTCTTCAGCTTCAGGAATGATTTAATAAAGTTCGGGGAAAAGGTTTCGTATTTTGTTTGTATAAAATTAAAGAAAAATCTCTTTGATTGTACTGTTTGTATGTGGGTTTTAATATTTAATACATATTGGATATTGATAAAAAGAAAGAGTGAACAACACTTTCTCGCCGTTTTTCAATTGTCTCTCTGTCTGCCAAAATAAGTGAATCTAATGAAGAAATTCGATACATCTGAAGTTTTATTACAAAAAAGGGAAAATGCGATTCAAGCTGCGAAAAAAATTTGTGATCTTATGGACCTAATACAGTGTCAATAAGAGTAGTACAAAGTTATGCAACTCGCTCTGGTCGCCTTCATACAATTAAAGTCGATACCATTTTTGAAAAAGTGGAGCAAGATCGTCATATTAGTAGTTACGATATAGCCGAAGAATTGCAGATTGACTGAGAAACAGTTTTGAGCCATTTGAAAAATCTGCCTACACACAAAAATACTCGATATTCTGGTATGACACGAGCTCACTGAAAGAAACCTAGGGAATCGTGTACTCATTTGCGATTCTTTATCGAAACGTAATAAAACTGAACCATTTTTGCAAAGAAATTCACCACTGGTGACTACAGTGGATCACCTACGACAAGATCGTGCGAAAAGGATCAAAAAAGGTGGTCAAAAGGTAGTCAAGTCCACAGACTGTAATAAGGTGATGCTGTGTGTATGGTGGGATTAGAAGGGCATCGTTTACTATGAGCTTTTACAGTTGGGCAAAAACATCGATTCGAATCTTTACTGCCAACAACTAGTAAAACTCAAGTAAGAATTTGATAAAAAAAACTACCGGAATTAATCAACAGAAAAGGAGTGGTCTTTCTCCTGGACGTATATATGTATACGAATAACGCCAGACCACATAAATCTTTAGCCACTCAGCGAAAATTGAGAGAGCTTGGTTGGGAAGTTTTAATGCATTCACCATATAGTCCTGACCTTGCACTCTCAGATTATCACCTGTTTCGGTCTCTTCAGAATTCTTTGGGTAGTGTTAGGTTAACATCAAGAGAGGACTGTCAAAACTACTTGTCGCTTTTTAATCAAAAATCCCAAAATTTCTACAGCAACGGGATTATGTCACTACCTACAAGATAGCAACAAGTTATTGAACAAAGTGGCACATATACATGTTATAATTAAATGTAATAAATTTTTGAAAATAAAATGTGCATATAAAATACGACTCAACTTTTCCCCCGACCTATTAAGTTCGCCGAACAAGACAAGAATTAACACTTATTTGATTTGAATTGTTTGACTAGCTTAGTTCCTAGGAGTGTTAATAGTTATTATTAACTTATAATCAATATACAATTATTTTAATTCAATGCGAGCGGTTTTGGGCCTTTCATTTGGGCTCCCCAACAAATTTTGATACAGGGCCCGTCTAAGGCACGCTACGCCACTGGTATGGGTATCTTTCTAGGTATGCTATCGAGCTGGCGCGATCTCGAAAGGTGTAGACTTAAAAAGCAGTCGAACAAAGAAAAAAAATAACTTTTTCATATTATAGTGTAGTTTTTGTTTTATCTTTTATTACTCTTACAATTGTAGTCTATGCTTTGGTACGCACAAACCACTATACCAATATATTTTTTCTTTTTTCCTTTTACTAATATTATCTGAGTATTCTACTCTTATATCGTTATATATTTAATAAATACAAACGTTAAATATATCGTGATCTCACGTATCTGCTTGCTTCAAAATTATATTTGAATGAGGTAAGTACTAAATTTTGACATTTTTTTCAGATCTATTACGACTTGCCTTATGATAATAGCTCACGTCATATTTATTAATTCGATAGGCTTTATCGACTCGCCTCATGACTTCGAAAAGGTAAATAAAAATTCTTATTAAATGTTAAACGACTTCAAAATTGAAGAAATTCTCAATTTTGTATGTGATTTTAACCAACTTAAAAAAGATGGAGGTACTCAAATCAACTGTATTTTTTATGTGTGTTACCTCAGAACTTTCTTCTAGGTTAACCGATTTCGATGATTCTTTTCTTATTTGTAAGCTGATGTTTCTCATGTGGTCCCATATAAATTCATCCAATCAATCAATATCTGATTGGTAATTTTTGAGTTGATGATTAATAACGCGTGATAATTAATTGACTTCGACTACATTAATAATGTTTTCATTTTATTTATATTGAAGTCGGTTGATTAGAGTTATTTTTAGTTGAGGCTTTAATTCTTTACTATTTCTTAGCAACCAAGGCTATCCTTAAACTATAACCTATTTAGCAAACAAAAAATCATCCGAACCGGTTCTGAATTAACGAAGTTATTCTAGTAACATTTGTATACAATATACAATAGCAAAAGATATGAAATAAAACAATCAAGTGGTATAAGAATTCTGTACTTTACAGACGTACGAGACATTCCATTTTCACCTAATATACAATGGGCTAATGATCGTGCAGATTTTTTTCGTAATAGCGGCGTTTCTGCAGGCGTACAACATTCAGATACGATCCGAGACAAAGCCAATTAAGTGGTCACAGCTTCCGAAGCTGTTTTTCGCAAGATGGTGCAGGTAAGAATTATCAATTTATAAAATTGAAACACCTTATTGTATAGAAAAGGATGGCAAACATACAGTCAACCTGATGACTCCTACACCTTCAGCAAATAAGAGTCAAAATGTAGATGCGTTGTTCGTGTTCACAACTAGGCTTGCCAACCGTCCCGCAGCAGGCGGGAAGTCCCATTTGTAGAGCCTTATAGCCGATTTACACTTCAAAAACTACAGTACCGAGTTTAGTTACAGGACAGTTGTTAGTAATTGCAATTTTAAGTGCGGATATACCACGTGCTCGGCGGTGAAGGAAAACATCGTGAGGAAGCCTGCATGGCCGAGGAATAAGAAAAAAAGATATTTCGAAAAAAAGACATGTGAAGTTTGCCAACACGCATTGGGGCAGCGCGGCGGACACTTCCTTGCCCTAACACTCTCTCAGACTAATGTATAAAAGCTGTAACTTTTACAGTGTTGAAACAACATTCGTATTTATTTTATGATAAAGATTTCTTGATATCGAAAAGAAGAATAGATAAAGTTTGCTAAAATAGACCTATTTCTAGTCATTTTTTCGTAATAAATATTTTTATCACCTTGGACCATTTCTTCTTTAATTAAATTATTTGAACTTTTTCATCAACTATCAGGAAAGTGAAGCATTACTTACTACAAGTTAATATTACTTACACACCCTCTTACACACTCATGCATTCAACATATTATACACAAAGAAATACATTGTAATACACATTTTAACATTTTTTGATCATAAACAAATTTTATTATGATTTTTACATTTTATTTATCGTAAACCTTCTATTTAAGCTATACTTATGTTATTCTGTTAATATGTAATAAGGAAAAGCAGTGTGATTTGAAATAGGTACTAATAATATATTTATCTAGTTCAGACACAGATGTTCTACCATTCACAGTGAACTAAGTATAGGTAATAAAATAGTTATTTTTAAATATGATAGTTATGCAAGTGGTGAAAATAAAGTGTTATTATTAGTATTATTATTCCCAATTTTGAGTGGACAAGCTCAAGACATGATAAACTAGAATTCCATCTTAATAGACACAATAAAACCTCACCCCTATTTAGGGGTGGAATGCTTCTTCTTTAAGGTCTGCATACGACCTGTCATGACCTACGCGGGCCCCATTTTCGCACATGCTAAACCCAAATTTATAAATGAACTTCAAATAGTTCAAAATCTATTCTGTCGTAGGGCCACTAACTCGCCCTATTATGTCCGTAATGCCGACCTACACCGAGACTTAGAGCTCCCAACAATCCAGCAGTTCCTTAAATCACTCTCTGAGAGATTTTTCAAAGGCTCAGAGTCCCACCCAAATCATCTCATTCGTGAGACAGCTGCCTATGCAGCCCCTATCCACACTCGCTATAGTGTGCGCAGACCGAGAAACTCTCTCTCGGACCCCCCCAACAAGCTTTCGGCTGACCTGAACTGCCTCCTGGCGGCCCAGGCCGAGCCTACATAACACATCCCTTAATCTGCCTTAGTTAGGCACTCGTCTAAGCGGCTT